>OY992879.1:140867813-141512813 GCA_963921405.1 Cepaea hortensis | reverse complement strand
CTCCTCCTCCTCCTCCTCCTCCTCCTACACCTTCTGCTCCTCCCTTTCCTTTTTGTTCTGTTTCCTTCTTCTTCAACAACTTGGAGAGGCAATCATAATTCTACAATTCATATTGTCATCTGATATTTTGATGAAATTGGTGTTACCTTTATTTTTATTTGTTGTCGACTGTTTAAAGTTTTTCACACTTATCTGAGTGGGCTACATGTCCGATCTCACTGCCCAAATCAAGAAGACATGTGATATCAATTGATACCAGTAGTTCTTGGAAAAATGTCCAGCCCCGTGCTGAGATCGAACCTGCTTTTTTCTGAGCCTGAGGCAAACACTGTAAGCCTTGAACCATGGCTACTCTCTACCCAACAGAAGTTAACCCCCACATCAGAACCACGCTCAGATCTTCAGTGTCTATCTTTAACAGGTTCATAGCTCACCTCTCGCACAGGTTGATGCTCTACCTTTATGGGCAGACTGACAGACATCCCTGACACACTTCACCCAACAGTGGCAGTATTTGCTGTGGACTTACCATAATCATTAATAGATAAATATACAAGCACATTCTTATGCACATCAGCACTGTACATTCCTGGACATGTGATTTATCTACAAGCACTCGTATGCACTTTAATTCTTCTGCAGGCCATGACGCAACACTCATACATAATACAGGTAACCCCATGACAGATACTTATGTGTGGGTGTGACATGTTAGGCTTTATCCTATAAAAGGTCATGGTAATATGGGATGTGAGTGGGCGGTGTTTGCTTAGAGGTATGTGTTCGTCTCTGACTCAAGTAGATTGGATACAAATAAAGCTATGGATTTTTATACTATAAGGAACCCAAAGATGTGTTACTGTCCTCTGATTATGGGGTAGTGGATCTGACACTGAGCCTTCTCATGTAAGGGTAGAAAACTTGAAGGACCTACATGCATGTTTGGATATATTAAAAATCCCTTGCCCTTTGGAAAATGGAACAATTTAGGCTGAATATGCCACTGTCCAGGCAAAATTGTGAAATTAGAAAAACAGAAACATTAATCCGGAGATTACGGATGGAACTAAACACATTCCAGTAAATCAGGAGGTGAGGAAAAAATGCGGGCACTGAATAAGACATTTAGAAAACATGATGAAAGTGTAATTAGAAAGTCCTTTGTCTGGAACCCACAATGGCAAGTTAAAAAGAGGAAGACCTAAAACACACGGAGAAGAGAATTAGAGACGGAGGTGAATAATATGGAGAGAAAATAGAGGGCGCTTCAGGGATGGCAAAAAGATAGAAAGGCTTCTTGTGAGTTGGTTGATGGCCTCTGCTCCATTGGGGAATAATAGCAAAAGAAGAGCAATTAGAAGAAGACTCAAACTGTTATATACCACTTATGGGGGATGGAAACTCAGTCCAACATGTTTGTTAACTAGTATGTATTGCTTTTGTTGTTGATTATCAGAAGCAATGTTACTGCCCTTGAGACACATCCATACATACTCTGTCTCCTTCAGGAGATTTCAAAAGATACTGTTGCTAACTATAATTGTTTAGTTTAGTTTAGTCGACGGATCAACATCACGACACATGGGTGTAACCCATAAGTACTCCGTTCTACTCCTAACTCAAGCCTGAGTCTGGAGAATCGCAGCTCAGTGCATAAACTCTGTACGAACTCCGCAGCACCAGCAAGGATCCTGAAATACTTTAGGTAGATTTTCACCTTGAAATTTTGTCCATGCAGTGCCGTTAAGCTACTCATTTTCGATTTCCAACTGCCAAGGGAGTTTTTACTTGCGCAACAGTACACACGGGTATCCGATCTCACTACCCAGAGACCAGGGGAAATTTTTTTTACTAGAAGTTCACATGAAAGAATCCCGGTCCTCACTGAGGCTTGAACCCGGGACCTCCAGTACTCAAGGCGGACACCATGCCTCAAGACCACTCAGCCCCCTTAAAAATATGCCTGTTGCACTCTTATAAGATACACATCTAACATTTCTCTTCTTCCCCACGGAAGACTAGTACTGTAGCATGGTTTGTATTACCAGCTGAACTACAAATCAACATCCACTACAGTGGAACCTCGCTTAACGAGCATAATTCGTTCCAGAATCTTACTCGTAACGCGAAACACTCGTTAAGCGAAACAGTTCTTCCCATACAAATTAATGTAAAATACGATAATGCGTTCCATGCCAAAAAAATACTCAAAATATTTTCTATAATGTTTATTCAAAGAAAATTATATATACATTGTTAAGGAGTGTGATTCATCTTCCTCTTCAATCGTGGAATGAACGAACCTGGAATGAGAATTCGATTTGTAGAAAACAAAAATAAATTGAAATAATTAATTTACAATTTATAATACATACCTAATTCTTTTTTACTAGAAAGCTGTCTAGAGAAATTTATTTTTGCCGACGCTTCAGAATTTGGTGGAAATGCAACACAGCATTATCATTAAATAAATTAGTAGCTCTCATAGCCACTGCCTTATTAGGGTGATGGTTCTCAATGTACGATGCAACAGTTTCCCATGATTTCAGCATTTCTCTTATTGCGTCAGAAGATTGTTGGTTTGCTGTTGCCTTCTCCCCCTCCTCGGAGAAACTCTCCTCCACAACTTCTTGCTGTGAAACACAATGTAATTCCGTAACCTCTTCGGTGATCAGCTCTTGGCTATGCTCTTCCACAAGCTCATCGATATCTTTGTTATCCACCTCTAGTCCCATGATCTTGGCCAAAGACACAATCTCGTTGACTACAGGCTCCACAGGTACTGTCTCAAACCCCTCAAAGTCACATTCGACAACGCTCTCCAGCCAAAGCTTCTTCCTATATAGACCCCCCTTGTCTTCCGACCCTCGCTGTTGCATGCGCACAATCCGGGACTTTCCCTCCCCTCGTCATTCGTTATGTGAAACGTCACTCATTCAGCGAATCATTTTTTTACAATTTATTTTGCTCTTTATGCGAATTACTCGTTATGTGAGGTGCTCGTTAAGCGAGGTTGCACTGTGTTTGATTTTTATGCACTGAACATCAAGTAAAAATATACATCACGGTTGGGGTCAGAGACATGGCTGCTGTGTTGCCAGTTTTCAAGCCTTATTTCATCCTCCCATTTGTAGACACATCTGAAGCTGCATCTTGAATGACATAGAGTTAATCACAGACATTAGCACTAACCTCATATCCTCCATCAAGTACTGGCTGCACAAACTCTTCAATAATGCTTTAGCTTATGTTGTGTGATTTCTGCAGTATGTACCTGACGAGACGCAGCGAAATATGCCAGGCCATAAATTGTGCAATCCATTGTTTGTGTCTTCATTGTTCAAATTCACTATGGGAAAACATTGTTTTACATTTCTGGAATAATGTGTTTTTTAAAAAGTTAGTTCCGTTTACTTTTACTTGCCAACATTTGCTAGGTAATTTTAGTTTCAGTAAATTTGCCATGGCTTTCTGAATGGCCGACTCTCAAACCGTCAAAATCAGGGCAAAACTGTCTGTTTCAAATCGCCTACGGGTGATTCCAAACCCTTGATTATGTATATTGGAGAATTATAAAACTGCGTTCACTAACGTCCAAGCCACAGATGCTGACTCAATGATATAGGACTGCTGGAAATATGACCCCTGACCACTGTTGATAAACCACTACAGTAACTACTGTACTACATTCTTGCGTAAGCAGTCTGTTTAGTAACACCTGTGTACACACTATACTACATTCCAGTAACCACTGTACTACATTCTTGCGTAAGCAGTCTGTTTAGTAACACCTGTGTACACACTAGTTCAGTGTTCTCCTGATTGGCTTCCCCAGGTGATGGAAGCCGGCCCCACTGAATGCCCAAACGAAGCTTCCATAAACAATTCCCGTGTTTTGAGAGATGAAAACAATTTCATACAGAACGTGGGACAGTTCTTTAACCAACAGGATATGAGCGATGTTGTCTTGAAAGTGAGTAGTGTTTGTTTCTACATATGTTGCTTCTTCATCTTCCTACTTTTCCCTCTCCTCCTTCTCTTCCTCCCTCCTTCTTCTCATCCTCCTTCTCCTCCTTCTCTTTTTCTTCTTCCAACTCCTCCTCCTCCTCACTCATTCTCCTCCTCTTCTTCTGCTTCTTCATTCTATTCATTTAATTTATAATAAATATTATTGTTATTAATGTTTATATTGTTCTTGACAAAGTTTCTTTAACTGAAATAACGGACATGTAGGATATACTGTAATTTGTTTATTATTACTGTTCTAAGTTGTCTGCATCGTTTGTTTTATTGTGTATTCATTTCCCCCACTGTGATTTCATTTATAAAGCCTGAAGTCCTTGTTAGGTATATACATTGTGCTTGTTGTTTTCCTTCAAGATCTTAACATAACCTTCTTGTTTCTTTCATTGTGGAAACTGCACTTGATTGATTTAATAAAGTAACATTGAACAGTAATGCAGATATTTATAAAATTCTCAGTTTCTTCTGTCTTTTCTGAACTCCAGATTGGGAAACAGAAATACTTTGGCCACAAGTTTGTACTAGCCAAGTCCAGCGAAGTGTTTCGGACAATGCTATACAATAAGAACTGGACACAGGCAGAACTGCCAGAGATTGATCTTGAGGAAACGGAAGAGTGTCAGAAATATTTTGACACCTTCCTCAGGTTCTTGTACACGGCAGAGGTGATCATCAACGTCAAGTCGGCCGTGGGGATCTTGTGTCTGGCTGACAAGTACAGTGTCACATCATTGAAGAATTTGTGTACAAAATACATGGTGGAGCATACCAGGTTAGTTGGAATACTAATATAGTTGTGAGGGTTAGGTTTTATACAGTGTCATATCATTGAAATAGTAAGAGTTGTAAGGGTTTCATATAGTGTCATATCATTGTAATACTAACATTATTGTAAATGTTGGTTTCTATGTAGTGTCATATCATTGTAAGAATAACACAGTTGTGAGGGTTAGATTTCATGTAATATTTGCAATACTAACACATTTGTAAAGATTAGATTACTTGCAGTGTCATATCATTGTAATACTAACAATATAAAATGACAAAGTAGGGCAGCTTTACATAACAGAATTACAACACATACAGGACGTTGCGGCGATTAGCCTTCATCAGCAAACAAACACATTCACAAAACACAACATATACTCATGGAGATCTCCTGTGACTACATTAAAACAGGACGACAGGACGAGAAGAATAAAAATATGAAAAAATTAAAGCAATGAAGAGAAAATGAAAATTGGAAAAAAATTTCCTACTTACCTCAGAATTCAATTCTGTTGATGTGTCTTGTACATTTGGTCTTTTCCAATTGGTTTTGATGAGCAATTTTGTCACACATGCAGATCTTAATACCTCAGCTTTTATTTCTTCTTCTCTCTCCATATTCTCAACATATTGATTTAAAACCACTGCTTCCAGTTTCTTCACCATTTCTTGACCTTCATACTCATTGTCCAGCATTCACCTGCATACAGAAGAGCAGGCCACACAAATAACTTTTCAGTAAATAGTTTATTGCACTTGTGATATTTCAGCTTATTATGCTCATTCTGGTAAAAGTTGCACAATACTTTCAAATTATCTGGATAGTAGAAGAAAGCTGCATTTGTGTTACTGAGGTCCATGAGGGAAACAAAGAATAGTAACTCTGTAACCTACCATGCATGGCCTGGGAGGAGACCAAGGGGGATTGGATTAAGGCTGGCTGCCTCAACCTGTAGAAAGCAGTAGCTGCCAAATCCAACCAGTTATGAACAGTTCTACGTGAGGCTTGGTATTGAGTTAGTTTAGGGCTTATGTTCTGTTGAGAGATGGAAGGCAGCAGAAGCAGAAGAAGAAAAGAAGAAGAAGAAGAAGAAGCAAGTCCAAAGATTATTGTATCTGAATATCCAAAACACAAAATTACTGATGTAGCTCTTTTGTACAATATTTGACAGATCACCCCTGGTCCAGAATGCTTTGAACTGGTACTCCTGGTCTAAAGCTCTCCACATGCAGGAGCTCATCACTCAGTGCTCCAAAACCATCGCCTGGAACGCAGAGCAGCTGCTGACCTCTTCCGAATGGGAGCACATGGACCTGGATTTTGTGAGTGATCTACTGAAGAATGGAGACCTGGTCATTCCCAAGGAATACTTGTTGTTCAAGGTCCTGGGCAGTTGGCTGCAGCACGAGGAGCGTGTGGAGAAGTACACGGAGCATGTCAAGAAGCTGCTGCCCTTGATTAGATTTCCACAGATGCAGGTGGGTGCTCCCTGGTATGTTTTTCTTTTTGGGTGCTCACTTGTATTGAACTCAAGGTAGTCCTTACACTACTTCTAATAGTGCTGGACTGAATTTTGCTTATGGATTAGCTTTCCCTATTAACAGTGTCCCTCGCCATCAGGTGAACCTACTCTGACTTCAGAGATACATGTAATTTACGTCCCCAAGTCAAAGATGATAGGTCAACATTTTAGTCCAACTGTCTGGTGTAGGGGTTGAACCCCTTGCCTCGGCATCAACACGCCGGATGTTTAAGAACACATGTTCTTATCTATTCGGCCATGCTGACCTACGTCCCTGGTATATGCTTATTGACTTAACTTACTGATTAGAGTGTAGAAATTAGTTAATTAAAGGCCAGAGCATCGACCTCATTGCACTGGGTTCTATCCCATATGGCTAGGTTTTCGGTCCATAGACAGTGGCTTGTTGAAAGCGTTTCACAGAACAAGAACTGTAGATACAACAGTGACCTCCCGGGGTCTCAGAAAAAAACTGCATTCATGAACCGAATGATGAGAGTTGGAAAATGAACCGGTGACCTTCATATCACAGGGCAGGCAGCTTGAACCACTTTGCCATGGATCACTATGTAGAGAAATTGTTTAAATGGGGGATGTCCCCAATGGACATTAAGTTAAAGTCTCTTGACAATGAAATACCTAAAGCCTATGGAGAACACTTGACCAACCTTGACCTAAACTCAGCCAGCCTGTATGTGATGCTGAACCTTGACCTGGTTACCTCCTAATATACTTCTTTGTTGATGGGAAGTTCCAGTACCTATCTTGCACACCTCACTAGTTTCTGAGCCAGGTGAAGGAAGGAAGAACTGTGCAGTTCAACTGTTCTCACACAGATAGTACTTCAGTGCGGGGTCAGAAGAAGTCTGTACATCAGTTTCCACTTAGACAGATGCAAACCCTTTTCAGGAAAACAAATAACCTGAACATCAGTGCATGAGACTTAACCATGACCCCCCCCCCCCCCCCCCCCTGTTGTGTCTCCACCTTAAAGTGGTAGAGGGATTTGCATGTTCCATTGATCCCAAGAGCTATGCTGACTAGTGTAACTATTGGTAGGGTGTCACATGTCAGACTGTGAAAGGGACAGAGACCAGATGAAGTGAGACTCAAACCTGCTGCCTTTTAGGTAGACTGGGTACAGCCGAAATCTAGGGAAAGCAAACCTGAAAAAAATAGTTGTCGAAACCACATTTACTAAGCCACAGGCTTGACGTAACAATACACAGCTTTGTGAGATGTCATACATTTAAAGAAAGCAGAATGGATCTAATCTCATCGGGTCTCACCGGTTGTTGATAGTCCGCCGCCGCAATGATCACAATACTCGCAGGTAATGGTAGTCTCGATGTATAGTTAACCAGGTCATAACAGAGACTTCTTCTTCTGCTGCGTTTGTCCAGAATGTTGTTTTGGACATATTTGCGTTGTGCCGTTTACAGCAGAACTGCGATATTTACACCTTTTGGCCAACACATCCAATTCCTTCAAGCACTTGTTGACCAGGTTAACCTTCCCTGTTAACAGGACAATTAGCACTTACATCCTTTGGTTTCTGCTGGAAGAGACTGAGGACTTAAGGGCTTATCCTGGATGTAGTGATGTCAAATCTTCATCATAATCATAATTTAGAATGAGTTTGATGATGCCTGTTGCCTGCGTGCTTCTGTCAGTGTTATTGTGTGACCTTGCAGGTTCATGAGCTGTACGAAGTGGAACAGTGCGAGATGTTCAGACATGAGGAACTTGGTGATCTACTGGACCATCTCATCAACAAAGCCTACAGATTCCGCTCACTGTGTCCCCAGCAGGCAGAGATTGGTGTTTCTTTTGCAGAGGACTTCTACCGGCCAAGGAATTACCTGGATTTGTCTGTGGACACAGTAAGGACTACTTCTGGACTGTTTTCTTTTAGTATGTTGGTAGTGTGTATCTCAAGAAAAAGTCATAGAATGGCACATATTGTCACAGAGCTGTGAAATCTTGTCTGCTTCCTCAGGTGCCTGGTCTGAAGCAAATATTGCCAACCACAACTCAACACTCTTCTCTGTCATCTGATATTTTGACTTATTCTCCGTTCCTCTTTCAAGGCGAGTGTGCCACACCTTGTTATGCATCTAAAGCCACTTTCCCTGTTCTACCTCTTTTGGCATGTTCCATAAATTTCATTTGTATTTTCATTTTGGAGTGAAGTTTAATGTCTTCATGGCTTCTAGGTTACCAGCGGCCTGGTGAACTTAATTATATAGTAGCTAGATATTTGCTGTCAGCTAAGAAGGACAAGGTAGCAAAGAAAGATGCTGATCACCTTACTCATAAAGCTGTGCTCTAATACTCTTGAAATCATCAGCATTGTTACAACTCTCTTACAACCCTACTTAAACAGAAACTATGATATTCCAGGTCCATCACATTTTGTAGGCCAGAATGTATGGAGAAATAGGAGGCCTGCCTTTTCCTCTTTTAGCAGATGATGAACAAAGGCGTTGAACCTCGTCCGACTGCATTCGTGATATTATCAGTGTCACCATCTAGCAACTACACAAGTGCACCCATGGATATCTACTTAGAAAACAAGAAATTGGTCATCTTATAAAAATACTTCTTGAGACCTAAATGCTGGAGTTTCAAGCAGACTTTAGTCACACCAACCCCATTATTGATGACTAGCTAGGAAACAAATTAGGAAGAACTTGGAAGCCCCCCTGAGACGAATGTTGCGATTTCCTTGGAGTGTCAGAGTAACTAACAATGATTGCCTGAAAAAGGCTAATGAAACTAGAACATTATATGCAACAATAAAAAAGAGACAAACAACTTTCTTTGGTCATGTGATGAGACAAGAGGCATTAGAGAACATAGTGACATCTGGAAAGATCAAGGGGAAGATATTTGATTTAATTTAACTTTTTGATTTAACTTTATTTTTTAAAGGGTCACAAATTAGGCTAAAAAATCACAAAAGATAGGCAGAGGCAGGCCAAGAGAAATTATGCTGGATGGACTGAGACGGGCCCCGGGAAGGTTAACCCGGTCAACAAATGCCCGCAGAAGTCAGATGTGTCGGCCTAACGGCGCAAGAATGCAGCTCTGCTGTAAACAGGCACAACGCAATCACGTCCGGAAAAAAAAAAAAAAAACTCCAGATGAACGCAGCAGAAGAAGAAGAAGACTGAGACAGTGGCATGGAGGAATATCATCAACAAAGTTAACCAAACATCGAGATCATGAGAGAGAGACATGAATGCCTATGCCAGCTGGCAGGGCACTTGACGGTGATGATGATAGCTGGGTAACAAGAATCATTTCATCAATGAAAATGACTTTTTGTGACATAATCAGATAGCATCAAACAGGAGTTTGAAACAAACTGGAGTGACATTCCCATTACTGGTGACTAGATAGAAAACAAGAACTTCTCTGAAAATGGCTTAAAGGGTAAAGTTGAGAACATAGCTGTCCTTCTCTCCAGGTCCGCATGCAGAACACATTAAGATATGGCATTCAAGTTGATGTCCGAACATATGTTGGACCTGTGCCATCCATGTCACGTGACGGAGAGTGGAAAATCTCATATAGAAAATCTAATGACACCTGGACCATACAGGTAATACTTTTATAATTGTGTGTTATTTTTATTGTTATTTAGTCATCTGCAAAAGTTAATGAAAAGACATGTTTAAATTTGTCGTTGAAAGTTAATTATTTTTTTTACTTACTAGTATGTTATATGTCTTGTCTTCTTTGACTTTCTATCACTGTTTTGAATAAATAATCAACACATCTCTCATTCTGAATTTTTTTCTCATTGTTTCCACACTTGGCTAGCAACGTCATCTCTGTTTTGTTGTATTGTCTATTCATCAACTTTCAATTTAAACATATATGGAACTTTTGGAGAGAATTGAACACATTTCAGTGAATCCTGAAGTGAGGGAAAGTCACCGCAGCTGCACATGGGCATTCTGAGACATCCTGGTAGTTGCATAACTAGAAAGGAACTAGAAACTACAAAGTTGCATAACTAGGCAGAAATCCACAAGGGAGAAGAACTAAAGGGAGGTCTAAAAATAAGATGGAGAAGAGAATTAGAGACAGAGATGAATAATATGGAAGGAACTAAAAGAGATAGCACAGGATAGTGGGGCTTTGTGATTGATATTTGAGGGTGTACATTCCATGTGAAGATAAACAGACAAAAATAATGTAAAACAAGACAGCCATTGAATATATACTTTTGTTTTTGTTTTTGCTTTTCTTTAGTGCTTGCTCGATTTAAACTCAAATTTAGTCCATACACTACTTCTAGTAGTGCTGGACTGAAGTTTGCATTTGGATTAGCTTTCCCTATTAACAGTATCCCTCGCCATCAGGCGAACCAACTCCGACTTCAGAGGTACTTGTAATTTACGTCCTCAAGTCAAGGATGATAAGTCAACATTTTAGTCCAACCGTCCGGTGTAGGGGTTGAACCCCTTACCTCGGCATCAGCATACCGGATCTTTAAGAACATGCGTTCTTATCCATTCTGCCACACTGACCTGAATATATACTGATCTCACAGCTATACTGCCACGAGTCTGCTCTGGTTGGAGGGGAAGCACAGATTCAAGCGGCGCTGATCATCACCAATGAGAATGACCAGGTCGTGCAGGTGGAAGAGTCTGACATCACCGTCTGTAGTCGTGGCAACCACCTGACCATGAGTGTCTGTGTGGCCAACCAGGATCAGTGTAAGAACATGGCTGTGCTGATAAAACCCATACCCAAGTGATCACATGCACTTGTGGCATTTCCTCCTGCTTGTGGTCAGTGTTTTATTATTGTCAGTTACACATGCATGTTTTATTATTAGTTACACAGAAACTACTGCTGGCATTACATATATACCCTGCTTTACAGAACTTCACCTGCCAACCTTTTCTTTATCTTCTTTTTATTTTCTTCTTCTTCTTTTTCTTCTTCTTATCTTCTTCTTATCTTCTTCTTCTTCTTCTTCTTCTTCTTCTTCTTCTTCTTCTTCTTCTTCTTCTTCTTCTTCTTCTTCTTCTTCAGATGCCTGATCTGCAGTGGTCATTGGTGATCATGATTTTTCAAATCATCTCTGTCATCTTTTATTTGCTGGAAGTTGGTGTTGCTTATATTTGTCAACCATTTATTCCAGCTGTTGACATTTTTCTCAGCATCTCTTGTCCCATATTTTCCCCACAGAAGGCAAGTTTGACAATTCCAACTCTCCTGTTGATAAAAATGTATTAGTAAAAGATTCTTACATGCCTTAAGGCGGATTGGGTAACTGGTGTTAGACCTATATTTGTATAGACCAATCAGTGATTGGTGGGTGATATTTATATAGACCAATCAGTGATCTGTGGGTGAGTATCATGCTGGTCGCCTTTACTTCCCAAAATATTTCCTGGTACCCGTTGTAAACTGGGTCGATCTGGGATCCCAGGTCAGTTGTAACAAGTTGAACCCTAACCCACTGGGCCTGCAGGCCAGCGTCTAGCCACTACTCTACCTTGGTCTCTCTTCTCCCCCTGTTGATGTGCTCCCCAAATGTGTCCTTCCCTGATTATATTGATGAGTAATCTTGAAACACCTGCAGCTCTGAATCCCTCAGTGTTTGTTTCCTTATCTCTCCATGGTGTTCTCCTGGGTTTCCAAAATCACATCTCCACTGCTCAAGTTTTTTGCCATAATTTCATCACTCATTGTCCGACATTCACGTTCATACAGAAGGGCAGGCCACTGGCCAACACTTTGTTCATACAGCAGTTTTAACTCAGTCTGGACCAGTCAACTCACTTGTTCATACAGCAGTTTTAACTCAGTCTGGTCCAGTCAACTCACTTGTTCATACAGCAGTTTTAACTCAGTCTGGACCAGTCAACTCACTTGTTCATACAGCAGTTTTAACTCAATCTGGACCAGTCAACTCACTTGTTCATACAGCAGTTTTAACTCAGTCTGGACCAGTCAACTCACTTGTTCATACAGCAGTTTTAACTCAGTCTGGACCAGTCAACTCACTTGTTCATACAGCAGTTTTAACTCAGTCTGGACCAGTCAACTCACTTGTTCATACAGCAGTTTTAACTCAGTCTGGACCAGTCAACTCACTTGTTCATACAGCAGTTTTAACTCAGTCTGGACCAGTCAACTCACTTGTTCATACAGCAGTTTTAACTCAGTCTGGACCAGTCAACTCACTTGTTCATACAGCAGTTTTAACTCAGTCTGGACCAGTCAACTCACTTGTTCATACAGCAGTTTTAACTCAGTCTGGACCAGTCAACTCACTTGTTCATACAGCAGTTTTAACTCAGTCTGGACCAGTCAACTCACTTGTTCATACAGCAGTTTTAACTCAGTCTGGACCAGTCAACTCACTTGTTCATACAGCAGTTTTAACTCAATCTGGACCAGTCAACTCACTTGTTCATACAGCAGTTTTAACTCAATCTGGACCAGTCAACTCACTTGTTCATACAGTAGTTTTAGCTCTTTCTGGACCAGTCAACTCACTTGTTCATACAGCAGTTTTAACTCAGTCTGGACCAGTCAACTCACTTGTTCACACAGCAGTTTTAACTCTGGCCCAATCAACTCACTTGTTCATACACGTTTTAATTCTGGACCAGTAAACTCACTTGTTCATACAGCTGTTTTAACTCAGTCTGGACCAGTCAGCTCACTTTGTTTATACAAGTTTTAACTCGGTCTACACCTATCAACTTGCTTGGAAGAGTTTTAACTAAATCTGGACCAATCAACTAACTTGGTTCATACAAGAGTTTTAACTAAATCTGGACCAATCAACTAACTTGGTTCATACAAGAGTTTTAACTAAATCGGGACCAATCAACTAACTTGGTTCATACAAGAGTTTTAACTAAATCGGGACCAATCAACTAACTTGGTTCATACAAGAGTTTTAACTAAATCTGGACCAATCAACTAGCTTGGTTCATACAACAGTTTTAACTCAGTCTTAACTTGACAGTTCACTAAAAATTGATCAGTTAATACATACACACATTTTCATGATTCTTCTATATTACAAAGTAGACTTTTTTGGTTTGGTTACATTATGAGACATGGAAGTTTCATTTTGGCCCATTAGAGCAAGCATATTTCGACACGTGCCATCATATGATTATGAACTTTCACTGTTAGACTTGTTTTCCATAATGGTAAATAATTTAATGAATAATCATATTACTGCATGTGCTATCAGTTTGAAATGCTACATAAAACCAGTTTTGCTGTTTGGCAGTGAATCTTGGCATGTAAATGAACAAATTAAGAGGAAATTAGAAGCAACATAGATGTGGTTCCTGAGACAAATGTTGCGAATTCCTTGGATTACCAGAGTAACTAACAATGATTGCCTGAAACAGGCTAATGAAACTAGAACATTATAAACAGTATTAAGAAAGAGACAAATGGCTTTCTTCGGTCATATGATGAGAAGAGAGGCATTGGAGAACATCGTGACAACTGGAAAGATCGAGAAGAAGAGAGGCAGAGGCAGACCAAGAGAAATGATGCTGGATGGAGTGAGACGGTGGCATGGAGGAATATCATCAATAGAGTTGATCCAGAAATCCAAAGACCGAGATCTGTGGAGAGCCATGAACGCCTACGCCAGCTGGTAGGGCACTTGATGATGATGATGATGACTCTCAGTTTTAGAATCTTTCACAAATTCTTTTAAATCAGACTAACTATAATCTAAAATTGTTTAAAACAATAATCTTGCATAAATTTGTGGGGTCAAGAACCAGAGGGTGTTGCCATTTCTAAAATAATAAAAACAAACCACTTTCACAATCGATGTTTCTTTAAAAAAACAATTAATCTGCACATCTTTTCTGATATTGTTTGAAAGACATATCTTGTCTATGTGTAAATTTTCATTTACCTGGCACTAAAAATTGCAGAAAATAAGAGAAATGAAACAAATAATGCACTGTCAACACTAAGCCGATGTGTCGGCTTTTTGGCAGGCTAGATTGGTTCCATATAATCGGCTCGTGGCAGGGAATTAGTTAATAATCTTCATTATAATATTTCCTTGGTAAGAGATATCTATGAGATTATTATGTATTATTAATCATTCTCTTTTTAGTGCAGTAAACTTAATCAAAGATCTGTATATTGTTAATAATCTCCTTTATACATTTGGTCAAAGATCTACAAGATTATCATGCACTATTAATCATTCTCCTTGTAGTGCAGTAAACTTAAACAAAGATCTGTATATTGTTAATATTTCCCTTTATACATTTCATCAAAAATCTATGTATCATCCTTTATACATTTCATCAAAAATCCATGCATCATTAATAACTATCACCTGTTTCAGTTGTTCATTTAATGTTTATCTTGTTAGCAAGCATTTGACACAAAGTACCTCAGCTCTGTTTTTATTATTCCATTCCGCCAGAGGCATTCTACTCAGATCTGACTGTATTCACAGGAGAAAAAAACATCTCCTTTGTAATTACATGATCATTTTCTTGTGTTATCTCATTTTATATCGACAAAGTGACATTTGCTGCTTTGTTTTATTAGCCATGAGTTTTAAGGCATTAATTTTGTTATTTTCTTCCTTGTTTATTCTGGAAAGGACTGTTGGTTGTGTTGTGTCTGTTTACAGAGAAGCTATGATATTATGCCTTTTGGCTGGTACAGCACAGTATTTTCTGGGACAAGATTTGCCATCCTTCCTTAATGTCTACTTTCTACTTGGTCAGCTGTACTTCGCTGCCCTTACACAAGCAGTCAAGCTTTGAGTGACTGACAGCACTCATCTCAGTGTCTTCAACATCATTTAGATATTTAATGGTGGTGTGGAGCCAGATAATAATCCTTCACCTGTTAGTCTGTGTAACATCAAAGAGAGAACTGGTATACAAAATATCGGGGGAAAGGTTAACGGCAAGAGCCACTCACTGAATTATGTATGAGTCATTATTGCACCATCTGGCTCAGTGTCTCTTTGTACAAGGGAGCTTCAAATGAAAACCTTAAGTGTGATAGAAATTACAATAACCATGTACTTGTCTTGTAACCTGCTAATATTATTAAATATATCCAGAGTGTTAAGCACGTGACATCATGGTGCAGATGAATGCAGTCATAAGGTCAGTTTAAAGATGACTGCCCCACTTTTGACATGCACCATCCATTTTTATTTTCATAAGTGAAGGGGTGAAACCTATAGAAATTCATCGGTGAATGAAAGTCCAGTATGGTGATGCAAGCCTGTCAGTTCAGCAAGTGTATGAGTGGAGTAGGAAGTTTCAAAATGGCGTGACTTCTGCGACAGGCTGTTCATGACTGGGTCAAGCACACTGAGTAGTGACCCCAGAGAATTTTTTCTACAGGAATCCAAGCAGTTTATCGGCACTGGAGGTCTTGCATTGAACACAATAGTGACAACATCAAAAAATTATACATCTGTTCTTTACTTTTTCAAGATATATTTACCCAAAAAATAAAAACATTTAAGGTTTTCACTTGAAACCCCCTTGTTGAATGGCAAGCTGCCAGCAGACAGCATAGCACAAGACACAAACTCCAGCGATGACACCCAGGGGTCTTGGAAAAATTGCCCTCATGTTCTGAACAACACAGTGCAAGAAAGAACCCACAATATTCAGAGTGCGAGGCAGGTATTTAACCAGTTTGCCAGAGAGACATTGGGGAAAAGATGGAGGGGGAGACCAAGAAAATCATTTTGCAAACATGCAGGCATACATGGAATTAAAAGAGAGTGGCACAAGAAAGATAACTATGGAATAATAGAATAATTAGGACACTTCACAACCATCCCAACAGCTTCAATACTTGATGATGATTGTGAATGTGGAGATGTGGTGGCTTAGTACATTTGCTTATGAAAATTTGTGTTACTTCAAGCAACAATTTTGTATTGAGATTTATTACTATTACCTTGTCATCTTGAAGACAATAGTTTGTTACATTAAGTTTTGTGAAAAGGCATAATAGCTACAACCCATGGTACGGACCATTGATAGAGTTATACCTCTCCATAGCACAAAGCTGGGGCTGAATTGTAGAGACCATATGTTGTCCATGCATCATTATCCCCCTCTCGGCCTGCCTAGTTTACCCCAGAGGAAAGGTAACACTAATACATCTGGAACAAGACAAGCTGCAGAAGCTGCCGGTTCAGTAAAGCGATACTCTAACTGTCCGCCTGTCGGAGCTTGTATCTTAGACCAGTTGCCGGCCAAGGCTTAGGACGTGGTTTGCACGGCCGTGATATTTAGTCTCAAGTTGTATTTTCTTACCCTAGGATAAGGCTTATACCTCCCAGTTGCGCTTCTCTGCCTGTGGGGTGTCACGTTTTGAAGGCGCTGCGCAACATTCAGGGCTGACAACATTCAGGGCTGATAGAAAGCAGGTAGTACAGTCTACTTTTATACGCTAGCGCAATCATATCTGACTAAGACCTGACTTTAAGAGTCATTAATGAAACACCTAAAGCCTAGTATTGCTCATATAATTAATACTGTTGTTGGTTTTGTTTTGTTGGTGGTTAATATTGTTGTATTTTATATATCTGTGGGCTTTCATAACCAAGATTTGTTACTCCTGAATTATGTATGAGTCATCTGTAATTTAATGCTATTGATTTCTTCAGTAAAGTCATTTAACATTGTGACTTCTGTTATTACAGTTTTGCTTCATATAGTGACCAAATGCACAGAGTTGTTTTTGTTAACAATGCCCACACATTAACTGTAAAATTAGTAGAATATATTAGTAATATATGATTAATTATTATATTATATATTGTTAACTACTATATATTATTAATATATTAGTAGAAAGGTAAACTGTCAGCAACTTGTTCATCGCTATCTCATCATTCCAATTAAAGAAAATGCTATTGAGTGGGGAATATTTTTGACCCTCTATTATTATTATCATCATCAGATATGATCCTTCACAGTTTGAAAAATGGGGCTTATTGTGTCTTGGAGAATAGCCTCTTGTACTGGAATGGCTGGATCTCAGGGGTCACAGGATTATGAATTTTTCAACTTCTCAAAAGAAAAGCTTCATCAAATTAGCCAGAAAATCAACAACACTAGCACAAGACCATGATATTATGGACAGACCTTATTCTGTGACACAATTGATTACACAGTCACAGGCATAAACAATTTAAGATTGGAAATCAGCTACATGCACACATAGTGGGATGGTGTCCCAAAAAAGCAGATTTTTTTTCACATACTAAAGTTAGTTGCATATCCTTTACAGGATGTCACAGTCGATCCCAGAATTTTTTTAGCTGTTTTTGCTTTCTTGGCAATTTTACATTCAGTAGTTTGCCATTGCTTTCTGAACGACCAGCACTCACACCATTTATATGAAAACCAATGCAAGGCGGTCGGCTATCAAATCGCCCGTAGCTGTGTTTCGACCGCGGTGTGTGAGATTATGAAATGTGTCCATAAACCCTTCGCCACGGAGTACTATAAGATGCCCTGAATATGACATATCAAGGCAAGCCTTCTAGTCTAGAGAAACAATAGTGGAAGCTCAACTTTACGGACCACTACAGCAGTTGACACAGACAGTGCAGTTTATACAAGAGTCAACTTTGCAGATATAAACAACATAGACAATTTCAAGTGAATGAAAGAAGAAGAATACAACTATTTCATATCTGTCTTCAGTTTTCACATTTCAGTGTAGACTGATCACTAGGTTGGTGGGTATGGTTTGAATCCACAGAAGACTGTGAGTTTTAACTCTTCAGTCCCATGCATTAATTGTTCGCATTGCCAGAGCCCTGAAATCTATTGTAGCTGGTTTACAGACTTATGTTCTGATGGGGTACCAGAAAATGGAAAAAATAAACACACACAAAGAAAAAGTTCTGTAGCAGGAACTTACTGTTGGTTATGTGAAGTGACCTTCACATTTGGTAGACCTTAGAGCATGGGCCGATTCTGTGGCAAAGGGTTTTGGCACGCAATGCATAATCCCGCATACCGGGCTCAAAACAGCTGCAGGAGATTTGGCAGCTGACTGCCTTGTGTTGGTTTTCATGCAATGGTGTGAGTGGTGGTCATTCAGAAAGCAATGGCAAACTACTGAGTGTAAACTTGCCAAAAATTCACAATAAGTCCAAAAATGCTGGAGTTGACTGCAACATCCTGTAAAGGATATGCAACTAACTAACTAGCACATGGAGGAATAGATTTCTAATCTGACTTTTTTGTAGTGAATGTCGAAAGCTGGCAACAAATCTCAACCAACCTTGCTCATGCCATCATCATAACATCCTAATCATTACGCTAGTGCATCTGCCACAGAGTACCAAAGTGTCATCTTGGTAAGGACTACGTGGCAGAATTCTCCTTTCCCTCTCCAAGCTCAGCAACCAGTTGGGTTTTCAAGACAGGTACTGGAACTTGACATCTGTGGAGAGGTATGGTGATCCTTGGAACGTTACCTGACTGGAGATCCAGTCCGTGGATAGGCTGCACCACAGAGAGATACCCCATGGCCATCCTTGGAATGTTAGCTAGACTGGAGACCCAGTCTGTAGATGGGCTGCACCACAGAAAGAGAGATACCCCCATGGTTTTGGCCCATGTGAGACCAGGCTCTGATCTTACAACGTAGTGCTCCATACACTTGCGATGTTTCCTTTTGTGTATGCAGCCTTCATGGTGCTGAGCTGGTGTGAGTACTCTTATCTTGGAACCTTAGTGATCCCTACATTTCCATTCTTTCCTTTCATAGTGCAGTGGCCAAGATAAAAGCATGGTTCTGCAATGGGCTTACTACACAATGATAATATAACATGTCATTCTTAATCACTTTTGTTTTTGAGAATGTTTATTATGGTTGCAGAGAGAGAAGGAAAAAGGGAGAAAGAGGGTGAGGAGGGAAGAGAAAGATCAAGTAACCATAATTTAGAAGTATTTACATAAATAGACAATTAATTATGCAGAAAAGGTAATATTTTCCTTGTTAATCGTTTTAAATATCAGCTTGTCTTTATCTTGTCATCATTAGTTTAGTTGTGGTAAATTCAATGACATAGTATAGTTATACTTTTTTTTAAAAACACACAATTGTAAAATCTGTATAGTTCTTTTTTTTTTTACAATTGTAAAATCTGCTAGCCCATTTCAGCTTACATAAGCATACCATATTGATTATAATCGATGCATTGACAGCCTCTCAAATTTTAAAAATCTGTTTTTGTCACAATTTGATATTTTAATTATATGTGTTTATTGTTGTTATAATTTTAAATTGAGAGTCCCATTGTATGCAGTTGTCATTGTTTTCCCTCCATTCAGACTGTGTCATATCGAAGTTTGCTATTGTTAATCTAAATTGGCCTTGATTTAATGTAAGGAAGGAGGACAGTTTGGCCAAGAAGTTTAACACGTGCTGAAATCGTCTCTGGAGACTGCAGTATTGTGCATTCTTACCATACACTGTTCAGTTGGATTTAAATTCTGGCTTCTCGTCGTTGACTTGGGACATAAATTATAAGTACCTCAGAAGTTAGAGTAGATTCGCCTCATGGTGTGGGACATTGGTAATAGGAAAAGCTGGACCTTGTACAATCAAAGGGAGTGACACTATTCAGTGCCACCCATCGGGCACTGGAGTACCAACTATTCCTCTCGGTGACGCTTGACGGTAAAAGTGGAAGATGATGATGATTATCCTCAACTGAAACTAATATAACATTTAAATTGTCTGGGTTTTAATCAAATTTTTCCTACTCAGTGTTTTCATGAGAGAACTGCTTTCTTGTGTATATGTATTTGTGTTTCTTGTAGTGACAGTCATTATTTGCTACATATCATTGCAGCCATGCTCAGATATTTTGTTATATGTTAAGCACTGCAGGGTTGTTTATCTTTTTTTAAGGTTCTTTTTATTCCCCAGAGGGAATATGGGCCCTCCAATATCACATGACATGGCCTTCTTTCCTATTTTTTGTAATTGCTTCCAATTTCCTCCCAGATCTATTTCTTCATACACCTTCAGACAATATGTATAAATTCCTAGAAAGCAGCAGACAAAATGAGCTTGCTGACATCACCATAGATGTCCTTAAATGGAGCGGGTGTAGGCCAAAATTGTTTTCTTTGTTCTGCATTTGTTGAACACTCCTGCAACAAATGTCTAGCTGTCATTTTACCAGTTCCACACTCACATTCAACACTATCTCCTGTCTTTAGTTTATTTAACATGTGGTATTTCAGCCTGTTGTGTCTCAGTTTATTACTCCAACCTTGTCCACATTCTCAACTAGATATATGCATGAAGGTTATTTCTTTACCTTGAAAATATTTACCGTCTTGCGAGGGATAATTCATTCCAAAATTGTACCAGTTTTCACAGCACTGGTATACCTTGTTGCTGGGACGGAGACAATCTTACTGAGCTCAGGGATATCTGTAACAGAACTATAGCATTGTTTGCATTTAGCTTGACATGTCGCTTTGTTTGAGTTAACTTATTGTTTGAAATTGTCATTTATGTTCATGTTATCACAATATACTGTCTCATCTTATTTGCTTTAGAGAATTGCTCCGCTTTTAGACCATGTTAATGTAAGCGTATTATTTATGTGTAAACTTATTAAAGTTTCAAAACCTCAGACTTGTTCTGCTTGCTGTATTTGTGGACTACGTATCTGTTTTGTACAGCATCATAAGATGAGAACTACATTCACATGTATTGATCAACACTCATAGAAGTACAGGAAAGAACTAGAGATAAGAGCATACACTAAGCAGTGTGAAAATGGATTCAAACCTGCAGCTTCCAACTGAAGACATAACTTCACTCAAGAACAAGTGTATTTTAACAATCGGTCAGCTAAACACTACTAAAGAGGTGCTACCATTAGCCAGATCTATCATTCACTTGAACCCATAACTATTGAAAATAGACATCCCCCGGCTCGGTGGGCATGTGGTCAAACCCCCCTTGTGACAAGGATTATTTTTTTTACAACAATTGACCTGATGAACACCCGGATAGCTTGGCCACAAAGCATAATCGAGACAAGAACACGGACGTGATCCAATACTCTGGTGATCGTGTGAGATGACCAACCATAACTGCCCATTCTTATCATGGCACATGATAATGGTGATGTTTTCCAGACAATTTCTAAAGTTTGTTGTTAAATTTATCCAATCTGGCAATAGAAATTAGTTAGTGTAGAGCACAACACTGACTAGGGGCACAGAGCCTCTAAAGGGCACAGCACATTGAAGGGCAAAGCACTGACCTCACTCTGAAGGGCACACTTTCTGTATTGTGATGTGCCCTTCACTAAACTTTGTCTGTGTGGTATAATGCACCAACATTGCAGATCAATTGTTGTTACAGATCTTTAGCCCAGTGCCATTTAATGATACGTACAGATGTACACCTTGGCAGTTGCTCTGTTCTTTATAGGCCATGCCGTAATAATTTAGGCAGGTCATGATGCATCGGGTGTATAATATTCTCCTCCTTGAGGGTAGGATGTCTTGTTGGTAGGCACTCATAGCAGTGGTTCCGATTGATGGTTCCGTTGCCCTGCTACTGAGTGAGTGCGTGGCGCGACATTGTGAGCTGTGAGTTTCGTGTGAAATGCTTTTGAATCTGCCTGAGGCTTTTTGGAACATGACTGCATGTTCGGAGCGATGGCAGCTGGCTATGTCCCAGTGTTGACCGGTTTTTGCCTTATGCAGAAATGCGTGGCTGCTGGGCTTCTGGTTGACTGCCACTTCCATCGACGATGAACTGTATTTTCGTGGACTGTGTGGGTGAACATCTAGGAAACATCCAGATGGGAAAATGACTGCGGATTCCATCAGAGATAAACTGGATGCTTCGTGGGGGACTATTGTGTTGACATTCTGGTGGCGGCATTATGCACAGTGTATCTGTGCGGGCTGTTGTTTGTCGAGACTCCTGTTTCTTCCACTTTTCACATTGGGCAGTGAGGAGCATTTTATGTGATATTCACTGGCACAGGAACGGAGCATAATGGGGACGACCCGTTGCTGTGAGGTTGGAACCACGACTAACTAACTAACTAACACATAGCAGTGTAGTGTGGGATAAGTCCGATAAACCTAACATCTCTCAGCTGAAGTAGAATGACACCCAGGCGTCATGACCCGCCACCAGAGCATGTCAAGATGGTAAAGGGCTGAAACATTCATGAAGGGGGACATCTCTGACAGTCAGAAGCCTCCTGTCTTGCTTTCTCTGCTGTGGAGTTTATATCATTCACCAAAGTGTTCATTTCATCCGACTTTCTTCCTCTTCTGCCATTTATCTCCACTTGGAGTGTCGGCCATCAACTAACACTAAGCAATCTTTTGCTACCTCTTGCAGCTCCATATTATTCATCTGTCTCTAATTCTCTTCTCCATATGTGTTTTAGGTCTCCCTACATTTTATTTGTCCTGAGGGTTCCAGAGATAGGGACTTCTAGTTAACTATTCTCAGGTTTTCTCAATGTGTATCCTGTCTGATGTGTTTTTCCTTTACCTCTTGATTCACTGGAATCTGTTTAATTCTCCCCATGCAACTAACTAACTAATTCTCCCCATAAGCCCTGTGTTAATAATTTTGTTATATCTCTTTAGTCCATGTGGTTTCTGAGGAAAATGCAAAGAATACCATGGACAGATAGAAAAACCAATGACCAAGTACTACAGGAGACAAATGAATCTTGTAAATTTATTAGAGAAATTAGACGTAGACAGTCACAATTTTTTGGACATTTTTTGAGAAGAAATGGATTGGAGAACTAGTGACAACTGGCAAGATCGAAGGGAACAGACCAAGAGGAAGACAGAGAGGAAAATACCTGGATGGCTTGGCCACATGGCATAGACGAGACAGGAACACTGAGCTGATCCACGACTCTGGTGATCGAGTGAAATGGTGAGTCATGACCGCCAATACTTTCCGGCATGGCACATGATTGATTGACTGATTGACTTTGTGCAGACAACAGTTAATGAATGTATAGTTTTTGTGTAATTGTTGTAGTTGTTCTCTATGTTTCTGATCCATAAGGCAATAGTGATTTTACGTTAAGGTAAACTATTCTAAGTTGGGCACTGTTAATTTCTTTTGACTTTCAAAAGTTACCTAGTGTTATGGAAGCTTCTCTTGCCTTTCATATTCTGACGTTGATAGCTGTATCTGTTCCCCCATATTTGACTTCATTGCTGCCTTAATAGGTGTATGATTCCACCTCTCCTATGACTGACGGAAGTTCCCTGATATTTGCAAGATGTGGACACTTAAAGAGGCGATGATCAACAGTCATTTAAGGATGTGTGCTGTTGTTGAATGGTTAAGTGCATGTTAAGTGATATATATATATATATTGTGTTCAAGATTGAGATTGTCTGGATTCGAAGACAGTGGGTGGAGTCTATGAATAGGTCAAGCCTGACAATTATCAGGTTAATTTTTGTGCCAGGCCACACCGGTGTCAGAGGAAATAAACAAGCTGATAGGCTTGCAAGCCAGACTAATGTGGAAAGCGGACGAGCAATGGACTGGGCTGATATAGTGAATGCCGTCAAGAGAGGCAAGGCTGTTAAACAAATCAAGTGATGACTGCGAATCTAAACTTCACCAGACTGCAAGAACAAGTCAAAAAAGGGTGAAGCACGAAAGAATTATTAGCCATCCAATAAAGAACTGGAGTTGTCAGTCACTACATGTTGAGGGAGATACCGAAGGAATCCAAGCACTTATGCAATGAATGGTTTGATATTTAGTGAGGATAATCTGACAACTAACATATATTGTGTTGGAAGTCACAAAATCGTGGTCTGGTCCTTCCTTGTCAAACAGTTAATGCTGTTTGTGGAGACTTGTGTCAGGATTGGGTATAAGTTAGTATACCTCTCACCCAGTGCTCCTTAATGTCCATCTGTTACTTACTGTTCTTGTCATTTGTTTGGATCAGTGTCACAACATGTAAATATCGATATCAGGGAAGTCCTAACAAAACAGGTCATTCTTTTCCGCACCCATCACAAAGTAATAAATTCTTCTTATTTTGCCCTTTATCCCCCATTGCAACATAGATCCTCAACAAACTCACTTCAAATTCCCCTATCCGTAATTATTTTATGAAGTTCTGACCAGGTCCCATCTTTCCCAACTATTCATTTCTGTCTCTGTTATGTTCTCTATGTTTTAGGTCTACCTCTGTTTTGCAGATTCCAGACAAAGCTTTTCTAGTTAAACTATCTTCATGTTATCTCAGTGTACGCCCTACCCAGCGCCAGCTTTTCTTTTCTTCACTGGTATTTTTATTTAGTTCTCTCCATGAGTTCCTCATTGGTGATTCAGTCATACCATTATGTATTATGACTATTTTGTGCAGACACGAATTAAAGCATGTTTGTAGTGTAACAGTAATCATTTTAGTTGTCAGGTACAGGGACTGTAAGGGAAAGCAAAGAATAGTAACACAACTGTCTACCATGTATGCCGTAAGGGGCGACGTGATCAAAGAGTTTCCATCTGCTTGTTACATGGGCCCTTAGGAGAACTTGCTCTGTGGTGAAGGGGTTACGGACGCAGTTCATAATCCTGCATTCAAAACACAGAAGTAAGTGATTTAGAAGCAGACCGCCCTGTTTTGGTTCCCATGCAAAGGTATGTTTGCTGGTCGTTCAGATTGCAATGGCAAACTACTCAACGTAAACTTGCCAAGAAATCACAAACAGCCAAAAACACACTGGGATTGACTGCCATGTCCTGTAAAGGATATGCAGATAACTTTTATAGGGGAAGCAAAGAATAGTAACCACGCGACCTACCATGCATGTCGTAAGGGGTGATGCAACGAGTTTCCGTCTGCTTCTTATTAAGGCCCTTAGGGAAAGCAAAGAATAGTAAGTAACAAACGGTAACCTCCCTTGTGTCTCATAGTAGGCAATGAAAGAGGGCTGTACACAGGGCTGGCTTCCCCATTCCATAGATAAATTTTAACTGCAAAATCCAGTAACCAACCATGAACAAGTCTAAAGATAAAGTCAAGCAATGCCAAATGTCACAAGTTTATTAACTGTACATAAACACATGTTGTAACAAACATATCATCACAAATGACATTTCAAAGTTGGTCAAGAAATGGCTGACATCTGAGACACAAAAATGGTGAATTCACATTGACAAGTCACCACAAGAATAAACTGGTCAATGCAGCCACAACATATAAATATGATCGTGATTTGCCAAAACCAATGACCAAATCCTACAAGAAACAAACAAAATTGTAAACTGATTAGAGAAATTAGACATAAGACTGTCAAAATTTTTTGATCACGTTATGAGAAGAAATAAATTGGAGAACTTGGTGACAACTGGCAAGATCGAGGGGAAGAGAACAAGGGGAAGACATGGAAGTAAATACCTGGATGGCATGACCATGTGGCATGGTCGAGACAAGAACACGGAGCTGATTCACGACTCTGGTGATCAAGTGAAATGGCAAAACATGACAGCCCACGCTTATCGGCACAGCACATGATGATGATGATGATTTGACAAATCTGTTACAGATGTGGTTATTATAGGTCAAGATAGCACTAGTCTGTGTTACTTGTTGTAAGTTAGTTATAAGTCCCTTACAGGATGTCGTAATCAACCTCAGCAAGTTCTGGCTCTTTGTTATTTACCAGACAATTATCTTACGTTTAATAGTTTGTCACTGCTGTCTGAACAACTGACGCTCGTACCATCTAAATCAATGCAAGTCGATCTGCTTCCAAATCGTCTGTGGCTGAATTCGAACCCTCGACTTGACATAACGGGGAATTGTGATCGCAGTTTTACTTTCCCCTAAGCCACAGCACTGATCGTTATTTGTTATATTAACTAACAAAAACACTATCATTACAGCATTATAACTATTGCTGGTGCCTGCTATAGTGCGTTCACAAATGTTTGTCCTCATTCACGTTCAATGTTTATGAAAAGTATTTGTTGCATCGTTATGAAATTTTTCCTGCTGTCTTATATTTACTCTCACTCAAGGAATATGTCTTCGATAGGTCCAAAGGCAACTGAAGTCATGGAAAACTGCAAAATTTCTTTGAAGTTTTTGAATTCATGCTAACAAACTTGTTTTACAGTAATGTAATGCTACATAGAACCTATACTTTTGTATGGATGTGAAGCGTGGACAATGAGCAGCCAAGCTGAAAACCATCTTATGGCTGTGGAAATGTGGTTTCTGAGGAAAATGCAAAGAATATCATGGACAGATAGAAAAACCAATGAACAAGTCCTTCAAGAAACAAACAAAGATTGTAAACTGATTAGAGTCCTTAGACGTAGACAGTCACAATTTTTTGGACATGTTATGAGAAGAAGTGATGTGGAGAACTTGGTGACAACTGGCAAGATCGAAGGGAAGAGACCAAGGGGAAGACCGAGAAGTAAATACCTGGATGGCTTGGTCGCATGGCATGGTCAAGACAGGAACACGAAGCTGATCCACGACTCTGGTGATCGAGTGAGATGGCAGAACATGATCGCCCACGCTGTGCATAATGATAAGGTTACATGCTAAATCTCATCATTTTCCGTTGGTTACTGAGTTATGAATTTTTATACGGGGACAAACATTTGTGAACGCACTAGAGGAAGAGTTTCCAAGCTGGGGAAAGGCTGCCCAGACAGTCGCCTCACTGGCTACATACAAAATGTCATGTCCCTTGCAGGATGTTGTAATCACACCCAGCTCTATTGGCTGGTTGTGATTTACTAGCAAATGTTACATTCAGTAGTTTGCCATTGCGTTCTAAACGAGAAGTTAACATATAAGTACAAATGATTGGCTTATGGAACAAGGAAGTTTATTTCACGACTAATAGATAAAAACTTCTGGCCTTGCCCAGAAATAGCATCACATTTCCATGATGTGTGAGGTACGTATTATAAGTTTATATTAATTAAAGCTCCTAAATAGCAGTCTTCAAGAATCCTGTACATTATTTCTTCTTCAGTTGCAATCAACCTAAATTTGCCATGTTGTTTACTGCATTGTCTTCTGCAGATCCTGCAGACTTCCGCACAGTTTGATATCCAGGATTGTTTCACTCACACTGGCACCGTGCCATCTTGACAGACGATGGTTTGCTATATTGTACTTCTAGAAGCACGTCACATAGTGGAGCAGAAGTGTTACCCGAATAGACATGCATTACATTACTGTAAAACAAGTTTGTTAGTGTGAATTCAATACATTTTTGCCAAAACATCAAAGAATGCATGCAGTCTTACAAAGCAGTCATATTATCCACACTGCTATTTGCTTGTGAGACATGGATTGTTTATCAGCGACACGCTAGGAAATTAAACCACTTCCATACAGTCTGCCTTAGGAAGCTATTGATGATTAAATGGCAAGACAAGATCCCACATACTGAAGTCCTAGAAAGAGCGCCCATGCCCAGTATCCACACTCTACTAATGAAGAATCAGATTCGCTGGGCTGGTCACTTGACTCGCATTCCAGATCATGGGCTCCCTAAAATTTTTTTTTACAGCGAGCTGCGTTGTGGTAAACATTCCCAAGGTGGCCAGAGGAAATGCCTTTAAAGACACTCTGAAAATCTCACTGAAAGCTTTTGGAATTCATCTTGACACCTGAGAGACTGCTGCCAAAGACCGAAATTTGTGGCGTACATCATTACGCAAGGGTGCAGTCACTTGTGAAGCAACCAGGGTTGCAAGTGCAAGAGCTGTGAAGAAAAGGCTGGACAGAAAAACCACTGCAGGAGATACCCTCCTGGAACGTCAAGCATTCTTTGCCCATATTATCAAAGAACATTTCGAGCCAAATAGGCCTTATCAGCCATCTTAGAACTCATGGCTCCATACTTTCAACCCCCACTGAATGAAATGATTGGTCACCATCATTCTTGATGAACAAACACCACTAACATACTGTACTTCTAACAAGGCATAATAACTTCAACCCATGGCAGTAGCGAATGTTATATCTCTCCATAGCACAAAGCCTGGGCTGAATTGTAGAGACCATGTGTTGCCCATGCAGCATGATCCCTCTTTCGGCATGTCTAGGTTACTCCAGAGAAAGGTAACACCAATACACTGGAACAAGACAAGCTGCATAAGCTGCCGGATCAGCAAAGCAATACTCTAACTGTTCACTACTGGAGCTTTGATCGTAGATCAGTTGCAGACTAAAGCTTAGGTTCTGGTCTACCCAGCCATGCCATTTAATCTTTAGGCTGCATTTCTTTGCACTAGGATAAGGTTTGTACCCTCCCAGTTGCGCTCCTCCGCCCGAAGCTGCTGGCACAATGTGGGGTGTCGGGTTTGGTGAGCACTGCCCAACATTCACCGCTAACAGAAAGCAGGTAGTACAGTCTACTGTTATTTGGTAGCTCTATCATATCTAAGACCTGACAGAAACAGGGTTGTTTCATTTGTCCACAAAGTAGACCTTTCTGAACTGTGTTTGGTACACATTTGTCCACAAAGTCGACCTTTCTGAGCTGTATTTGGTACACATTTGTCCACAAAGTCGACCTTTCTGAGCTGTATTTGGTACACATTTGTCCACAAAGTCGACCTTTCTGAGCTGTATTTGGTACACATTTGTCCACTAAGTCGACCTTTCTGAGCTGTATTTGGTACACATTTGTCCACTAAGTCGACCTTTCTGAGCTGTATTTGGTACACATTTGTCCACAAAGTCTACCTTTCTGAGCTGTATTTGGTACATCCTCATGTTGCAGTTCCTTAGGACACAAAGTGGTGCAGTTTTACATAACAGAGTTACGACACATACAGAACGTTGCGGCGGTTAGCCTTCATCAGCAAACAAACACATTCACAAACACAACATACAGTCAAGGAGAACTCCTGTGACTACATTAGAAGGTGATGACAGGACAAGAGGAACAAATGCATGGAAAAATAGAAGCAATGAAGAGAAAACGAGAATTGAAAAAAATGTTAATTGAAAAGAATGTTAGTTGAAGAAAATGTTTAATAGAAAAACTGTTAATGGAGAAAAAAACTATGGGGTCTTGGTCAATACTACCTTCAATTTTACACGCCTCCTACCCCGCCCCCTTCTTTCTATGTGCTCACTGAACCGTAACATCCAGCACCGTATATAACTACACCCGAGATTTTCGTAGTCATTTACAGATCCGTACGTGAGGTGAGTATGCAGTTTTTTTTCTCTATTAACAGTTTTTCTATTAAACATTTTCTTCAACTAACATTCTTTTCAATTAACATTTTTTTCAATTCTCGTTTTCTCTTCATTGCTTCTATTTTTCCATGCATTTGTTCCTCTTGTCCTGTCATCACCTTCTAATGTAGTCACAGGAGTTCTCCTTGACTGTATGTTGTGTTTGTGAATGTGTTTGTTTGCTGATGAAGGCTAACCGCCGCAACGTTCTGTATGTGTCGTAACTCTGTTATGTAAAGCTGCACCACTTTGTGTCATTTTATATTGTTTACACTTTCACAGCTTTACCGCAGTTCCACCAAATTTTATTCATACAGTTCCTTAGGAGAACGTTGCTCTCATCACAACCCACCAAAAAGTCTCTCGATCGCTTGCCATTTCCCCTGCTACATGTACCCTCGTACACCAAGGGGTCTAGAATGTCTGGTGTCCACCTTGTATTTGGTTTAATGCTGTAATGTGTGTTCTGCTTGCCTGAAATAGACGTTGCTGTAGAACTATCTTAAGCTTTGTCCTGTTCTTGCCTTATGATTACAACCTATAATTACAGGGATGACTTTTTGTGTGATTATATTATATTTTTTTGGGTAGTGTTTAATCAGCCTTTGTCACCTTGCGCTCTGGCCTAGGGGCAGTGAACATGTTTCAGAATACCCTAACATACCGAATTGTGGGCTTGAAAGCAGCCGGAGAAAATTTTGAAGAAGACCACCTTGCATTGACTTCTATGGTATCAGCGTGGGTCACTCAAACAGCAATGGCAAACTACTGATCATAAAATTGCCTAGAAAATCACAAACAGCCAAACAATGCTGGGGTTGATTGCCACATCCTGTAAACAATATGCAAATAAGTAACTGGAAAATCTGTTGGCCCCGGCATCTTCTTTTGGCCAATATTTAAATAAGTCCTCTCATCTGATCAATGCCAGTACCAAATGTATGATTGTTGTATGATTGTTACAATGTATGATGATTGTTTTATTTCACTATGTAATTTTTACGGAAAAATAATTGTAAAAACCACAAAAGAATAAATAAACTATGAATGTATACCCGAGAGCTAGCACGCACCTCCTTTCTCTCAAACAGTTTCTGATATACCGTGATGGCTATCAATTTCAGCTGATAGGGTCAAATCAAAAAGGAAATAACAACCAACAATCTGAGATGAGAGTTTCAAAAGTAAATGCAACCCATGGGTGAAGAAATCGAAGCCAAAGTCTTGAAAATGATACAAGAATACAAATCATTATTCTGTGCCTCAGAACAGGACACAATAGATTACTCAACCACATGTATGCAAAATTCAAGATTGGTGAATCAGCCATGTGCACATGTGGATTGGCGTCGCAGACAGCAGATCACACACTCCAAGACTGCCCAAAATATCAAAGCAAACTCACACACTCCAAGACTGCCCATAATATCAAGGCAAACCATCTGGTCTAGAGAAATAACAGTGGAAATGAACCACTGAGTGAACCAAAAAAATACAGTGAAATTCATACAAGAGACAACATTACAGTTATAGACAAATCCAAGTAAACAAAAAAAGAAGATACAAGAATACAAAGTAAGAAATACATTATTATCAGCACCAAACAAATTATAAGTATATATAAATACGTTGTGATAATATATAAATACAATGTGATATGATTCATAGCCTTACTCAGAACTGGCATTTCAAAAGATTCTGCTACAAAGCAAACTGCCCCGCACAAATTAACTCTTACGGTTTCAAGCAATGTCTAATGTGTGATTCTCTTTTTGTTGTGAATCCCAAATATCATGTGATGTGTTCTCATACTTTTTAAATTTGGGTAAGATAAGGGCATACCAGCAAAACCTGGCCTCACCACTATACATTTACTCTCTGGGAAAGAACACACACACACAAATATGTTTTTATGTACTGGTTATTCACACAACTTTTCTCTATCACTCTGCTCCCTACCACTTTACTCAGTACCTATACAACTTTGCTCAGTACCTATACCACTTTGCTGTGTACCTATAGCACTTTGCTGTGTACCTATAGCACTTTGCTGTGTACCTATAGCACTTTGCTCTCCATTTATCCACTGTGTTCTCTAACTATATTCTCTAACTATACCACTTTGCTCTCTCCCTATACCACTTTGCTCCCTACTCATACCACTTTGCTTCCTCCCTATACCACTTTACTCCCTACCTAATCCATCTTGAGATGTGTTGGATGTTCGGTGCCAGCCCCATATTTGTACAGACAAATCGGCATTTGATCGGTCATGTGGTCAATATCACCGTGGCCGGTTTTACCTTCCAAGAGATTTCCTGTTACCAATTTTAAGCTGGGTCGACCTGGGAGTGCAGGTCAATTTAAAATATCTGCCTCGATAGGGATTCAACCACATGACCACCTGGCAAACATGCTGGTCACTGTGATACCGCAGGTCACTGATGTAGCAGGGTCTGTACAGACAAAACACCCATCTTCACATCTTGTCGGGTATTCACTAGCCCAGAGGTCAGCCAGTATGCTAGCTCACTGATGTACCAGGGTCTTACAGATCAAACACCTATCCTCACATCTTGTCAGGTATTCACTAGCCCAGGGCTCTGCAAGCTTTAATGCCAAAGTAATCTGGCGAAGTCACATGTCCACCATGGCCTAATCCATATTCATTTATCAAAAAGTCTTGAAATGAGTGTATATCAAGTTTGGTGTCTTTTTTCGAGTCATTATTTAACAACAACATGAACCTGTGTGCTATAGTCAATGGACTACTGGCATGACTATGACAGCTGGAAGAACTATGGAGTTGATGGAGGGTGGTTGGGAGAGGATTCTACAGAAGCAGAACTTAATCTAGACCGGTCAATGTTGCTCCACACTTACTTAATTTGCACCAGATCTCAAGTTCTAATGTCTAATGTCTAAAAACGTTCATTTTGAAGGAATTTAAAAGAAGAATTACTGTAAAATAATATTTAATTTAAAATTAGTTTTTTTAAATGAAATTATAAACTGCGTTTCAATCCCCTCAGCATGCCAATGAAAAGTGTTTCTTGTGCCACACTTGGCGTGCATGCCATAGGTTGCCGACACCTGCACTGGTCTGACTAACAAAGAGAGGATCTATCATGGTCTCAGGTGTGATGAAGTATGCCGAAGACTCAAACTTCGAATGTTGCCAGACTGCAAGAGTGTCATAGTTATTTCTCTGCAATAATGTACGTCAGTGCCCACATCTTGCATTCACCACTTGAAAAGCTCATGAACAAGCTTGGAAAGTTTAGTTTAGTTTAGTCGACAGATCAACATCATGGCACACGGGTGTAACCCATAAGTGCTCCGTTCTACTCCTAACTCAAGCCTGAGTCCGGAGAATCTCAGCTCAGTGCACAACCTCACTACAACCAGCAAGGATCCTGAATTACTTTGGGTAGATTTTTAACTCGAAATTTTGCCCGGGCAGAGCCATTAGGCTTCTCTTTTTCGATTTCCAACTGCCAAGGGATTTTTTACGTGTGCAACAATACACACAGGCGTCCGATCTCACTACCCAGAGACCAGGGGAAATGTTGTTACTAGAAGTCCACATGAAAAAAATCCTGGTCCTCACCGGGGCTTGAACCCGGGACCTCCAGCACTCGAGGCGGACACCAAACAACTTCTTGATTCTCTGCAATCTGTTTAGTTCCCTCCTAAGCTCTGCGTTAGTGATTCCATCACACCATTTTAGCCCTACAACTAAATCACTGCCAATCCCCAATTTACCAGGTCATACCAGAATGAAAAAAAAACTCAATTCAATGGGTATTAGATGAAGACCTACAACACAAACTCGTGTAGCATTGCAGCACTGAAAAAATGGACAAAGTATCTGTCATTAAACAAAAACTGTCATCTACTGCCTATAATACCTTACAGTGTAGAGAAGGAGGGTCTAGAGCCTGGCAGGTTAGGATTTTCTTTTTGCCCCTGACAGAAAAAACCCACACCTTACCAAGGATTCACACCCAGGTCTTCATAAGGAGAACCTGGCATTCTTAGCCACTCGCCCAGCTGCTCCTGGGGGGAGGGGGGTGTGTGTGTGCATAGCATCACACACCTAAAATGCTGTCATGTCATTTTGGATAGCTCTTCCGCTTACCCCTGTCATCATCATGTTAGTCAGTCCTAAAACTCAAATTGAAGTCATCAAGATTCTCTCTCTCTCTAGTGAAGTCATCAAGATTGGTGTTAAAAGTCATTTGATCATGTCCCTCCACTCAGTAACTCTATCCAGGTCCGCATTATTTTACCAAAGTTCTTGCAAGCTTGCGTGATGTAGTAGCTTGTTACATGCTTGTGTGATACAGTAGTTTGTTACATGCTTGTGTGATGTAGTAGTTTGTTACATGATTGTGTGATGTAGTAGTTTCTTGTTTTCTCTCGCCTTCCAGCATTTTCAGAAATGAACATTCATGTCTCAAGTTGTAACAAAACAAAGACAACCTTCTGTTTTGGCATGCTGTTCAATAGTTATCCCAGAGATAATGGAAATGCCTCAGGTTACAGCTTAAAATTCAAATAAAGCAAAATCTGTTGTTTTTTAATTTAATTTAACATCTTTGCAGTTGTAAAAAAACAAAACAACCTTTATATTGACAGCACTGAGATTCTCCATTACTTTAATCACACTTTGACACGGATACTGTTTCTCTGATAATTTATAATCTAATAGGCAACAATTAAGTAGGGGAATATATTATGTTGATTTGTATATACACATTTCAGACATGACTTTTAAGTACAAAATAAAGGTAAACACACAACAGATACTGTCATTAGGATATGAAGTTTCAGGTCTTCACATATTTTAGGCCATGACTATGAGGTAAGGGTTGGCGGGTTCCTTTCCTTCCCAGAAAATCCTTAAATTGGTCTGCTATGAATTTTTTAAGAGGTTGGGTTGATCCCAGAGGTGTATTCTTTTTGGGCGCATATCCTTTTTACAGGACATCGCAGTCAATACCAGCATTTCTGCCACTGTGATCTCATGGCAAGTTCAGTAGTTTGTTATTGCTTTCTGAACGACTGGCACCGATACCAATGCAAAACTAATGCAACATGGTCTGCTGCCAAATCGCGTGCAGCTGTGTTTCGAATGTGGGTATACGGGATTATGAACTGCGACCATAAGCCCTTCGCCACGGAGACCGGCAGAGATGTACTAGTCAGGAAAAATTAATCTTGCTAAAGTTGGGTATTGAACGCTGGCCACTGCCTTAATGGGCAAATGTTCGAACCAATATGCTCCTGGCAATGAAAAACAAAAATAAATGAAACAAGCTCTGAAGCAGCAGCCTGCAATGATTCTGTAAAGAGCTAGGACCATCACATTTTGTAGGCCTGAGTGTACGCAGGAATTAGAGGTCAGTCTTTCCCTCACTTAGTGAACGTTGCGCACAGGCAATGAACCCTTGTCCGACCACTCTCGAGATATCAGCGTAACTTCCTAATGATTACACCAACATGCCTGATCCTGGCATGTTTTTTGCACATCCTTTTTACACTGCGTCACTGTCAACACCAGCATTTTACTGCTGTTGTTGATGTCTTGGCAAGTTTACGGTCAGTAGTTTGCCCTTGCTTTCTGAACGATCGGCTCCAATACCAATTCATTAAAACCCAGCGCAACGTGGTCTGCTGTCAAATCACGCACAGCTGTGTTTCAAACATGGGTAAGCGGGATTACGAACTGCGTCCATAACCCCTTTGCCATGGAGAATGGCCCTGGCAATTTACCTTGTGAAAATCTCTGATGGGGAGATAGAATTAAGTGCCTTGTGAAAATCTCTGATGGGGAGATAGAATTAAATGCCTTGTGAAAATCTCTGTTAGGGAGATAGAATACCTTGTGAAAATCTCTGTTGAGGAGATAAGAATACCTTGTGAAAATCTCTGTTAGGGAGATAAAATTAAATACCTTGTGAAAATCTTTGTTGGGGAGATAGAATTAAATACCTTGTGAAAATCTCTGTTAGGAAGATAGAATTAAATACCATGTGAACATCTCTGTTAGGGAGAAATGTATGTATAAAATACCAAGAACCACATTTGTCTGTTGTGACATATCCATTTTTACAAGTAGTGACACATCCTCTTTTATCATAGTGAAACATTTACGTTAATCAGTAGTGGACAATTCTCTTCTGTTTGTAGTGAAAGATTCACTTTTGTCAGTAGTGAAAGATTCACTTTCATCTGTAGTGAAACATTCACTTTCATCTGTAGAGAAATATTTACTTTTGTTTGTAGTGAAACATTCACTTTCATCTGTAGTGAAAAATTCACTTTTGTCTGTAGTGAAACATTCACTTTTGTCTGTAATAAAACATTCATTGTTGCCAGTTGTCAGGGATCCAGATAGTCAGTAATGAAACATTCACCTTTGTCTGTAGTGAAGCATCCACAAGTAGCTTTATTATAAACCAAATGAAAAGAAATGTAAAGTGCGCTGCCAAAGAAAGATGGGTGAATTCTGGAGGAAGCCGCCAGTGGACAGTAACAAATATAATGGCAACCAACGTAGATATTTTGTGTGTCGTTCTCAAGTGAAACCGTATAGTTTACCACATCAGTGCTACACGAGAAAGTGCCATATGTGGTTTAAAAACAACGAGATTCAGATAAATAAAAGAAAGCAAACAATTTAATGAACAAACCTCTACACTGGTCAGTTGGACTAAATCTGGACTTCTTTTCCTAGACTTGGGGAGACAAATTACAAGTACCCCAAAAGTCGGACTGCGTTCGCCAGATGGCGAGGGACACTGGTAATAGGAAAAAAGCTAATGACCATGAAAACATCAGTCCATTACACTTTCCAGTAGTCACAGTTACTAGTAAAAGAAACACCTGTATGGACTATGCTTGAGTTCATAGTGAGCGAACGGGAAAAACAAAATGTAAGTCATATTTTTACTAATTTTGTGTGTTTTATTACATGCGATATCAAATGGTGAATAAATGTGTATAGAAACTGAAGGTATTTCTTATCCACATTAACTGTGTTTAGCAGGAGTACACTTTCATCAAAAAAGTAAAACCCAATGAAACATGTTTAAACAGTTACCTGTGTAAAATTAAGATTACATGCAGCTATGGCAGTCTCTGTGGTCGCAAGACGAGTCTACTCTAGCACGTTTGCTCAAGTTCACAGCAGTGTTCACGCGACGACAGCCAGCTATCGACCTGGCTGACAGCAAGGCAAGAAATGCTGACATTCAGCAGAGCATCTCTAATTCTGGCAGTTACAACTGTTTCAGCAATTGTATTTCTTTTGCATTATGTATAATATAAGCCAATAGTTGTGGCACTGGTTTCATGTAAAACAAAAAAGTTACTTCAGGAGGCTTGTAACAGCAAACTCTTATGATAAAAGCTGAACATATATTAATAAAATTTGTTGCTGGGGCTACGGGGTCCGTGCATTGTGTGATGCTCTCAGCAGGCTTTTAGTCTTTTTCAGAAGGAGACAGCCAGATTGGATAAAACCTGGCGCAATGAAGCTGCTCCTCTCACCTTTAACCTTTTGGGAGATGAAAGGCAGAAGAAGACCACTACATGGCACTGTGCCCAGGCCTAGATGATGCCAATGGATCATGGACAACAACTAGGGATGAAAGAAGTTCAGAAGACAAAATGGTCCTAGTTGAGATGCAACATCAAAAATACCAGTGGTTGGATGAGAAATTGATACATTACTCTGGAGTGTGGAAGTTTTCACTGTCAGCCTCTGCTTCAGAAGCAGGTTTACTAGCTGCATTGGGAAGGGAATGTTTACAAAAACTCATTGGCTTCATATGAAATCACACTGATATTCTGAATAGTGAGATTAGATTTCTACTCTTCTCAGATAAGCACTGAAAACATGACACTGTTGGAAATAGGTAAAAGTAAAGTTGAGAGGATACATTTTATTGCACCGAGTTTTATTCCATCCAGCTTAGCCTCTCTCTCTGTAGAATGGTAAGTTGAAAGCGTGGGCTGTGAGGCTGCAGTACTGGCAAAAGATATACCTGCAGGTAGATAGAACACACTACATTGGATGGAATCTGTTTAGAGAAAATAAACCTTACACAAATAATCCTGAGGTCAGATACACTGACCTCTGATGGAAAGAGAAACAAAGAAGGATAAGATGCTCCAAATGGAATGCAATATCCAACAAACTGGGCACGAATTATCGACCTAGATTGAAGAGCACCATAAAATTTAAATAAAACAATACTGTCCAAAGACCTGGCAAGAAGTTGTTGTCACTCCTGACAAATACAACTCTCTCCTTGGAGATTGAGAAACCATTTACAACATATGTGCAAGTGTTTTTACCTAATGAAGACTCCCAACATGTGATGTAAACATTTTATATCTAACATTCAGTCAATATAGAGATGGAAATCTGATGTTTGGTCAGGAGAGGAGCCTCAGTACCAACCTCACTCTGATAGACACGCCCTTTTCAGGGATTAGACATTCTGAACATCAATATGTCAGACTTGAGAATTAAGACTCGTCTTCCAAAGGATTCACAAGCAATCAAACATATCTAATATTGTGTTTAATGCACTGTGACTCAACTGGTCATATTTTCATTTACATGTATATTTAATAACAGTAACCAACCAGTACTATAAAACTAGGGAGTGAAGATTTTGATAATTTCAAAAACCTTTCTTCTCCTCCATCCTTGCTTTGCCTTTCAGCTTCAGGGTATAAGAAAAGACATTTGGTGAAAGTCCTAGTGTGTGCCTCATATATGGTGGTATTCACAGGCTCAGATATCCCATCAGCCCGTTTGTTGGGGCGACCTCTTGCTCCGTTTCCACTGTGTTTAGAGTTCTTTGTGAGGTCACTGTCTCATGGCAATGTTCTCCCAAAGCCATATCTAACCATTCTTCTGCACTATACAGATAATTCCAAAGGGCCCGACCACATCTACCTTATCACGCACCAATACTCCACCAAATGGTGCAGACTCAGCCAATCTGTCTGGCTGCTCGTTTCCCACCACACCAGTTTAATATTATACAACAGCATCATTTTATACATGAATATAGTCTTACTCCAATGCTGTCCCCACAAGACATCCACACTGGAAATAACTCCAGCTGGAAATCAGCAATGGGAAAACATCTGTTACCCTTCCCCATACAGAAATTAAGAAATTGTTAAATAGACAACAGAACAGTTAGTGTATGCAAGAAAGAGTTCAACCAAGATTAACATATAAACAAACTATTCATTTTCTGTCTTTTACCTTTCATTTGCAAACACTCAAGTAAAATGGTTCAGACCAACATAGGTTGCTTAACAAATCACTATTAAATAATGCTGATAAATGTAAGCCTTTCTTGCAATAACTATCATGGCAACTACAACATAAATGATACATTCTGATGATAACACATTTTCATCGACAACAATAGAAGTAAATTTGTTTTGCAATTATATACAAATATGGAAATAACAATCTCCCACCCCCAAGTTGCTTGGACAGAAATCACTTCCATTTATATTTCACTGGCAAGCAACTGTAGACTGTAACCAATTGTCATCCACTTACAACATCCAGACCAAATTTCTGGATGAAAAGACAAGCCAGCACAAACTGTCTTCTGGTCAAATGGTCGTGGATTCTATTCTGTTCTGTAGACTGTAACCAACTGTCATCCACAGACAGCATCCAGACCAAATTGTGGATGAAAAGACAAGCCAGCACAAACTGTCTTCTGGTCAAATGGTCATGGATTCTATTCTGTTCTGTAGACTAACCAACTGTCATCCACAGACAGCATCCAGACCAAATTGTGGATGAAAAGACAAGCCAGCACAAACTGTCTTCTGGTCAAATGGTCATGGATTATATTCTGTACTGCAGACTGTGACCTCGTCTATGTTTGCTCCTGTGTCACCCCGTCCATAAATTCCTCTTTTTTGTTTTAAAGTATGAAAATTGCATCAAGTAAAGTCGGTGCTCCTCCACATGTCTCCATTAATGCTCAGCCTGAAACAGTCGAAACAATTCAATTTGTGAAACAGAAAGAACACATTGCTTCATAATTATTATCAAACAGACCTGTCAGGATTTTTAATAATATTACCTGCAGCAGAAGAACTCATTCAATCAGAAAATATTCATCTGGTAGTTATTCTAACTGAAGCACTGTCAATATCTAAGTGCTGAAATCACAAACAATGCAGAACTATAAGATTACTTTCTCAAGCATGTCATGAATGCAAAACTAATCTGCAGTGATTGCATCCAATCGTAGTATACCAAGAAATTATGCAAATTGGCCAAACAGAGTGTTGGGACGAACGAACGAACACATTTGATCATCAATGGGTCACAAATTGGGCACGCAGACCTGTCTTACATTCAGCCCTTCCAATAATCCATTTTTCACATATCATCAATTGTGCATGTTATATTCACATAGGAAAATAAACATTGTCACATGAAAGTTGTGAACATAAACAATGCATATTACCATGTTATGAGACAGGCAGGCAGCCAGACACACATATACACACACATGCATAAACTCATATATACATGCCTGCATTCACACTTACATCATTTACACACTCTCTCAGTTATGCACCCACTCAACATACACATATACTCCCAATTACACACATAAGTTTACATATACATTCTCTCTTTCTCCACCTTTCTCTCTCTAACGCCCATCTGTCCTCATTCATGTATACATAACAACCAGATATTAAAGTTATATATAACCAACAGCAGAAGCCCAGTCATCTGTTCAACCCCAGCATGTGTGTTATCTAACAGACAGCACTAGTCACAAGTCCAGAAATCTTAAGCTGCACTGGACATATTGTTCCAGACCCATATTTTATATAAACAATGGCCACTCAGTGGGTGATGTGGTCAGTACCCCGCCAGCCTTTACTACCCCGCACATTTTCTGGCACCCAGTTTAGTCACGGGTTCAAATCTGCATTAAGGAAAGACTGTATTAAGGAAGATTTTCTAAAATGACCAGGCTCCCAAGTCGACCTGGCCTAAAACAGGCGCCAGGAAATGTCAGGGGAAGAAGAAGTGACCAGGTGATATTGACCTCATCACCCTTAGAGTGCTGACAGGTCTATAAAAAACAAGAGTCAAGCACCATATGCCTAGACCACCAAGCGTGTAAAAGGGTACTTTACTTATTTTTTTTTTTTAAAACAAGTGCTTGAGATAAAACTAAAGTAACAACAGCCTGAGACTGAAAGCCTTCATAACCCCAGTACTTTAACCCTTTACAGGGTGGACCGGCCATTTCCGTCCGATACCATAAACGGGCAAAATGTCTCAAACCGGCCGATACTATTATGCATTGTAAAAACGCGATCTCTCGGCTTTCCGATACTTCCGACGGCTACTTTCGCTTTCGCCGATAGCTTGACAACGTGGCCGCCATTTGTAAAGCGCGTACTATGAATTTGAACGGACTTTTATGGACTTTGATAGTTTTTGGGGTTTTTATGCTGTTTTTCAAAACGGATTTCGGCGATTCTTCAAGTGATAGCCGAGATTTCGCTAGGTTCAATTTAAGTGACATTAAAGGGCACGAAGTTGACTATTAATCGGAGCTAGATATCAGTGCAAAGCGTTACTTTGCATTAGCAGTCTGAGTCGGACTTTAAAGAAAGTGATTATGATTCTGAAAATGTGTTTGTAAATTGCCGTATAGATGACGGAAAATCACAAACAACATGCCGTATTTCGTAAATATTTGTGTTCATATATGGATTACCGACAACAATCACGTGAGTAACATATTCTGCATGCTTTTCCCTTCATTTTGTTGTTTACTTAACTAAAATCGGTTGACTAACACCTTATTTGTGATGTTTTTACTAACGCGACCCGAAATTTTACCGAACCTGAAAAAATCTTGCCCGTTCAGAGCTACAAAATGGACAAGCGTCTGCCCTGTAAAGGGTTACGTGACTGTAGCCAACACTATATTTCTGTTCCCCAAGTGTAGAGTTCTTCCTGACATTTTGTTTTCTTCATTAACAAGTGCTGGGAAGGTGGTGTACTTACTGTGTTGTTGTTGTTGCTGATTACAGATGTAGATGGAGCAGCTGGTACAGTCAGTGTCTCTGGCAAATCATCTACAGTCAGCTCCTCATCACTGCCAGTATTATTTTCCTCATTAACTGTCCCATTCATCTGAAATAGCATACATAGGGTTGAAGTCATTCCACTGTATTATAGACACAGTAAGTCATTCCATAGTGTGATAAATACAGTAAGTCATGCCACTGTGTGATAAATATAGCAAGTCATTCTATTGTGTGATAAAGACATAAATAAATCATTCCTCCATGTAATCAATACAGTAAGACATTCCACTGTGTAATCAAGAAATACAGTAAGACATTTCACTGTGATATAATTAAACATTACAGTAAAACATTTCACTGTATAATAATTAAAAATTACAGTAAAACATTTCACTGTGTAATAATTAAAAATTACAGTAAGAGATTTCACTGTGTAATAATTAAAAATTACAGTAAGGCATTTCACTGTGTAATAATTAAAAATTACAGTAAGAGATTTCACTGTGTAATAATTAAAAATTACAGTAAGGCATTTCACTTTGTAATAAAGAAATACAGTAAGATATTCCACTGCGTAATAAAGAAATACAGTAAGATATTTCACAGTGTAATAAAGAAATACAGTAAGATATTTCACGGTGTAATAAAGAAATACAGTAAGATATTTCACGGTGTAATAAAGAAATACAGTAAGATATTTCACAGTGTAATAAAGAAATACAGTAAGATATTTCATGGTGTAATAAAGAAATACAGTAAGATATTTCACGGTGTAATAAAGAAATACAGTAAGATATTTCACGGTGTAATAAAGAAATACAGTAAGATATTTCACGGTGTAATAAAGAAATACAGTAAGATATTTCACGGTGTAATAAAGAAATACAGTAAGATATTTCATTGTGTAATAAAGAAATACAAGACATTCCACTAGTAAAGAAGTAAAGAAAAACTCTGCCACAGCCTAAAAAGACATAACTAGGCATGACAGACAGCCATTAACAGTTTCACCATTCAACAAATAAGGACAAGAATAAGACCTTTAATAGAAAACTACAAACTGACAAGCCAGCTCAAGCTGATCACGATACTTACAGTCACCTGTAAAGTATCTGCAACTACTGGTGCTGTGTTGTTTGTGGGTGCAACCTCTGCTCCATCCCCTTCTCCGTGAGGCTTGACTGCTGTGGCCTGTCCCGTCTTCTTGGGAGATACAGGCTTTTCCAGATCTTGCTTCTCTGCCTCATCTCCCTGGGCCCCTTCGGTCTCTGGTCTAGTGCTGAGAGGAATTATGACTGCGGACTGACCACTGATCTCCAGCAAGGAGTCTCGACTGACAGCAGTTTCACTTGGATCGTCCATGCTACATTCTTCATCCTCTTCATCGTCATCTTCATCACTGCCGATTCTGTCAACAGAAGTATATCACAAAATACTTTCATACATAATACAGAGGAGCAGGCGGCCAAGGGGTAGGGATAATGGTCATTCCAATCTTCTTCTTCTTCTTCTTCTTCTTCTTCTGCGTTCATTAGGAGTGTTTTTTCAGATGAAATTGCAGTGTGTCTTGTTAGGCACCCTTGGGCCAAAACCCTTAGGCCAACATATCCGATTTTAACGTGGTGTTTTAACCAGGTTAGTATTCCTGGGATCATTCCAATCAAGAGACACGGGTTCCTCAATAACATAAGAGGTTTTTAATCTGCGGGTATGAGTACGTAATTATATCAACAGTTAACAGTCAAGGCCATCGTTACCATCAGACTATTAACGTGTTTGCAGTGAATAATGATCATGACCCATCACTTGGTCAGCGATGTGTTAATCCATCCAAGTGTGAATAGTTCGAGACCAACTGAAGCACATGAGACTCAGTATCTACCATCACCTGATCGTCATACACTGCGTGTAGAGACATAGGATGTGTCTGTCCAGAAATCAGGACACCGACTTGAGCTTTGGCTTGTCAATCCAGCAAAAAGAAAGACTGATCGGACACTGGAACATTGAAGGAATGCATATGGGGCTCTGTGTCATAATCAGGAACGGTGACCACCAATGCAAATGTTCCCAGCTTCTAGGATTGGGTGTGCAAGCAGATGGTAATATGCTACTTTGATTGTTTATTCATGATGCATCCTAGTTCCTACCTGTGACGCAAATAAACACAGCAGCAATAAAACCAGTGTGTCTTGTCTTCTGATGATGTGATATGTGCTTGTCCACCTTCCGACACACAGCCATATTGTGTGTGTGATGTGTGGAGTCCACTGCTAGTGTGAACATTGTTGTTGTTGTGAGTTTGATCTTCACACACCTCACATATCCACAAGGACACTACCACCATTTATGACAGCATTCAAATGGGGACAAGAAGAACACAGGTAGCGAGAGACACAGAGAGCAACAGATGGTTGGTTGTGAATCCTCTGTCACAAGTTCAATGTACTGGCATTCAGGTCGTTTGAGTTCTGAAAAAGAATCGCATATAATGGAGTATGGTTGGTTAGAGACTTGTCTCCCAACCCAGTACCACAGTACCATCCCCATAGGGACTGTGCTAAAACGCTATATTTTCCCCTCTCCAAGCTCACAAACCAGCTGTATGTGCAAGGCTGGTACTTGAACTTGGTATCTGCGGGCAGGCATATCAATATTAGAATGTAACCGGGTCAACAAATAAAATAGTTTGACTGAATCACCAATGTGGAGCTCATAGAGAAAACTAGACAAATACCAGTGAACCAAGAGGTGAAGAAATACATTGAGCAAACCTGAAAACTGTAACTAGAAAGGCCTTTATTTGGAATCTACAGGAAATAGAGGAAGACCTAAATACACATGGAGACGAGAAGCGAAACAGAAATGAATATAGGGAGGACATGGTCAGGGCTGCATGGGATAAGAAGTGAGTTGCTTAAGGACCTATGCCCCAATGCGGGATAATAGGGTGAAGGAAGAGAAACAAAAGCAGGTAGGTAGATGAACAGAATAGGCAGGACCTGTTATACATGTATATACTATAAAACAATATTTATAAGTTATAAGATTTATATATTAATATTTGTACCTGGTAAATGGTTTTGTCTCACTCGGAGCCAGTTCAATCTTGTACAGCTGCTCAGTATCATCATCATCTTTCTCATCTGCATCTCTGATGCCAAGCTTGCTGGCCATTTCACTGTCTTTGTCCTGCACAGTGGTAGTATCATATCAATATCATCTTCAACAACTACACAGCCCTAAAGTAAGTTGATAGTTCAATTGCTAGCAAGGGTGGGGCAGACAGGTTTGATTTACATGGTTAATGCAACCGGTTATAAGACAAGTCATAGAAATGTTTGACTGTCATGGTGTCATGGTTATAAGAGATAACAGTTTTAATGGTTAGTTAAAAAGTTAGTTGCATATCCATTACAGGACGTTGCAGTCAACCCCATCATTTTTTGACTGTGATTTCTTGACAAATTTACGTTCAGTAGTTTGCCAGTGCTTTCTGAATGACTGGCACTCATACCTTTGTAAGGGAAACCAACGCAAGGTGGTATGCTTCCAAATCGACTGCAGCTGTGCCTGTTGTAAGAGACAACTAAGGAGGGTCTGTGTGAGACTGGATACCTCATCTCATAAAATTTTAGCTGCAAAATCCAAGCAATCATGAAGAAAGGACTTGCCATGAGTTGGTTGGAGGGTCTATGCTCCATTAATAGATCAAAGGTAGAAGGAGAAGAATCAAAGGTATTGACTGACACTCATATACGATCAAGGAAAAGGAGATATCAGAAGACAGACTAGACAGCAATGACTTATATCCTTTTTCTATCAGAATAAATCAATGCCTGCCAATGTATTTTTCTTATTTCAATTACCTCAAGGGTTCCCAATTCTGGGTCCCAAAATGTCAAACACGCCTTATTTTAAACATTTCATAGAATGTAAAACGCACAAGCAGAGTGGTTAGCATGTTTGTTTTCCAAGACAGTGGTCCGGGTTCAAGCTGCAGCAATGGCAGGATTAGTTTTTGCAAGCAGTTAAAGGTTACATTAAAGGCCAGAGATTTGACTTCACTGCACTGGGTTTACCCCCATCTGGCTCAACCTTTCTCCACAGAACAGCAAACTGCTTGTCAAAAGCATCACATAAAGCACAAACTGCACAGCTTCAGCGATGACTCGCTGGGTAAAGCATGACCACTTCACTGTGAATACACCATTTCCAGGAAAGTTAGCCCGGTCAACAATACTCTGAAGAAGTTGGATGTGTCAGGTGAAAGGCGTAAATGTCGCAGCTATGCTGTATTCAGGCAAAATGCATTTACGTCAAAAACAAACATCTTGAACGAAGAAGAAAACCCCATTTGAGACCAGTATGGTTTAGGCATTGACCTAGCCTCACAGAATTAGTACCAGGTTTTTTTTTGGGGGGGGGGGGGGGGGAGAACAACTCGCTCGCTTTGAACCCAAGCGTAGTCCATACACACTAATTCTAGTAGTGCTGGACTGAATTTTGCGTGTGGATTAGCTTTATCATCAGGCGAACCCACTCCAACTTCAGAGGTACTTGTAATTAACGTCCCAAAGTTAAGGACGATAGATAACATTTTAGTCCAACTGTCCGGTGTAGGGGTTGAACTCCTTACCTCAGATTCAGCACACTGGATGTTTAAGAACACGTGTTTTTATCCACTCAGCCATGCTGACCTAGTACCAGGTAATTTTCTGATAAAGCCAGGTGGTAAGGAAGGGAACAGACCATGTAGTAAAGTACACGTGAAGGCCCAACACTCCCCACTTCAAAGGCATGGAACTACTTCCCCCTTAAATGCCATACTTACCATAAATTCCTCCTGCTCCGATTCCGTTTTTGGTTCACTCTGCATGTCACTGGCCTCCAGTGTCTTATCCGTTCCTCCATCCTCATTTTTATTATCGTCAAAATTATTATTGTCCTCATCAAAGCCCTCTGATGTGCTAGTACTGGCTGCATACTCTGATGAGTTTTCATCTTTGGAGATCTGAAACAATGACATGACATTCTGAGAAATTTCATTGAATTTTTAAGCTTCTGTTGTCCCTGATTAATGCTCCCCATTAACATGTGCCAGCCTTAGCTGGGGATAAGACCAGAAAACAGAGCATGTTGAAAACCTCTATTCTGGACTCACTCGGTAATCAGGAGAGTAGATTTTATTGTAGTTATGAGGGGCAGTCAGTAAAAGAAAAAAGTTTCCTATGTAATCATCATTAATCATCAATTAGTAGATGTGGTTGTTGCACACAGTGAACAACTGGGGTTAGAATTAAATTGTAAAAAGACACAGATTATGGTAGTCACTAGGAAGAATGAAATACCACAATGTAATATCAAGTAAATGGGAATATACTTCAACAAGTAAATCGGTACAGATGGACTCAGGCGAGAGAGTGAGGTCAACGAATTGCGCAACTCTTCCTCACTTTAATCCAAGTCATCGCGCAAGTCATTCTTCATCCAATGTCATATATCATACGCAAGGGTGCAGTCATATGTGAGGCAACCAGAACTGCAAGAGCTGTGAAGAAAAGGCAGGACAGAAAAACCACTGCAGGAAATCCTCCTCCAGAAACGTCAAGCATTCTTTGTCCACATTGTCAAAGAACATTTCGAGCCAAAACAGGCCTTATCAGCCATCTTAGAACCCACGGCTCCATACCTTCAACCCCCCTGGATGAAATGAATGGTCATCATCATTCTTGATGGACAAACAACAAATCGGTACAATTATCTCGTAACAGTCATAACATCTGATGGGAGATGTCTTGAAGAGATTAGAACAAGAATCACCATAGCGAAAGTAGCCTTTAGCAAGATGAAAAACATATTGACCAATAAAAAGATGTCAATTGAAACAAGAAAAAGAGTGTTGAGGGGCTACATAGAGCCTGTTCTTTTGTATGGATGTGAAATTTGGACAATGAGCAGTCAAGCTGAAAAACATCTGATGGCTACAGAAATGTGGTTTCTGAGGAAAATGCAAAGAATACCATGGACAGACAGAAAAACCAATGACCAAGCACTACAGGAGACAAATGAAAATCGTAAATTGATTAGAGAAATTAGACGTAGACAGTCAAAATGTTTTGGATATGTTACGAGAAGAAATGGATTGGAGAACTTAGTGACAACTGGCAAGATCTAAGGGAACAGACCAAGGGGAAGACCGAGAGGAAAATACCTGGATGGCTTGGCCACATGGCATGGACTAGACAGGAACACTGAGCTGATCCACGACTCTGGTGATCGAGTGAAAAGGCGAGTCATGACTGCCCACGCTTTCCGGCATGGCATATGATTGACTGTTAGTTAGTTAGTTAGTCGACAGATCATCCTCATTGCACATCGAACCATTCAGTCCATAAGTGCTCGGATCCCCTCCTCAGCAAATCCCGCAGCGTGTAGCGGCTAACGACGCCAGTTCTGTGTTGGTTTATCAATCTTCTTTGGCTTCCTGCATAGTGTTCTTGTTTGGCCACCCCTCTTTTAATTTGCTGTTCTCGCAGTCTGGCCATGGTTGTAGATTCACAGTCATCACTTGGTTCAAGTGACTGATTGACTTGACTGATTGATGTAATCATCACTGATATACCTCTTGCAGTAAGATGGCTTTTTACTGACTATTAAGTTAAGTCTGTTACTGCTAAATGGAACCACAAATTTTCTTCCTCTTTTGGGGGAAAAGTCTCGCATCTAGTTATGTACTTCGAAGGTTAGTGTGTCCAACTTTGGCATGCATTTGTGTCATGTTTGCATTTACTACATAGGTTCTGTCCAAGGTAACAGACTCTATCCACACACGGGTAGGCTTTACTTCCTAATAATTTTGCCAGGGGAGTAGACTTATGGCCTACTCTTTGTGATTTCCAACTGCTGTGAAATTTTTACCATTCACAACTTGCACACAGTACCTCCTGAATTCTCACCCTTATCCAAGAATGCTAGGTATCCATCTCACTACCCAAGAGATGCAGGGGTGTGGATGATACCACTAATGATTGTTGGAAAATTCCCAGTGAGATCAAACTGTACATTCTGAGCTTGAGGTAGACACCATGACCTCTCAGCCACGACTTCCATGAAGCATAAATCAAACCCTAGTTCTGTCATGTTTTGAAACTATGCTGTTCATCAGTGACTTATGCGCTGTGTGAGTGGGTGCAAGAAGACTTAACAACAATCAGGTATTCAGTTTCTGTGGGCAAAACGGACAGCACAGATTCAAATTCACCCTGAACTTGAAGCTGAAAAAGACCTAACGTCATGACTGTCCAACATGTGAGACAATGGTGCCACGAATTTACTGACAATCAAGTTAGTGTGACAGATGAACACAGACACTGATGTCCTTCCATGTCAGTGGATTAGTCCCTATAATTGAGGGAATGTGACTGCTGACTGTCACATGTCACTGACAGATTTGGAATAATCATCTTCCACTTGTCAGCAATTGACTACCTCGGCTTTAATAAACATGGCGAGGATTTCTTCTTACAAGCGCTGAAATGTCATGAGACAAAAGTCCAATTATGAAAGCATCCTGGCTTGCTAAAAATAAACAATTTAAGACATCAATCAGTCCTGGCAACATCATGACAACTGTGTTAAGAAGAAGAACATGCATGCTGTGCTTCTGCTGTTATTTTACTCATTGTGGTGCAACAATTCATGATTCTGTTCATTAAGCCACTCTTAAGAAACTGAAGTCAGCTGTCCAAATGCAAAAGGCCTGCAGGGGTCAGTGGAGAACGTTCTGGTGCTGTGTGAAATGCTTGACCACATACGGCTCAAACCACCATGAATTCTCTGGAAAGCTGGAAATGAGAAATTTTTCAACACCCTACCTAAATTCTTGATCTGACACCCTGGAATTTCCATCTCCATGGTGAAAAAAAAAACAAAAACAGAAATATTTTCATGCCAAATGATTCAAATCTAATGCTTACATCAAGTATGAATTGCAAAAATATCTCCATAAACATGATACCAATTTATAACAAAAGTGTTTTGATTCATGAATTTCCTGCGTAGACAAGTGCCTTAAAACAAAAAGTCTAAAAATAGGGGTAGGGAGAGTGCATATTTTTTCTCAACATCCTATCGACAAAATAGAAGCAACAAATCAGAAAGAAAGAAAGAAAGAAAGAAAGAAAGAAAGAAAGAAAGAAAGAAAGAAAGAAAGAAAGAAAGAAAGAAAGAAGTTTATTTTCAAAGGGTTAAGAATTAAGAAAGAATGAAAGAAAGAAAAAAACATCTAAAAAACAAAACAGGACAAAGTGCAATGTTTTGTTAGACTCACCCCAGCTTGCCATTCCGTCGACCGGAGCTTCCTAGCAACATTAGGATCATCTAGGTCCTGCATCAGTCTAAAGAATGCCAGTTCATTGAACAGAACATCCGAGATCTCCACTAGCAAGTCCTCTCCACAATCCCTCATTCTAAGAAGCAGCAAAGAAACCTTTTATTGAGGACAACTATTAACAAGAGGAATATTTCCCTAACAAACATGAATACGACAAACAGAATATCATACTAACACAATTTTTTTAATGGTTAAAAATTCATTCTATTGAAGGGGTTTACGGACGCAGCTTGTAATCCCATATTTGAGACACAGCAGCGGGCAATTTGGCAGCAGACTGCATGTGTTGGTTTTTATGAAAGTGGTATGAGTGCCGGTTGTTCAGAAAGCAATGGCAAACTACTGAACGTAAACTTGCCAAGAGATCACAAACAGCCAAAAAATGTTGGGATCGACTCTGACGTTCTGTAAAGGACATACAACTAATCAACCCAATATCCACTTATGAGACTGGGTCGATACCAGAGTCTGAAGCTTGTTGCATGTTCTTTACAGGATGTGGCAATCAACCCCAGTATTTATTTGTTGTTTGTGATTTACTAGGCAATTGTATGTTTAGCATTTTGTCATTGCTTCACGGCCAACGTTCATACCATCAAAATCAACGCAAAGCTGTCTGCTTCCAAATCGCCTGGGCTAATCCTGAACTCTTGATGTATGTTGGATAATTATAAACTGCATTTCACTAACCCCCAAGCCACAAATGCTGACATTAATCCCTAAACCACAGATGTCCCACAGCTCACAAAAACTAATCCTGTCACTACTGCGGATTGAATCAGGACCATTGTCATGATAAACAAGAACACTCGTGTACAGACTTTATTATTATTTACAGATCAGAGGTTAGCATGGCCAAAAAGATACAAGTGCTTGCTCTCCCATTTCCAATCGCTGATGGCGGTAGTTAATTCAACCCCTATACTATTCAGTTGGACTAAAATGTTGACTTCTCGTCCTTGATGAGGGAACTTAAATTACAAGTACCTCAGAAGTCATGAGTGGGTTCACTTGATGGCAAGGGACACTGGTAATAGGGAATGCTAATCCACGCGCAAACATCAGTCCAGTATACATCCCAGTAGCAGCAGCACGCACATGGACTACTCTCGAGTTCATAGCAAACGAATGAAAACAAAAATTAACAATTATTATCATTGGAAGCCACAGTGACATAGTGATTAGTTTGCCAAGTCTCTAGTCTGGGGCCAAGTCTCTAGTCTGGGGCCAAGTCTCTAGTCTGGGTTCAATCCCTAGTCTGGGTTCAATCCCTAGTCTGGGTTCAATCTCTAGTCTGTAATCATCTCACGACTGGGTACAATCTCTCATCTGGGTTCAATCCCTAGTCTGGGTTCAATCCCTAGTCTGGGTTCAATCTCTAGTCTGTAATCATCTCACGACTGGGTACAATCTCTCGTCTGGGTACAATCTCTCATCTGGGTTCAATCCCTAGTCTGAGTTCAATCCCTAGTCTGGGTTCAATCTCTAGTCTGTGTTCAATCTCTAGTCTGTAATCATCTCACGACTGGGTACAATCTCTCGTCTGGGTACAATCTCTCATCTGGGTTCAATCTCCAGTCTGGGTTAAATCCCCAGCAGAGGCAGTATTATTTTTCTCTGACCAGTTCGGCTCTAGAGTTCAGCTTCACAAAAATAGTTACAATTTTCTGGGAACTGTCTGTGAAGAAAAGCTGATGAGGGGGAGAACTGGCCACCCCACCTTATATGTCATGACTTAGAATATGTGAAAGCCTAACACTTCACACTTCAATGCCAGTATCTGCTAGCGGGCTACAATGATCTTTTTATGGTCTTCAAACAACAGCAGTCACAATTTGTATCCTAGTTCCACCAGTATCTGCTAGCGGGCTACAATGATCTTTTTATGATCTTCAAACAACAGCAGCAGTCACAATTTGTATCCTAGTTCCACCAGCATCTGCTAGCGGGCTACAATGATATTTTTATGGTCTTCAAACAACAGCAGCAGTCACAATTTGTATCCTAGTTCCACCAGCATCCAAGCTGTAGCTCAGAATAAATATTTACCAACAGACTACTACTCCTTCCTCCTTGTTTGCACTTGGACCTACACATTAACGTCTCCACTAAAAGCAATAGTTAGTTTGAGGCTCATGACACTCCTGTACAGTTTTTGGCTCGCTCATACCATATTTGGTTGAAGGCATCACAAACTCCATAGCTCCAGCAATGACCCCAAGGAGTCTCCAAATAAAAAAAACTGCACTCATGAACCAAAATAGGTGTCCAGAACTGAACCTACGAATATCTATGCTATAAGAATTTACTCAGGTTAACTGTGGTCAGCTGTTATTAACATTTAAAATTAGCTTTGGTAACAAATTCTAACTTGATGGTCTAAGACAATGGTTCTCAATCTTTTTTGGCCCATGCTTAAATAGGACAAGGATCAGCTTACTTGCGTCCCTCGTATTTCTGCAATGTGTCCTCTATTATGGACGCCAGCTGGTGCTGGAAGAACCCTGCAAACTCCTGGTTGCTCATCTGGCCGGTCAGAGAAAGGACCAGTCGTTTGATGTACCCCAGGAGCTGAACTGAACAGGTATCGCCCATGTGTTCCTTCACCACTGGAATGGTTTTCATCATAATATCCTTGATCTGTCTGTCCAGCTGTTTCATATCTATACGGGCATACTGAAAAAATACAAAGGAAAGGTATTATATTATTAATACATGTAAACTGAAAAGAAAAGGAGTTATGTCAGTATGCTATTTCTGAAAGCAAAAGAGATGTTATTCCACACTAACATGTGCATACTAGAGAAACATGAAAGAGGGATCATGTGTTATCAATATGTGCATATCAATAACTAGAAGAGTGTGTGTAGGTGGAACAGTCTGGAAGTTGTGCTAATAATGGTTCAAGTGAGGTCGGACATGGGTTCAATACCTGGGCTGGCCACTTCATTACAGGAGGGAAAGACTGACCACCGTTTCCTCCATGCACTCAGACCTAAACAATGTGATAGCTCTAACACTTCACATACTCACTGTAGGCTTCTTCTGTGGGACTTGTTTGATAACAAGAAGAGAAAATCTGTATCAACATATACGCACTGAAAACATTGTTTGATAACAAGAAGAGAATGTATCAACATATACACACTGAAAACATTGTTTGATAACAAGAGAAAGTCTGTATCAACATATACACACTGAAAACATTGTTTGATAACAAGAAGAGAATGTATCAACATATACACACTGAAAACATTGTTTGATAACAAGAAGAGAAGGTCTGTATCAACATATACACACTGAAAACATTGTTTGATAACAAGAAGAGAAAGTCTGTATCAACATATATGCACTGAAAACATTGTTTGATAACAAGAAGAGAAAGTCTGTATCAATATATACACACTGAAAACATTGTTTGATAACAAGAAGAGAAAGTCTGTATCAACATATACACACTGAAAACATTGTTTGATAACAAGAAGAGAAAGTCTGTATCAACATATACACACTGAAAACATTGTTTGATAACAAGAAGAGAATGTATCAACATATACACACTAAGAAGAGAATGTATCAACATATACACACTGAAAACATTGTTTGATAACAAGAAGAGAATGTATCAACATATACACACTGAAAACATTGTTTGATAACAAGAAGAGAATGTATCAACATATACTTATACAAACTGAAAACATTGTCTGATAACAAGAAGAGAAAGTCTGTATCAATATATACACACTGAAAACATTGTTTGATAACAAGAAGAGAATGTATCAACATATACACACTGAAAACATTGTCTGATAACAAGAAGAGAAAGTCTGTATCAATATATACACACTGAAAACATTGTTTGATAACAAGAAGAGAAAGTCTGTATCAATATATACACACTGAAAACATTGTCTGATAACAAGAAGAGAAAGTCTGTATCAACATATACACACTGAAAACATTGTTTGACAACAAGAAGAGAATGTATCAACATATACACACTGAAAACATTGTTTGATAACAAGAAAAGAAAGTCTGTATCAATATATATGCACTGAAAACATTGTTTGATAACAAGAAGAGAAAGTCTGTATCAACAAAGTCTGTATCAACATATACACACTGAAAACATTGTTTGATAACAAGAAGAGAATGTATCAACATATACACACTGAAAACATTGTTTGATAACAAGAAGAGAAAGTCTGTATCAATATATACACACTGAAAACATTGTTTGATAACAAGAAGAGAATGTATCAACATATACTTATACAAACTGAAAACATTGTCTGATAACAAGAAGAGAAAGTCTGTATCAATATATACACACTGAAAACATTGTTTGATAACAAGAAGAGAATGTATCAACATATACAAACTGAAAACATTGTCTGATAACAAGAAGAGAAAGTCTGTATCAATATATACACACTGAAAACATTGTTTGATAACAAGAAAAGAAAGTCTGTATCAAAATATATGCACTGAAAACATTGTTTGATAACAAGAAGAGAAAGTCTGTATCAACATATACAAACTGAAAATATGAAGGAGAGTTCCTAATGGATAAGGTTAAAAGGTTATCTGATCTCACTGTCTTTGTTTTACAAGTTTCTTTTAAATGGCTCTCACTCGCTTTGAACTCAATCATAGTCCATACACACTACTTCTAGTAGCGCTGGAGTGAATTTTGTGTGTGGTTTAGCTTTCCCTATTAACAGTGCCCCTCGCCATAAGGCAGACTCACTCTGACTTCAGAGGTACTTGTAATTTACAACCCCAAGTCAAGAGTCAAGGATGATAAGTCAACATTTTAGTCCAACTGTCCGGTGTAGGGGTTGAACCCCTTACCTCAGTATCAGCACACCGAATGTTTAAGAACACGTTATTATCCATTCAGCCATTCTGACCTACTGTTTTCAATCAATCAATCATGTGCCATGCCGCAAAGCGTGGGCGGTCATGACTCGCCATTTCACTCGATCACCAGAGTCGTGGATCAGCTCAGTATTCCTGTCTCGTTCATGCCATCCAGGTATTTTCCTCTCGGTCTTCCTCTTGGTCTGTTCCCTTCGATCTTGCCAATTGTCACTAAGTTCTCAAATCCATTTCTTCTCATAACATGTCCAAAAAATGTTGACTGTCAACGTCTAATTTCTCTAATCAATTTACAATTTTCATTTGTCTCCTGTTGGTCATTGGTTTTTCTATCTGTCCATGGTATTCTTTGCATTTTCCTCAGAAACCACATTTCTGTAGCCATCAGATGTTTTTCAGCTTGACTGCTCATTGTCCAAGTTTCACATCCATACAAAAGAACAGGCTCTATGTATCCCCTCAACATCTTTTTCTCATTTCAATTGACATCTTTTTATTGGTCAGAATGTTTTTCATCTTGCTAAAGGCTACTTTTGCCATGGCGATTCTTGTTCTAATCTCTTCAAGGCATCTCCCATCAGATTTTATGACTGTTCCGAGATAATTGTACCGATTCACTTGTTGAAGAATATTCCCATTTACTTGTATACTACATTGTGGTATTTCGTTCTTCCTAGTGACGAACATAATCTGTGTCTTTTTACAATTTAATTCTAACCCCAGTTGCTCACTGTGTACAACAACCACATCTACTGTTTTACAAGTGATAAATACCATGGTGGTTTCCTCTTACCTTCCCCTGACTTGTGTATTGTTCGACTCCAATAGCCGTTATATAATAAAAAAGGTACTGCAAGGCAGCAGGTGGTCGAGGTTATGTATTACACTTCCTATCTACCTATGGCCATGTCACAGAGTTATGAGGTATTTTATAGAGATAGCAGGTCCACCAATTAACTCATCCCATTGCTGGTTTAATTATTGCTAAACAAACAAACAAAAAGTCTGTTACAACTTACTGGCATGTCTGAAACCGAACTCTCACTTCCCTGGTCCATTGCAGAGCTGCTGGCCACATCGCTGGACTGTGAGCCCACCGATCTGAGCCCACTTGCTGCTCCCTCGGCTCTCCTTGACTTCCTTTTCTCTCTTGGCCGTGTATTCTTTGAATCCTTCACAAATTTCTCAGAGACTTGAAATACACCATGCCCCAAATGCTATTGAGACACAAAAACACACATTTTTGGGGGAACTATAATAACGTAACAAATTGCATCATGCGTTTGAAGTTATGGCATTGCACTTCCTCCCTCTGATTTCACAAAAGCATAATATTTATTAAATTTCAATCCCCTCACTTCCATCCAGCCACCCGCGCCCCCTCACTTCCATCCAGCCACCCGCGCCCCCTCACTTCCATCCAGCCACCCGCGCCCCCTCACTTCCATCCAGCCACCCGCGCCCCCTCACTTCCATCCAGCCACCCGCGCCCCCTCACTTCCATCCAGCCACCCGCGCCCCCTCACTTCCATCCAGCCACCCGCGCCCCCTCACTTCCATCCAGCCACCCGCGCCCCCTCACTTCCATCCAGCCACCCGCGCCCACTCACTTCCATCCAGCCACCCGCGCCCCCTCACTTCCATCCAGCCACCCGCGCCCCCTCACTTCCATCCAGCCACCCGCGCCCCCTCACTTCCATCCAGCCACCCGCGCCCACTCACTTCCATCCAGCCACCCGCGCCCCCTCACTTCCATCCAGCCACCCGCGCCCCATCACTTCCATCCAGCCACCCGCGCCCACTCACTTCCATCCAGCCACCCGCGCCCCCTCACTTCCATCCAGCCACCCGCGCCCACTCACTTCCATCCAGCCACCCGCGCCCCCTCACTTCCATCCAGCCACCCGCGCCCACTCACTTCCATCCAGCCACCCGCACCCACTCACTTCCATCCAGCCACCCGCACCCACTCACTTCCATCCAGCCACCCGCGCCCACTCACAGAGGGTTGGAGGAGAGGAGATGAAAGTATAGTGGAGAGAGGTTGGACGAGGGAGATTACAAGAGGGGGGAGGAGAGACAGACATAACAATTTATATATGCTTCAACAAACAAGAAACGCCAAAAATGTTGGCCTATATTGTCAAGAAAAATGCAATCCCAGTTTACAACCATAGTTAACCCTTTACAGGTCACAGCGGCCAATTCCGGCTGATGCCATAAAACGAGCGTAGCGTCCGATTCCGGTCGATACTATTATGCATTGTAAAAACGCGATCTCTCGGCTTTCCGACACTTCCGACGGCTACTTTCACTTTCGCCGACAGCTTGACAACGTGGCCGCCATTTGTAAACGCGATAGTATGAATTTGAACGGACTTTTACGGACAATTTTTGATAGTTTTCGGGATTTTTACGCTGTTTTTCAAAATGGATTTCGGCGATTCTTCAAGTGATAGCCGAGATTTCGCTAGGTTCAATTTAAATGACATTAAAGGGCACGAAGTTGACTATTAATCGGAGCTAGATATCAGTGCAAAGCGTTACTTTGCATTAGCAGTTTGAGTCGGACTTTAAAGAAAGTGATTATGATTCTGAAAATGTGTTTGTAAATTGCCATATAGATGACGGAAAATCACAAGCAACATGCCGTATTTCGTAAATATTTGTGTTCATATATGGATTACCGACAACAATCACGTGAGTAACATATTCTGCATGCTTTTCCCTTCATTGTGTTGTTTATTTAACTAAAATCGGTTGACTAACACCTTATTTGTGATGTTTTTACTAACGCGACCCGAAATTTTACCGAACCTGAAAAAATCTTGCCCGTTCAGGGCTAGAAAACGGACAAGCGTCTGCCCTGTAAAGGGTTAAATTCTGAACACTAGATAATGTATGTTCAGGTGAAAGAAAAACTATGTTGGCTGCATTACTACACTGCCACGCTTCTAAGTCAGTTCTTTAAATCACTTCTCAAATGCCAAATTTATGTACAATGGAAAGGATTTTATAAAATGCACAACACTATATACATGTCTACATTACAAAGGAAAGTATTTTATACTATGTCCAACATATTGTACATGTGTCTACATTACAAAGGAAAAATTTTTATAAAATGTGCAACACTTTATATATATATATATGTTTAAAATACAAAGGAAATGATTTTATATAATTTCCAACACTATGTATGTCTATCTGCATTACAATGGAAAGGGTTTTACACCATGCCCAACACTATGCACAAATGTCTACATTATCAATGGGATTTATGTTTAAAATGTCTAATATTACGTGTAGATGTGTATTATAGTGCTTGTGTTTTTTATCTCCAACAGATGCAATCTTGCCAACACACAGAACATCCAACTAAACTACCAGCACGACAATGTGGGTGCAATCCCCATCTGGAGGACTTTTTCGCCAACTTGGCATTGGGGCACAGCTTTATAAAACAGGTATCAAGGAATAAAAGAGGAAGAAAAAGAGAAGGAGGAAGAGGTAGAACAACTATCTTGGAACAGTCATAACATCTGAAAGAAGATGTCTTATAAAGGACAAGAATCGCCGATGCAAAAGAAGCCTTTTCCAAGATGAAAACTGAGTGGCACCTTACAGTCTTGACAGACCAATGTATATGAGTTGGAATTTGGCCAAAATTCCATCACAATGCCTGGGCAGAGCTTCAGAGAACATGTGGTGCCCAAACGACATGTTCCCCCTCTCGGCCTTGCCTTGTTTGATCCAGAGGAATAGATAACCAATACGTCTTGAACAAGGTAGGCTGCAGACGCTGGAGCTCAGCATCAAACCTCCGAGACCTCGCCTCCACGAGCAGGAGACGAGCGATGGCCAGACCATCGGACAAGCACTATCGTGCAACAAAATCACACCGTGAGAAACATGCCGGGTTGTTTATTCTTGATGGCTTTTTGCAGCTTGTCTAGTGTTTGTAAGTAGTGCGTAGAGTTGATGTTGACACCAGGTCCTTTAAAGTCGGCCAGCAATAGCCCTTCGTGGTCAAAAAATGCGCTCAGCATAACCTTATCAGCGGAAAATTGTAACTTGAATTTTTTGGCTTTTGGTGATCCAGCATGATTCCATTGCATGCTCTCTCTTTTGCTGCTCGGCTCAAAGTGGTGACACCATAATTCATCGCCTGCCACTATATGGAAGAGAAATGCATCACCCTCCACTCTGTAATGCAGCAAGTGGTTCAAACAACATATGCGTTCCTCTTTTTGGTGGTTAGTCAACATCCGTGGTACCCACTGTGAACACACCTCCTGATATTGCAGTTTCTTACGAACGACCTTTTGAATTGTCCCAATTGAATAAAAAGCTGTAAACTTCAGTAAGGAAACAAGTGGTAAAGTGCCATATAGAGCCTGTACTGCTGCATGAATGTGAAACATGGACAATAAGCAGACATGCCAAAACCATTTAATGGCAGCAGAAATGTGGTTTCCTCAGAAACTGCAAAGAATGCCATGAACAGCAGAAAAATGAATGAGGCGGACCTTCAAGAAATAGATGAAAGCTGTGAACTGATTCGTGATATTATACATATACAGTCCAGATGTTTTAGACATAAAGAGAAATAAACTAGCTGGGAAAAGAGCCAGGAAAAGTCAAAGAGTTAAATATCTGCCTGGATCACTTTGCCTAATTGGAACAAGAATACAGACCTGACCCTAGACTCTGGTGAATGTGTGAGACAGCAAACCATGGAGCATGCGATTGTCGGCATGGCACATCCTGACAATTCTGTTACCACTCATTAGCTGTCTGAGATTCAGAGGAAACATCTTTGTTCTCTCGAGGGCAGTGCATGACACCTAGCTGTACCTATCTCTAGCTCAGAGGCCTGTATTTTGGTATGCATTTGTATATGGTTGACTTCTTTGAAATCAGTGGTTCTCAACCGGTGGGGAATTCCCCCACAGGGAGGAATTTTAGGGTTGGGGGGGGGGTGAAGATTATTTCAAGATCGGGTTAATACAAGAACCAATTACTTGATATTGTTTTTCCCTCCTTAATTTACATTTCTGTACTTCTCACCTGCCAAGTAGCAGCGCAGATGAAATGACGCAAATTAAACTCAGCAGAAAATCGCGAAGAAAATCTAATGAGAAACTAGAAGGCTGACGTAGAAAGGAGAAGACGTCAGAGAAATTGTCAACAACAACAAACAGTCAGATACTAGAGCTCAAACAAGGGGGCTGCATGTTTAGAATCTCTGGAACGTGAGAAGATATTTACTGGCAGGACAACGTTATCATGGCCAACACATGTTGCAGAGGATAATGAGAAGATTCATGAACGATATATATATATGAGCCCGTAAATCATGGACAGATGTGAACATATCAGAACGGGACTTAGAACGTCACGGCAAGGTGAAACGTATCCAGATTTGGGAATGACACAAGGACCTGGACATGATTTGATAATCACTAGGGTCTAGGACACTCAACGATATATTATCTACATTTAATATTGTAATTACCGTCCCGTCTGGCCATAACAGACACTGTAAACATAAATTGTCATTTTCATTGATTTTGTTGAGATGTGACAGACTTGAAAGTTGGGCTAATAAAGAATGCCTTCAACGACCTGATTACCGGCCTTCGAGTCCTTCATTGCCGTTCAATTTTATTGCTTCCAGAAATTGCTCGATTGTGTATCACCCTCCTGAAATTCATTTTATAACGTAGTAAGTAGACCCGTAAATCATGTTTTATGAAGACGTCTAGACTTGTTCTAGTATGTGTTATTAAATTTAGCTTCCAGTTTTACGTATACTGTGTAGGGGTTTTGGGGGGAGGGGGGAGAATTTATAGAGAAGAAATACGAAAGTGGGGGGGGGGGGGGGGGGGGAAATGACGTTCTGAAAATATGGTGAAGGGCTGCATGAGCCAAAAAAGGTTGAGAACCACTGTTCTAAATAGATTTTGTCCAAGGTCACCAGCTTTATCTACCAACAGGTATGTTTTTTTCCTAACATTTTTCCCCAGGGCAGTGACCTTATTTTTAAAGAAAATAATATAATAAAATAAAACTCACCTGTCCCATCTCCCCATCCACAAATCGATGCTGGTTACTCCTCCTGCTCACATCCCCCTGAGATCCCAGTTGTTCTTTATCCCCATCTCGCTTCAAGCTGTTAAACTCGATCACGGTTTCACCAAGTGCATCCTGGCAACATTTAACCATAAACAATAATCTTTCTCTTCTTGGTCTTCCTTACTGTCATATTGTTATTTTCTTCTACACTACCTCCGCTTCCTCACCTGCTTATTCTTCCTCCTTTACTACTTCTTTCTCCTCTTTACCTATTCTTTTATCTCTTCTCCCTTCTCATTCGTACTGTGTTATTATTTTTCCTTCTTCTCCACCTCCTCCTCTACTTCTTCCTTTTACTCCCTCTTCTTCATCCTCATTTATCCTGAAAATGATCTTGCTTGTATTAAGCCCATTTACAACCGAGCAAGTGTTTCTACCCTCTGGCCAACACATCTGACTTCAGCAAGACATTGCCTGAGGACAACTTACTCCTTTCCTCTGTGATTCTCACTCCTTGGCTAAACTGCAGTGATGCAGTCTGTTTCTAGGACTATCACTTGAAGGTACAGACGAGTTTTGGCCCTCTGTTTCAGTATCCCTGCCATGAGCAGTCAAGCTAGGAGTCATCAACTGCACTCGCCTCTTTTCTTTGGTTGTTCAGTTTTATAACAGGTAATATTGGCTCACAACCACACAAACCAGTGTTTGGTGTGGTTTCTTGATGGAAAGGCAAAATAATTTGCTGGGATAAAACTCTAGGTACAGATCATTCCCTGGGAAGGTTAACCCGGTCAACAAATGCCCGCAGAAGTCGGATGTGTCGGCTTAACGGCGCAAGAACGCAGCTCTGCTGTAAACAGGCACAACGCATTCACATCCGGAAAAAAAAACTCCGGATGAACGAAGAAGAAGAAGAAGAAGAACAGGTAATATGACTGCTCATATTTTTACAGAAAGGTCTCTGTGACTGAACCTGACAATATTTTGTGATGCGGCTGCCCATGAAATAATCCATTACACTTTGCTCAGCTCTGCAATTCTGAATATGTTTGTATTGTGTGTACATGTCTTCATATCAAACAAAATAGGCCACAAGAACATTTCTGTAATATTTCTTAAAACATATTTTCTTCTTCTTTAATATTACCAGCTTTGTGAGCCTTAAATCTCTTTGTAGCAAAGCACAATGATTTGTCTCTCTATTCCTGATCATATTGCTCCAGCCCTCAATATTCTTCTTCTTCTTCTGCGTTCATCCTGAGTTTTTTTTTCTTTTTCGGACGTGATTGCGTTGTGCCTGTTTACTGCAGAGCTGCGTTCTTGCGCCGTTAGGCCGACACATCCGACTTCTGCGGGCATTTGTTGACCGGGTTAACCTTCTTGGGGCCTCAATATTCAGTATGTTTAGAACAAGTTCAATGCTATGCATTCAATCGTCTCCATAGATGTCTCCTTGGTCTTGTAGCTTGCAGATGTTCCTCATTCTTCTTCTTATTGTCCATACCATATGGTGTTGGTTATCATGTCTGCCTACAGCCTTTTTAGCATGAGTTCGTAGAAGCCTTGCTTCATTGGCAAACAAAGGGCAGCAGGAGGAGAAGAAGAAACATACTTCATTTAGCCAATTAGATAAATGAAAAGTGTTGAGTCTATGGTACCTGAAGGAAAGGCGACTCCTCCCCACCATTGGTAGATACAGATAAGGAACGTGGGTTATTAGCCGTCTCTGAATAATCAAATGGGAAACTCTGAAATGTGCTGATCTGACTCAGTCTGTCCAGCCAGTTCCTCTCTGCTGCTGAGACTTCCTCTTGAAAACGAGCCTGTTAAGAAATGGTCACACATAATTAAATCACAGATGCCAATACGATTAAACAAGTATAATACAAACAGTAATATCTCACTCACTCACTCACTCTCTCTCTCTCTCACACACACACACACAGATATATATATATATCCATAAATGCTCCAGTTTTCTCACACGTGTCATATAAGGAGAATCCCAGCACAGTACATAAACTCAAAAGCATGAAACAGAATCCAAATGTGTGCATAGCAGAATCACACATGCTACACATTTTCTGTGGGTTAGGGTTAGTTGCATATCCTTTACGGGACGTCGTGGTTAACTCCAACATTTTTTGGCTGTATGTAATATTTTAAAAAAACAACCAAAAAGTCAACATGAGACGAAAGTGGTCTACTTGATTCAGAACCTGATGCTGTAACTGTTGATCTACTCCTCCACAAAGTGACTAGCGCAAATCAACACAAAACACATGTCTAGTATTCACACTTACCACTTTAATATCATCATCATCCTCAGAGTTGACACTCTCACTAGGTGTCAGTTCACGGCTGGCCTTGCCAACGGCATTTGATACACCATTATCCCAGAAAGGTGAAGACTGAAAAAGTAGATTTTTTTTTTAAACAATCAAATTAATAAATTTGAAAAAAACGAAGAGACAAACAATAGATTGCATAATTTATGCCTGGCATATTTCACTGCATCTTGTCAGGTGTATACTGCAGAATTTACACAACATAAACCAAAAACTTAGATAAATCCTTCAAGCTGAAATATACAACAGTCACTTTCCCACCTTTAACATTCGTCCAACATTTAATAAATAAAATGGATGTTGCAGCTAAAGCATTCGTTAGCACACAAACAACAAACATACACTGAAACAACTTCCTAAAAAAACATACAAAAGAATCTAGCTTGATGTCTCATTGTATTTCTACATGTAAACAAACACACCTCAGAGGCTGTAGCATTACTCCTCAGATTTGACCTCAAAAGTTCTTGCAGCGAGTACAGTGCCCGCTGTCGCATCAGGTCAGAGTCAATTTGCCGCATGTCACGAAAAAGTTCCAAGAGGAAGTGAGGATTTCCTTCGTTTTGAGAGATCACAGATGCCACTTCTGCATAGATTGTATCACGCAAAGTATCGAAAAGTGAATTACTTTCTGGAGCAGCAGTAGCTCTGAAAACAAGATAAATACAGGGTTACAGTTGCTCTGAAAACAAGATAAATACAGGGTTACAGTTGCTCTAAAAACAAGATAAATACAGGGTTACAGTTGCTCTGAAAACAAGATAAATACAGGGTTACAGTTGCTCTGAACACAAGATAAATACAGGGTTACAGTTGCTCTAAAAACAAGATTAAATACAGGTTTACAAGTCTTCAAAGTGAAATCTCCTTCTTTACTGCTCTTCTTCTTTCTTTTATTATCTTAAAATGTGAAATCTACCTTGTTTACTGTTTCTTATTATTATTATTACTATTATTTTGTCCCGAAGCAGTTTCTTGCTATCAGTCTGTAATGTGACATGGCAATCACATTTTGTAGGCTAAATGCACAGAGGAATAGGTGGTTCTTTTCCTCACTTTAGCAGGCGACAAGCCCAAATGTAGAACCGCATCCAATCCTACTCATGACATCATCAGTGCAGTTCTAATGTTTCTTCATCATGTGCCATGCCGGTATGCGTGAGAGGTCATGTTATGCCATCTTACATGATCACCAAAGTGATGGATTAGCTCTGTGTTCTTGTCTCGACCATGCCATGTGGCCAAGCCATCCAGGTATTTACTTCTCTGCCTTCCCCTTGTTCTTTTCCCCTCAATCTTGCCAGTTGTCACCAAGTTCTCCAGTTTATTTCTTCTCATAACGTTTCCAAAAATGCTGACTGTCTACGTCTAATTTCTCTAATCAGTTTAAGATTTTCCCAATATATTTTAATAATGCCTTCTTCTAAGACAATCAATCCTTTATTTTAAATATACATTTTTATAAAATGTTTCCATTTCTTCTCTAGATGTTCAATCAGTATATAATGCAATATTTCACAATTAAAACCAACATCCTAAAAGAATTTCTTCTTTTGTTCGCATGAAATGTGTTTTCTATATTTGTATTGTCGTCTCTTTTATAATCTTCCCTGTCTTGTTTAGTTCACTCAGTGGCCCATAAAATTTATTCTCCACTGTTGTTTCTCTAGGGCAGGTTTGCCTAGATATGTCATATTTTGGGCAGTTTGTAATCTGCTGTCTGTGGTGCCAATCCATATGTGCATATGGCATCTGAAAAGGAATAAAAGCTATCAGCTAAACTACCACACTTCTGTATGTGTATTATTTCTTCTTTGTTCACCTTCACACGTCAATATAAATTAATCCAAAGAAAGCAACTTAAAATTGTTGAAATCTCCATTATTTGTCTTCAAATGGAGTGGGTATAGGCCAAAACACTTTTTTCTTTTCTGCATATGTTCGATTCTACTATTACCCCTATCCTATACAACCTCAAAGAGAAGTTATATTAGGGTCCATCCCTAGTTCAGATTAATAATCTTGTGACTGAGTCAGCCGCAAATAGCAGCTGCCCATGGTTTTATCCTCACAAGATTATTAATTTGAAGGTGATTGTTCTCCATAGGGTGTAATGATGTTAATAATGCATATGTTGAATACTCATGAAACACATATTTAGTTGTCATTTTACCAGTTCCAGTCACAACCATTAGCATCTCCTATCTTTAGTTTTTTAATATTTCAGTCTGTTGTGTCCCGTGCGGAATTTGAAAATTGTTGCTTGTTCTTTTCAATTTAGTACATAATAAGCATCATCTGGCTGGTGGCCTGGATGCTCTGATTTTCATGATGTGTTTTTAGCCATGAATAAAACAAATGACACATGAATAAATAGCTGAAGGGCAACAACTCACTTTGTATGTTTCTGTTCCCTTCGAAGCCTTGAATGTTTATCCCTGATAAACTGTGCATAGGAGGAGTTTGAGCCACTGCCAAAGCCAGGAGCAACAGCATGAGAAGCACCATCAGCAGCAGTACTGCTAGCAAGGGACCTGAAATCTGCAGCAGTTGCCTTTTCCCTATAGAGATGACTATTATTTCTACCAACAGCTTGAAAACTGTCCACTTCAGATGATAACTTTACACCTGATAAGAAGAGATGCAAGAGTTATGTTTTCAACGTATCCTGATGCTTTGTTATCATTCTATATATAACTATCCTAACATTCAGAATGCCGGCTCCATTATGGGCGCAGTTCGTAATCCTGCATACTATGTTTGAAATACAGCTGCAGGCAATTTGGCAGCAGACAGCCATACCTTGGTTTTTTATGAAGTGGTATAGGTGTTGGTCATTCAGAAAGCAATGGCGAACTACTGAACGTAAACTTGCCAAGAGATCACAAACAGCAAAACATGCTGGGGTTGACTGAAACGTCCTGTAAAGGACATGCAACTAACTTAACATTGAGAATGACTTAAACAATCACTACTGCAGGTCAGCATGGTCGAATGGGTAAGAACGCGAGTTCTTAAACATCCGTTGTGCTGATGCTGAGGTAAGCGGTTCAACCCCTACACCGGACAGCCGGACTAAAATGTTGACCTGTCATCCTTGACTTGGGGACATAAATTACAAGTACCTCTGAAGTCGGAGTGGGTTCGCCTGATGGCGAGGGATACTGTTAATCCATCCATTCATCATGTGCCATGCCAATAAGCGTGGGCGGTCATGTTTTGCCATCTCACTCGATCACCAGAGTTGTGGATCAGCTCCGTGTTTCTGTCTCGACAATGCCACGTGGCCAAGCCATCCAGGTATTTACTTCTCGGTCTTCCCCTTGGTCTCTTCTCTTCGATCTTGCCAGTTGTCACCAAGTTCTCCAAGTCATTTCTTCTCATAACATGCCCAAAAAATGTTGACTGTCTATGTCTAATGACTCTAATCAGTTTACAATCTTCATTTGTTTCTTGAAGACCTTGTTCATTGGTTTTTCTGTCTGTCCATGGGATTCTTAGCATTTTTCTCAGAAACCATATTTCCACAAATATTAGCTGTTTTTCAGCTTGATTGCTCATTGTCCACGCTTCACATCCATACAAAAGTATGTTCTATGTAGCACTTCAACACTCTTTTTCTCGTTTCAATTGATATCTTTTTATTGCTCAGTCTGTTTTTCATCTTGCAAAAACACTGTTAACACTGTTAATAGGCAAAGCTAATCCACAAGGAAAATTCAGTCCATCACTACTATAAGTAGTGTGTATGGACTAACTTAAATTCAAAACGAGTGAGCGCAAAACTAAAAAAACAAGCAATTACTAATACTGTAAACATTCATTAAATGTCGCATGCGCAAATCAGAAGGACTAAAATGGTATGAAAGAATCATCAATGCAGTTATCACATTTAAGTTCTGTTGTCAGATATAAGTACAATTATCACATGAAAGTACTATTATCACACAAAAGTCTATAATCAAATAAAAGTACTATTACAGCCTATCACAACTAAAGAGAAAATGCTAAACCAAGTCAGCAAATTCAAATACCTAAGGGCAATCAGAAGGAAGGTGCATGGCAGAGATTAACAGCAGAACAGGCCAAACAAAAACTGCATTTTTGAAGATAAAAAGTATCTTGTGTAATAAGTCACTTACAATAAATGACAGAAGAGAGTATATAGAACCTGTTCTGTATGGCTGTGTAATGTGAACAAGCAAAGAAGAGCTTGGAGGCAGCAGAGATGTGGTTTCTGAGACGAATGTTGAGAATACTAGGAAGGTTTGAGTAACTAACGATTGATTGATTGATTGATTTAGGAATCGACATCACAGCATTCGGGGCATTCCCATAAGCGCTCCGTCCCCATCCTCAGCAGCCAGCGAAGAGTTCCAACACTAATAGTACCAGTAGCAATCTGATTATATGTCCGTCTCGCCTTTCCTCTGAGCGTTGAGCGTCGGCCAGATCCCCTCGTCATTCCTCGCTGTCTCATTCTTGCCAGACCATGGTAATCCATTTGCTCCTCCGAGGTGTGCACGTGCTCCCACAAGGTCACAACCACGTCTGCCTTGTCATGTATCAATACTCCACCAAGTTCTGCAGAGCCAGCCAATCTGTCCGCCTGTTCATTTCCCAGCACACCGGCATGCCCCGGAGAAAAGATCCAGGCGATGCTTGTCACCCGTGACCTCCGAAGCGAAGCAAGCCACTCCGCACGAAGCATGCATGCCCGTCCTCACCCTCGTCAGCATGCTTTCTGAGGCAGTTACAATCACGATGTGTGTGTGTGTCGCATTCTCCATCCAGCGGAGAGCCGCAGTGACCGCCTCCACCTCCATTCTTAAGCTGGATGTTGTGGTATCATATGCCAGGCTCTAATGCCCCAAACGATTCCTCGTAACTAACGATTGACTGGAAAAGGCAAAGGAAAGCAGAACATTACATATAACTTTAAAAAAAATAGACAAACAGTATTCTTTGGTCATGTAATGAGAAGAGAAGCTTTAGAAAATACTGCAACAACTGGAAAATCAACGGTAGAAAAAGCAGAGGCAAACAGAAAGAAATGTTGCTTGATGGCCTAAGACAGAGGCATGAAGGAATAACAAAACAGAATTAATCCAGAATACCAAGGACTAAAATCTATGGAGATTCATAAATGCCTAAGCCATTTGACAGAACACATGATGATGAAGCCTATTATCACTGACAAAAGTTAGTTGCATATACTTTATAGGGCGTTGCAGTCAACCCCAGCATTTTTTGGCTGTTAGTGATCTCTTGGCTAGTTTCTGTTCAGTAGTTTGCCATTGCTTTCTGAAAGACTGGCAACCATACTATTTTATTAAAAAACCCAACAAAAGGTGGTCTGCTGCCAAATCGCCGGTGATGTTTCGAACACGGTATGCAGGATTACGAACTGTGTCCGTAACGCCTTCGCCGTGGAGCCACTGAAAGAAGTGCATAAAGGCACCCAGGATAATCACTATGGCACCTGACATTTGTTTACCTGCCATCTGAATTTTCAATCACTTTCTAGTCCAAACATGCACAAATAAATATGCTAACTGCTGTAAAACAAAAAGTTGTGTTCCTGATTCATGTTCGTTTCTTTCTACCTCTAAAGTACGAGTGGAAGTCTATAAGTAAGTCACAAATGGCTGTAGAAACATAACTAAATATGATAACAACTTGAAACCAGTTTATTTTTATACATACATTGTTCCTTTATTTCTCAACATAACTTCCGCCAACATTGATGCACTTATCCCATCGTTTTATCAGTCCTCCCAAACCAACTGCATAGAACTGCATGCTCTGTTTTCTAAACCACGTTTTCACTTCACATTCAACTTCGGCGTCATTCGCGAAATGTCTCCTGCCAAGGCAGGTTTTCAGTGGACCAAAAAGGTGGAAATCGCTACGGGCTAAGTCGGGGGTGTAAGGTGGATGTTCCAGAACTTCCCACCTTAGTTGATTAATTTTCTTCTGAGTTAATCGAGCCGTATGTGGTCTGGCGTTATCATGAAGAAGCAACACTCCTGTAGTCAGCAGTCCTGGACGTTTTCTTTGAATTGCATCATGAAGCATTGATAGAACTTCACAGTATGATTCAGATTTCACATTTTCACCTTTCTTCTTGAAATTGGTTAAAATCACACCTTGACAATCCCAGAACACTGTCAGCATAACCTTCCCTGCGGATGGTGTAACCTTGAATTTTTGGACACAAGGCGAAGAAGGATGTTTCCATTGCATTGAAGCACGCTTTGATTTGGGCTGGTAGTCAGCATAAACAGGAAGCATTTCCTTATGAATGTCCTTTGCAGGCAGTCATTTTGCCCACAAAAAACGCACAACAGCACGTTGCTCTTTGGCTGTACACTCCTTAAGTACAGTCACCATTTTGTTTATGCGCTGCACATGTGCAGGAGACACCTAGCGCCACCTGATAAACGGGAATATAAAGTTCAATGTTGCTGTCACCTAATGACACCTGTAGAAAACACCAACTACATTTACCTGCCATCGCACAGAACTGTGTGACTTACTTATTGACTCACCCTTGTACAATGGTGTAAATTCTGCTAACATATGTCAAATGAATTGACATCCAGGTGCAGTTATGAAGATGTTAAACAGCTTAACAAACGAACAAGAACACACCTGATGTGGGATCACTGTCTGACTTCTTCACATTCAAATCAAATTTTCTGTGGGAGAAACAAAACAAACTACAATTATGACTAAATCAAAAACTAATAACAGCATAAGATATTTAAATCTGCAACACCAACTCTATGCTACCAATGCCAAATCTGGACAATGACAGAAAAAAGAAAAAAGAAAAATTACAACAACGGAAATGAGACTCCTGACTAGAATACTCAACGTATCAAGAAAAGAGAAAATCAGAAATGATGAAATCAGGACTAAAGTGAGGGTGATAGCAGCGCTAGATTTCATGAGAAAACGGCAAGTTAAATGGTTCAGTCACTAACAAGGCTATCAACTGACAGTATACCACAACAAGCAATGATGTAAAGACCAAATGGAACCAGAAGAAGAGGCCGACCATGAAAACAGTAGACAGTGGGAATAACACAGTGGGAATAACAGAGTCCATGGGGATCTCGATATAAAAAGCCCATTAACGGACACTCTCTCAGTTTATGCCTCACCTCAACACTGCTAGGTACAAGAGGAATTAAGATGAGATATTTAAATGCCCTGCAGAGGTCTTGTTCTCATTCGCTGTTGTTTTAAAACATAATGTATGTCCAGTTCGAGGATGTCATCATCATGATGTGCTATGCCAACTGGTGCAGGTGTTCAAGCATCTCCACAGATTTTGGTCCTTGGTTTTGTGGATAGACTATATTAATGATTTTCTTCCATGCCACAATTCCAGTCCATCAGTATCATTGCTCACATGCCATCCCCCGCCCTCTTCTACTGCTAATCTTGCCATTCATCATGATCTTTTTCAATGCCTCTCTTGTCATTACATCACCAAAGACCACTGTTTGTCTCCTGCTCATGTGTATATGAAACATTCAACTTCTATTAGCCTTTTGCAGGCACACTTGAGTTATTTTGGCGAGTTATTCTGGCAGTCCAAGGTATTCACAACAAATGCTACAGAAACCATATCTCTGCTGCCTCCATGTTCTTCCTAAATTGTTTGGTCACATTCCATGATTTGCTGCCATACAGCACAACAGGTTGTATACAGCACTTGTGAATGCTTGTAGCTTTCACTGAGAACTTGGACGCTATAAAATTATATGGCTGGAGGTGCACCTCCTGACCTGGCAGCTCAATGCTTCTTAGACAGTGTGTGCTCGTGCCTGCTCCTTCTATCTGGCTGTGGGTTTTGATCTATATTTTCTCACGTGAAATCTCTAGGTCACATGTCAGCCAACACAAGCCAAGAATAAGATTTCTGGGGCGGAAAAAAAATTGTGTGCCTGTATTTGGCAATTGTCAACTTACAGACCCCTGATATGTGACTGAATGGCATGAAGAGAGTTAATCACAGCACTTTATAATGCACCAGATTTTGCTTTGACCACAAGTAGCCTGACTATGGAAGTCATGGCAGTAAGTAAAGCAATAACATAGCTCGAGACACAGACATTCAATCGCGCATGTGTCTTTAGTGACTCAATGAGCATGCTCAGGAAGATAGAGATGGGGTGAGTCCGAAGAGAGTAGTTACTGTCTGTGGAGCTGTCTCGGCTGGCAAAGATTAGTTTCATCTTCGTGCCAGGGCATGGAGGTATACAAGGAAATGAGCAGGCTGACAGGCTTGCAGGTAGGGCTACTGTAGAAGGCGGATGAGCCATGGACCAGGCAGATATTCTGAATGCTCTACGAGAAGTAAATCGTTTACGAGAGCCAAGCAATGACTGTGAGTCTACAACCATGATCAGGCTGCGAGAACAGCAAGTTAAAAGAGGTGTGGCCAAACAAGAACACTACACAGGAAGCCAAAGAAGATTAATAAACCAGCACAGAACTGGTGTCTGAGCCACTGCATGCTGCGGGATTTGCTGAGGAGGGGATCCAAGCACTTATGGATGATCTGTCGACTAACCAACTAACTGTATAATGCATACAGGAAGTCCTATTACTTCATACTCTTACAGTATGAGTTTAAGAATCAACATCAGTGCGTCCAGGGAAGTTATCCTACACATGCGAAGTCCCCTACTTGAGAAGCCAGCTAAGAGATCCTATGCTGTTGGGAGAACCGGTTCCTACTGTAAACTGCCATGTGACACGCCATGAGACATATTTTCTTCGGCTGCTACCATCTGTCTGCTAATGGAGCACAGACACTCAACCAACTCATTCCAAGCCCGCCTATCCTTTGCCATCTCCTGCAGTTCCCTCCATGGCCTTCCTATATTATTTCTCCCTGTCTCTAATTCTCTTCTCTTGGTGTTTTCCCTCTATTTCTTCTGGTGCAGCGTCGCTGCCTTGGCAAAATTATTACCATGGATAGATAGAATCTGTCTAGTGGGAGAGGGAAGAGAAAGACAAGAGAAGGGGATTCTTTTTGAGAGAGAGAGAGAGAGAGAGAGAGAGAGAGAGAGAGAGAGAGAGAGAGAGAGAGAGAGAGAGAGAGAGAGAGAGAGAGAGAGAGAGAGAGAGAGAGAGAGGGGGGGGGGGGGAAACAGTCCTCTCAAAACTAACAGATAAAGTAGAAACATTTGTCTCACCTGTTTACATTTCTGTTGTCACTGAAACCTGATGATCTACGTTTGGATTTATCAACACTTGTTTCTTCATTGTCCCCATCCTGGGAGGAGGCAGAAGGGAATCTGCCAACCAAGCTCTTCTGGCTCTGATGGCGAGCGGACTCTGGAAAGTTACTGAAACTCTCATATCTGCTGTCTGTTGCCTGTTGAGTTGAGTGCAGAGTAGTGACAAGCTGTCTCAAGTCTTTGGTCATAGCTTCCACTGAGGCGGCTGTCTGAGATGTCTGATGATGTTGTGGTCTCTGAATGTTCAAAGCAGATTGCCCAATAGTGTTAAAGCCAATCCCTGCGTCCTGTTGTGGCAAGGACAAGTTAGACCCTGTGTTGATGCTGAGGCTGGTCCCCAATGCTGTTCCTCCGCCTGGAGCTCTTCTGTCTAACCCTAAAGACAGGTTACTAACAGAAAGGCCAAGGCTACCGGGCTGGAAACTCCGCAGGCCAGGACTAGTTGCTGACAATTCGCCAAACACACCAAATGGAACAGAGCTGGCTAGATTGCTCTGAAAAATAGAACAGTAGGATGTCTTTAGATCAAGGGCTCTCAAAAACTGCCTGGTGTAGTCAAACGTTACTTCTTCCTTGTTTGTCCTGAACAGGATGTAATGTGGTGTGTTAAAAGGGTTAAATAAAGGCAAGAAGACTGACTTAATTGCACCGGGTCTTGTTACATATAGCTTGATCTTTCTTCACACAGCAGCTGATAGCCTGTCAAATGTGTCACACAGAGCATGAATTCTGGAACTCTGGTAAAGACACCCAGCAAAGATATACTAGAAAGGTGTCACCCAGCAAAGATATACTAGAAAGGTGGAAGTCATCATCATCATCTTCCACTTTTGCCGTCAAGCGTCGTGGGGAGGAATAATTTGTGCTCCAGTGCCCGATGGGTGGCACTGTATAGTGTCATTCCGTGTGATTGTACAATGTCTTCGGTGTCTTCTCAGGTGTCCTCTTGCTCTTGTAGCAGATGGTCCTTGATGTAGAGCCAGTGCTGGTAGTTGGCGGTGTTGCATCTAACAAGATGGCCAAACCATTTGATCTTCTGCCTTTCAATAAATGTGGCACAAGGTGTTTATCCCACTGTCTGTCTGATAACATAATTTCTTACTTGGTCTCGGATCGTTCAGTTGGCAGCTCTCCTCAAGCATCTCATCTTACAGGTGTTGATTTTCTGCAAGTGTGATTTGGATAATGTCCAAATTTGAGATTGGTAGCATTAGATTGGTGTGTATATGCTATTTATTATGTGTCATTTTGTGGACATAGGTATATTTGGATGTTTCAGTATGGGTGATAGTTGATATGTAAGCACACTTGCACACAAAGCAGGAAAAACAGAAATATTAAAATAATATGGATTAATTTAGAACAGTACATTTATTACAATAGATTTCTTCTTCTTCTGCATTCATCCGGAATGTTGTTTTGGAAGTAGGAGCATTGTGCCTGTTTACAGCAGGGCAGTGATATTTGCACCTTTCGGCGGATATATCTTACTTCTTCAGGAATTTGTTGACTAGGTTAACCTTCCCGGGTGTTTTGTAGGCCGTTCGAATCTCACTGTTGTGGTGTTATCCCCATCCCAGTTGATGCCAAGGTAGTGAGTTCAACCACTATACTGGTCAGTTAGACTAAATTATAGACTTCTCGTCCTTGATTTGGGGATGTAAATTACAAGTACCTCAGAGGTTGGAATGAGTTTGCCTGATGGTGAGGGACACTGCTAATAGGGTATGCTAATCCACACGAAAAGTCAATTCAGTGCACTAGAAGTAATAGCACACGTATGGACTATGCCTGTGTTCAAATTGAGTGAACGCCAAACAAGTAAAAAACAACAACAACAGATATGTTCACTCACACCACAGCTCACTGACATGCACAGTTAAATATCTACCTGCGCTAATGGACTTGCTTGTTGCCGATTCAGTGTAAGGCTGTGGGTGCCCACAGCTGTAGTTTGAAGATTGTAGTTGTTGCTGTTTAGTCCTGGATTCAACAACGGCGGGTGTAAAAGCTGAGGGTGAGCAACTCCAGCAGCACTGCCCGTGTGAAAGCTGCACTCGTGGAGGACTTCCTGCACCTTTAGTATCACAAGCATGACGTATTTCAGGATTATTTCATAGGAACAGAGGGTTTATTAAAACCAGACATTTCTCATGTGTGTGTGTCTGTTTCCGTTCTTTCCTTTTTTTATATTAACTAAAATGGGTACTGGATCACAGATGGAATTTCTTCTTCGTTCGTCCAATATGTTTTTTGTGTTTGTGTGTCTTAATGGTTTTGTGCCTGTTTATGAATTAGCAGGCGTATGTGCAGAACGGTTTAGGAAGTTGTGCAGGCATGGCATGAGCTCAGTCGGACAAGGGTTTGATATCTGGGCACACCGTTCGCTACGAAAAGAAAGACTGACCACCTATTCCTCAGTGCACTCAGGTTACAAAAAGTAATGGTCCTAACACATCACAGACCAATAGGAGGTTCTTGCTTTAGGACTGTTTTTTTTTTGTTTTTGTTTGTTTTTATAAATGACAGCTTAGTGCAAAGTGACACATCTTTTCATGAACCTTTTTAATTACAGCTGTTGCTGTGAGGAATCGAGTATGGACCTGCATAAGTGACTGCTGGTAAGGATGTTTCTGACGTGGTGTTTGTAACTAACCAGCTGGCAACCAGGACAATCAGCATCGACATCCTCCACCTTCTGCTGGGAGAGGCTAAGTACTTATGGACTTACCTAAGGTCAGTGACACTGCATCTTTATCATAAATCGTGAGGTTACACAGTACTCAACTTTCCATTTACCCCACAACACCCTCCTCTCCTTCTTTTGCCCTTCATTTCCCATTCAAGCATTGGCCATCAACCAAATGATGGCAAAAAATTCCAACTTTTGCTATCTTCTGCCATTCCCTCCATGTTCTTCCCATCTTATTTATCTGTCTCAAATTGTCTTCTCCATGTATTTTTACGTGACCCTCTATTTCATCTTTCCTGTGCATTTCAGAGAAAGGACTTTCTAGTTATATTAATATAAAGTTTTCTCATTGTGTCCTGTCCAGCGCCAGCGTCTCTTCCTCACCTCTTGATTCGCTGGAAACTGTCTAGTTCACGCCCTAATCTCTGCACTAGTGATCCTCTCATACTACCGGGTGTTTGTAAAGTCTCACTACACTTTGTGTGTAGAACAAATTTGAAAAATGAAGTACAAGATGTCATTAAAGAATTTGAACCACAGTTCATCATGAAGCAATATGCAGCGAATGGCTATTGTCTGCTGGAGTAATTCTTTGCACTGCAAACAGAATGATGTTACCAATGGAAGAAAGAATTTTTTTTGGCTGAACAAGTGTTTCGAAATGGCAGTCAATACACACGTGGTGGACATTTCCAACACCTGTTATAATGAATACTTCATTCAAAATAATGTTTTCCTGTAGTGAATTTGAATAATGAAGACACAAACAATAGATTGCACGATTTATTGCCTGGCATATTTCGCTGCATCTCGTCAGGTACATACTGCAGAAATCACACAACATAAAGTGAAATAACTAGATAAATCCTTCAATCTGAAATATACACATATTCGCACAGTAATGTCGATTGTCTACCACGGTAATTTTAAACTGACTAACATGTCTTTCTGTTTGCACAAGGCCGGCTTACGCAGGTTGATCACTATGGCTTCAGCAAACCTTAACAACCCGACTACTCTGTGTGTTGAACAACACACGGAAGGCACTGTCTCTTTCAACCACATGGCCACTCTCGAGCACGTGTCTCGCGATCGATGAAGCAGGACTGTTCCGGTGTGTCGGCCTGCCTAGGCTACCATCTTCTGTGTGTAGTATCTTGTCCACCCAGTTCGGAATGTGTTCCAACACCCTGTTATGTAACTACCGCTCTGTTCTACCTATGTAGATGGCCTCGCACCTGCATGTAAATTGGTAAATACAATTCGATTTGGTGTACAAAGCTACAGGTTCTTTAACTGCTGGGATGGGGATCGGCGTGGTTCTGTACCTGATAACCGGAGTTGCAGCACAGAATGTTCGCCCGACTGCTGTGATGAGCCGGTCCTGTAAACGTTGCATTACGTCATCTCCTCGGAAGATGCTCAGTCCTGCTTCATCGATCAGGACCTCAGTCCTGCTTCATCGATCGCGAGACACGTGCTCGAGAGTGGCCATGTGGTTGAAAGAGACAGTGCCTTCCGTGTGTTGTTCAACACACAGAGTAGTCGGTAGTTAAGGTTTGCTGAAGCCATAGTGATCAACCTACGTAAGCCGGCCTTGTGCAAACAGAAAGACATGTTAGTCAGTTTAAAATTACCATGGTAGACAATCGACATTACTGTGCGAATATGTGTATATTTCGGATTGAAGGATTTATCTAGTTATTTCACTTTATGTTGTGTGATTTCTGCAGTATGTACCTGACGAGATGCAGTGAAATATGCCAGACAATAAATCGTGCAATCTATTGTTTGTGTCTTCTTTATTCAGAATACTTCATTGGTTATTTCCAGCTTCCCCAAAACAGCCTTAGACCATAGCAGTGACTATTGTAAATAATTTACTGAATTTTTTAGCACATTTTCTTATGACATTATGTACTTCATTTTTCAAATTTGTTCTACATACAAAGTGTAGTGAGACTTTACAAACACCCGGTATATTAGCCATCCTGTTCAGACACCAGTCAATGAATGCTTGTAGTTTTAGTCAATGTTTTAATCATTCTCCATGTTTCTAACCCATACAGCAGCACTGATTTCACATTAAAGTCGCACAATCTAAACATTAAAGTCGCACAATCTAAACATTAAAGTCACACAAGCTAAACATTAAAGTCACACAATCTAAACATTAAAGTCGCACAATCTAAACATTAAAGTCGCACAATCTAAACATTAAAGTCGCACAATCTAAACATTAAAGTCACACAATCTAAACATTAAAGTCACACAAGCTAAACATTAAAGTCACACAATCTAAACATTAAAGTCGCACAATCTAAACATTAAAGTCACACAATCTAAACATTAAAGTCGCACAATCTAAACATTAAAGTCACACAAGCTAAACATTAAAGTCACACAATCTAAACATTAAAGTCACACAATTTAAACATTAAAGTCACACAATATAAATTTGACAGCAGTTTTAATGTCTTCTGATTTCCACAAATGTGCTAGTGCAAATGAAAGACCCTCTTGTCGTTTGTATTATTATTCTAATACCTTTATATGTTCTCCCCCCCCCCCCCCCCCATCTTTGTCTGCATTCAACATAATAGATATATGAATCAACCTCGAGGAAGGTTAACCGAGTCAACAAATGCCCGCATAATTCAGATGTGTCGGCCGAAAGGCACAAGTATTGCAGCTCTGCTGTAAACAGGCACAACGCAACTACATCCAAAAAAACACTCTGGATGAACGCAGAAGAAGAAGAAGAAGAAGAAGAAGAAGAAGAAGAAGAAGAAGAAGAAGAAGAAGAAGAAGAAGAAGAAGAAGAAGAAGAAGAAGAAGAAGAAGAAGAAGAAGAAGAAGAAGAAGAAGAATCAACCTCTTGAAGTTAGTTTCATCAAGTGAGATTGAGTTATATTTAATCGACATTCAAAAATCAGTCTAGTGCACTAGAGAATGGACTATGCTAGAGTTCAAACAAGAAAACAAAATTAGCCAGCAATGCCCATAAGCCTGGGAAGACAATCTGCCTATGGGAGAAGGAACCCAGAAAAGAAACTTCAATCGAGAAAACAGGGAGATGCTGGCCTAAGTGGCACAGCACTAAAAAAGACACACCTAACACTACCAAGGTTGCTATGCACCATCCTGCTTGTGACCCAAGCTGGAATAGAGGCACAGCAGACGTTGATCCCAAAAACAAGTCAGTAACAATGAAGGTGACAAAACACATCCCACAACTCCCCTCTTCCCCCAACAAACTGCTGACCTGCAACTGGAGAGCTTGCATCTGTTGTTGCAACTGCTGTATGTCTCCCTGCTGGTGAGTCAGAGACTGGACCAGGTGTCCAAAGCTCAACATCATTGATTGGTTCTGTAGTTGCAGCATCTGCTCCTGTACTGGGGACATTATGTTTCCTCCTTGCACAGCAGTTTCTGTTAGGAAGAGTGAACGTGCTTACCATAAACAAATCACTTCTCGCAAATAATAGTCAAAGCTGCCTGAAGGCAGGTTGGGCATTTAGTGCTGGACCAATAATTTTAGAGATCAATTGGCAGCAGACTGTGTTGCGTTGGGTTTTAACGAATTGGTATGCGAGCAGGTCGTTCAGAAAGCAATGCCAAACTACTGAACGTAAACTTGCCAAGACATCAACAACAACAGTAAAATGCTGGTGTTGACAGTGATGTCCTGTAAAGGATATGCAAAAACACACAAAAAAAAAAAAACATTTACACTAGGTGGCTGTTCTTCTTCTTTCGTTCGCTTGAAATATGTCTATATCTGCAATGTCGTCTCTTGCATGAATTGAACTGTTTTTTTCAGTTCACACAGTGGTCCATAGAGTTTATCTTCCACCGTCGTCTCTCTAGGCCAGAAGGTTTGCCTAGATATGTTATATTTTGGGCAGTCTTGGAGTATGTGCTCTGCTGTCTGCGACGCCAATCCACATGTGCACATGGCTGTTTCACCAATCTTGAATTTTGTATACATGTGGTTGCGTAATCTATTGTGTCCTGTTCTGAGGCGCAGAATAATGACTTGTTCTGGTCTGTCCATAATGTGGTAGTCATCTTGAGCAGGTTTTGGTGGCTTTCTGACTGATTTGATCATTCTTTTCTTTTGGTGGTATGTAACGGGCACATCAGGCTGTTCCTCTTTGGCTCCTTCCTTAGCCAATTGATCAGCTCTGTCGTTTCCGGGTACTCCACAGTGGGATGGTATCCACTGTATGGTGACTTTATGCTGACTGCTAAGTTCAGAAAGTAGTGTCCTTAGTACTGGCAATTTCCCAGAGAGGAGCGCCTCGAGTACTGATTTTGCATCTGTTAGTAGCACCACAGGTTGTGTACCATTGCTGTTATTTAGTAATTTCTCTGTTGCTATCTTGATTGCCTCAATTTCGGCATCATAGTTATGGCAGTACTTTCCTGTCGGTACTCTGGCTGTGTCCCTAGTATTATTTGGGTATTCTATGTACACTCCCGCTCCTCCATTTCGAACAGCATTTTGTGCTGACCCATCTGTGTAGACTCGGATCCAGAGGTCCTGTGGGTATTCTTCATCAAGGAAGCTGAGAGTGGCTGTTCTGCGCTGCACACTGTTCTGTTCTTCCTTGTCAAATATTCCTCTCACTTTTGTCTGGATTTGTAATGATAGTCTATGCTCATCTTTCCATGGAGTTCGCTCTGGAATAGTTGTTAGGGGGATACCAACTGTGGGCAGATCAGTGGTTTCTCTGCAGAGTCGTTTGGCCTGGTGGATAAAACTACTTCTTTTCAACCGCCCCATAGCTAGGTTTTCAAATCTGTTCTTCATAGGGTGGCCTGGCAAGCTGAGGAACTTTTCTGCTTGTATTAGCGTTTTCGTATCTCTGCGCTCACTCAGTGCCTGTGTCCTCCCCATCTTCTCCATTTCCACTATAGGGGTTGATCTCATCCCTCCTGTGGTGACTCTAAGTGCTTGATTTTGCACCTTGTCCAGCTCTTGTAGTGTGGTATTTGATGCTGAACACCACGCAGTTGACCCATATTCCAGGTGTGGTCGTATGCTCTGTTGGTAAACTTTGCTAAGTATTTTCGTACTGGCTCCCCATGTGGTTCCACTTAGCTTTCTCAGGATGGCTATTTTCCTTCTGGCTTTTGCTACTGCTTTGTTGATGTGCTTTCTCCATGTCAGCTTGCCATCAAATGTTACTCCAAGGTATGTTGGTTCTTTATCTTCTCTTAGGGGTGTTCCATTTATCTGGATGATCCCTGCCTTTTGTTTTGGAGAGAGGGTAAATAGGGTGGTGCTGCACTTGTCAGTGTTTATGCTGACACACCATCTATTTGCCCATGCAGCAAATGTATCTACAGCTCTTTGTAGCAATCTGGTGGCCACTGATGCATATTCATTTGCGCTCCATAGAACCAGGTCATCGGCGTACATTGCCGCTTTAATTCCATGCGGTAGGTGAGCAACAAGATCATTGATGAAGATTAGAAAAAGTGTGGGGGACAAGACTCCGCCCAGGGGGACACCGTGACGCAGTAGTACTTTCTTGCTCTTGAGTCCGTCTATCTGTACTCGGGCTCTTCTGTTGTGCAAGTATGCTTTCACCCATTTGTACATTCTTCCATTGACTTTGCAGTTTCTCAGTTTCTTCATCAGACCTTCTTTCCAGACTTTGTCAAAGGCTTTCTTCAGATCTATCCATGCCGCAAGCACCAGCTTCTTCTCTTGGAATGCATCCTCAATTTCTTGAGAGAGGTAGGTTGTCTGATCTTCCGTAGAGTAGCACTGCCTAAAGCCAGCCTGCTGTGGCACAAGGATGTTTTTACTTTCAATGTACCACTGCAGTCTGTGATTGATGATGCGCTCCAGTGTTTTGCAGAGACAGCTGGTGAGGCTAATTGGTCTGTAGCTAGAGGCAATGGAACCATCTTTCCCTGATTTTAGGAGGGGTATCATGATTGCTTCTCTCCAGGCTTGTGGAACACTGCCTAAGGTCCAGCTGTTATTGAAGATCTGCAACAGCTTTGTTTTGGCCTCTGTTCCTAGGTTCCTGATCATTTCATTGGAGATACCATCAGCTCCTGGTGACTTTCTCATTTTCAGTTTTGATATGGCTAGCTCCAGTTCGCTGATTGTGATGGGTGCCTCCAGAACCTCATGTACTATTTCCTTCTGTCCTGTATGTTGTCGTTTCTCTCGAATCTCTTGTTGATTCTCTGGACTAATTTTGATATTGCTATCTTGTGCGAACGAGTCCGCAAAATGGTCAGCTGCTTGCTTTCTTGTTAAGATTTTTCCATCTTTATGTAGTGCAATTTTTGAGTTTCTCCCTGTGCCCTCGTCATTAAGCTGTTTTATTAGCTTCCACAATTTCCTTGTGTCTCTTTCAAAGTTCAGAGACTCCGTTTTCTCCTGCCAGCTTTTCCGTCTAGCCTGCAGCTTGGCCCTTTGAAATTTGGCTTTTGCATGCTGGAATTTATTGTGGTGCTCTTGGCTGGGTGTGGCCTCTGCTTGCTTTCTACACACTTCAACATCATTATGCAACTGTTCCAGTTCACTACTCCAGTAGGGTTTATATTGTTTACGGGCTCCTCTTGGTACTGTTTCTCGCGCTGCCTGTAGTATGCATTTCCCAAACTCTTCAACTGCTTTATTTATGTCTTTCTCAGTGTTCAGGTTTCTAACCAGTATGCTGATGCGATGCTTGTACATTGCCCAGTCTGCTTTCTTGTAGTTCCACCTCGAGAGGGTGCTGCTTTCACTTACAAGCTCATTTTCTACGGTTAGAAAGACTGGCCGATGGTCACTGCCACCAAGTTGTTTCCCAACAGTTCGTGTAATGTTCCACCCCAGGTCTGGTGAATGAAAAGCCAGGTCAGGTGTAGTTGAAGAGTGCCATGATCTCGAGTAGAAAGTATGTGGGTCGGACGGCTTGTTAATCAACATGAATCTATTCTCATCTTGCCAGTCTTCCAGTCTCTCTCCTCTCTGGTCCATGTGATCATAGCCCCAGCTCTGCGAGTGGCTGTTGAAATCGCCACACACAATCATTTTTTCTTTTAGTGGTAGAGTGTCCAGTGCCTGTGGGCGGTCACTTGGACAGTAGTAATTGATCAGATGTAGATCTGTATTACCTGTCTTAAGTTTAAGTGTCTGATACTCAGCCCCTTCCATGTAGACTTTGATTTGGGAAGCCATGATGTTATTTCTTACAAGGGTCAGTATCCCACCTTTTCGCCTGTTCTTTCGGTCAGATCGGTAACACTGGTAGCCTCTGATTTTGAAGGCTATATTTTCATTGAGGTGAGTTTCTTGCAAGCAACATATGCTTACTTTCTCTTTGTCCAGGATGTTTTCTAATTCAACTTTTTTGTTGCTGACTCCCTCCGCATTCCAGTGCATTATTTTAAGTCTTAGTTTAGTATGGCCAGTCGTCCTATTCTCATGTCCCCTGGCTCCACAGGACATCTGAGAAGGACCTCCAGTAGTTGGGGTTGGACCCTTTCGAGACATAGGGCCCGGCACTGCACCTGCCTGGGGGTCCAAAGCAGGGCGAGCACCATAACGATTAGCAGTAGTCGACATATTCCATTTTGCGTGATTGCGTGGCATCCTGATTTCTGTGGTGCGCCTCTTGGCTGGTTGCCTCCGTCTTCAGCACCTTTCTTTGCTAGAGCAGACTGTGGTCTCACTCGAGTGTAGATGTGTACGCGCGCACACGCCTGTCTGCGCATGCATGTCCGTGCATACACATCTAGAGCATACTGGTTATTTTCCGGCGCCAGAGACTCGCCGTCGCCCCTTCTCCTGTTAGTTTAAACAGGCCCGCCACGTGAAGGCCAGGAGTTGGACTTTTGCTGCATAGGTTATGTATTCACGAGCCATTGAGGTATTTGAGCAATGTTGGGCGCTCACCCCAACACCGCGCCTCGGCTACATACAGCAACATTTGGAACCCACTAGGTGGCTGATGTGGTAGTATCACTCCTGCCACCTTGACTTCCCAAGACATTTCCTGGTACCTGTTACAGACGGGGTCAACCTAGGAGCCCAGATCGATTTTAAAATCTGGCTTGATGTAAATCTGAATCCATAACCAATGTCGGTAGATGAGCCTCTAGCTAATACACTGCCACAGTTGCCCTGGCAAGTAATACTTTGCTATAATTACACACAAAACAAAATAAAGTGTTACTCTACAGGAGGGATACTTAGCATTGAAGTGATGGATACTTAGCATTGAAGTGATGGATACTTAGCATTGAAGTGATGGATATTTAGCACTGAAGTGATGGATACTTAGCACTGAAGTGATGGATACTTAGCATTGAAGTGATGGATACTTAGCATTGAAGTGATGGATACTTAGCATTGAAGTGATGGATACTTAGCATTGAAGTGATGGATATTTAGCACTGAAGCGATGGATACTTAGCATTGAAGTGATGGATACTTAGCATTGAAGTGATGGATACTTAGCATTGAAGTGATGGATATTTAGCACTGAAGTGATGGATATTTAGCACTGAAGCGATGGATACTTAGCATTGAAGTGATGGATACTTAGCATTGAAGTGATGGATACTTAGCATTGAAGTGATGGATATTAGGCACTGAAGCGATGGATACTTAGCATTGAAGTGATGGATACTTAGCATTGAAGTGATGGATACTTAGCATTGAAGTGATGGATATTTAGCACTGAAGCGATGGATACTTAGCACTGAGGTGATGGACACTTGGCATTGAAGTGATGGATACTTAGCATTGAAGTGATGGATATTTAGCACTGAAGTGATGGATACTTAGCACTGAAGTGATGGATACTTAGCATTGAAGTGATGGATACTTAGCATTGAAGTGATGGATATTTAGCACTGAAGTGATGGATACTTAGCACTGAAGTGATGGATACTTAGCATTGAAGTGATGGATACTTAGCATTGAAGTGATGGATACTTAGCATTGAAGTGATGGATACTTAGCATTGAAGTGATGGATATTTAGCACTGAAGCGATGGATACTTAGCATTGAAGTGATGGATACTTAGCATTGAAGTGATGGATACTTAGCATTGAAGTGATGGATATTTAGCACTGAAGCGATGGATACTTAGCACTGAGGTGATGGATACTTAGCATTGAAGTGATGGATACTTAGCATTGAAGTGATGGATATTTAGCACTGAAGTGATGGATATTTAGCACTGAAGCGATGGATACTTAGCATTGAAGTGATGGATACTTAGCATTGAAGTGATGGATACTTAGCATTGAAGTGATGGATATTTAGCACTGAAGCGATGGATACTTAGCATTGAAGTGATGGATACTTAGCATTGAAGTGATGGATACTTAGCATTGAAGTGATGGATATTTAGCACTGAAGCGATGGATACTTAGCACTGAGGTGATGGACACTTGGCATTGAAGTGATGGATACTTAGCATTGAAGTGATGGATATTTAGCACTGAAGTGATGGATACTTAGCACTGAAGTGATGGATACTTAGCATTGAAGTGATGGATACTTAGCATTGAAGTGATGGATACTTAGCATTGAAGTGATGGATATTTAGCACTGAAGCGATGGATACTTAGCACTGAGGTGATGGACACTTGGCATTGAAGTGATGGATACTTAGCATTGAAGTGATGGATACTTAGCACTGAAGTGATGGATACTTAGCATTGAAGTGATGGATACTTGGCATTGAAGTGATGGATACTTAGCATTGAAGTGATGGATATTTAGCACTGAAGTGATGGATACTTAGCACTGAAGTGATGGATACTTAGCATTGAAGTGATGGATACTTAGCATTGAAGAGATGGATATTTAGCACTGAAGCGATGGATACTTAGCACTGAGGTGATGGACACTTGGCATTGAAGTGATGGATACTTAGCATTGAAGTGATGGATATTTAGCACTGAAGTGATGGATACTTAGCACTGAAGTGATGGATACTTAGCATTGAAGTGATGGATACTTAGCATTGAAGTGATGGATACTTAGCATTGAAGTGATGGATATTTAGCACTGAAGCGATGGATACTTAGCACTGAGGTGATGGACACTTGGCATTGAAGTGATGGATACTTAGCATTGAAGTGATGGATATTTAGCACTGAAGTGATGGATACTTGGCATTGAAGTGATGGATACTTAGCATTGAAGTGATGGATACTTAGCATTGAAGTGATGGATACTTAGCAATGAAGTGATGGATACTTAGCATTGAAGTGATGGATACTTAGCATTGAAGTGATGGATACTTAGCACTGAAGTGATGGATACTTAGCATTGAAGTGATGGATACTTGGCATTGAAGTGATGGATACTTAGCATTGAAGTGATGGATACTTAGCATTGAAGTGATGGATACTTAGCATTGAAGTGATGGATACTTAGCATTGAAGTGATGGATACTTGGCATTGAAGTGATGGATACTTGGCATTGAAGTGATGGATACTTGGCATTGAAGTGATGGATACTTGGCATTGAAGTGATGGATACTTAGCATTGAAGTGATGGATACTTAGCATTGAAGTGATGGATACTTAGCATTGAAGTGATGGATACTTAGCACTGAAGTGATGGATACTTAGCATTGAAGTGATGGATACTTAGCATTGAAGTGATGGATACTTAGCATTGAAGTGATGGATACTTAGCATTGAAGTGATGGATACTTAGCATTGAAGTGATGGATACTTAGCACTGAAGTGATGGATACTTAGCATTGAAGTGATGGATACTTAGCATTGAAGTGATGGATACTTAGCATTGAAGTGATGGATACTTAGCATTGAAGTGATGGATACTTGGCATTGAAGTGATGGATACTTAGCATTGAAGTGATGGATACTTAGCATTGAAGTGATGGATACTTAGCATTGAAGTGATGGATACTTAGCATTGAAGTGATGGATACTTAGCACTGAAGTGATGGATACTTAGCATTGAAGTGATGGATACTTAGCAATGAAGTGATAAGTGATGGATACTTAGCATTGAAGTGATGGATACTTAGCATTGAAGTGATGGATACTTAGCATTGAAGTGATGGATACTTAGCATTGAAGTGATGGATACTTAGCACTGAAGTGATGGATACTTAGCATTGAAGTGATGGATACTTAGCATTGAAGTGATGGATACTTAGCATTGAAGTGATGGATACTTGGCATTGAAGTGATGGATACTTGGCATTGAAGTGATGGATACTTAGCATTGAAGTGATGGATACTTAGCATTGAAGTGATGGATACTTAGCATTGAAGTGATGGATACTTAGCATTGAAGTGATGGATACTTAGCACTGAAGTGATGGATACTTAGCATTGAAGTGATGGATACTTAGCAATGAAGTGATGGATACTTAGCATTGAAGTGATGGATACTTAGCATTGAAGTGATGGATACTTAGCACTGAAGTGATGGATACTTAGCATTGAAGTGATGGATACTTGGCATTGAAGTGATGGATACTTAGCATTGAAGTGATGGATACTTAGCATTGAAGTGATGGATACTTAGCATTGAAGTGATGGATACTTAGCATTGAAGTGATGGATACTTGGCATTGAAGTGATGGATACTTGGCATTGAAGTGATGGATACTTGGCATTGAAGTGATGGATACTTGGCATTGAAGTGATGGATATTTAGCACTGAAGCGATGGATATTTAGCACTGAAGTGATGGATATTTAGCACTGAAGCGATGGATACTTAGCATTGAAGTGATGGATACTTAGCATTGAAGTGATGGATACTTAGCATTGAAGTGATGGATATTTAGCACTGAAGCGATGGATACTTAGCATTGAAGTGATGGATACTTAGCATTGAAGTGATGGATACTTAGCATTGAAGTGATGGATATTTAGCACTGAAGCGATGGATACTTAGCACTGAGGTGATGGACACTTGGCATTGAAGTGATGGATACTTAGCATTGAAGTGATGGATATTTAGCACTGAAGTGATGGATACTTAGCACTGAAGTGATGGATACTTAGCATTGAAGTGATGGATACTTAGCATTGAAGTGATGGATACTTAGCATTGAAGTGATGGATATTTAGCACTGAAGCGATGGATACTTAGCACTGAGGTGATGGACACTTGGCATTGAAGTGATGGATACTTAGCATTGAAGTGATGGATACTTAGCACTGAAGTGATGGATACTTAGCATTGAAGTGATGGATACTTGGCATTGAAGTGATGGATACTTAGCATTGAAGTGATGGATATTTAGCACTGAAGTGATGGATACTTAGCACTGAAGTGATGGATACTTAGCATTGAAGTGATGGATACTTAGCATTGAAGAGATGGATATTTAGCACTGAAGCGATGGATACTTAGCACTGAGGTGATGGACACTTGGCATTGAAGTGATGGATACTTAGCATTGAAGTGATGGATATTTAGCACTGAAGTGATGGATACTTAGCACTGAAGTGATGGATACTTAGCATTGAAGTGATGGATACTTAGCATTGAAGTGATGGATACTTAGCATTGAAGTGATGGATATTTAGCACTGAAGCGATGGATACTTAGCACTGAGGTGATGGACACTTGGCATTGAAGTGATGGATACTTAGCATTGAAGTGATGGATATTTAGCACTGAAGTGATGGATACTTGGCATTGAAGTGATGGATACTTAGCATTGAAGTGATGGATACTTAGCATTGAAGTGATGGATACTTAGCAATGAAGTGATGGATACTTAGCATTGAAGTGATGGATACTTAGCATTGAAGTGATGGATACTTAGCACTGAAGTGATGGATACTTAGCATTGAAGTGATGGATACTTGGCATTGAAGTGATGGATACTTAGCATTGAAGTGATGGATACTTAGCATTGAAGTGATGGATACTTAGCATTGAAGTGATGGATACTTAGCATTGAAGTGATGGATACTTGGCATTGAAGTGATGGATACTTGGCATTGAAGTGATGGATACTTGGCATTGAAGTGATGGATACTTGGCATTGAAGTGATGGATACTTGGCATTGAAGTGATGGATACTTAGCATTGAAGTGATGGATACTTAGCATTGAAGTGATGGATACTTAGCATTGAAGTGATGGATACTTAGCACTGAAGTGATGGATACTTAGCATTGAAGTGATGGATACTTAGCATTGAAGTGATGGATACTTAGCATTGAAGTGATGGATACTTAGCATTGAAGTGATGGATACTTAGCATTGAAGTGATGGATACTTAGCACTGAAGTGATGGATACTTAGCATTGAAGTGATGGATACTTAGCATTGAAGTGATGGATACTTAGCATTGAAGTGATGGATACTTAGCATTGAAGTGATGGATACTTGGCATTGAAGTGATGGATACTTAGCATTGAAGTGATGGATACTTAGCATTGAAGTGATGGATACTTAGCATTGAAGTGATGGATACTTAGCATTGAAGTGATGGATACTTAGCACTGAAGTGATGGATACTTAGCATTGAAGTGATGGATACTTAGCAATGAAGTGATAAGTGATGGATACTTAGCATTGAAGTGATGGATACTTAGCATTGAAGTGATGGATACTTAGCATTGAAGTGATGGATACTTAGCATTGAAGTGATGGATACTTAGCACTGAAGTGATGGATACTTAGCATTGAAGTGATGGATACTTAGCATTGAAGTGATGGATACTTAGCATTGAAGTGATGGATACTTAGCATTGAAGTGATGGATACTTGGCATTGAAGTGATGGATACTTAGCATTGAAGTGATGGATACTTAGCATTGAAGTGATGGATACTTAGCATTGAAGTGATGGATACTTAGCATTGAAGTGATGGATACTTAGCACTGAAGTGATGGATACTTAGCATTGAAGTGATGGATACTTAGCAATGAAGTGATGGATACTTAGCATTGAAGTGATGGATACTTAGCATTGAAGTGATGGATACTTAGCACTGAAGTGATGGATACTTAGCATTGAAGTGATGGATACTTGGCATTGAAGTGATGGATACTTAGCATTGAAGTGATGGATACTTAGCATTGAAGTGATGGATACTTAGCATTGAAGTGATGGATACTTAGCATTGAAGTGATGGATACTTGGCATTGAAGTGATGGATACTTGGCATTGAAGTGATGGATACTTGGCATTGAAGTGATGGATACTTGGCATTGAAGTGATGGATACTTAGCATTGAAGTGATGGATACTTAGCATTGAAGTGATGGATACTTAGCATTGAAGTGATGGATACTTAGCACTGAAGTGATGGATACTTAGCATTGAAGTGATGGATACTTAGCATTGAAGTGATGGATACTTAGCATTGAAGTGATGGATACTTAGCATTGAAGTGATGGATACTTAGCATTGAAGTGATGGATACTTAGCACTGAAGTGATGGATACTTAGCATTGAAGTGATGGATACTTAGCATTGAAGTGATGGATATTTAGCACTGAAGTGATGGATACTTAGCACTGAAGTGATGGATACTTAGCATTGAAGTGATGGATACTTAGCATTGAAGTGATGGATACTTAGCATTGAAGTGATGGATACTTAGCATTGAAGTGATGGATATTTAGCACTGAAGCGATGGATACTTAGCATTGAAGCGATGGATACTTAGCATTGAAGTGATGGATACTTAGCATTGAAGTGATGGATATTTAGCACTGAAGCGATGGATACTTAGCACTGAGGTGATGGACACTTGGCATTGAAGTGATGGATACTTAGCATTGAAGTGATGGATATTTAGCACTGAAGTGATGGATATTTAGCACTGAAGCGATGGATACTTAGCATTGAAGTGATGGATACTTAGCATTGAAGTGATGGATACTTAGCATTGAAGTGATGGATATTTAGCACTGAAGTGATGGATACTTAGCATTGAAGTGATGGATACTTAGCATTGAAGTGATGGATATTTAGCACTGAAGCGATGGATACTTAGCATTGAAGTGATGGATACTTAGCATTGAAGTGATGGATATTTAGCACTGAAGCGATGGATACTTAGCATTGAAGTGATGGATACTTAGCATTGAAGTGATGGATACTTAGCATTGAAGTGATGGATACTTAGCATTGAAGTGATGGATATTTAGCACTGAAGCGATGGATACTTAGCATTGAAGTGATGGATACTTAGCATTGAAGTGATGGATACTTAGCATTGAAGTGATGGATATTTAGCACTGAAGCGATGGATACTTAGCACTGAAGCGATGGATACTTAGCATTGAAGTGATGGATACTTAGCATTGAAGTGATGGATACTTAGCATTGAAGTGATGGATATTTAGCACTGAAGCGATGGATACTTAGCACTGAGGTGATGGATACTTAGCATTGAAGTGATGGATACTTAGCATTGAAGTGATGGATATTTAGCACTGAAGTGATGGATATTTAGCACTGAAGCGATGGATACTTAGCATTGAAGTGATGGATACTTAGCATTGAAGTGATGGATACTTAGCATTGAAGTGATGGATATTTAGCACTGAAGCGATGGATACTTAGCATTGAAGTGATGGATACTTAGCATTGAAGTGATGGATACTTAGCATTGAAGTGATGGATATTTAGCACAGAAGTGATGGATACTTAGCATTGAAGTGATGGATACTTAGCATTGAAGTGATGGATACTTAGCATTGAAGTGATGGATACTTAGCATTGAAGTGATGGATACTTGGCATTGAAGTGATGGATACTTAGCATTGAAGTGATGGATACTTAGCATTGAAGTGATGGATACTTAGCATTGAAGTGATGGATACTTAGCATTGAAGTGATGGATACTTAGCACTGAAGTGATGGATACTTAGCATTGAAGTGATGGATACTTAGCAATGAAGTGATAAGTGATGGATACTTAGCATTGAAGTGATGGATACTTAGCATTGAAGTGATGGATACTTAGCATTGAAGTGATGGATACTTAGCATTGAAGTGATGGATACTTAGCACTGAAGTGATGGATACTTAGCATTGAAGTGATGGATACTTAGCATTGAAGTGATGGATACTTAGCATTGAAGTGATGGATACTTGGCATTGAAGTGATGGATACTTGGCATTGAAGTGATGGATACTTAGCATTGAAGTGATGGATACTTAGCATTGAAGTGATGGATACTTAGCATTGAAGTGATGGATACTTAGCATTGAAGTGATGGATACTTAGCACTGAAGTGATGGATACTTAGCATTGAAGTGATGGATACTTAGCAATGAAGTGATGGATACTTAGCATTGAAGTGATGGATACTTAGCATTGAAGTGATGGATACTTAGCACTGAAGTGATGGATACTTAGCATTGAAGTGATGGATACTTGGCATTGAAGTGATGGATACTTAGCATTGAAGTGATGGATACTTAGCATTGAAGTGATGGATACTTAGCATTGAAGTGATGGATACTTAGCATTGAAGTGATGGATACTTGGCATTGAAGTGATGGATACTTGGCATTGAAGTGATGGATACTTGGCATTGAAGTGATGGATACTTGGCATTGAAGTGATGGATATTTAGCACTGAAGCGATGGATATTTAGCACTGAAGTGATGGATATTTAGCACTGAAGCGATGGATACTTAGCATTGAAGTGATGGATACTTAGCATTGAAGTGATGGATACTTAGCATTGAAGTGATGGATATTTAGCACTGAAGCGATGGATACTTAGCATTGAAGTGATGGATACTTAGCATTGAAGTGATGGATACTTAGCATTGAAGTGATGGATATTTAGCACTGAAGCGATGGATACTTAGCACTGAGGTGATGGACACTTGGCATTGAAGTGATGGATACTTAGCATTGAAGTGATGGATATTTAGCACTGAAGTGATGGATACTTAGCACTGAAGTGATGGATACTTAGCATTGAAGTGATGGATACTTAGCATTGAAGTGATGGATACTTAGCATTGAAGTGATGGATATTTAGCACTGAAGCGATGGATACTTAGCACTGAGGTGATGGACACTTGGCATTGAAGTGATGGATACTTAGCATTGAAGTGATGGATACTTAGCACTGAAGTGATGGATACTTAGCATTGAAGTGATGGATACTTGGCATTGAAGTGATGGATACTTAGCATTGAAGTGATGGATATTTAGCACTGAAGTGATGGATACTTAGCACTGAAGTGATGGATACTTAGCATTGAAGTGATGGATACTTAGCATTGAAGAGATGGATATTTAGCACTGAAGCGATGGATACTTAGCACTGAGGTGATGGACACTTGGCATTGAAGTGATGGATACTTAGCATTGAAGTGATGGATATTTAGCACTGAAGTGATGGATACTTAGCACTGAAGTGATGGATACTTAGCATTGAAGTGATGGATACTTAGCATTGAAGTGATGGATACTTAGCATTGAAGTGATGGATATTTAGCACTGAAGCGATGGATACTTAGCACTGAGGTGATGGACACTTGGCATTGAAGTGATGGATACTTAGCATTGAAGTGATGGATATTTAGCACTGAAGTGATGGATACTTGGCATTGAAGTGATGGATACTTAGCATTGAAGTGATGGATACTTAGCATTGAAGTGATGGATACTTAGCAATGAAGTGATGGATACTTAGCATTGAAGTGATGGATACTTAGCATTGAAGTGATGGATACTTAGCACTGAAGTGATGGATACTTAGCATTGAAGTGATGGATACTTGGCATTGAAGTGATGGATACTTAGCATTGAAGTGATGGATACTTAGCATTGAAGTGATGGATACTTAGCATTGAAGTGATGGATACTTAGCATTGAAGTGATGGATACTTGGCATTGAAGTGATGGATACTTGGCATTGAAGTGATGGATACTTGGCATTGAAGTGATGGATACTTGGCATTGAAGTGATGGATACTTAGCATTGAAGTGATGGATACTTAGCATTGAAGTGATGGATACTTAGCATTGAAGTGATGGATACTTAGCACTGAAGTGATGGATACTTAGCATTGAAGTGATGGATACTTAGCATTGAAGTGATGGATACTTAGCATTGAAGTGATGGATACTTAGCATTGAAGTGATGGATACTTAGCATTGAAGTGATGGATACTTAGCACTGAAGTGATGGATACTTAGCATTGAAGTGATGGATATTTAGCACTGAAGCGATGGATACTTAGCACTGAGGTGATGGATACTTAGCATTGAAGTGATGGATACTTAGCATTGAAGTGATGGATATTTAGCACTGAAGTGATGGATATTTAGCACTGAAGCGATGGATACTTAGCATTGAAGTGATGGATACTTAGCATTGAAGTGATGGATACTTAGCATTGAAGTGATGGATATTTAGCACTGAAGCGATGGATACTTAGCATTGAAGTGATGGATACTTAGCATTGAAGTGATGGATACTTAGCATTGAAGTGATGGATATTTAGCACAGAAGTGATGGATACTTAGCATTGAAGTGATGGATACTTAGCATTGAAGTGATGGATACTTAGCATTGAAGTGATGGATACTTAGCATTGAAGTGATGGATACTTGGCATTGAAGTGATGGATACTTAGCATTGAAGTGATGGATACTTAGCATTGAAGTGATGGATACTTAGCATTGAAGTGATGGATACTTAGCATTGAAGTGATGGATACTTAGCACTGAAGTGATGGATACTTAGCATTGAAGTGATGGATACTTAGCAATGAAGTGATAAGTGATGGATACTTAGCATTGAAGTGATGGATACTTAGCATTGAAGTGATGGATACTTAGCATTGAAGTGATGGATACTTAGCATTGAAGTGATGGATACTTAGCACTGAAGTGATGGATACTTAGCATTGAAGTGATGGATACTTAGCATTGAAGTGATGGATACTTAGCATTGAAGTGATGGATACTTGGCATTGAAGTGATGGATACTTGGCATTGAAGTGATGGATACTTAGCATTGAAGTGATGGATACTTAGCATTGAAGTGATGGATACTTAGCATTGAAGTGATGGATACTTAGCATTGAAGTGATGGATACTTAGCACTGAAGTGATGGATACTTAGCATTGAAGTGATGGATACTTAGCAATGAAGTGATGGATACTTAGCATTGAAGTGATGGATACTTAGCATTGAAGTGATGGATACTTAGCACTGAAGTGATGGATACTTAGCATTGAAGTGATGGATACTTGGCATTGAAGTGATGGATACTTAGCATTGAAGTGATGGATACTTAGCATTGAAGTGATGGATACTTAGCATTGAAGTGATGGATACTTAGCATTGAAGTGATGGATACTTGGCATTGAAGTGATGGATACTTGGCATTGAAGTGATGGATACTTGGCATTGAAGTGATGGATACTTGGCATTGAAGTGATGGATATTTAGCACTGAAGCGATGGATATTTAGCACTGAAGTGATGGATATTTAGCACTGAAGCGATGGATACTTAGCATTGAAGTGATGGATACTTAGCATTGAAGTGATGGATACTTAGCATTGAAGTGATGGATATTTAGCACTGAAGCGATGGATACTTAGCATTGAAGTGATGGATACTTAGCATTGAAGTGATGGATACTTAGCATTGAAGTGATGGATATTTAGCACTGAAGCGATGGATACTTAGCACTGAGGTGATGGACACTTGGCATTGAAGTGATGGATACTTAGCATTGAAGTGATGGATATTTAGCACTGAAGTGATGGATACTTAGCACTGAAGTGATGGATACTTAGCATTGAAGTGATGGATACTTAGCATTGAAGTGATGGATACTTAGCATTGAAGTGATGGATATTTAGCACTGAAGCGATGGATACTTAGCACTGAGGTGATGGACACTTGGCATTGAAGTGATGGATACTTAGCATTGAAGTGATGGATACTTAGCACTGAAGTGATGGATACTTAGCATTGAAGTGATGGATACTTGGCATTGAAGTGATGGATACTTAGCATTGAAGTGATGGATATTTAGCACTGAAGTGATGGATACTTAGCACTGAAGTGATGGATACTTAGCATTGAAGTGATGGATACTTAGCATTGAAGAGATGGATATTTAGCACTGAAGCGATGGATACTTAGCACTGAGGTGATGGACACTTGGCATTGAAGTGATGGATACTTAGCATTGAAGTGATGGATATTTAGCACTGAAGTGATGGATACTTAGCACTGAAGTGATGGATACTTAGCATTGAAGTGATGGATACTTAGCATTGAAGTGATGGATACTTAGCATTGAAGTGATGGATATTTAGCACTGAAGCGATGGATACTTAGCACTGAGGTGATGGACACTTGGCATTGAAGTGATGGATACTTAGCATTGAAGTGATGGATATTTAGCACTGAAGTGATGGATACTTGGCATTGAAGTGATGGATACTTAGCATTGAAGTGATGGATACTTAGCATTGAAGTGATGGATACTTAGCAATGAAGTGATGGATACTTAGCATTGAAGTGATGGATACTTAGCATTGAAGTGATGGATACTTAGCACTGAAGTGATGGATACTTAGCATTGAAGTGATGGATACTTGGCATTGAAGTGATGGATACTTAGCATTGAAGTGATGGATACTTAGCATTGAAGTGATGGATACTTAGCATTGAAGTGATGGATACTTAGCATTGAAGTGATGGATACTTGGCATTGAAGTGATGGATACTTGGCATTGAAGTGATGGATACTTGGCATTGAAGTGATGGATACTTGGCATTGAAGTGATGGATACTTAGCATTGAAGTGATGGATACTTAGCATTGAAGTGATGGATACTTAGCATTGAAGTGATGGATACTTAGCACTGAAGTGATGGATACTTAGCATTGAAGTGATGGATACTTAGCATTGAAGTGATGGATACTTAGCATTGAAGTGATGGATACTTAGCATTGAAGTGATGGATACTTAGCATTGAAGTGATGGATACTTAGCACTGAAGTGATGGATACTTAGCATTGAAGTGATGGATACTTAGCATTGAAGTGATGGATACTTAGCATTGAAGTGATGGATACTTAGCATTGAAGTGATGGATACTTGGCATTGAAGTGATGGATACTTAGCATTGAAGTGATGGATACTTAGCATTGAAGTGATGGATACTTAGCATTGAAGTGATGGATACTTAGCATTGAAGTGATGGATACTTAGCACTGAAGTGATGGATACTTAGCATTGAAGTGATGGATACTTAGCAATGAAGTGATAAGTGATGGATACTTAGCATTGAAGTGATGGATACTTAGCATTGAAGTGATGGATACTTAGCATTGAAGTGATGGATACTTAGCATTGAAGTGATGGATACTTAGCACTGAAGTGATGGATACTTAGCATTGAAGTGATGGATACTTAGCATTGAAGTGATGGATACTTAGCATTGAAGTGATGGATACTTAGCATTGAAGTGATGGATACTTGGCATTGAAGTGATGGATACTTAGCATTGAAGTGATGGATACTTAGCATTGAAGTGATGGATACTTAGCATTGAAGTGATGGATACTTAGCATTGAAGTGATGGATACTTAGCACTGAAGTGATGGATACTTAGCATTGAAGTGATGGATACTTAGCAATGAAGTGATGGATACTTAGCATTGAAGTGATGGATACTTAGCATTGAAGTGATGGATACTTAGCACTGAAGTGATGGATACTTAGCATTGAAGTGATGGATACTTGGCATTGAAGTGATGGATACTTAGCATTGAAGTGATGGATACTTAGCATTGAAGTGATGGATACTTAGCATTGAAGTGATGGATACTTAGCATTGAAGTGATGGATACTTGGCATTGAAGTGATGGATACTTGGCATTGAAGTGATGGATACTTGGCATTGAAGTGATGGATACTTGGCATTGAAGTGATGGATACTTAGCATTGAAGTGATGGATACTTAGCATTGAAGTGATGGATACTTAGCATTGAAGTGATGGATACTTAGCACTGAAGTGATGGATACTTAGCATTGAAGTGATGGATACTTAGCATTGAAGTGATGGATACTTAGCATTGAAGTGATGGATACTTAGCATTGAAGTGATGGATACTTAGCATTGAAGTGATGGATACTTAGCACTGAAGTGATGGATACTTAGCATTGAAGTGATGGATACTTAGCATTGAAGTGATGGATATTTAGCACTGAAGTGATGGATACTTAGCACTGAAGTGATGGATACTTAGCATTGAAGTGATGGATACTTAGCATTGAAGTGATGGATACTTAGCATTGAAGTGATGGATACTTAGCATTGAAGTGATGGATATTTAGCACTGAAGCGATGGATACTTAGCATTGAAGCGATGGATACTTAGCATTGAAGTGATGGATACTTAGCATTGAAGTGATGGATATTTAGCACTGAAGCGATGGATACTTAGCACTGAGGTGATGGACACTTGGCATTGAAGTGATGGATACTTAGCATTGAAGTGATGGATATTTAGCACTGAAGTGATGGATATTTAGCACTGAAGCGATGGATACTTAGCATTGAAGTGATGGATACTTAGCATTGAAGTGATGGATACTTAGCATTGAAGTGATGGATATTTAGCACTGAAGTGATGGATACTTAGCATTGAAGTGATGGATACTTAGCATTGAAGTGATGGATATTTAGCACTGAAGCGATGGATACTTAGCATTGAAGTGATGGATACTTAGCATTGAAGTGATGGATATTTAGCACTGAAGCGATGGATACTTAGCATTGAAGTGATGGATACTTAGCATTGAAGTGATGGATACTTAGCATTGAAGTGATGGATACTTAGCATTGAAGTGATGGATATTTAGCACTGAAGCGATGGATACTTAGCATTGAAGTGATGGATACTTAGCATTGAAGTGATGGATACTTAGCATTGAAGTGATGGATATTTAGCACTGAAGCGATGGATACTTAGCACTGAAGCGATGGATACTTAGCATTGAAGTGATGGATACTTAGCATTGAAGTGATGGATACTTAGCATTGAAGTGATGGATATTTAGCACTGAAGCGATGGATACTTAGCACTGAGGTGATGGATACTTAGCATTGAAGTGATGGATATTTAGCACTGAAGTGATGGATATTTAGCACTGAAGCGATGGATACTTAGCATTGAAGTGATGGATACTTAGCATTGAAGTGATGGATACTTAGCATTGAAGTGATGGATATTTAGCACTGAAGCGATGGATACTTAGCATTGAAGTGATGGATACTTAGCATTGAAGTGATGGATACTTAGCATTGAAGTGATGGATATTTAGCACAGAAGCGATGGATACTTAGCACTGAGGTGATGGACACTTGGCATTGAAGTGATGGATACTTAGCATTGAAGTGATGGATATTTAGCACTGAAGTGATGGATACTTAGCACTGAAGTGATGGATACTTAGCATTGAAGTGATGGATACTTAGCATTGAAGTGATGGATACTTAGCATTGAAGTGATGGATATTTAGCACTGAAGCGATGGATACTTAGCACTGAGGTGATGGACACTTGGCATTGAAGTGATGGATACTTAGCATTGAAGTGATGGATACTTAGCACTGAAGTGATGGATACTTAGCATTGAAGTGATGGATACTTAGCATTGAAGTGATGGATATTTAGCACTGAAGCGATGGATACTTAGCACTGAGGTGATGGACACTTGGCATTGAAGTGATGGATACTTAGCATTGAAGTGATGGATATTTAGCACTGAAGTGATGGATACTTGGCATTGAAGTGATGGATACTTAGCATTGAAGTGATGGATACTTAGCATTGAAGTGATGGATACTTAGCATTGAAGTGATGGATACTTAGCATTGAAGTGATGGATACTTAGCATTGAAGTGATGGATACTTAGCATTGAAGTGATGGATACTTAGCACTGAAGTGATGGATACTTAGCATTGAAGTGATGGATACTTGGCATTGAAGTGATGGATACTTAGCATTGAAGTGATGGATACTTAGCATTGAAGTGATGGATACTTAGCATTGAAGTGATGGATACTTAGCATTGAAGTGATGGATACTTGGCATTGAAGTGATGGATACTTGGAATTGAAGTGATGGATACTTGGCATTGAAGTGATGGATACTTGGCATTGAAGTGATGGATACTTAGCATTGAAGTGATGGATACTTAGCATTGAAGTGATGGATACTTAGCACTGAAGTGATGGATACTTAGCACTGAAGTGATGGATACTTAGCATTGAAGTGATGGATACTTAGCATTGAAGTGATGGATACTTAGCATTGAAGTGATGGATACTTAGCATTGAAGTGATGGATACTTAGCATTGAAGTGATGGATACTTAGCATTGAAGTGATGGATACTTAGCATTGAAGTGATGGATACTTAGCATTGAAGTGATGGATACTTAGCACTGAAGTGATGGATACTTAGCATTGAAGTGATGGATACTTAGCATTGAAGTGATGGATACTTAGCATTGAAGTGATGGATACTTAGCATTGAAGTGATGGATACTTAGCATTGAAGTGATGGATACTTAGCATTGAAGTGATGGATACTTAGCACTGAAGTGATGGATACTTAGCATTGAAGTGATGGATACTTAGCATTGAAGTGATGGATACTTAGCATTGAAGTGATGGATACTTAGCATTGAAGTGATGGATATTTAGCACTGAAGTGATGGATACTTAGCACTGAAGTGATGGATACTTAGCATTGAAGTGATGGATACTTAGCATTGAAGTGATGGATACTTAGCATTGAAGTGATGGATATTTAGCACTGAAGCGATGGATACTTAGCATTGAAGTGATGGATACTTAGCATTGAAGTGATGGATACTTAGCATTGAAGTGATGGATATTTAGCACTGAAGCGATGGATACTTAGCACTGAGGTGATGGACACTTGGCATTGAAGTGATGGATACTTAGCATTGAAGTGATGGATATTTAGCACTGAAGTGATGGATATTTAGCACTGAAGCGATGGATACTTAGCATTGAAGTGATGGATACTTAGCATTGAAGTGATGGATACTTAGCATTGAAGTGATGGATATTTAGCACTGAAGTGATGGATACTTAGCATTGAAGTGATGGATACTTAGCATTGAAGTGATGGATATTTAGCACTGAAGCGATGGATACTTAGCATTGAAGTGATGGATACTTAGCATTGAAGTGATGGATATTTAGCACTGAAGCGATGGATACTTAGCATTGAAGTGATGGATACTTAGCATTGAAGTGATGGATACTTAGCATTGAAGTGATGGATACTTAGCATTGAAGTGATGGATACTTAGCATTGAAGTGATGGATATTTAGCACTGAAGCGATGGATACTTAGCATTGAAGTGATGGATACTTAGCATTGAAGTGATGGATACTTAGCATTGAAGTGATGGATATTTAGCACTGAAGCGATGGATACTTAGCACTGAGGTGATGGACACTTGGCATTGAAGTGATGGATACTTAGCATTGAAGTGATGGATATTTAGCACTGAAGTGATGGATACTTAGCACTGAAGTGATGGATACTTAGCATTGAAGTGATGGATACTTAGCATTGAAGTGATGGATACTTAGCATTGAAGTGATGGATATTTAGCACTGAAGCGATGGATACTTAGCACTGAGGTGATGGACACTTGGCATTGAAGTGATGGATACTTAGCATTGAAGTGATGGATATTTAGCATTGAAGTGATGGATACTTAGCATTGAAGTGATGGATACTTGGCATTGAAGTGATGGATACTTGGCATTGAAGTGATGGATATTTAGCACTGAAGTGATGGATACTTAGCATTGAAGTGATGGATACTTAGCATTGAAGTGATGGATATTTAGCACTGAAGTGATGGATACTTAGCACTGAAGTGATGGATACTTAGCATTGAAGTGATGGATACTTAGCATTGAAGTGATGGATATTTAGCACTGAAGCGATGGATATTTAGCACTGAAGCGATGGATACTTAGCACTGAGGTGATGGATACTTAGCATTGAAGTGATGGATACTTAGCATTGAAGTGATGGATACTTAGCACTGAAGTGATGGATACTTAGCATTGAAGTGATGGATACTTAGCATTGAAGTGATGGATACTTAGCACTGAAGTGATGGATACTTAGCATTGAAGTGATGGATACTTAGCATTGAAGTGATGGATACTTAGCATTGAAGTGATGGATACTTAGCATTGAAGTGATGGATACTTAGCATTGAAGTGATGGATACTTAGCATTGAAGTGATGGATACTTAGCATTGAAGTGATGGATACTTAGCATTGAAGTGATGGATACTTAGCACTGAAGTGATGGATACTTAGCATTGAAGTGATGGATACTTAGCATTGAAGTGATGGATACTTAGCATTGAAGTGATGGATACTTAGCATTGAAGTGATGGATACTTAGCATTGAAGTGATGGATACTTAGCATTGAAGTGATGGATACTTAGCACTGAAGTGATGGATACTTAGCATTGAAGTGATGGATACTTAGCATTGAAGTGATGGATACTTAGCATTGAAGTGATGGATACTTAGCATTGAAGTGATGGATATTTAGCACTGAAGTGATGGATACTTAGCACTGAAGTGATGGATACTTAGCATTGAAGTGATGGATACTTAGCATTGAAGTGATGGATACTTAGCATTGAAGTGATGGATATTTAGCACTGAAGCGATGGATACTTAGCATTGAAGTGATGGATACTTAGCATTGAAGTGATGGATACTTAGCATTGAAGTGATGGATATTTAGCACTGAAGCGATGGATACTTAGCACTGAGGTGATGGACACTTGGCATTGAAGTGATGGATACTTAGCATTGAAGTGATGGATATTTAGCACTGAAGTGATGGATATTTAGCACTGAAGCGATGGATACTTAGCATTGAAGTGATGGATACTTAGCATTGAAGTGATGGATACTTAGCATTGAAGTGATGGATATTTAGCACTGAAGTGATGGATACTTAGCATTGAAGTGATGGATACTTAGCATTGAAGTGATGGATATTTAGCACTGAAGCGATGGATACTTAGCATTGAAGTGATGGATACTTAGCATTGAAGTGATGGATATTTAGCACTGAAGCGATGGATACTTAGCATTGAAGTGATGGATACTTAGCATTGAAGTGATGGATACTTAGCATTGAAGTGATGGATACTTAGCATTGAAGTGATGGATACTTAGCATTGAAGTGATGGATATTTAGCACTGAAGCGATGGATACTTAGCATTGAAGTGATGGATACTTAGCATTGAAGTGATGGATACTTAGCATTGAAGTGATGGATATTTAGCACTGAAGCGATGGATACTTAGCACTGAGGTGATGGACACTTGGCATTGAAGTGATGGATACTTAGCATTGAAGTGATGGATATTTAGCACTGAAGTGATGGATACTTAGCACTGAAGTGATGGATACTTAGCATTGAAGTGATGGATACTTAGCATTGAAGTGATGGATACTTAGCATTGAAGTGATGGATATTTAGCACTGAAGCGATGGATACTTAGCACTGAAGTGATGGATACTTAGCACTGAAGTGATGGATACTTAGCATTGAAGTGATGGATACTTAGCATTGAAGTGATGGATACTTAGCATTGAAGCGATGGATATTTAGCACTGAAGCGATGGATACTTAGCACTGAGGTGATGGACACTTGGCATTGAAGTGATGGATACATAGCATTGAAGTGATGGATATTTAGCACTGAAGTGATGGATACTTAGCATTGAAGTGATGGATACTTGGCATTGAAGTGATGGATACTTAGCATTGAAGTGATGGATATTTAGCACTGAAGTGATGGATATTTAGCACTGAAGCGATGGATACTTAGCATTGAAGTGATGGATACTTAGCATTGAAGTGATGGATACTTAGCATTGAAGTGATGGATATTTAGCACTGAAGTGATGGATACTTAGCATTGAAGTGATGGATACTTAGCATTGAAGTGATGGATATTTAGCACTGAAGCGATGGATACTTAGCATTGAAGTGATGGATACTTAGCATTGAAGTGATGGATATTTAGCACTGAAGCGATGGATACTTAGCATTGAAGTGATGGATACTTAGCATTGAAGTGATGGATACTTAGCATTGAAGTGATGGATACTTAGCATTGAAGTGATGGATACTTAGCATTGAAGTGATGGATATTTAGCACTGAAGCGATGGATACTTAGCATTGAAGTGATGGATACTTAGCATTGAAGTGATGGATACTTAGCATTGAAGTGATGGATATTTAGCACTGAAGCGATGGATACTTAGCACTGAGGTGATGGACACTTGGCATTGAAGTGATGGATACTTAGCATTGAAGTGATGGATATTTAGCACTGAAGTGATGGATACTTAGCACTGAAGTGATGGATACTTAGCATTGAAGTGATGGATACTTAGCATTGAAGTGATGGATACTTAGCATTGAAGTGATGGATATTTAGCACTGAAGCGATGGATACTTAGCACTGAGGTGATGGACACTTGGCATTGAAGTGATGGATACTTAGCATTGAAGTGATGGATATTTAGCATTGAAGTGATGGATACTTAGCATTGAAGTGATGGATACTTGGCATTGAAGTGATGGATACTTGGCATTGAAGTGATGGATATTTAGCACTGAAGTGATGGATACTTAGCATTGAAGTGATGGATACTTAGCATTGAAGTGATGGATATTTAGCACTGAAGTGATGGATACTTAGCACTGAAGTGATGGATACTTAGCATTGAAGTGATGGATACTTAGCATTGAAGTGATGGATATTTAGCACTGAAGCGATGGATATTTAGCACTGAAGCGATGGATACTTAGCACTGAGGTGATGGATACTTAGCATTGAAGTGATGGATACTTAGCATTGAAGTGATGGATACTTAGCACTGAAGTGATGGATACTTAGCATTGAAGTGATGGATACTTAGCATTGAAGTGATGGATACTTAGCACTGAAGTGATGGATACTTAGCATTGAAGTGATGGATACTTAGCATTGAAGTGATGGATACTTAGCATTGAAGTGATGGATACTTAGCATTGAAGTGATGGATACTTAGCATTGAAGTGATGGATACTTAGCATTGAAGTGATGGATACTTAGCATTGAAGTGATGGATACTTAGCATTGAAGTGATGGATACTTAGCACTGAAGTGATGGATACTTAGCATTGAAGTGATGGATACTTAGCATTGAAGTGATGGATACTTAGCATTGAAGTGATGGATACTTAGCATTGAAGTGATGGATACTTAGCATTGAAGTGATGGATACTTAGCATTGAAGTGATGGATACTTAGCACTGAAGTGATGGATACTTAGCATTGAAGTGATGGATACTTAGCATTGAAGTGATGGATACTTAGCATTGAAGTGATGGATACTTAGCATTGAAGTGATGGATATTTAGCACTGAAGTGATGGATACTTAGCACTGAAGTGATGGATACTTAGCATTGAAGTGATGGATACTTAGCATTGAAGTGATGGATACTTAGCATTGAAGTGATGGATATTTAGCACTGAAGCGATGGATACTTAGCATTGAAGTGATGGATACTTAGCATTGAAGTGATGGATACTTAGCATTGAAGTGATGGATATTTAGCACTGAAGCGATGGATACTTAGCACTGAGGTGATGGACACTTGGCATTGAAGTGATGGATACTTAGCATTGAAGTGATGGATATTTAGCACTGAAGTGATGGATATTTAGCACTGAAGCGATGGATACTTAGCATTGAAGTGATGGATACTTAGCATTGAAGTGATGGATACTTAGCATTGAAGTGATGGATATTTAGCACTGAAGTGATGGATACTTAGCATTGAAGTGATGGATACTTAGCATTGAAGTGATGGATATTTAGCACTGAAGCGATGGATACTTAGCATTGAAGTGATGGATACTTAGCATTGAAGTGATGGATATTTAGCACTGAAGCGATGGATACTTAGCATTGAAGTGATGGATACTTAGCATTGAAGTGATGGATACTTAGCATTGAAGTGATGGATACTTAGCATTGAAGTGATGGATACTTAGCATTGAAGTGATGGATATTTAGCACTGAAGCGATGGATACTTAGCATTGAAGTGATGGATACTTAGCATTGAAGTGATGGATACTTAGCATTGAAGTGATGGATATTTAGCACTGAAGCGATGGATACTTAGCACTGAGGTGATGGACACTTGGCATTGAAGTGATGGATACTTAGCATTGAAGTGATGGATATTTAGCACTGAAGTGATGGATACTTAGCACTGAAGTGATGGATACTTAGCATTGAAGTGATGGATACTTAGCATTGAAGTGATGGATACTTAGCATTGAAGTGATGGATATTTAGCACTGAAGCGATGGATACTTAGCACTGAGGTGATGGACACTTGGCATTGAAGTGATGGATACTTAGCATTGAAGTGATGGATATTTAGCATTGAAGTGATGGATACTTAGCATTGAAGTGATGGATACTTGGCATTGAAGTGATGGATACTTGGCATTGAAGTGATGGATACTTGGCATTGAAGTGATGGATATTTAGCACTGAAGTGATGGATACTTAGCATTGAAGTGATGGATACTTAGCATTGAAGTGATGGATATTTAGCACTGAAGTGATGGATACTTAGCACTGAAGTGATGGATACTTAGCATTGAAGTGATGGATACTTAGCATTGAAGTGATGGATATTTAGCACTGAAGCGATGGATATTTAGCACTGAAGCGATGGATACTTAGCACTGAGGTGATGGATACTTAGCATTGAAGTGATGGATACTTAGCATTGAAGTGATGGATACTTAGCACTGAAGTGATGGATACTTAGCATTGAAGTGATGGATACTTAGCATTGAAGTGATGGATACTTAGCACTGAAGTGATGGATACTTAGCATTGAAGTGATGGATACTTGGCATTGAAGTGATGGATACTTAGCATTGAAGTGATGGATACTTAGCATTGAAGTGATGGATACTTAGCATTGAAGTGATGGATACTTGGCATTGAAGTGATGGATACTTGGCATTGAAGTGATGGATACTTGGCATTGAAGTGATGGATACTTGGCATTGAAGTGATGGATACTTGGCATTGAAGTGATGGATACTTAGCATTGAAGTGATGGATACTTAGCATTGAAGTGATGGATACTTAGCACTGAAGTGATGGATACTTAGCATTGAAGTGATGGATACTTAGCATTGAAGTGATGGATACTTAGCATTGAAGTGATGGATACTTAGCATTGAAGTGATGGATACTTAGCATTGAAGTGATGGATACTTAGCACTGAAGTGATGGATACTTAGCATTGAAGTGATGGATACTTAGCATTGAAGTGATGGATACTTAGCATTGAAGTGATGGATACTTAGCATTGACATGATGGATACTTGGCATTGAAGTGATGGATACTTAGCATTGAAGTGATGGATACTTAGCATTGAAGTGATGGATACTTAGCATTGAAGTGATGGATACTTAGCATTGAAGTGATGGATACTTAGCACTGAAGTGATGGATACTTAGCATTGAAGTGATGGATACTTAGCATTGAAGTGATGGATACTTAGCATTGAAGTGATGGATACTTAGCATTGAAGTGATGGATACTTAGCATTGAAGTGATGGATACTTAGCATTGAAGTGATGGATACTTAGCATTGAAGTGATGGATACTTAGCACTGAAGTGATGGATACTTAGCATTGAAGTGATGGATACTTAGCATTGAAGTTATGGATACTTAGCATTGAAGTGATGGATATTTAGCACTGAAGTGATGGATACTTAGCACTGAAGTGATGGATACTTAGCATTGAAGTGATGGATACTTAGCATTGAAGTTATGGATACTTAGCATTGAAGTGATGGATACTTAGCATTGAAGTGATGGATATTTAGCACTGAAGCGATGGATACTTAGCATTGAAGTGATGGATACTTAGCATTGAAGTGATGGATACTTAGCATTGAAGTGATGGATATTTAGCACTGAAGCGATGGATATTTAGCACTGAAGCGATGGATACTTAGCATTGAAGTGATGGATACTTAGCATTGAAGTGATGGATACTTAGCATTGAAGTGATGGATATTTAGCACTGAAGTGATGGATACTTAGCATTGAAGTGATGGATACTTAGCATTGAAGTGATGGATATTTAGCACTGAAGCGATGGATACTTAGCATTGAAGCGATGGATACTTAGCATTGAAGTAATGGATACTTAGCATTGAAGTGATGGATACTTAGCATTGAAGTGATGGATATTTAGCACTGAAGTGATGGATACTTAGCATTGAAGTGATGGATACTTAGCATTGAAGTGATGGATACTTAGCATTGAAGTGATGGATACTTAGCATTGAAGTGATGGATATTTAGCACTGAAGCGATGGATACTTAGCATTGAAGTGATGGATACTTAGCATTGAAGTGATGGATACTTAGCATTGAAGTGATGGATATTTAGCACTGAAGCGATGGATACTTAGCATTGAAGTGATGGATACTTAGCATTGAAGTGATGGATACTTAGCATTGAAGTGATGGATACTTAGCATTGAAGTGATGGATACTTAGCATTGAAGTGATGGATATTTAGCACTGAAGCGATGGATACTTAGCATTGAAGTGATGGATACTTAGCATTGAAGTGATGGATACTTAGCATTGAAGTGATGGATATTTAGCACTGAAGCGATGGATACTTAGCACTGAGGTGATGGACACTTGGCATTGAAGTGATGGATACTTAGCATTGAAGTGATGGATATTTAGCACTGAAGTGATGGATACTTAGCACTGAAGTGATGGATACTTAGCATTGAAGTGATGGATACTTAGCATTGAAGTGATGGATACTTAGCATTGAAGCGATGGATATTTAGCACTGAAGCGATGGATACTTAGCACTGAGGTGATGGACACTTGGCATTGAAGTGATGGATACATAGCATTGAAGTGATGGATATTTAGCACTGAAGTGATGGATACTTAGCATTGAAGTGATGGATACTTGGCATTGAAGTGATGGATACTTAGCATTGAAGTGATGGATATTTAGCACTGAAGTGATGGATACTTAGCACTGAAGTGATGGATACTTAGCATTGAAGTGATGGATACTTAGCATTGAAGTGATGGATATTTAGCACTGAAGTGATGGATACTTAGCACTGAAGTGATGGATACTTAGCATTGAAGTGATGGATACTTAGCATTGAAGTGATGGATATTTAGCACTGAAGCGATGGATACTTAGCACTGAGGTGATGGACACTTGGCATTGAAGTGATGGATACTTAGCATTGAAGTGATGGATATTTAGCACTGAAGTGATGGATACTTAGCACTGAAGTGATGGATACTTAGCATTGAAGTGATGGATACTTAGCATTGAAGTGATGGATACTTAGCATTGAAGTGATGGATATTTAGCACTGAAGCGATGGATACTTAGCACTGAGGTGATGGACACTTGGCATTGAAGTGATGGATACTTAGCATTGAAGTGATGGATATTTAGCACTGAAGTGATGGATACTTGGCATTGAAGTGATGGATACTTAGCATTGAAGTGATGGATACTTAGCATTGAAGTGATGGATACTTAGCATTGAAGTGATGGATACTTAGCATTGAAGTGATGGATACTTAGCATTGAAGTGATGGATACTTAGCATTGAAGTGATGGATACTTAGCACTGAAGTGATGGATACTTAGCATTGAAGTGATGGATACTTGGCATTGAAGTGATGGATACTTAGCATTGAAGTGATGGATACTTAGCATTGAAGTGATGGATACTTAGCATTGAAGTGATGGATACTTGGCATTAAGTGATGGATACTTGGCATTGAAGTGATGGATACTTGGCATTGAAGTGATGGATACTTGGCATTGAAGTGATGGATACTTAGCATTGAAGTGATGGATACTTAGCATTGAAGTGATGGATACTTAGCATTGAAGTGATGGATACTTAGCATTGAAGTGATGGATACTTAGCACTGAAGTGATGGATACTTAGCACTGAAGTGATGGATACTTAGCATTGAAGTGATGGATACTTAGCATTGAAGTGATGGATACTTAGCATTGAAGTGATGGATACTTAGCACTGAAGTGATGGATACTTAGCACTGAAGTGATGGATACTTAGCACTGAAGTGATGGATACTTAGCATTGAAGTGATGGATACTTAGCATTGAAGTGATGGATACTTAGCATTGAAGTGATGGATACTTGGCATTGAAGTGATAGATACTTGGCATTGAAGTGATGGATACTTGGCATTGAAGTGATGGATACTTGGCATTGAAGTGATGGATACTTGGCATTGAAGTGATGGATACTTGGCATTGAAGTGATGGATACTTGGCATTGAAGTGATGGATACTTGGCATTGAAGTGATGGATACTTGGCATTGAAGTGATGGATACTTAGCATTGAAGTGATGGATACTTAGCATTGAAGTGATGGATACTTAGCACTGAAGTGATGGATACATAGCATTGAAGTGATGGATACTTAGCATTGAAGTGATGGATACTTAGCATTGAAGTGATGGATACTTAGCATTGAAGTGATGGATACTTAGCATTGTAGTGATGGATACTTAGCATTGAAGTGATGGATACTTAGCATTGAAGTGATGGATACTTAGCATTGAAGTGATGGATATTTAGCACTGAAGTGATGGATAGTTAGCACTGAAGTTATAGATACTTAGCATTGAAGTGATGGATACTTAGCATTGAAGCGATGGATACTTAGCATTGAAGTGATGGATACTTAGCATTGAAGTGATGGATACTTAGCACTGAAGTGATGGATACTTAGCATTGAAGTGATGGATACTTAGCATTGAAGTGATGGATACTTAGCATTGAAGTGATGGATACTTAGCATTGAAGTGATGGATACTTGGCATTGAAGTGATGGATACTTAGCATTGAAGTGATGGATACTTAGCATTGAAGTGATGGATACTTAGCACTGAAGTGATGGATACTTAGCACTGAAGTGATGGATACTTAGCACTGAAGTGATGGATACTTAGCATTGAAGTGATGGATACTTAGCATTGAAGTGATGGATACTTAGCATTGAAGTGATGGATACTTAGCACTGAAGTGATGGATACTTAGCATTGAAGTGATGGATAATTAGTACTGAAGTGATGGATACTTAGCATTGAAGTGATGGATACTTAGCATTGAAGTGATGGATACTTAGCATTGAAGTGATGGATACTTAGCATTGAAGTGATGGATATTTAGCACTGAAGTGATGGATACTTAGCACTGAAGTGATGGATACTTAGCATTGAAGTGATGGATACTTAGCATTGAAGTGATGGATACTTAGCATTGAAGTGATGGATACTTAGCATTGAAGTGATGGATATTTAGCACTGAAGCGATGGATACTTAGCATTGAAGTGATGGATACTTAGCATTGAAGTGATGGATACTTAGCATTGAAGTGATGGATATTTAGCACTGAAGTGATGGATATTTAGCACTGAAGCGATGGATACTTAGCATTGAAGTGATGGATACTTAGCATTGAAGTGATGGATATTTAGCACTGAAGTGATGGATATTTAGCACTGAAGTGATGGATACTTAGCACTGAAGTGATGGATACTTAGCATTGAAGTGATGGATACTTAGCATTGAAGTGATGGATATTTAGCACTGAAGCGATGGATACTTAGCATTGAAGTGATGGATACTTAGCATTGAAGTGATGGATACTTAGCATTGAAGTGATGGATATTTAGCACTGAAGCGATGGATACTTAGCATTGAAGTGATGGATACTTAGCATTGAAGTGATGGATACTTAGCATTGAAGTGATGGATACTTAGCATTGAAGTGATGGATATTTAGCATTGAAGTGATGGATATTTAGCACTGAAGCGATGGATACTTAGCATTGAAGTGATGGATACTTAGCACTGAAGTGATGGATACTTAGCACTGAAGCGATGGATACTTAGCACTGAGGTGATGGACACTTGGCATTGAAGTGATGGATACTTAGCATTGAAGTGATGGATACTTAGCATTGAAGTGATGGATATTTAGCACTGAAGTGATGGATACTTAGCACTGAAGTGATGGATACTTAGCATTGAAGTGATGGATACTTAGCATTGAAGTGATGGATACTTAGCATTGAAGTGATGGATATTTAGCACTGAAGCGATGGATACTTAGCACTGAGGTGATGGGCACTTGGCATTGAAGTGATGGATACTTAGCATTGAAGTGATGGATATTTAGCACTGAAGTGATGGATACTTAGCACTGAAGTGATGGATACTTGGCATTGAAGTGATGGATACTTAGCATTGAAGTGATGGATATTTAGCACTGAAGTGATGGATACTTAGCACTGAAGTGATGGATACTTAGCATTGAAGTGATGGATACTTAGCATTGAAGCGATGGATATTTAGCACTGAAGCGATGGATACTTAGCACTGAGGTGATGGACACTTGGCATTGAAGTGATGGATACTTAGCATTGAAGTGATGGATATTTAGCACTGAAGTGATGGATACTTAGCACTGAAGTGATGGATACTTAGCACTGAAGTGATGGATACTTAGCATTGAAGTGATGGATATTTAGCACTGAAGCGATGGATACTTAGCACTGAAGCGATGGATACTTAGCACTGAGGTGATGGATACTTGGCATTGAAGTGATGGATACTTAGCACTGAAGTGATGGATACTTAGCATTGAAGTGATGGATACTTGGCATTGAAGTGATGGATACTTGGCATTGAAGTGATGGATACTTGGCATTGAAGTGATGGATACTTGGCATTGAAGTGATGGATACTTAGCATTGAAGTGATGGATACTTAGCATTGAAGTGATGGATACTTAGCATTGAAGTGATGGATACTTAGCATTGAAGTGATGGATACTTAGCATTGAAGTGATGGATACTTGGCATTGAAGTGATGGATACTTGGCATTGAAGTGATGGATACTTGGCATTGAAGTGATGGATACTTAGCATTGAAGTGATGGATACTTAACATTGAAGTGATGGATACTTAGCATTGAAGTGATGGATACTTAGCATTGAAGTGATGGATACTTAGCATTGAAGTGATGGATACTTGGCATTGAAGTCATGGATACTTGGCATTGAAGTGATGGATACTTGGCATTGAAGTGATGGATATTTGGCATTGAAGTGATGGATACTTAGCATTGAAGTGATGGATACTTAGCATTGAAGTGATGGATACTTAGCATTGAAGTGATGGATACTTAGCACTGAAGTGATGGATACTTAGCACTGAAGTGATGGATACTTAGCACTGAAGTGATGGATACTTAGCATTGAAGTGATGGATACTTAGCATTGAAGTGATGGATACTTAGCATTGAAGTGATGGATACTTAGCATTGAAGTGATGGATACTTAGCATTGAAGTGATGGATACTTAGCATTGAAGTGATGGATACTTAGCATTGAAGTGATGGATACTTGGCATTGAAGTGATGGATACTTAGCATTGAAGTGATGGATACTTAGCATTGAAGTGATGGATACTTAGCATTGAAGTGATGGATACTTAGCATTGAAGTGATGGATACTTGGCATTGAAGTGATGGATACTTGGCATTGAAGTGATGGATACTTAGCATTGAAGTGATGGATACTTAGCACTGAAGTGATGGATACTTAGCATTGAAGTGATGGATACTTAGCACTGAAGTGATGGATACTTGGCATTGAAGTGATGGATACTTGGCATTGAAGTGATGGATACTTAGCATTGAAGTGATGGATACTTAGCACTGAAGTGATGGATACTTGGCATTGAAGTGATGGATACTTAGCATTGAAGTGATGGATACTTAGCACTGAAGTGATGGATACTTGGCATTGAAGTGATGGATACTTGGCATTTAAGTGATGGATACTTAGCATTGAAGTGATGGATACTTAGCATTGAAGTGATGGATACTTAGCACTGAAGTGATGGATACTTGGCATTGAAGTGATGGATATTTAGCATTGAAGTGATGGATACTTAGCATTGAAGTGATGGATACTTAGCATTGAAGTGATGGATACTTAGCACTGAAGTGATGGATACTTAGCACTGAAGTGATGGATACTTAGCATTGAAGTGATGGATACTTGGCATTGAAGTGATGGATACTTAGCATTGAAGTGATGGATACTTAGCATTGAAGTGATGGATACTTAGCACTGAAGTGATGGATACTTAGCATTGAAGTGATGGATACTTGGCATTGAAGTGATGGATACTTGGCATTGAAGTGATGGATACTTAGCATTGAAGTGATGGATACTTAGCATTGAAGTGATGGATACTTAGCACTGAAGTGATGGATACTTAGCATTGAAGTGATGGATATTTAGCATTGAAGTGATGGATACTTAGCACTGAAGTGATGGATACTTAGCATTGAAGTGATGGATACTTAGCATTGAAGTGATGGATACTTAGCATTGAAGTGATGGATACTTAGTATTGAAGTGATGGATATTTAGCACTGAAGTGATGGATACTTAGCACTGAAGTGATGGATACTTAGCATTGAAGTGATGGATACTTAGCATTGAAGTGATGGATACTTAGCATTGAAGTGATGGATACTTAGCATTGAAGTGATGGATACTTAGCACTGAAGCGATGGATACTTAGCATTGAAGTGATGGATACTTAGCATTGAAGTGATGGATATTTAGCACTGAAGCGATGGATACTTAGCACTGAGGCGATGGATACTTAGCACTGAGGTGATGGACACTTGGCATTGAAGTGATGGATACTTAGCATTGAAGTGATGGATATTTAGCACTGAAGCGATGGATACTTAGCACTGAAGCGATGGATACTTAGCATTGAAGTGATGGATACTTAGCATTGAAGTGATGGATATTTAGCACTGAAGTGATGGATATTTAGCACTGAAGTGATGGATACTTAGCACTGAAGTGATGGATACTTAGCATTGAAGTGATGGATACTTAGCATTGAAGTGATGGATATTTAGCACTGAAGCGATGGATACTTAGCATTGAAGTGATGGATACTTAGCATTGAAGTGATGGATACTTAGCATTGAAGTGATGGATATTTAGCACTGAAGCGATGGATACTTAGCATTGAAGTGATGGATACTTAGCATTGAAGTGATGGATACTTAGCATTGAAGTGATGGATACTTAGCATTGAAGTGATGGATATTTAGCACTGAAGCGATGGATACTTAGCATTGAAGTGATGGATACTTAGCATTGAAGTGATGGATATTTAGCACTGAAGTGATGGATACTTAGCACTGAGGTGATGGATACTTAGCACTGAGGTGATGGACACTTGGCATTGAAGTGATGGATACTTAGCATTGAAGTGATGGATACTTAGCACTGAAGTGATGGATACTTAGCATTGAAGTGATGGATACTTAGCATTGAAGTGATGGATACTTAGCATTGAAGTGATGGATATTTAGCACTGAAGCGATGGATACTTAGCACTGAGGTGATGGGCACTTGGCATTGAAGTGATGGATACTTAGCATTGAAGTGATGGATATTTAGCACTGAAGTGATGGATACTTAGCATTGAAGTGATGGATACTTGGCATTGAAGTGATGGATACTTAGCATTGAAGTGATGGATATTTAGCACTGAAGTGATGGATACTTAGCACTGAAGTGATGGATACTTAGCATTGAAGTGATGGATACTTAGCATTGAAGCGATGGATATTTAGCACTGAAGCGATGGATACTTAGCACTGAGGTGATGGACACTTGGCATTGAAGTGATGGATACTTAGCATTGAAGTGATGGATATTTAGCACTGAAGTGATGGATACTTAGCACTGAAGTGATGGATACTTAGCATTGAAGTGATGGATACTTAGCATTGAAGTGATGGATACTTAGCATTGAAGTGATGGATATTTAGCACTGAAGCGATGGATACTTAGCACTGAGGTGATGGATACTTGGCATTGAAGTGATGGATATTTAGCCCTGAAGTGATGGATACTTAGCATTGAAGTGATGGATACTTGGCATTGAAGTGATGGATACTTGGCATTGAAGTGATGGATACTTGGCATTGAAGTGATGGATACTTAGCATTGAAGTGATGGATATTTAGCACTGAAGTGATGGATATTTAGCACTGAAGCGATGGATACTTAGCATTGAAGTGATGGATACTTAGCATTGAAGTGATGGATATTTAGCACTGAAGTGATGGATATTTAGCACTGAAGTGATGGATACTTAGCACTGAAGTGATGGATACTTAGCATTGAAGTGATGGATACTTAGCATTGAAGTGATGGATATTTAGCACTGAAGCGATGGATACTTAGCATTGAAGTGATGGATACTTAGCATTGAAGTGATGGATACTTAGCATTGAAGTGATGGATATTTAGCACTGAAGCGATGGATACTTAGCATTGAAGTGATGGATACTTAGCATTGAAGTGATGGATACTTAGCATTGAAGTGATGGATACTTAGCATTGAAGTGATGGATATTTAGCACTGAAGCGATGGATACTTAGCATTGAAGTGATGGATACTTAGCATTGAAGTGATGGATATTTAGCACTGAAGTGATGGATACTTAGCACTGAGGTGATGGATACTTAGCACTGAGGTGATGGACACTTAGCATTGAAGTGATGGATATTTAGCACTGAAGTGATGGATACTTAGCACTGAAGTGATGGATACTTAGCATTGAAGTGATGGATACTTAGCATTGAAGTGATGGATACTTAGCATTGAAGTGATGGATATTTAGCACTGAAGCGATGGATACTTAGCACTGAGGTGATGGGCACTTGGCATTGAAGTGATGGATACTTAGCATTGAAGTGATGGATATTTAGCACTGAAGTGATGGATACTTAGCATTGAAGTGATGGATACTTGGCATTGAAGTGATGGATACTTAGCATTGAAGTGATGGATATTTAGCACTGAAGTGATGGATACTTAGCACTGAAGTGATGGATACTTAGCACTGAAGTGATGGATACTTAGCATTGAAGCGATGGATACTTAGCATTGAAGCGATGGATATTTAGCACTGAAGCGATGGATACTTAGCACTGAGGTGATGGACACTTGGCATTGAAGTGATGGATATTTAGCACTGAAGTGATGGATACTTAGCACTGAAGTGATGGATACTTAGCACTGAAGTGATGGATACTTAGCATTGAAGTGATGGATACTTAGCATTGAAGTGATGGATATTTAGCACTGAAGCGATGGATACTTAGCACTGAGGTGATGGATACTTGGCACTGAGGTGATGGATACTTGGCATTGAAGTGATGGATATTTAGCCCTGAAGTGATGGATACTTAGCATTGAAGTGATGGATACTTGGCATTGAAGTGATGGATACTTGGCATTGAAGTGATGGATACTTGGCATTGAAGTGATGGATACTTAGCATTGAAGTGATGGATACTTAGCATTGAAGTGATGGATACTTAGCATTGAAGTGATGGATACTTAGCATTGAAGTGATGGATACTTAGCATTGAAGTGATGGATACTTAGCATTGAAGTGATGGATATTTAGCATTGAAGTGATGGATACTTGGTATTGAAGTGATGGATACTTAGCATTGAAGTGATGGATACTTAGCATTGAAGTGATGGATACTTAGCATTGAAGTGATGGATACTTAGCATTGAAGTGATGGATACTTAGCATTGAAGTGATGGATACTTGGCATTGAAGTGATGGATACTTGGCATTGAAGTGATGGATACTTGGCATTGAAGTGATGGATACTTAGCATTGAAGTGATGGATACTTAGCATTGAAGTGATGGATACTTAGCATTGAAGTGATGGATACTTAGCATTGAAGTGATGGATACTTAGCATTGAAGTGATGGATACTTAGCATTGAAGTGATGGATACTTAGCACTGAAGGGTATGGATACTTAGCACTGAAGTGATGGATACTTGGCATTGAAGTGATGGATACTTAGCATTGAAGTGATGGATACTTAGCATTGAAGTGATGGATACTTAGCATTGAAGTGATGGATACTTAGCATTGAAGTGATGGATACTTAGCATTGAAGTGATGGATACTTAGCATTGAAGTGATGGATACTTAGCATTGAAGTGATGGATACTTAGCATTGAAGTGATGGATACTTAGCATTGAAGTGATGGATACTTAGCATTGAAGTGATGGATACTTAGCATTGAAGTGATGGATACTTGGCATTGAAGTGATGGATACTTGGCATTGAAGTGATGGATACTTAGCATTGAAGTGATGGATACTTAGCATTGAAGTGATGGATACTTAGCATTGAAGTGATGGATACTTAGCATTGAAGTGATGGATACTTGGCATTGAAGTGATGGATACTTGGCATTGAAGTGATGGATACTTGGCATTGAAGTGATGGATACTTGGCATTGAAGTGATGGATACTTGGCATTGAAGTGATGGATACTTAGCATTGAAGTGATGGATACTTAGCACTGAAGTGATGGATACTTAGCATTGAAGTGATGGATACTTGGCATTGAAGTGATGGATACTTGGCATTGAAGTGATGGATACTTGGCATTGAAGTGATGGATACTTAGCACTGAAGTGATGGATACTTGGCATTGAAGTGATGGATACTTAGCATTGAAGTGATGGATACTTAGCACTGAAGTGATGGATACTTGGCATTGAAGTGATGGATACTTGGCATTGAAGTGATGGATACTTGGCATTGAAGTGATGGATACTTAGCATTGAAGTGATGGATACTTAGCATTGAAGTGATGGATACTTAGCACTGAAGTGATGGATACTTGGCATTGAAGTGATGGATATTTAGCATTGAAGTGATGGATACTTAGCATTGAAGTGATGGATACTTAGCATTGAAGTGATGGATACTTAGCACTGAAGTGATGGATACTTAGCATTGAAGTGATGGATACTTAGCATTGAAGTGATGGATACTTGGCATTGAAGTGATGGATACTTAGCATTGAAGTGATGGATACTTAGCATTGAAGTGATGGATACTTAGCACTGAAGTGATGGATACTTAGCATTGAAGTGATGGATACTTGGCATTGAAGTGATGGATACTTGGCACTGAAGTGATGGATACTTAGCATTGAAGTGATGGATACTTAGCATTGAAGTGATGGATACTTAGCACTGAAGTGATGGATACTTAGCATTGAAGTGATGGATATTTAGCATTGAAGTGATGGATATTTAGCACTGAAGTGATGGATACTTAGCACTGAAGTGATGGATACTTAGCATTGAAGTGATGGATACTTAGCATTGAAGTGATGGATACTTAGCATTGAAGTGATGGATATTTAGCACTGAAGCCATGGATACTTAGCACTGAGGTGATGGGCACTTGGCATTGAAGTGATGGATACTTAGCATTGAAGTGATGGATATTTAGCACTGAAGTGATGGATACTTAGCATTGAAGTGATGGATACTTGGCATTGAAGTGATGGATACTTAGCATTGAAGTGATGGATATTTAGCACTGAAGTGATGGATACTTAGCACTGAAGTGATGGATACTTAGCATTGAAGTGATGGATACTTAGCATTGAAGTGATGGATATTTAGCACTGAAGCGATGGATACTTAGCACTGAGGTGATGGACACTTGGCATTGAAGTGATGGATACTTAGCATTGAAGTGATGGATATTTAGCACTGAAGTGATGGATACTTAGCACTGAAGTGATGGATACTTAGCATTGAAGTGATGGATACTTAGCATTGAAGTGATGGATACTTAGCATTGAAGTGATGGATACTTAGCACTGAGGTGATGGACACTTGGCATTGAAGTGATGGATACTTAGCATTGAAGTGATGGATATTTAGCACTGAAGTGATGGATACTTAGCATTGAAGTGATGGATACTTGGCATTGAAGTGATGGATACTTGGCATTGAAGTGATGGATACTTAGCATTGAAGTGATGGATACTTAGCATTGAAGTGATGGATACTTAGCATTGAAGTGATGGATACTTAGCATTGAAGTGATGGATACTTAGCATTGAAGTGATGGATACTTAGCATTGAAGTGATGGATACTTAGCATTGAAGTGATGGATACTTGGCATTGAAGTGATGGATACTTAGCATTGAAGTGATGGATACTTAGCATTGAAGTGATGGATACTTAGCATTGAAGTGATGGATACTTAGCATTGAAGTGATGGATACTTAGCATTGAAGTGATGGATACTTGGCATTGAAGTGATGGATACTTAGCATTGAAGTGATGGATACTTAGCATTGAAGTGATGGATACTTAGCATTGAAGTGATGGATACTTAGCATTGAAGTGATGGATACTTAGCATTGAAGTGATGGATACTTAGCATTGAAGTCATGGATACTTGGCATTGAAGTGATGGATACTTGGCATTGAAGTGATGGATACTTGGCATTGAAGTGATGGATACTTAGCATTGAAGTGATGGATACTTAGCATTGAAGTGATGGATATTTAGCATTGAAGTGATGGATACTTAGCACTGAAGTGATGGATACTTAGCACTGAAGTGATGGATACTTAGCATTGAAGTGATGGATACTTGGCATTGAAGTGATGGATACTTAGCATTGAAGTGATGGATACTTAGCATTGAAGTGATGGATACTTAGCATTGAAGTGATGGATACTTAGCACTGAAGTGATGGATACTTAGCACTGAAGTGATGGATACTTAGCATTGAAGTGATGGATACTTAGCATTGAAGTGATGGATACTTAGCATTGAAGTGATGGATACTTAGCATTGAAGTGATGGATACTTAGCATTGAAGTGATGGATACTTAGCATTGAAGTGATGGATACTTGGCATTGAAGTGATGGATACTTAGCATTGAAGTGATGGATACTTAGCATTGAAGTGATGGATACTTAGCATTGAAGTGATGGATACTTAGCATTGAAGTGATGGATACTTGGCATTGAAGTGATGGATACTTGGCATTGAAGTGATGGATACTTGGCATTGAAGTGATGGATACTTGGCATTGAAGTGATGGATACTTAGCACTGAAGTGATGGATACTTAGCATTGAAGTGATGGATACTTAGCACTGAAGTGATGGATACTTGGCATTGAAGTGATGGATACTTGGCATTGAAGTGATGGATACTTAGCATTGAAGTGATGGATACTTAGCACTGAAGTGATGGATACTTAGCACTGAAGTGATGGATACTTGGCATTGAAGTGATGGATACTTAGCACTGAAGTGATGGATACTTAGCACTGAAGTGATGGATACTTGGCACTGAAGTGATGGATACTTAGCATTGAAGTGATGGATACTTAGCACTGAAGTGATGGATACTTAGCACTGAAGTGATGGATACTTAGCACTGAAGTGATGGATACTTGGCATTGAAGTGATGGATATTTAGCATTGAAGTGATGGATACTTAGCATTGAAGTGATGGATACTTAGCACTGAAGTGATGGATACTTAGCACTGAAGTGATGGATACTTAGCATTGAAGTGATGGATACTTGGCATTGAAGTGATGGATACTTAGCATTGAAGTGATGGATACTTAGCATTGAAGTGATGGATACTTAGCACTGAAGTGATGGATACTTAGCATTGAAGTGATGGATACTTGGCATTGAAGTGATGGATTCTTGGCATTGAAGTGATGGATACTTAGCATTGAAGTGATGGATACTTAGCATTGAAGTGATGGATACTTAGCACTGAAGTGATGGATACTTAGCATTGAAGTGATGGATATTTAGCATTGAAGTGATGGATATTTAGCACTGAAGCGATGGATACTTAGCACTGAGGTGATGGACACTTGGCATTGAAGTGATGGATACTTAGCATTGAAGTGATGGATATTTAGCATTGAAGTGATGGATACTTAGCATTGAAGTGATGGATACTTGGCATTGAAGTGATGGATACTTAGCACTGAGGTGATGGATACTTAGCAATGAAGTGTTGCATACTTAGTTTTGAAGTGATGGATATTTAGCATTGAAGTGATGGATACTTAGCACTGAGGTGATGGACACTTGGCATTGAAGTGATGGATACCTAGCATTGAAGTGATGGATATTTAGCACTGAAGTGATGGATACTTAGCATTGAAGTGATGGATACTTGGCATTGAAGTGATGGATACTTAGCACTGAGGTGATGGATACTTAGCAATGAAGTGTTGCATACTTAGTTTTGAAGTGATGGATAATTAGTACTGAAGTGATGGATACTTAGCACTGAAGTGATGGATACTGAGCATTGAAGTGATGGACACTTAGCACTGAAGACTTAGTACTGGAGTGATGGATACTTAGCACAGAAGTGATGGATACTTGAATTTCTGGGCGTTTATATTGGTAGCTTTCCATGCAGTCATTTATGTAGTATGAATGGGGATTAAGATAAAACAACTTGAGAACTCCTATATAATACCAAAAGTAATGGACACTTTACATACCCTGAGGCCTACTGGGTGCATGGTGCTAGCCTCATATTTGTATGGCCCAAGTGTCACTTGATGGGTGGCGTGGTTAATGGCATCCTTTACTTCCCACAACATTTCCTGGTTCCCATATTATGCTGGGTCCACCTGGGAACCCAAGTTAATTTTAAAGATCCACCTTGATGGGTATTTGAGCCAGAGACACACCTACTCTCCTCAGTTGCTGCTTACAAGCAGAATTTACAGACCATGTGTTGCCCATACAGCATGATGCATCTCTCGGCCTGTCTAGTTTACTCCAGAGGAAAGGCAGCACCAATACGCCTGGAACAAGGTAAGCTGCAGAAGCTGCCAGATCAGCAAAGCAATACTCTGTCCGCCTGTCGGAGCTTCCATCCTAGACCAGTACCAAGGATTAGGGCTTGGTCTGCCCTGCCAAGACATCTAGTCTTTAGGTTGCATTTCCTCGCACTAAGGTAAGGCTTGTAACCTCTCAATTGCACTCCTCCGCCCGAAGACGTTGGCACAATGTAGGGGTGTCGGGTTTGGTGAGCACCGCCCAACATTCGGCACTAACAGAAAGCAGGTAGTACCGTCTACTGTCATACGGGTAGCTCAGTCATATCTGACTAAAACCTGACACCAGATGACAGTAGATGTAGTAGGCAATTTGAAATTATAACATTCAAGAATGGACACACAACATAAACTACTACACTCAAATGTGTTGATACGGACGGGGACTAATCAAGAAACTTGTTTTAAAAAAGGGACCCTTTTTACACATTTAAGGTTACACTGGGTATATGGTGCAAGACCCATATCTTATAGACAAATCGGCACTCGGTGGGTGATGTGGTCAGTATCACGTAGTCGTCCTTTACTTCCCAATACATTGCCTGGTTATCCATCTTATACTGGGTCAACTTGGGAGCACAGGTCCATTTTAGAAATGTGAATCCGCAGAGAACCCTGACAACGAGCACATCCATTATGTGCCCCATCCCTGGATAGGGAATGTGGATGAGACTATGTAAGATAAAAGGAAAGAAGAGTGAAGCAGAGACGGCAGAGATTTTGAATAACGAAGAGACAAACAACAGATTGCATCATTTACTGCCTTGCTTATTTTGCTGCATCTCATCAGGACATACTGCAGAAATCACACAATATATACTAAAGTGATTAGATAAATCCTTCAAGCTGAAATAAAGACACATTCACACAGTAATTTAAATTGTCTACCACTGAAATTTTAAATTGACTAGCATGTCTTTCTGTTTGCACAAGGCTGGCTTCTGTCGATTAATGTTAACGGCTTCAGTTACCTTTAACAAACGACCATTTTGTGTGTTACGCATAGATGTGTTACAACACAGTTAATGTCATACCCTGATTAAGGGACATGCTCAGCTGTCTACCTTCTGTGTCGGACTTTCTCAGGAGCATCTCCACCGCATTGCCCAGGCTGGACAGTTTATCTTCAATAGACCTGAACCACTCAACATTTGGTTGGTGAAAGAATTCGTTATCCTCCCTCTGTTCCAGGGACAAGGTATTATTCTGTGGATATGATCATGAATAAAACATTATATTCCCAGTAAGTAGATAATTACAAATGGTAAATCAGCATATCGATTGTATGATACCAAGGCCAATAAAAGATACAAAGTATAGTAACACTGCAACTTAACCCTTTACCGGGCAAAACATCCCAAAGCGTTTTTAACCCGGAACGGGCAAAACGCCCGAAAGCGTCATTGACTACTAAGCATTGTAAAAACACGATCTCGCAGCTTTCCAAGACTTCCGATTGTCTACTTTCAGTTTCACCGATAGCTTGACAACGTGGCCGACATTTGCAAGCGTGTACTTTGAATTTTAATGGATTTTTAAATAGTTTTGGGGGGTATTTCAAAATGGATTTCGACGATTCTTCAGCTAATAGCGGAGATTTCGCTGGTTTCAATTTAAGTGACATTGAAAGGCACGAAGTTGACTATTAATCAGAGCTAGATATCAGTGATCAGCGTTAGCAGTCGTGAGTCGGACTTTAAAGAAAGTGACTCTGATTCTGAAAATGTGTTTGTAAATTGCTGTATAAATGACTGACAATCATAAACAATGTGTTGCATTTTGTAAATATTTGTGTTCATGTGTGGATTACCAGCAACATTCAACATACTTATTCATGTGAGTGAAATAATCTGCCTGCATTTTCCTTTATTTTATTTTTTATTTCACTAAAATCTGACGACTAACACCTTCATTGTGATGTTTTTCACTAACGTTACCAACATTTTACCGAACCTGAAAAATCTTGACCGTTCAGAGCTTAAAAATAGACAAACGTCTGCCCAGTAAAGGGTTAATATACATGTAGTATTATGCATAGTAGTAGTGCATAGTAACAGTAGTGGTAGTAGTAATAATGCATACAGCAGTAGTGTTACGCATAGTATACCTGTGCGAGCTGTTGGTTTGTTGAAACTGTCTGTTTCACTTTTCACCAGGGGCAGTGAGGAGCATTTTGTATGATATTCACTGGCACAGGAACGGAGCATAAGGGGGAAGGGAGGCCCTCTGCCGTAAAGTTGTAACCGCGACTAACTGAACTAAAGATGTAGTATTAGGCAGTTAATTAAGGTCAGCATGAGACTGGCTGCCTCATCCCATAAAAAGTTTTAGATGCAAACATCCAACCAGTAATGAACAGGTCTACTAAGGGCTTGGCATGAGTTGGTTGAGGGCTCAGTTGGAAGATGAAAAGCAGAAGATGAAGAAGAGGAGGAGGAGGAGGAGGAAGGGGAAGAAGAAAGAAATATTCAAGACATAAATAAACTTCATTCTTCCAGTTTTGTTTAATGTTTGTCTGCAACATTTAGTAGATACAGTTATTGTACAACAGTGAACAACTAGGGCTAGAATTAAAATGTAAGAAGACAAGAGATTATGGTGGTCGTCTAAGAAAAAAGAAATACCACAATGTAATATAAGGATAAATGGGAATATTCTTAAACAAGTGAATAGGTACAACTATTTTGGAACAGTCATAACATCTGATGGGAGGTGCCTTGAAGAGATTATAACAAGAATGGCCATGGCAAAGGTAGCCTTTTGTAAAATGGGAAACATACTGACTAATATGCAAAGAATATCATGGACTGATAGAAAAACCAACGATCAAGTCCTACAAAAAACAAATGAAAATCAAAAACTGATTAGAGAAATTAGACGTAGACAGTCAAAATTTGTTGGACATGTTATGAGAAGAAATAAATTCGAAAACTTGGTGACAACTGGCAAGATCGAGGGGAAGAGAACAAGGGGAAGACAGAGAAGTAAATACCTGGATGGCTTGACCATGTGGCATGGTCGAGACAAGAACACTGAGCTGATCCATGACTCCGGTGATCGAGTGAAATGGTGAATCATGGCTGCCCACACTTACCGGCATGGCACATGATGGATGGATGGACTGACATTAATTAAAAGATATCAACTGCAATGAGAAAAAGAATGTTGAAGTGCTATATAGAACCTGTACTTTTATATGGATGTGAAACGTGGACAATGAGCAAACAAGCTGAAAAACATCTGATGGCAGTGGAAATCTGGTTTCTGAGGAAAATGCAAAGAATACCATGGACAGACAGAAAAACAAATGAGCAAGTTCTACATGAGGCAAATGAGAGCCGCAAACTTGATTAGAGAAATTAGACATAGAAAATCAAATATTTTTTTGAGCACGTTAAGAGAAGAAATAGAGAACTTTATGATAACTGGCAGGAGTGAGGGGAAAAGAACAAGGGGAAGGCAGAGAAGTAAATATCTGGATGGCTTGACCATAAGGCATGGTCAAGACAAGAACACAGAGATGATCAAAGACTCTATGATCGTGTAAGATGGTGAAACATGAAAGCCCACACTTACTGGCATGGCACATATGTCTATTAACAGCATAGATGTGATATTTGCACTTCGCAAGCTGTTTGGCAGGATATTTCACTGTCTCAATGTGATGATGTCATCTGTATCCATTCTATCTCAGCCCAGCAGCCTGGCCTTTCTGTTTGTAACCTGTCTTTAGGGTTAGACAGAAGAGCTCCAAGTGCACCATAATAAGCTCATGCAGAACAGCCATGTGCATGCCGCTCAGCCTTCAAGGGAAGGAAAGGGCAACATATGGGCAATACTGCCATCCAAGGAGGCTCCCATCAATATATAGCTGCCACATGATGGATTCACCCAGGGAATCTTCAAATCCTGCATGCAACTGCTTAGCCTTACTTTCATTTGTTGAGCCTTCTCTTCATCACTGGCTGTATAGACTTTGGACTTTGATAACTCCCCCCACCAAATACAATTGGGTCCCTGAGTATGGTACTAAGAGAGCACACAACATTATGTGCTGTTTGTTACCAGGATCAGGGTCTTGGTTAGTGACTTTTAGATTGGTGTTCAGGAAGAGCAGCGTTTGCCTGGGAAAATTCAGAATTTTTAAAAATGACCTGGTTTCCAAGATTGGTCCAGCCTAAAATGGGTACCAAAAATGTCCTTGGAAGTAAAGGCGGCCGGCATGACTCTGGCCACATCACCCGCCAAATGCTGATTGTCCATGAAAATATGGGTCAACCACCATGTCCAATACACCTTGAGACATGTAAAAGGGATTTTTGATTTTTTTTTTTAAATGCGGCCCTGAGCTTTCACAGCACTAGGAAATTTTTGGAAGTTAGAAGAAATTAAGCTTACCACTAAACTTTAACATTAAGTCAGCACTATGGTGTGGATAAGATACATGAAGAATGACTAAAACAATTACTAATAAATTACAAGCATTTATTAATTGGTGCCTGCACAGAATACAAGAATACGCTGGTTTCTCCTTCACTCACTACAGTGTGTAGATGGGGTGTCCTAGGACACCATGGCAGCGACCACCACCCTTGCAGCAATTGGGGAGATGAATAATATGAAGACAACACGGAGGGACCTGAAAGAGATTCTTCTTCTTCTTTCGTTCGCTTGAAATATGTCTATATCTGCAATGTCGTCTCTTGCATGAATTGAACTGTTTTTTTCAGTTCACACAGTGGTCCATAGAGTTTATCTTCCACTGTCGTCTCTCTAGGCCAGAAGGTTTGCCTAGATATGTTATATTTTGGGCAGTCTTGGAGTATGTGCTCTGCTGTCTGCGACGCCAATCCACATGTGCACATGGCTGTTTCACCAATCTTGAATTTTGTATACATGTGGTTGCGTAATCTATTGTGTCCTGTTCTGAGGCGCAGAATAATGACTTGTTCTGGTCTGTCCATAATGTGGTAGTCATCTTGAGCAGGTTTTGGTGGCTTTCTGACTGATTTGATCATTCTTTTCTTTTGGTGGTATGTAACGGGCACATCAGGCTGTTCCTCTTTGGCTCCTTCCTTAGCCAATTGATCAGCTCTGTCGTTTCCGGGTACTCCACAGTGGGATGGTATCCACTGTATGGTGACTTTATGCTGACTGCTAAGTTCAGAAAGTAGTGTCCTTAGTACTGGCAATTTCCCAGAGAGGAGCGCCTCGAGTACTGATTTTGCATCTGTTAGTAGCACCACAGGTTGTGTACCATTGCTGTTAGTTAGTAATTTCTCTGTTGCTATCTTGATTGCCTCAATTTCGGCATCATAGTTATGGCAGTACTTTCCTGTCGGTACTCTGGCTGTGTCCCTAGTATTATTTGGGTATTCTATGTACACTCCCGCTCCTCCATTTCGAACAGCATTTTGTGCTGACCCATCTGTGTAGACTCGGATCCAGAGGTCCTGTGGGTATTCTTCATCAAGGAAGCTGAGAGTGGCTGTTCTGCGCTGCACACTGTTCTGTTCTTCCTTGTCAAATATTCCTCTCACTTTTGTCTGGATTTGTAACGATAGTCTATGCTCATCTTTCCATGGAGTTCGCTCTGGAATAGTTGTTAGGGGGATACCAACTGTGGGCAGATCAGTGGTTTCTCTGCAGAGTCGTATGGCCTGGTGGATAAAACTACTTCTTTTCAACCGCCCCATAGCTAGGTTTTCAAATCTGTTCTTCATAGGGTGGCCTGGCAAGCTGAGGAACTTTTCTGCTTGTATTAGCGTTTTCGTATCTCTGCGCTCACTCAGTGCCTGTGTCCTCCCCATCTTCTCCATTTCCACTATAGGGGTTGATCTCATCCCTCCTGTGGTGACTCTAAGTGCTTGATTTTGCACCTTGTCCAGCTCTTGTAGTGTGGTATTTGATGCTGAACACCACGCAGTTGACCCATATTCCAGGTGTAGTCGTATGCTCTGTTGGTAAACTTTGCTAAGTATTTTCGTACTGGCTCCCCATGTGGTTCCACTTAGCTTTCTCAGGATGGCTATTTTCCTTCTGGCTTTTGCTACTGCTTTGTTGATGTGCTTTCTCCATGTCAGCTTGCCATCAAATGTTACTCCAAGGTATGTTGATTCTTTATCTTCTCTTAGGGGTGTTCCATTTATCTGGATGATCCCTGCCTTTTGTTTTGGAGAGAGGGTAAATAGGGTGGTGCTGCACTTGTCAGTGTTTATGCTGACACACCATCTATTTGCCCATGCAGCAAATGTATCTACAGCTCTTTGTAGCAATCTGGTGGCCACTGATGCATATTCATTTGTGCTCCATAGAACCAGGTCATCGGCGTACATTGCCGCTTTAATTCCATGCGGTAGGTGAGCAACAAGATCATTGATGAAGATTAGAAAAAGTGTGGGGGACAAGACTCCGCCCTGGGGGACACCGTGACGCAGTAGTACTTTCTTGCTCTTGAGTCCGTCTATCTGTACTCGGGCTCTTCTGTTGTGCAAGTATGCTTTCACCCATTTGTACATTCTTCCATTGACTTTGCAGTTTCTCAGTTTCTTCATCAGACCTTCTTTCCAGACTTTGTCAAAGGCTTTCTTCAGATCTATCCATGCCGCAAGCACCAGCTTCTTCTCTTGGAATGCATCCTCAATTTCTTGAGAGAGGTAGGTTGTCTGATCTTCCGTAGAGTAGCACTGCCTAAAGCCAGCCTGCTGTGGCACAAGGATGTTTTTACTTTCAATGTACCACTGCAGTCTGTGATTGATGATGCGCTCCAGTGTTTTGCAGAGACAGCTGGTGAGGCTAATTGGTCTGTAGCTAGAGGCAATGGAACCATCTTTCCCTGATTTTAGGAGGGGTATCATGATTGCTTCTCTCCAGGCTTGTGGAACACTGCCTAAGGTCCAGCTGTTATTGAAGATCTGCAACAGCTTTGTTTTGGCCTCTGTTCCTAGGTTCCTGATCATTTCATTGGAGATACCATCAGCTCCTGGTGACTTTCTCATTTTCAGTTTTGATATGGCTAGCTCCAGTTCGCTGATTGTGATGGGTGCCTCCAGAACCTCATGTACTATTTCCTTCTGTCCTGTATGTTGTCGTTTCTCTCGAATCTCTTGTTGTTTCTCTGGACTAATTTTGATATTGCTATCTTGTGCGAACGAGTCCGCAAAATTGTCAGCTGCTTGCTTTCTTGTTAAGATTTTTCCATCTTTATGTAGTGCAATTTTTGAGTTTCTCCCTGTGCTCTCGTCATTAAGCTGTTTTATTAGCTTCCACAATTTCCTTGTGTCTCTTTCAAAGTTCAGAGACTCCGTTTTCTCCTGCCAGCTTTTCCGTCTAGCCTGCAGCTTGGCCCTTTGAAATTTGGCTTTTGCATGCTGGAATTTATTGTGGTGCTCTTGGCTGGGTGTGGCCTCTGCTTGCTTTCTACACACTTCAACATCATTATGCAACTGTTCCAGTTCACTACTCCAGTAGGGTTTATATTGTTTACGGGCTCCTCTTGGTACTGTTTCTCGCGCTGCCTGTAGTATGCATTTCCCAAACTCTTCAACTGCTTTATTTATGTCTTTCTCAGTGTTCAGGTTTCTAACCAGTATGCTGGTGCGATGCTTGTACATTGCCCAGTCTGCTTTCTTGTAGTTCCACCTCGAAAGGGTGCTGCTTTCACTTACAAGCTCATTTTCTACGGTTAGAAAGACTGGCCGATGGTCACTGCCACCAAGTTGTTTCCCAACAGTTCGTGTAATGTTCCACTCCAGGTCTGGTGAATGAAAAGCCAGGTCAGGTGTAGTTGTAGAGTGCCATGATCTCGAGTAGAAAGTATGTGGGTCGGACGGCTTGTTAATCAACATGAATCTATTCTCATCCTGCCAGTCTTCCAGTCTCTCTCCTCTCTGGTCCATGTGATCATAGCCCCAGCTCTGCGAGTGGCTGTTGAAATCGCCACACACAATCATTTTTTCTTTTAGTGGTAGAGTGTCCAGTGCCTGTGGGCGGTCACTTGGACAGTAGTAATTGATCAGATGTAGATCTGTATTACCTGTCTTAAGTTTAAGTGTCTGATACTCAGCCCCTTCCATGAAGACTTTGATTTGGGAAGCCATGATGTTATTTCTTACAAGGGTCAGTATCCCACCTTTTCGCCTGTTCTTTCGGTCAGATCGGTAACACTGGTAGCCTCTGATTTTGAAGGCTATATTTTCATTGAGGTGAGTTTCTTGCAAGCAACATATGCTTACTTTTTCTTGGTCCAAGATTTTTTCTAATTCTATTTTTTTGTTGCTGACTCCCTCCGCATTCCAGTGCATTATTTTAAGTCTTCGTTTAGTATGGCCAGTCGTCCTATTCTCATGTCCCCTGGCTCCACAGGACATCTGAGAAGGACCTCCAGTAGTTGGGGTTGGACCCTTTCGAGACATAGGGCCCGGCACTGCACCTGCCTGGGGGTCCAAAGCAGGGCGAGCACCATAACGATTAGCAGTAGTCCACATATTCCATTTTGCGTGATTGCGTGGCATCCTGATTTCTGTGGTGCGCCTCTTGGCTGGTTGCCTCCGTCTTCAGCACCTTTCTTTGCTAGAGCAGACTGTGGTCTCACTCGAGTGTAGATGTGTACGCGCGCACACACCTGTCTGCGCATGCATGTACGTGCATACACATCTAGAGCATACTGGTTATTTTCCGGCGCCAGAGACTCGCCGTCGCCCCTTCTCCTGTTAGTTTAAACAGGTCCGCCACGTGAAGGCCAGGAGTTGGACTTTTGCTGCATAGGTTATGTATTCACGAGCCATTGAGGTATTTGAGCAATGTTGGGCGCTCACCCCAACACCGCGCCTCGGCTACATACAGCAACATTTGGAACCCCTGAAAGAGATTACACAGAATAAGATGGCTGGCATAGAGCAAGTTGGTTGAAGGCCTCTGCTCCAATCGGGGATAAAGGGCAGAATAAGAAGAAGGGAGTCTCCAAGGCGAAGTCGTCTGCCTCACGCCAAAGGTTGTGGGTTCGATTCAGAGCTACGTCATTCAGTTCGCGAGTGCATTTTTCTCGGAGATTCCTGGGGGTCGTCACTGGAGCTACGGAGTTCGTGCGGAAAGAGACCGAGCTATATGGGATAAAACCCAGTGCAATGAAGCCGATCCTCTCAACTTTTAAGACGTTTTTAAGAAGAAGAAAAGGGCTCTGGTGTTGACACAGCTTGTAAAATGGTACCAAAAATATGTGAAAAGAAACAATGAGGATGGGAGATGGTCAAGCTGCAATGAGCTAACATAGTGTCAGGTCCATGACTCTACACCCCTAATGCAGTCTCTAACATACTTGACATGTCAGTTGCACAATGAATGCCATTACTCATGACATCTACACCACAAGCAGGTACAACATACCTCTTCTCTGGATCTGGTATCTCTCTGGTTCTGGAAGTTTCTGCTGTTGCTTTGTTTTCTTGAAGACTTTTGTTTGTCTGTTGAAATCAGTACATAAGCATATACTTTATCAAATTCTCATGTAAAAAATTTCTTTACTTATCTTTATATTCATTCATTCATTCAGTAGTATGTCCTTTGCAGATCTTCGCTTCCATAACAACCTTCTGGAAAACTTCTCGGTCACAAGCAAGATGTTCAGTGTCCGATACACTTATTTGGAGATCATCTGCCACATCCTGCACCCACCTTCTCTTTGGCCTTCCTCTTCCTCTCTTCCCAGGCATAAACCCCTCCATTATTGTTCTCTCCAAACTTCCATGACGTTTCAAGTGACCAAAATATTTCAATTGTCTTTATTTTATCGTCTTTAGTAGCCAACCTTCTTTAACATTCAGCTCTTGTCATATGGATGCATTTGTTCCTTTCTGTATCCAAGATATTCTTAGAACCCGTCTACAAAAACAGTTGCATGTCCTTTACAGGATGTTGTAATGAACCCCATCCTTTATTATCTCTTTGTGATTTACTAGGTCAAGTTTAGTTCAGTAGTTTGCCATTGCGTTCTAAATGGCCAACACCTCATACCGAAGAAATCAACGCTTCCAAATCCACCCACAGCTGATTTAAAAATCTTCCCACTGAATGTTGGGAAATGATGAAACTGTGTGTCTCACTGTCCCCTAAACCATAGACGCCAGGTTTCATATATATATAATGGGTGTTTGTAAAGTCTCACTGCACTTTATATGTAGAACAAATTTGAAAGATGAAGTACACGATGTCATCAAAATATGTGTTCCACAGTCCATCATGAAGCAATATGCAGCAAATGGCTGTCGTCTGCTGGAGTAAATCTTTGCACTCCAAACAGAATGGTGTTATCAACGGAAGAAAGAATTTTTCAGATTTGTTCTACATACAAAGTGTAGTGAGACTTTACAAACACCCGGTATATATATAGCATTGCGAAACATCAAGACAACAGGAAAGATTAATAGTAGAAGAAAAAGAACTGCATGGACACGCTGAATCTCTGCTGAAGTTACTTACTTTGATCTCTGTATGCGGGCTGCATGTACGTCTGCCTGCCTCTGGAGGTTTTAGGGCGAGCACCTTGGATGATGTTCCCATCATTTCTTACAATTTTTCTCTGCCTAGCGTCTCTCTCTATTGTGTATGTCCCATTGTCGCTTTCATTTTCTTCCTCTTCCTCCTCTACTTGAACAATCCCATCACTTGGGTAACCTGTCATTAATAGAGAAAGTGTTAATCATTAATCTGTACTCCATGTCACAAACGTACATTTACATCTTAGTCATATAATAAGATGAATGATGTCTTGTAGAGCTTACAGCAATAGTTGCCATGGCAAGAGTAGTCTTTTCCAAGATGTAAAACATCATTATTATTATGTAGCAGGTCCTTTGCAGAATATCGCTCTCATCATAGCCCAATGAAAAGTCTCCCAATCTCTTGACAGTTCCCTTGCCTTCCGCACCTTCATGTCCCAGTTATCTGCAATGTCCTGTGTCCATCTTCACGTTGATTAATCCCAGCCTCTTCTCCCAGGGACTACCACCTTCCATTACTGTTCTTTATGCATGCCAAACATACTCATCAATAAAAGGCTGTTAACTGCAGTGAAAGAAAGAGCGTGTTTGTGCTATTTATAGGTGCTTTTGTAAGCATATGACATTTGAACAAGAACATAGGGGTTACTGATGCAGTTTGTAATCCTGCACACCGCATTCAAAACACAACTGCAGGCGATTCGGCAGCAGCTAGCGTTGGCATTTTATGAAAATGGTATGAGAATCAATCATTCAGAAAGCAATGGCAAACTACTGAACGTAAACTTGCCAAGAAATCACTAACAGCTGAAAAATGCTGGGGATGACTGCGACGCCTTGTAAAGAATTTGCAACTAACTTTTTCACTTGACGGAACAGAAATGTGGTTTGTGGAGGAAATGCAAATACCATGGATGGAGAGAACAACATATGAGTCATTCAAGAAGATAATAAAACTACAAACTGATTACAGAAACTAGATGAAGACAGCCATGATTTTTTGGGCAGGTTACGAGATGAAATATACTTGAACAACTATATAGGTAAAGAGCATGGGGAAGGCAAAGAGATAAACACCAGGATGGCTTGGCCACAGGGCGTAACAGGGACAAGAATACAGGCCTGATCCAAAGGTCGTGGGTTCACTTGAGATGGCAAAGTATGCCTACCCTTGGCCACGTGACATGGTCGAGACAAGAACACTGAGCCGATACACGACTCTGGCGATAGTGAAACATGACCGCCTATGCTTATCGGCATGGCATATGATGATGATAATGATTTTATTTAGACTGGGTCAACCTGGAATTTTTTTAAAAACCAGAACCCGCTCTGATGCGGACCGATCCTATGACCACAGGACCAGCAGGTGAGTACCTATCGCTACACTTCCACAGCTACCTGATCTACTCAAGGAAAGTGATAAAAAAGTTGTAACCTTTTACGGCTTGTGGGTTGACCAAGCCTCACAAAATGGCTAATGGATAATACTGTTTAGAATTTTTCTGTGAATTGTCTAGGAAGGAAAGGTGACCCAGAAGGAATCTGATTATGCCATTGCCTATAAAATAATAATAATGTTGTTTGTCCATCAAGAATGATGATGACCATTCATTTCATCCAGTGGGGTTGAAGGTATGGAGCCGTGGGTTCTAAGATGGCTGATAAGGCCTATTTTGGCTCGAAATGTTCTTTGACAATGTGGGCAAGGAATGCTTGACGTTTCTGGAGGAGGATTTCCTGCAGTGGTTTTTCTGTCCTGCCTTTTCTTCACAGCTCTTGCAGTCCTGGTTGCCTCACATATGACTGCACCCTTGCGTAATGATGCACGCCACGAATTTCGGTCTCTGGCTGCAGCCTCCCAGGTGTCATGATGAATTCCAAAAGCCTTCAGTGAAATTTTCAGAGTGTCTTTAATGCGTTTCCTCTGGCCACCTTGGGAGCGTTTACCACAACGCAGTTCGCTGTAAAAAATTTGTTTAGGGAGCCTGTGATCTGGCATGCGAGTCAAGTGACCAGCCCAGCGAATCTGATTCTTCATCAGTAGAGTGTGGATACTGGGCATGGATGCTCTTTCTAGGACTTCAGTGTCTGGAATCTTGTCTTGCCATTTAATCTTCAGTAGCTTCCTTAGGCAGACTGTGTGGAAGTGGTTTAATTTCCTAGCGTGTCGCTGATAAACAGTCCAGGTTTCACAAGCATATAGCAGTGTGGATAATACAACTGCTTTGTAGACTTTTAGCTTTGTTTGCAGGCTTATTCCAGTTCTATCCCGTACATTCTTGTACAGTCTGCCAAAGGCCGCACTGGCCTTGGAGATTCTTGCATTCACTTCGTCATCAATTGTGGCAGCTTGTGACACAGTGCTGCCAAGATAGGTGAATTTGTCCACAACACTTAGTCTATGATCATTCACTTTGATATTCGGCACAGTGTGATTATTCCCTGGAGCTGGCTGGTACATAACTACAGTCTTCTCCAAGTTGATATTGAGCCCAAAGTTGGCACAGGCATGTGAGAAAGCTGAAACATTATGTTGCATGTCCGCCTCTGAGTTGGTGTACAGAACGCAATCATCAGCAAACAGGAGCTCTCTGACGGTGTCGCTGTTAATTTTGGTTTTAGCTTTCAGCCTTCTGAGATTCAATAACTTTCCATCCATACGGTAGTTGATGTCTATTCCAATGTCGTCGTTCTCGAAGGCATTCATCAGCATGGCTGAAAACATGAGGCTGAACAGTGTTGGTGCCAGGACACATCCTTGCTTCACTCCATTGGTGACAGGAAAGGGTTCAGACAGTTCACCATTTTCCTGTACTCTTGCCTGCATGCCATCATGAAATAGCCGCACTATTTGGACAAACTTTCGTGGACAGCCATATTTTGCCATAATCTTCCACAGTCCTTCTCTGCTGACTGCTATAAAATAAGAAGGCATAACAGTGCACATGTCCAGGGACAGACAAAAAGTGTAATGAAGTTACATGGTTACTCATATCAGAAGACGACGGTCTACATTCTCTGGGCATATCATGAGATGAGGAATGCTGGAGTAAATTGTGTTGAGAATGTTGGAGGGGAAGAGAAGCAGGGGGAGACTAAGAGAGAAGATGCTAGACAGTTTGGCATCACGGCAGGGAGGAACACTGGTATCAGAAAAGACCTGCAGTACACAAGGTAAAAGACTGCAAAGACATGATGACCAATGCTACTTGGCATGAACTATTAGAGGAAGACAAAGAACACATCACACCCAAATGGCTGTATCTACCATGGGACTACCTACATCTTCGTTAAAGATAACTTGCGACAGAATTTGTATATCTGAGATAAAGAAAATAGCAAAGCATTGAAATGATCTATATACTGGCCATGGACTGGATAAAGTGTAAGGAGTGTTATGCTAAGCTGCTTGACACCATTGGGTGTGTGCATAGTTGCAAGGAATGCCATAGCAAATCTTCTAATGTGTTCTAAAGACAACACTGTAATAACAGACATAAAGCTCACCATCATCCTCATCCTCTTCATTTCCATTGCCACAATCATTCCTTTCCTGTCTGCTCTCATCTTCTGTAATATTTTCCAGGTTGTCTACAGTCGAACCACCCCAGGTGGCCATGGTAGCATCAATGCTGGCTGGTGCACTAAATCATAGAAATAATAATGCATATATTATGTTCCACACTAAGATGCAAGCAAGACATGGAGACATGCAAATGGAGATGCACCCCATAACCTGAGAGAAAAAGGCTTCTGACCTAACACACTGAGCTATAGCTCATAGACTTTTTCACCCAGGCAAGTTTTCTCAGTGACTATGAGGATGCTCAGAAAGATCAAGATGGGCTGGGCTCTAAGAACATTGGTTGGAATCTCCGAGGATGTCAAAGAAGAATAATCAATCAACACAGAACTGGTGTCATTGACCGCTACATTCTGAGGGAGATAGTAAGGACGGGATCCTTTTACTTACGGACTGAACATTGTGCAATGAGGATAATCTGACAACGATGACTGATGTGGAGATGCACTGTTAAGAAAACACCAAAAGGATTGTGATGCAGTGTGTCCGGAGGCTTCCTGCCCATAGGGCATAACAACACACAGTCAGAAATAACAGAAGAAAGCTATTATTATTATTAGCAATACCTGCAATAGTCAAGTCCTGCATCTGTGAAGACACAAAGTACTTAGCTCTTGATTACCAAGGGAGGTCAGCGTGGTTGAAAGAATAAGAGCATTTGCTCTTAAACATCCATTGTCCTGATGCCATAGTAGCAGTGTCACCGCCTCACTTGCATATCTAGTAAAGGGCTGCAATTCCAGCCCAAGGGAAACCATTGAGTCGAGCAGGACCCAAGTAATCTAGAACCTTCTAGATAGAGATGGTCACCAAGTCCATGATTCCGTGGACACTGATGTGGCCCGCCTAATGCGGGGTCCACGAGGAACTCGGACAGAGTTACCGCCCGTGTCGAGTTAGGACACGCGGAGACCGGCAGAGGACGGATGGACTTGAGAGAGGCAACAGGGCCTGCCTTTGAGGGACTCTATAGATATCAATAGATATATAGACATAGGCTAGATAGTTTGCTAGACTGTTAAATGATACTTATGTGTTTGATGTTTACTATTTGACAGATGTAATATAGCGCGGGTCTGTTTACCCACTGCGCCAACGCATACTGTATCTGTAACTACAATAAATATTCGATCTCATAACGAACAGTTACGGTATGTGTGACAAATCACCCACCTACCCTGAACACCTCAAAAAGATGGTAGAGAAGCAAACAGCTAAACGCATGGCTTACCACAGAGCAATTAAATGTTATTTCTGCAATAGCTGGGGTCACTATAATAAAGATTGTCAAGGCCGAAAGTTATTGAAACAGGCCAATGCGGCATTAGTAGAAACGTCGACTGACGAAGAGCTTGAGTCACTAAATGAATGTGAAAATCAACACGACAATGAAAGCGAGCTTGGGAATGCTGTACACGTCATAAACACCATAACAGACAGTAATTGCAACACCTGTACAAAGTTCCAACGTGACACAACACTACATTGTGGTCACATAATCCCAATTGCAAATGAAATAGCTAACGCTGCCTTATCATCTACAGGCAAGCTAGTTTTTTTTACAGGGTTTGTTAACAACAAAAAGGGCACGTTAATTCGTGATTCCGGCGCAACTCTCTGTGGGGTGAGGAGGACATTAATAGACGCTAAAGACTACACAGACAAACATGTGACGTGTCGCACATTTTCAGGTACAACAGAGAAATATCCCCTTACTTTGGTCGAAATTCAAACACCATTCATATCGGGGCGAGTATTGTGTGCTATCCTTGAAAATCCCGTCGCGGATATTATACTTGGTAATTTACCCAACATACATCCTTGCTCTAAAAGAGAAATAAAAATGTGGGAGCAAAAACACGGTATCCACCACAGAAATAGCGACACAAAAGAGAAACACCATTCTTGCTTGTCTCAATCTGCCAAAAGACCAAGGGAGACAACCACTGAGGTAATTCAGGAAGAATTTACCGAGGTGTACAATGCAGGGGCGGTCGAATCAAGAAACGATACGACCGAATTAAAACCTCGAATTGAGGATGCGACCAAACTACCAAGTACCGAACCTGTAAATGTGCAACAAAACACACAACACACAAACGCAATAACACGACAGACAACCCACAAAACCAACACCGACCAACTACAGGAATCATTAGAAATAGTAGCGCCAAACTCAACTAACATCACTTTTGGTAATGAACAGAAAAATGACCCTACACTAGCACCATACTTTAAGTTAGTAGGCCTTAAGCCAAAATTAACAAAGAACGCATCGTGGACATTTAGGCTACAGGATAACATCTTAACTAGATTTTACACAACAAAACAGACCACGACACAGCAAATAGTGCTACCACAAGCACATCGAAACAAAGTTTTAAAAATAGCCCATGACTCCCCTTTTGGAGGTCATATGACATACGAAATGACCAAGGCTATTATCCTGACCCAGTTTTATTGGCCAAAGTTTGACCAGGATATTAAAACCTTTTGTGCAACTTGTGTTATATGTCAGAAACTGGTCAACAAGGGGAATAACCCTACTGTATTCTCTTTAAATAGAAACTTGCAATTATCTCATGGAAATATGTTGAAACCATATTATGTTAGACAGGACAATGAGACAAATGAACTGACTCAACGAACTGGTGACGGAGACGAAACGACAATTTCTCAACGAAATGACACCTCGACAAACGAAGCATCGTTAACGACACACTCTTACGACAACAAAAACGACGAAGACATATGGACATTACCGACAATCTGTGATATCGACATCGACGACAAATTTGACGACATATTAACAACGATTGATCTCAACGACGACGACAATGACATTGAAGACAATGTACAAACAGTGGCATCTGTGATAAATCAGACAGACGTGGACAACATGGAAATCCCTGTACCAATCATGACTGACGACGGAATTAATGACGTAGTTGCTTATATTGATGATATATGCATCCATTCTTCTGATATGACTTCTCACTTACTCACCCTTAAACAAGTCTTCCACCAAATCTCTCTTTTTGGACTTACTATCAAACCTTCCAAGGTTGAAATAGGTTATACACAAATAGACTTCCTTGGACATAGAATTTCTGAAGGAAAATTGTTGACTGATGATAAAATTGTTTCTAAAATCCTTAAGCTAGAAGTACCTACCACAAAGAAGCAAGTTAGAAGTTTACTAGGTCTGATTAACTATTATTCGAAATTTATTCCACATTGGGCAGAATTAACCTCAGTCTTTTCTGATATGTTAACTAAAAATCATCCATTAAAAATTTGTAAAAGTACCAGCTTAGATGATGCAATGTGTAAATTGAAACATATTTTTTCTAATCCACCAGTCTTACGATTACCCAACATTAATTTACCCTTTATTTTGACCACAGATGCGAGCGCTATCGCAATAGGAGGATGCCTGATGCAGGAAATGGATGGCATAAAACACCCAATTCTCTATGTGAGCCGCAAACTTAAGAAGGCTGAGACTCGGTATGCCACAGTTGAATTAGAGTGTTTGAGCCTAGTGTTTTGTATATTGAGATTATCGAAGTTCCTCTTAGGGAGTCACTTTGTGGTCCTCACTGACAGTTCGCCATTATTAGTCCTTAACCAGGGGTCGCCTAAAAACCATCGGCTACAAAGATGGTGTCTTCTACTTCAAGATTTCGACTTCGAAATCCGCCACATCAGAGGCACCGACAACATTGTGGCTGACCTTTTGTCACGGCAGGTGAATGTGCCAGTAGAATGACTCTGATCACATCGACCATTAGCCATACTATAAACTGTGATACTTTTAGTCGGTTGCATATTACAGTGGAACTCTACACCTGCTACAGTACTCTCAGTGATTAGTTGAATTACAACACCCAAGAACATGATACGTTACTTTGAGAACTATACCATCAAGTGCCTAAGCGCTAGAACACTTCCAGCAAGAAACAGTAACTGTGTTTGTGTCAACCAATAAGATCAACCAACGAACTAACTCCGAATTCTGGAAGAACTCGTTATATAGGACATTAAGAACATGCCATACTTGCTGTTACTACGTAACTTTACAAACAGCCAAAACAGAACCCCATCGACTACGACAATCAAGAGACAGCCATATTAGCTTTACCATTCATGGCATAACACGCTAGCGACAGGAGAACGACGCGCACATCATCTTGGGATTTAATTAATTAATTAGTTTAAGATTAAATATGTATTATATTTCCATTATTGTTGTATATAAATTGTATTCACCTGTAATTTGTACATATTCGACATTAATATTACAGGCGGTACCATTCCTAAGCTAAAGAACCGTCCTATACAATTGTCTCTATTTAAATTATAACCCATTTGTGAGTCATCGTACAAGAAGTACGTATTTTCTTAAAGGGCAAATATCGCCTAGCCCATTTTTTCTAAGGGCAATAACACTTACCTCAACTTTAATTATATATTTTAACCAAATACTATTTTTAATGAAAAGTGAGTAAATGACTGTGTGAATGGATTAAATGAGAGAACGATACACTTAGCGGACAAATTGTACGCAAACCGTATTTATTTTAATTTGTCTGCGTCTTTCATGTAAACTGTATGACTTGTCTAATTTGTGAATACATGTGTAGTACTTAGGTTAATAGTGAGTTAATATACTTAGCTTAGCAGTTAGGATACATCTAAGCACCACTACTTGGAATACCTGTTCATGTATTGCACACAGTGCAGTAGTTCATGATTGAGGTTATCCCAACTCGTGACGCTTGGAAATACGCCACACATTCAGCACACACAGTACACAAACCTTAAAACTCAACACTATCAAGTTAAAATACAGTCACTTTATTATAAACATCAACTAATTAGTCAAAGCACACTAACAAGCCAACAGGGACACTTGTAGTATGAGAGGGATAAAATAACAAGGTAACTACATATTTAGCATTAGATAACATACGGGAGTAAAAGTGTATAGAAATACACACACAGATCAAGATTTGAAGGTGTACTTATTTAGCCAAGACTTCGGTCTTGTTAACCCTCTATTATATAGGGGTTATTTGTCTGGGTACCATTTTGGGTACTATGAGAAGGGCAAGTTGTAAATACAACTACTAAAATGCCACGTAACTTCGGTCTGATAAGCATATTTAAGCACACGAGAGACAGGGATCTCTGCACCAAATCAGACAAGTGTTGTATGGTAGAATACATGAGTTTTTAGTGCTAATAGGTAGGTTGCCAGGTTACTATCCACCAAACTACAACAACTGTAGGTGAGTCGGTGACAGAATTAGAACGGATCTAATTCCCAACAACAAATCATGTCACGGGGGAGGGGGGGATCCTGTCACCGCCTCACTTGCATATCTAGTAAAGGGCTGCAATTCCAGCCCAAGGGAAACCATTGAGTCGAGCAGGACCCAAGTAATCTAGAACCTTCTAGATAGAGATGGTCACCAAGTCCATGATTCCGTGGACACTGATGTGGCCCGCCTAATGCGGGGTCCACGAGGAACTCGGACAGAGTTACCGCCCGTGTCGAGTTAGGACACGCGGAGACCGGCAGAGGACGGATGGACTTGAGAGAGGCAACAGGGCCTGCCTTTGAGGGACTCTATAGATATCAATAGATATATAGACATAGGCTAGATAGTTTGCTAGACTGTTAAATGATACTTATGTGTTTGATGTTTACTATTTGACAGATGTAATATAGCGCGGGTCTGTTTACCCACTGCGCCAACGCATACTGTATCTGTAACTACAATAAATATTCGATCTCATAACGAACAGATTTATTGTTGCCTGTATGAACCCAAAGTTAGTTATCTAGATACGAGCAAGACTATGACAAGCAGGTTCAACCCCTACACCGGTCAGTTGCACTAAAATGTTGACTTCTTGTCCTTGACTTGGGCACGTAAATTACAAGTACCTCTGAAGCCAGAGTGGATTCACCCGATGGCGAGGGACACTGGTAATAGGGAAAGCTAATCCAAATGCAAAAGTCAGTGCAGTGCACTAGAAGTGGTATAACGTGTGTGGCCTGCGCAAGGGTTCCAAGCGAGCGAACAAAACAAATATAATTACCAGGATGGAGGATAGCTCTTGATTACCAGGATGGAGAATTTCCACCACAGATCAGTAGAACAATTATCAAAGCAACTATCATCATCATCATCATCATCAAGTGATTTACCCTGCACTGTTTCATCAAGCCCCTGTTCTGGTACACAAGAAGTTACATGGTTTGCTTTGAACACTAGGGAGGGAATTTCTACAAGAAATGGTTTCACTCATTTCCCCTTCATCTCTTGAGCAATGAGATCAAGCACCTAACCTAGACTTTTTGGACAAAGGCAACAAACAGGAGGAATTGTGAATGTTAACAATCCCATGGCATCTGGGAAGAGTACAACATATGCTGCAAGGTCAATACCTTGGCAAAGATGCGAGAAAAAAAATACACCTACCCGCAGGTACAGCCCGTTACTTTAAATGAATTTGTCCACGGAAAGCAACCAATAAATTTTTTTTCTCTTCTACCCTGAAGTAGAGGTACCTCACAGCACTGCTGTGTTAATTTCACACATACATATAAGGAAATCAGACTGACTAAATCACAATGAAAATAAAACAAATACAGATGTGCTTGCATGAAATTCCTGACACCGTCATCAGGCAGTGAACAAACTGAATAACTTCACTGAACCAAATCACACTTTGTTTGATACTAAGTGCATTCTTATGTACATCCACATCTCTAGGACTAGTGTGTTACCAGGGTCCATAGTCAGTCAGTCACGATTCCAACTTCACAGCAAAGGGTTCCATTCCTGCGCCAGTGAATATCACACAAAATGCTCCTCACTGCCCCATGTGAAAAGTGGAACAAACAAGGAGTCTTGACAAACCAACAGCCTGCACAGGTATACTATGCATAATGCCGCTACCAGAATGCCAACACGAAGGCCCACCACGAAAAATACAGTTCATCGTCGATGGAAGTGGCAGTCACTAGAAAATCAGCAGCCACACATTTCTGCATAAGGAAAACCCAGTTAGCTCAGCAACCGGCGGCCGCCATTTTTCCACACCATGTTCCTTAAGGGAAGCAAAGAATAGTAACACTGTAAAGTTGGCGCCTGTGGTTTAGAAATTTGTGAACACACCTCTTTAATGTGCAGAACTTTCCCCAAAAAACAGGATTTTGAAATGTCTCTCTATAATAAGCCAGATGTACTTCTGTTACTGTCATAGGTAAACTATTTATCATCTCTTAAACCCATCTACATTTAGGCCATCTTTTCTCAGCTTTCCCGGTAAGACATCTTACAGAGAACTATACTTCAGACATCAAATGAAGCCAGTAAGACACCTCACAGAGAACCATATTTCAGACATCTCACAGAGAACTAAACTTCAGACATCAATTGAAGCCAGGAAGACATGTGTCTGCGGGTGTTTGTAGCGTGAACTGCATGTTCGGAATGATGGCGGCCTGCTGCTAATGAATTGACTGGTTTGCATTTAAGTTCACAAGTGCATTTTTCAGGAGACTCCTGAGAGTCTCGCTGGAGCTACGAAGTTCGTGCTTTGTGCGGCGCTTTTGGCGGGTCGCCCTTTCCGGAAAGAGACCGAGCCATATGGGATAAAACCCGAGTCAATGAAGTCTTTCTGGTGACTGCCGATTCCATCGATGATGAACTGTATTTTTCGTGGAGGACTTTTGTATTGGCATTCTGGCGGCGGCATTATGCACATTGTACCTGTGCGGGCTGTTAGCTTGCCGATACTCCTGTCTATTCCACTGTTCACATAGGCTAGTGAGGAGCATTCTGTGTGATATTCACTGGCACAGGAACGGAGCATAATGGGGACGACCCGTTGCCGTGAAGTTGGAACCGCGACCAACTAACTAACTAAGACATCTTACAGAGAACTATACTTCAGACATCCAATGAAGCTGGAAGGACATCCCACAGAGAACTATATTTCAGACATTAAATGAAGCCAGTAATACATCTTACAGAGAACTATACTTCAGACACCAAATGAAGCCAGTAAGACATCTCACAGAAAACTATACTTCAGACACCAAATGAAGCCAGTAAGGCATCCCACGGAGAACTATATTTCAGACATTAAATGAAGCCAGTAATACATCTTACAGAGAACTATAAGACACCAAATGAAGCCAGTAAGACATCTCACAGAAAACTATACTTCAGACACCAAATGAAGCCAGTAAGACATCTCACAGAAAACTATACTTCAAACACCAAATGAACCCAGTAAGACATCTCACAGAGAAATATACTTCAGACTCCTATGATTGCAGTTAGGTGAGCTGCCTCACAACCACCCAGTTGATCACTCACCCAAAAGCATCTGTGTTCAAAGAGATGGTGTCACTCTGGTTATCTTGGTTGCGGGAATACTGCCTCTTGTTTCTGTCTTTCTTCATTATAGCTTCGAGTTCCTTCTTTTTGGACCGCAGCTCTTCACGCAGCATGCGCTGTCGTCTCATTTTGCTGTACAATTCATCATTGGAGGCAACTGAAATAGCAAATAATGAACTTTTGCATTAGGTCTATGCTTGGTACATCTATTTCAACAGACATTTTATATATTTCTGCTTTTTAAGCAATCAACATTTATTATGCACCTATTTCAGCACTGGTTGCAAAAAGAACGTTTTACTTGAAATCTTAATTGGTGATCCTGAGGTTGTCTTGAAGGGTCACTCCTATGGGCTAGATTTCAAACTCATTTTTTTCAACTGCTCTCTCTAACTTCACCTCTAACCCCATTCATCTAGTTACTAAGTAGTCAACTACAAGGACCTTTTCCACAGCTTAGGGCATATTGGGTATGATTGTATAGACCAATCGGCACTTGATGGGTGATGTGGTGTCACACCGATCGCCTTTACTTCGCAGAACTACTTCTTCAGAAACAATTTGTGAATGCTGCAGAGAGAAATTTATCCACCCTGCTATGAACTGCTTTTCATGACAAACACTTGTTGACACAGATAGGCAACATTTCCTTATGAATATTATGGCAGAAAGTGGCGGAAATAATCTCACAAGGGTGTGCAATCTTCAAGCATGGCCAGACATTTTCAACACCATGTGTATAGGAAACTGTGCAAGTGCACATAGGCATTGGACAATTATCTGCCACCTACAGACATCAATCTAGAAAGTTATGCCACATAATGACACCTTTATAAACTACTAACAACAAGTTATCAACTGCCCTACATTATTTTATGACTTAACTGCCTTATCCTCATATATATATATATATAATATAATCAGATTGCTACTGGTACTATTGGTGTTGGTACTCTTCGCTGGCTGCTGAGGATGGGGACGGAGCGCTTATGGGAATGCCTCGAATGCTGTGATGTTGATTCCTAAATCGATCAATCAATCCTCATACATGCAACCAGATATATATATATGTGACTATAAAACTGAATAAAATGTGACAGAATTATTTAAATGCAATCAGGAATAGAACTGGCTTCCACAATGGCATGGAGGAATAACATCAGCAGAGTTAATCCAGACAAAAGACCGAGATCTGTGGCGGGACATGAATACCAATGCCAGTTGCAGGACACATGATGATGATAACTGGATAAACTTACACATGACTGGACAAACATACACGCAAGTGGATAAACTTACACATGACTGGACAAACTTACACACAACTGGATATACTTACATGTGACAACAGTTCCACTAGGCACCTGCTCCGCTAGTTTCCCTACATCAGTGTTTGTACCCTCCTGTATTTCCCGTCCTTGAGCAGGAGGTGTCTAGGACAATATAGACACAATAATAAGAATACTTCCAGCTGTTTCACTTTGATTGCAAAGGCCCTCCCCATGAAGGCTGATACAGTCATTAGGATGTGAAGTGCTAGACCCAAACATGTTCTAGACCACAACAGGGGGGTGTGGGGGTGAGGTGTGTGTGTGTGTGGGGGGGGGGGGGGGAATCAGTTATCTTCTTCATTGCCTTTTCTTCTCAGAAAATTATGTAGAAACCATTTTTATGAGGCTGAGTTCATCTCAGAGCAGAGGTGGGGGAAAACTGCTGGAGACTGAACCCAGACCCCGGGAAGGTTAACCCGGTCAACAAATGCCTGCAGAAGTCGGATGTGTCGGCCTAATGGCGCAAGAATACAGCTCTGCTGTAAACAGGCACAACGCAATCACGTCCGAAAAAAAAAACTCCGGATGAACGCAGAAGAAGAAAAAGAACCCAGACCACTATCAATATATAGGGTGTATTTTTAATGACTCTGCAGTTTTTGAAAATATTGCCGTTCCAGGTTTTGTATTTACCTACTGTGGAGTTCATGCAACACAATGCAACATAATAGGTAAATACAAAACTTGGAACGGCAAATATTTTCAAAAACTGCAGTCATTAAAAATACACCCTGCATTATATAATATACAATACATTTTAGTTACCAATAAAGAAACAAATCAGCCAAGTAAGCAATATTAAATATAATAGCTAACACAGGAAATATACAAATAATGAACTTATGCACATAAAATCTGATTACAACATATTCTGCACCAAACAAATTATAATGCATACATTAGTGTACATATATACTTAAACGTAAATAAGTAATCCCTTGCCAGTGATACAGAGTTTCTTCTTCTTCTTCTTCTTCTTCTGCGTTCTTCCGGATTTTTTTTTCGGACGTGACTGCGTTGTGTCTGTTTACAGCAGAGCTGCGTTCTTGCGCCGTTAGGCCGACACATCAGACTTCTGCGGGCATTTGTTAACCGAGTTAACCTTCCCAGGGTACAGAATTTGATTACTGTTCTGAGATCCTCCAGGCACCATTACCAATCAAGAATTACTTATAGGAGCAAGCTGGGAGACTTTCATGCCATTCTTCTACTTTTTCTTTCGTTCACTTGAAACTGATTTTATATGTTTATATCTGCAATGTCGTCTCATGTATAAGCTTCACTGTCTTCTTTTTAGTTCACTCAGTAGTCCATAAAGTTTATCCCCCACTGTCTACCTAAACCAGTGGTTCTCAACCGGTGGGGAATTTTCCCCCACCCTTCCCCACCCCCCACGGGGAATTTTAGGGTTTCCAGGGGGGAATTAAGATTATTTCAAGATTGCGTTAATACAAGAACCGATTACTTGATATTGCTTTCCCTCTATACTTTATGGTTCTGTACTTCTCGCTCTTCTGAAATTTGTTTTATAACGTAAGTAGACCCGCAAATCACGTTATATGCAGACGTCTAGACTTGTTCTAGTATGTGTTATTAAATTTAGCTTTCAATTTTACACATACTGTGTAGGGGTGGGGTTTATAGGGAGGAAATACGAAAAAAGGGGGGGGGGGGGAAGATGACATTCTGAACATATTGTGAAGGGGTGCATGGGCCAAAAAAGGTTGAAACCACTGACCTAGAAGATCCATGCCATTAAAACAGAAAGACGGTAAAATTTAACCGGGTATATTCCCAGAAGCGATCCAGTCACCATCAGCACAAATGTCACACATACATTGGACTCCAAAGGGAAAATATGACAGGCCTGCCTAAAACACCATGGTGCAGAACTGAGGAAGCTAAGGTGAAAACCAAGAACCACAGCTGGGGGTCCTTCATGCAAAATGTTGCTTGATTAAGTAAAGTAGGAAGAGTTTGCTAATATCCTAGAAGATGCCACTGATTACTTTATCAATCAGTTAGTCAAGGTTAGAAGCTCACAGCAATGGGTCACCTTATAATTGCTCCATTCCTGAGCCAGCAAAAACCCCCCAAAATGCTCCTCACTGTTCCATGTGAAACAGAAAGCAGGCTTGACAAAACCAACAACACGCACATGCAAGCATGCATAAGGCTGCTGCCAGAATGTTAACACAACAGTCTGCTACTGAAACATACAGTTCATCATATATGGAAGCAGCAGTCACTAGAAAACCAGCATGTTCACACACATTACTGCGTAAGGCAAAACAGCTAACTGGGCAACCGGCCACCCGCCATTTTTATGAACATGCAGTTCACAACACAAATCAGTGGGTAAATGAAAAAGCATTTCACATTAAATCCACAATTCACAGTGTCGCACTACGCACTCAACTTAGTAGCTGTCTCATGTACTATGAGTCCAAATGAGGAATATGTATAAGCAAAACATGGACAGAAGCAAACAACACTCCACTGCCTTAACAAATCGCCCACCTATTCACCATATTGGACCGGAATATAAAGTGACAAAGGATAACAAGAGGACAAATAAAATGATACACACTTAGGACAGATAAACTTGTCAGCATATGCCAGGAAGTGGTCGCATGTGCTGGCTAAAAGGTGCAAATATCGCAATTCTGCTGCAGACAGGCAAAACACAAACAGCCTTCAATGGAAGTAATAAAATACTGGTCGAATAAAAGAAAAACAAATGTCAGCATGACCCTACCTGATTGTGTATGTTCTTTAGCTGGTTCTGTATCTCCAGCAGCATGGATCTCTCCTTCCTCAGCATCAACACTTCTGCTCTGGAGTTCTCTGATCCATTTAATCCATCTCTGTTTTAACAATATTTTGTACAGAGATATAAAGAGTTGCCCATATTATTAAACCATTTATGCGAGGAGATGCTCTTAGTGTTAGCTATAGGAGTAAACTTGAGCATATATGGGGGTATCAGTGAAGAAAGTGAACTTCAACAAACTTTAAAAATCGGGGTTCCATGGAAAGGTGTCAAGTCATCTGCCTTGCGTTCTGAAGCTTGTTGGATCATTTTCAGACTACATTGTTCAGATCATGTGACCATTTTTTCCAGAGACCACCGAGTTATGGAGCTTAAAATTTGTGTGATGATCTCAGCAGGTGGCTTGCCATTCTACTGATAGAGTCTAAGTTAGGTGGGGTAAAACAGAGTGCAATGAAGTCATCGCTCTCGCCTTTAACAAATGACTAATTCTGAGTCCCTAACACTCAAGACTTCTTTTCTCCCATCCATGTCATACATAATCTCTACCTATCCAATAAAGATTGCTGCTACTACATTTTCAACATTTCTACAACCATCAAGCATTCATCATAACCTTTGCCAACAGTCAACTCTCCACAGGTCTCGGTCCTTGGTGTTTTGGATCAACTCTGCTGCTGATATTCCTCCTTGCCACTGTCTCACTCCATCCAGCATCATTTCTCTTGGTCTGTCTCTGCTTCTTTACCCCCTGATCTTTCCAGCTGTCACGATGTTCTCCAATGCCTCTCTTCTCATCATTGACCAAAGAGTGCTTTGTCTCTTTCTTAAAGTTATATATTATCAATCATTACTTAAATCACAAACACATCAAAAACACAAGGAATAAAATCAAGCAAACCTGTCAATTAAACAATTCAGATACCGATCACCTACCAAAACATGACAGTTTTTCATGTGGTTTTATGAGAAAAAAAATTCACAATAATTGAAAGCTAACATTCACATGTCTGTACCACCCAGAAATCTGAAAAACTTGTTTATTCAAGAAACTTCCATGGCAAGAATTTGAGAGACTACTTTATAAAGAAAATGTCTATACGATTTTTCAAAATAAACTTTTCAATCAAAAAGACAAAAATATTAAAACAGTATCTCTAAAAGCTCTTATGTAAACCAAAGCTTCATTAATTTGGTCATTATTTTTCTGCAAGACAATTACATTACTGCAGGACAGAATGTTTCTGCAAAACATAATGATGTTTCTGCAAGACAGAATGATGTTTCTGCAAGACAGAATGATGTTTCTGCAAAGCATAATGCTATTTCTACAAGACCGAATGCTGTTTCTGCAAACCATAATGATGTTTCTGCAAGACAGAATGATGTTTCTGCAAGACAGAATGATGTTTCTGCAAAGCATAATGCTATTTCTACAAGACCGAATGCTGTTTCTCCAAACCATAATGATGTTTCTGCAAGACAGAATGATGTTTCTGCAAGACAGAATGATGTTTTTGCAAGACAGATGATGTTTCTGCAACATGAATCATATTTCTGTAGGACAGAATCACATGTATGCATTACATAACTACATTTCTGCAAGGCAGACATACATTTCTGCAAGATATCATCACATTTCTGCAAAACATTTCCACAACACAGAATTACATTTCAAATCTCTATGGCATCTGCCATTAGCAATAGGATACCAGCAGCATACCTTGACTGAGTCCGCAGAGTGTCTGGTGGTATCTCTCCCTCACTCACAGACACGCTGAGGTTATCTGTCTGTGTAGCATGAGAAACAGCCTTGCCTTCAACACTTGCAGTCAGGTCTCCTATGTTTTCCGGTGCAGTGCTCACAGTGTCTGGGGACTGCTGAACAAAGGCAACCAGATCTTGAAGTTGGCGCAATTTCTCCTTCGCAGCTCTCAGCTTCCTACAATGGAATATTTACTCACTCTATACTAAACAAAATATCACCTGAGGAACAATTACTGTTTCAAAACATCAATTTTTTTTACCTATTCTATATCAAGGAGTTAACCAAGTGGTTAGCTCATGTGTTTACCAATACAGGGAGTCTCCGTGGGGAAGTGATCAAGCCGTTTGACTCGGGCTCCGCAAGTTGTGGGTTCGATTCCGAGCCGTGTCCTTCGGTTCACGAGTTAAATTTTTCGGAGACTCCTGTGGGTTGTCGCTAGAGCCACGGAGTTCGTGCTTTGTGCGACGCTTTCCGTGCTGCAGAAAGAGACCGAGCCATATGGGATAAAACCCGGTGCAATGAAGTCGACCCTGTCAACTTTTAAGCGACTTTTTTATGTGTTTACCAATACAGTAGTTCAAGGTGTGATGATTTGTAGGAGTTGACCCACGCTCATATACTGGGTACCGGTAATTTTGGAACAGGGTATTCCTAATCAAAAGAGAAGTAAGGTACCTCCTTCCATCTGCTAGCCTAGAGGACACCCTTGGACAAAGTGGGGTACCCTCAGAGTCCTCCCTATCCAGGGCAACATGAAACCATGTGAGCAGATGGTGGATTGGGTCTAAAATCAGCCAACAGGTAGTAGTTGGTTATGATCTCATGGTCGCAATGGTAGCCTGAAGATCTTCCCCCTAGCATAACTACAGGTTAAAAAAGTTAGTTGCAAATCCTTTACAGGATGTTGCAGTCAACCCCAGCATTTTTTAAATGTTTGCGATTTCTTAGCAAGTTAACTTTCAGTAGTTTGCCGTTGCTTTCTGAACGACTGGCACTCATACCATTTTATAAAAACCAACGCAAGGTGGTCTGATGCCAAATCGTCTGCAGCTGTGTTTCAAACGCAGTATGCGGGATTACGAACTCCTCCAGTAACCCCTTCGCCACAAAGCCGGCATAACTACAGGCACAATAATAATCATTAGCTTAAGTTTAGTTTAAGTTAGTGATGTAGTAATGATGTTTGCACATCCCATGTGTGTACAATGCATATATTATTGTTGGTGCTTAAGATTTATTCTAATTAACGATATATAAATGAAATAATGTATGAACAGAGACAATGTATGAAAAGAGACAGACAAAAAGAGACAGACAAAAAGAGCAGAATGTCAGATATGCTTGCATGCCAAATTCTTCACCCTTTGAAAATTATTTGTTCGTTTTCTTTATAGACACAGTGGCTACAGTCATCAACCTGTATGGTTACGGCCATCAAAGAAAGCAACGAAGCAGACCACCTTCTTTACAGATGCCTAGAAACTATAGCAGTCAAAGAAAATGGAGAAAAACTGTTAAGAAGGTGAAGTTCTACACAAGACACGTCATTGGATGAATCAACCTGGGAAAGTAAAGATGGCTCTCATACAACCACCTGTATTAACCCACGTGTGCTATTTGATCACCAAAAATATATAATCCGCAACACCATATCCCTAACTTAAAAATTTAAGTTACACTCACTAAATAAACAATAAAATTAAATAGAGCCACTGAGGATTCATTTTATTTTCTTTGTGAAGTTGATTAAACTTTGTAGGAATACATTTAATTATATTTTTTATAATGGTCTAATTCCTGTGTTTTTTAAAATAGTATATCTATAATAATTTTGCTTTTAAGTTATTGAGATTTCTTGTAATGTTCTTCTATATCCCACCAACACCTATTCTTTAAAAAAAAAACATCTGGCTGACTTTCTCCTGCATTTCAAATCAAGAAACAAAGATTACAAATAAAACGGCCCGCAAAATTACAACCCCTAAACACAATGATACACTGCAACATAATACAGAGCCAGCTGAGTTTTTTTTTAATCCACCTCACCAGACATACTCCTGTATCATCCCAGGGCCCCAAGTGTGACCACTGAGATTCAGTCTGTGATACAGAAGCATTATCTTTATCTCAGAGTTCTGCACCCTCAAATGTTCCTAACAATAACAACTAATGTGTTTCTTGTTTTCTTCCTTGATCAAACTTACCTGACTTTCTCCTGTATTTCAGGATCATCATCCCAGGGCCCCAAGTGTGACCACTGAGACTCAGTCTGTGATACAGAAGCATTGTCCTCATCTGATAGTTCGCCACCCTGATCTGTCCCTAGACACAACAACAAAATACAATAATGCATTAATTTGTATTACTGAAATACTGTAACCCATCTGCAAGTTAAAGGGAGCAGCCTATGCCACTATTAAACCACCTACTAACTAGTCCTGAACAGGAACCTATTGTGAGACTGCGATGTGTAGCACCATCACATTTTGTAAGGTTGAATGCACAGTGGAATAGGTGGCCAGTCTTTCCCTCACTTAGCAGGTGGTAAGCCCAGGCGCCAAGCCCTCGTCTGACTGTGCTCATGACATTATCAGCATAACTTCCCATGATTATGCTATAAAGGTACAAATATAATCTCTGAAATAAGATTAACTTTTGTGGTAGATAAGCACCCTGTTCAGGTTAACTTTTAATTATTTCTGTTCATTTTTTGTAAAGTAGTTGCAGTAACTGTTTTGTGTGTGTGGTCATGTTATGAGACGAGCGAGTCTAGAGAAGGCTGTGACAACTGGAGAGACTTAGAGGCAGAGGCGAACACAGTAAGGGACTGCTGGATGAACTCAAAATGAAGTACAGAAGACAATCAGAAGATGAACTTATCAAAACCCGGGAGGGTCACCCGTCCAACAAATGCCTGAAGAAGTCGGATGTGTCAGCTGAAAGGTGCAAATATCGCAGCTCTGCTGTAAACAGGCACAATGTAATTACATCTAAAACAACATTCTGGACGAACGCAGAAGAAGAAGAAGAAGATGAGAAGAAGAAGAAGAAGAAGAAGAAGAAGAAGAAGAAGAAGAAGAAGAAGAAGAAGAAGAAGAAGAAGAAGAAGAAGAAGAAGAAGGAGAAGGAGAAGAAGAAGAAGAAGAAGAAGAAGAAGAAGAAGAAGAAGAAGAAGAAGAAGAAGAAGAAGAAGAACTTATCAAGAACACAAAGGACAGATGTTTGTGGAGAAAGATGATAGCCTGCCCTGCTTGGCATGGCACACGATGATGTGTTGTACAAGTGTCCTCTTGTCTTTGTTTGCTGATGAAGGTGTTGTATATGCAACGTCCTCTCCTCACTTGTGACTGTGTTTCTGTAAAGCTAACTTTGCCCTCTTCACGCATCCAGTGTACAAATATACAACACTGATAAATGTTGAGTCAATGGCCAATAATTCCTTTGGGATGTGAATGTGATAGGACTTCACATATACTACGACAAGCATTGTAAAATGAGAGTGACTAGATCAGTTCCTGGCCATCTTTCATCTTCTTCTACCCGATTTCATCTCTTAATGGAGCAAGGGTTGTCAACCAACTCATGCCAAGCTCTCTACAGACATGTTCATGATAAGTTGAATTTTACAGCTAAACTGTTTTATGGAATGAAGTAGCCAGTTTCTTGCCAACCCTCCTTAGTCGCCTCTTACAACATGCATGATAGGTTACAATGTTACTAGTCTCTGTATCCCTTACAGGCCCCGGGGTAACACATGGCCAGTGGCTAAATTTAGATTTAGAACAAATATCTACTATCCATTGTATCAATGGTCTTATCTTTCAACACTACAATAATCTGACAACTGTGAATAATGCAACCATCTGTGGCAAATAATAAAGTAGTCGCATGATAGGTTACAATGTTACTAGTCTTTGTATCCCTTACCGGCCCCGGGGTAACACATCGGCTGTGGCCATATTTAGATTTAGAAAAAAGCTTTGGCATCCATTGTATCAATGGCCTTATCTTTCAACACTTTAATAATCTCACAAATGTGAATAATATAACCAACCTTATGGCAAACAATAAAGCAGTTGACAAAATGTTACCTGCGAGATTTGGCAGCTGGACTGTATTATGTAAAGGTGCTGCTGCAGTTAAATCACTTTCTTTACCCTGTCGGCGGTGCTGTTGAGTTTTCAGCCTTGCCATCTCTTGAACTTGCTGCTGTTGCTTCAGTGACTGTTGCTGGAGACTGGTCTGACTACCCCTGACTTCTGAGCTAACCTGTCTGTGCCTACATTTACACAGATAAGACATTTTGACATTGAAGGTTTTCTAATCATGACTTATTTCTATTTTACAAATCTCATTTCTCTGTTACATAACTAATTTCTGTTATGTTAACTAATTTCTTTTATGTTAACTAATTTCTTTTTTTTAATGAAAATTAATTTCTCTATAAGAATATTAATTTCATTTTTACATTAACTAATTTCTCTTTTACAATAACTAATAAGTAATTTCTCTATTACATTAACAAATTATTTTTTTTTAAACAAAAACTAATTTCTCTTTAATGTTAACTAATTTCTCTTTAAAATAATTCATTTCTCTTTTACGATAACACGTTTCTCTTTTACAATATGCAAGACGAAGAATTTATGTGAAAATGCTAGTTTTCTCTAGCCAGACTAGGCTACTCTGCATTATCCTTAAGCAAGAAGTCTGTAACCAAGACCCTTTATTCGAAAAAGACAGCACATATGCTCAGTGAATTTCTGACTGGCATTCAGGGAATGACATCCAATTATGGTTTATGAGGGATCAACATAACGATACTTCTGGCAACAAATATATATGTCCCGTCTCCCTCAACATGTTGGAAGGTATAGATGCTGATCTTTCTGGCAACACACTGGTTGTAAATAAACATGTCGGGTTATTTTCATACATCCAGATTGTTTGGGTATGTTGTGAGGAGAAACAAACTTGAAAACTTAGTGACAACTGGCAAACCTATTGGGAAAAGGTCTGGGGAGCACAAAGAGAGAATACCTGGATGGCTTGGCCACATGGCCTCATCAGGACAAGAACACAGATCTGATCCAAGACTGGTATCATGTGAGATGGTGAAACATCACCGCCCACAATTATCAGCACGGGTTATGATGATGATTAGCACAAAAACTCATGCTTACAACACATTGTCACTGAATCCTGGCAAAGTTGGCGAGCTGACACCAACATCTGCTTCCTCCGTCTCATCCTTCTGACCCTGATAGTACTGAACAAGGCTTCTCAGCTGATCCAACTGACCTCTAACCTCTTTCAAACGCCTAAAAAAAGAAAAACAAATGTTCATAGAACGTGTTTACACATCTTCTTTGGGCATAGGTCCTTACTCAACTAAAGCCAAGCTGTCCTATTCTTTGCTACTTCCTGCAGCTTGCCCCACGCATATACTCCCCAGGTTATGCATCTGTTTTTAATTCTCTTCTCCGTGTGTTGTTAGGTCTCCCATTATTTCACTTGTATCTTTATACAACACTATCTCTTAATTTAGTCAAATGAGTCTGAACTGTTTGTTACCATCTGTTAATGTAACACCTCTACTGCAACAATAACAACTAAAAACAGTAGTTCTTCAGGTTCTTTCCACATAATCTACCTCAGTTTTCCTCTGCCTCTTTGTCCAGTGTTTCCCCACATGAGGTTAATTTCTCTGTTACACTTCATCTGCTGATAAGCCCCATAAATTTTTTTTTTTCTGTGGTCAGAACAACTAATAATGAATGACTGCATGGAACAGGCTAATAAAAGTAGAACATTATTTTAAACAAGTAAAAGTCAACAATCCTTTCACACACCTTAGATGCAATGTACATATGATAGCAGACCCACATTTCTGTAGACCAATCGGTGGGTCATGTGGTCAGTACCACACTGCTGCCTTTACTTCCCAAGACATTTCTTGGTGCTCATTTCTGGCTGGGCCAGCCTGCGAGCCCAAGTCAATTTTTTTGTTAAAGCCCGATGAGGATTTAAACCCATGACCACCGGGCCAGCAGATGCACACATAGCAACTTAACACCTGAACATGATATACAACTATATGAAAGAGACAGTGTTCTTTAGTCATGTAACAATAAGAGAGGCCTTGGAGAACATTGTGATGTCTGGAAAGATCGGCTGTAGAAGTGGCTGGAGCAGATAGAGAGAAATAATGTTTGGCAGTCTAAGACATTGAGGCATCAAGGATTATCATTAACAGAGCTGATCCAGAACACCACAGACCAAAATCTGTGGACAGACATGAACATCTGCGCAACTTATCAAGGCACACAATTGTAATGACAACATTCACAGGGGCCAAATAAACCAAGTAGATAAAAGAAAATATGTGGTCAGATTTTTTGCATGCTCTGATAAAACATAAGTGAACAATGACAGACTGATTGATACATAGACAGTGTGTTGCTTGGGACAGACAAACCAGCAATAATTCTGAAAACTGCTCAGAACAGGACAATATGGCAATACATTTTTCTTACATTAATTAATACCACAATTTCCTAAGTATTGACCTCATCTCCTGGGCCACACACTCTCTTTCTTTGTGTATATGTATTTGTGTGTGTGTAACTGGAGTGAGAGAGTGAGAGTGAGTGAGTGAGTGAGTGTGTGTAGCATGCGTTTGTGTGTGGCATGCGCGTGTGTGTGTGTCTCACTCTACATATGAATGCATGTGTCTGTCTTTTCTTCTCAGTCTATGTGTGAGTGTCTACATATCTGTACATCCATGTGTATCATCTGGCACCTTGCCATCTTGAAAGACGATAGTTTGTTACATTGTTAGTTTAAAAAAAACCATAATAACTGCAACCCATGGCGGTTAAGACCAGGGATGGAGTTATACCTTCCATAGCATGAAACTTGGGCTGAATTGTAGAAATCATGTGTTGCCCATGCAGCATGATCCCCCCTTTCCCCCCCCCCCCCTCTCTCTCTCTCTCTCTCTCTGCCTGTCTAGTTTACTCCAGAGGAAAGGTAATACCAATACATCTGGAACACACACATATCATTTGTGTACATATTTTAGCTCCAAGTATAAGGTATAAAATAACCAACATCTGGTTCCTTGCCTAGAGCCTTGGATGATCATGTTTCTTCACATTTCACAACCTCCAACAGCACCTATCAATCATTTCATGATATTTTCCATGCCACGATGAAATGCTATCAAGAATTTTCTCTCATGATCTTCTTCTAGAGGCAGAAGAAGACCAAAAGAAATTATGCTTGATGGTCTCATTTCAGAGTATCAACTACAAAACTATACATCAGTTAAAGTTTGCTTTCTGAACGACCGGCACTCATACCATTGCATGGAAACCAATGCAAGGCTTTCAAATCGCCCAGCGCTATTTATGCAGGATTACGAATTACATCCGTAACCCCTCGCCACAGAGCCGGTGAGCAACAATAAATAGTCTTACTTCTATAAATCTGTACAGTTCAATATAATGAAAAGCATGACAATATGAATACCTCAGTTTCTCTTGCATGTCCTGAAGCATCCCCGGGTCAGCATTGTCCCCTTCTTGTTCGAATCCACCCTCTCTGGTGTGCTGGGTAAACGATGCACTGGCATTATCCACATCATTTGGCGCCGCCGCTTTGACTTCCCTAGTCCTTGCAGGATGTTTGGTCGACTGCCCAGTATTAGCTGACAGGTTAGGTAATGCAGGTCTGCTGGGCTGCTTCTGAGGTCGACTGGTTGGGATATTTGAAGTAGCTGTGCTGGATGGTTGCTCAGAGACAGTCTGCGGGTTTGTTTCTAAGAGACAAATGTGCACGATGTGTCACTAAACTGCTTTTAGGCAGATAGTTGCAATGCCGTCGACAGACATGAAAATCTAAAGAGATCATTATGGAGGGAAGTGTACTGCGGAGGCCGAAAAGAGGATGACCAAATGTAGTTGGGTCTGAGATGTAATAGATAACAGCATGACAGCAACAGAGGCAGGATATATGGCTTATGATAGAAAGACATTTCGAAATTTGAGATCACAACATAGGCAGGATATCTGGCTTATGATAGAGATACATTTTGAACAACTGTCATGGGAGTGAAGTCCAGCATAGTACAGGGCACTGGATGATGATGATGGATTGCAATTTAAGAAGCAGTGGCAAAGGTGATTAGTATGCTTGCTTAGACAACTACTGGAGCACGGCTACTAGGAACACAACTATTGGAAATACAACTATTGGGAACACAACTTCTGGACACAAGTACTGCGAACACAACTTCTGGGAATACAAAATTTGAGAACACAACTATGGGACACAACTTTTAAGAACACAATTCTTGGGAACACAATTATTGAAATCACAGCCATTGGGAATATAACTATTGGGAACATAACTACTGGAAGCACAACCAATGGGAACACAACTTTTTGGAACACAACAATTGGGAACACAACTGGTGGGAGCATAACTACTGAAAACAACTTTTCAGAATAAAACTACTGGGAGCACACAACTATTGGGGCAAATGACTATCACAGTGTTCTATCTCATTCTGTGCCAAGCAGCTCAGCAAACTTAGTTACTCAATATACAACCAAAAACACTGTCTCATCTCTTTACTCTTTCAGCCTCAGACATACTTGCTTTTTAACCACTCTACCATAGTTGTTACCTTAAATGTTAAAAAAAAGTTAGTTGCATGTCCTTTACATGAGTCGCAATCAACCCTAGCATTTACTGGTTTTTATTTACTAGGCAATGTTAGCTCAGTAGTTTACTATTGCTTTCTGAAAGGCCGAGGCCTCATGCCATTTAAATCAACGCAAAGTGGCCTGCTTCCAAACTGCTCGCAGCTGATTTTTTCCCTAAAGTCGGTATGACGGGAACTTATAAACTATGCAGCTCACTATCCCCTAAGACAGTTGAGTTAGTTGCAAATCATTTACAGGACGTGGCTGTCAATCCCAGCATTTTTTGGGCTGTTTGTGATCTCTTGACAAGTCAACGTTCAGTAGTTTGCCATTGCTTTAAGAACGACCGGCACCCATATCATTTTATTAAAAACATTTTTAAAACCCAATGCAAGGTGGTCTGCTGCAAAATCGCCCACAGCTGTTTCGACTGCGGTATGAGGGCTTACGAACTGCGTCTGTAACCCTTTTGCCACGGAAACTAAGACAGACACACCTTACATGTGTCTGTCCTGACTGCTACTTTAACTTCTTCAATCACAGACTGTTATGAACCCTTCTCTCGCAAAGTATTTTTTAAACTGATTGATTGATTGATTTAGGAATCAACATCACAGCATTCGGGGCATTCCCATAAGCGCTCCGTCCCCATCCTCAGCAGCCAGCGAAGAGTTCCAACACTAATAGTACCAGTAGCAATCTGATTATATGTCCGTCTCGCCTTTCCTCTGAGCGTTGATGGTCGGCCAGATCCCCTCGTCACTCCTCGCTGTCGCATTCTTGCCAGACCATGGTAATCCATTTGCTCCTCCGAGGTGTACACGTGCTCCCACAAGGCCGCAACCACGTCTGCCTTGTCATGTATTAATACTCCATTAAATTTTTTAAATTTTATTCTATCAAGTGTTTTCAGACAGAAAGAGTTAATATCTCTATTATATTCTCAAATTTACTAACACTGCACAAAACATCTGTGGTACACAAATGTGTAATCTCTTTTATCTAGCTATGTGGGACGCAGAGGTGTTTCCAAGGCACCAGGGCCGGGTTATATACTGGCCAAGACCTATTGACGCGTCCTCGTCGAGCGTCCTGGGCAACAGGTCCCTTCGGGGTCCTGGCTAAAGTCAATAGGATCGCCGATTCCTCCGAAGTCGGAGAGTGTCTGCCTGTATGGCAAAGAACCACCAGTCTGCACACCAATAAGCCAGACATGGGACAACGGATACTCACGCAAACCTCAGGTCCTGTATGACATCACACTGATGTTGGACAACAGGATGCCTTCATCCGACATACAGGACTTCGCGTTGGAGCTCAAGCCAACGAACACAAGCAAGCAAGCAAGCATCTAGCTATGTGGGACCTCACCATTGTTTCTCACATGATCAAGGGGCTGAGAATGAAGCATCCGTAATTCCTGCAACAGTAGGTCCATACGAGACTTCTTATTCTGCAGTTTCTGAAGTTTATTCTGCAGCTGCTGTCGGCCCTCTTCAGACTCCACATTTTTGGGAGCTTCGCCTGCCTGGAAAAACACCCACTGTTCTTAGTAAACGTCCAAAAACTTTATTGTGCATTCTTTATATCAACAATATAAATGAAACAATGAATCTCCTTAATAACTAACAAAAACAGGGGGAGTGCATTTGCCATGGCAAAGTGGTTAAGCCGCCTATGTTCTGAAAGTTGTTCTCCGGACTGCGTTGTTCAGAATATGGGTGCTATTTTTCCATAGACTCCTGGGAGTCATTGTTGGAGCTGTGGAGTCTGCACTTTTTGTGATGCTCTTGGCAAGAGGCCTAACTTTCTGCGGAAAGAGACCACGCCAGGTGGGGTGACACCACCTGCAATGAAGTCACCCTCTCAACTTTAGTATAGGGTGTATTTTTAATGTCTGTGGTTCTTTTTTTAAATATTGCCGTTCCAAGTTTTGTAATCACCCTCTGTGAACTCATGCAACATAAAAGGTAAATACAAAACTTGGAACGGCAATATTTCAAAAACCCCAGTCATTAAAAATACACCCTGTACTTTTAAGACCAAAGATGTAGTATATATTCTTCTTACAACCTACTAAAACCATTAATCCATAATGTTTGTATTAGCTCATCATCTCTTAACAAGTCCTTCGCTGAACATCGCTCTCATCACAACCCACTAAAAACATTCTGAATCCTTCACCAGTTCTCCTGTCTCTCTTCATTTTCAGGGTGTCTTCAATGTCCTATGTTCACCTTCATGTCGGTCAACCCTCATACCTTCTCTCAGGAACCATGCCTTCCATTACTTTTCTTTCTAAACCACTGGGACTTTTTTTTGTGTGCACTCGCTGTGAACTCAAGTATAGTCCATATACATGCTACTACTTCAAGTGCACTGGACTGATTATTGAGGGTAGATTAGCTTTCCCTATTACCAGTGTCCCTCGCCATCAGGCAAACCCACTCCAACTTCAGAGGTACTTGTAATTTATGTCCCCAAGTCAAGGACGAGAAGATAACATTTTAGTCCAACTGACCTATGTAGGGGTTGAACCCGCTACCTCGGCATCAGCACACTGGATGTTTAAGAATGAGTGTTCTTATCTATTCTGCCATGCTGACCCCTCTTGGGACATTTAATATGGCAGAAGTATTTCAGTTTCCATAACATGGTGTTGTTGTTTATGAGCCAGCTCTCTTTCAAGTTCAGATCTGGTCAAATGTCGGCATTCTTCTTCTAAAGAATTGTTCTGAAACACTCAAGTTCAAAAGCTTCCATTTTATTCTTAAGGGGTTGTGAAATTACCTTCAAATTGTTCATCATTATCTGAGAATGCTAGGTATCTGATCTCACTACCCAAGAGATCTTGGTGCAAGGGAATATCATAAAATACCAAAAGTTCTTGGACAAATTCCCAGCCCTTTTCTGAGATCATACCCTGTAGCTTCCAAACCTGAAGCAGACACCGTAATCTCTCAACTATGGCTCCCTCGATATTGTTAATCGATAACCAGAATGCATGTATGTACACTGACATACTTGTTGCTCTTACCTGAGAGAACTCATTCCTGAGATAGTTCAGCTGTCTCTTCAGCTCCATGAGTTCACTGGGAAGACTCTCCACCTCACACACCTTGGAATTATCCTCATCGTCCGATTCTGGGTAACCAACAATGTTGGACTTCAACTGTCTGTCTTCCCCGACAGCTCCAGTCTCGTCATCATTGCCATTCATCTCCCAGACAGCACCGCCTAGTTCTGAATCCTCAGCTTGTGCCTGCTGACTGGCAATTTTCTGCTCTAAAAGCTGACGGTCGGTGGTTACAGCAACTAATGCTGCCCGGGCTGTAGGAAAGAAATGCATAATAATAATTTTTTTTTCGCTCACTCATTTTGAACTCAAGTGTAGTCAATACACACTACTTCTTCTAGTGCTGGACTGAATTTTGCGTGTGGATTAGCTTTCCCTATTAACAGTGTCCCATGCTAACCCACTCCAAATTCAAAGGTACTTGTAATTTACGTCCCCAAGTCAAGGATGAGAGGTCAAGATTTTAGTCCAACTGTCCGATATAGGGGTTGAACCTCCTAAATTAGCATCAGCGCACCGGATGTTTAAGAATACTGGTTCTTATCCATTCGGCCATGCTGACTTACACATAAATAATTTGATTTGGGGTTGAAGTTTGCAAACGGTCATCTTCAGTGCTCACCGATACCTCTTATCAAAGCTTCAGTATCCTACAGCTTGACAGCCGAATCGGTGGTCATGTGTTCGAATCCCAACTAAGGCAGACTTTTGTCCGCACTTGGGCTCCCAGACTGACCTAGTTAAAATGGGTACCTGGGAAGTAAAGGCAGCTGGTGTGATATTGATCACAACATTCATCGAGTGTTGATTGGTCTATAAACAACATGGGGCTGGCATCATATAACCAATGTGCCTCACGATGTGGAAAACACATCCTGTACTGTACTCATCCACCCATATACCACACAATGAGATCTCAACACTCATTGAGTGTCTATGAAACACATGGGGCTGGCATCACATAACCAATGTACCTAAAGATGTATCAAACATGTCCTTCACTTTACTCATCCTCCCATGTACCACACAACGAGATCTCAACACTCATCGATTAGTCTATAAACAACATGGGGCTGGCATCACATAACCAATGTACCTAAAGATGTATCAAACATGTCCTTCACTTTACTCATCCTCCCATGTACCACACAACGAGATCTCAACACTCATCGATTAGTCTTTAAACAACATGGGGCTGGCATCACATAACCAATGTACCTAAAGATGTATCAAACATGTCCTTCGCTTTACTCATCCTCCCATGTACCACACAACGAGATCTCAACACTCATCGATTAGTCTTTAAACAACATGGGGCTGGCATCACATAACCAATGTACCTAAAGATGTATCAAACATGTCCTTCACTTTACTCATCCTCCTATGTACCACACAGCGAGATCTCAACACACTGTACAAACTATGTAGCACTGGTGACAATACCCATACGTACAATATGCTAGAATTCATGCATACTATGTATTCTATTGTAGGCAGACTTTCTAACATTGTGCTTTCGCAGTGGCCTATAAGGCCCACTCTGTTCAATGTTCAACTCCCTAAGGATATTTAATGTGGACAATATGCACACAAAACTGCTTACAGATCTTTACCAAGCTATATTTGTTTTACCTCTGTGAGAGAGAGACGAGAGAGAGAGAGACGAGAGAGAGAGAGAGAGAGAGAGAGAGAGAGAGAGAGAGAGAGAGAGAGAGAGAGAGAGAGAGAGAGAGAGAGAGAGAGAGAGAGAGAGAGAGAGAGACAGAGAGAGAGAGAGAGACAGAGACAGAGAGACAGAGACAGAGACAGAATGATTGTGCCAAAACAAAAATCAAAACTAGACCGCAAGGTACCTCTGCACCGCAGGACAGAATTGAAAAGACTACACTTGAGTGAATAATGAAGGTGACATATGTATCAGATTCAAGACTATACCAACATTATACCTTTGTTATCTCTAGTCTGTGCCTCTAAGAGCTTCTTTTCCGTCTCTCTGCGCCTCAGATTTAATTCCTCCTGGCGATTCATCAGGGCTTGTAACTAACAGAGAAGTCAAACATACAGTTACATGTTATTTTAATAACAATAATGATAACGAATGAGGTGGTGAGTTGAGTCAAGAACCGACATCACAGCACTTGTGACATTCCCATATGTGTTCTGTCCTCACCTGCAACAGCCAGTGAAGAGTCCCCATACTAATGGTACCAGTGGTAGTCTGATTATGTGTCCGTCTGGTTTTTCCTGTTGAGTGTCAGCCTGATCTTCTAGTCACTCCCTGCAGCAGCACCATTCTCTCCATGCTGTGATGATCTACGAGCTATTCTGCACCATACATACGATTCCAAAGCGCCCCGACCACATCTGCCCTATCATGCACCAATTCCCCCACCAAGGGGTCCAGACCCAGCCAATCTGTCCGCCCGCTCATTTCCCACCACACCAGCTAGTCCTTGGGAAAAAATCCAACAAGTGATACATAAAGGAATATATTCCATGTCTACCACCACAGTTCACTGATTGCGCTGTGAATGTGAACAATAAGGTCACTCAAAAAGTGCGACACCTAAAACAATATACTCCGTGCCTACCACCACAGCTCACTGAATGTGCTGTGAATGTGAACAATAAGAATGCAATGAGTGCGATACCTAAAGGAATATACTCCATGCCAACCACCACAGCTGATTGCGCTGTGATTGTGAACAAGAATTCTCAAACAGCGAGATACCTAAAGCTGTACTCTGTTTCTACCTCAACTTTCCCATTGCTGTTACCACCACTGCCCATCATTTGTGCTGTAAATGTGAACAAGAACACTCATCCAGCTTGATACATAGAGCTGTATACTCCATGCTGGCCCTAACTGTTATTCATTTGTGTTGTGAATGTGAACATGAATGCCTATTTGGCTTGATATCTAAAGGTATCACTACATGTCTACCTCAACTTTCTGTTAAGACCACTGCTCAACAATTGTGCTGTGAATGTGTAAAAACAAGAATGTCCAATCAGAGAGACATCTAAAGCAATGTACCCCATGTCTACCTCAACTTTATTATCACCACTGAACATAAGCAGTACTGTGAAAATAAAGAAGCATCAATGTTCAAAATACCTGTTGCTCTTTCTCTCTCAGAATGTATAATAGTTCCTGGTGGCGCGTTGAAGCCGCTTCACCGTCAATATCTCCTCGACCACCTCCTTCACCCTACAGGAATTGAGAAAGCATACAAAATGACAAGTCAGAGACTTAATCATTATAAAACTCTTGAAAGCTCATATTAATATGACCAAAGATGACTAACTACATCATCTTCTGCTGCTGCCTATCTCCTAGTAGAGCACAGACCCTTAACTAATTCATATTAAGCCCTATCCTTTGCTATCTCAGTAAGCTCCTTCCATATCCTCTCATATTATTTATCACTGTCTCTAATTCTCTTCTATGTGTAGTTTATGTCTCCCTATATTTCTTTTACCCCACATGCCCCAGAGAAAGGACTTTACAGATGACTACTGACAGATTGTAACATACGAAGTTAGAATATTGAATACAACAAGGTCTTAGCTTGTCTTTTCCAATACTTTTTGTTTTAGAGAACACACACCAAAAGAATGTACACACTTAGGACTTGAATAATACAACTTAAAACATACATTACAAGTTTATTTATTTATTAGCTTGAAGCAAAATTGCAAATCTTTAAATATTCAAAGCTACAAATTAAACCAAGATTTTGTAACAAAAACATTTTTTAAAAAAAACAAGTTTTCTTGATTAATACACACCAAGTAATAATGTTTGTATCAATAAACAATATTTTAAAAACATTCTGATCTATATAACTACCCAATTAATGACCCAAAAAAAAAATCAATAATCAACAATAACTTGCAAAACACTTCTCGAAACTGCTTACCTCCCCAGCTGTTGTCCCCAAAATGCCAAGGTGTCCCTGAATCAAACTATTTTCCAGATCTGCTACTTTGTGGGAGTTTGCTTTTTCTGATGTATTTTCCATGGCTCCTCGTGCGGGCAATCTATAGGGGTCTTCTTCTGCATTATCTCCGTCACTGGAGCCAATGCCTAGTTTACTCTCTATGCGAGGCCGCAAGTCTTGAGAGTTATCCTAAGGAGCATTATAAAAAGCCATGGCAATAATCAAACTGTCAAATCCAGAGACAAATCTTGACTCTTCCTAAACAGCATTATTAAATGTCATACAGCTGTGGTGAGGCTGCGAGGTTTCAAGGCTTGACTCAGGCTCTGAAGTCACTGCATTCAAATCTCAGAATAGGGGTTGCAAATGTTTATGTTTAATAGAACCACCGATTTCTAATGATGTCAAACATTCATAATGAAAGGCAAAATTCATGGCTGGTGACTTTTAAAGTTAGCTGCAGGCCCTTTACAGGATGCTGCAATCAAGCCCAGCATTTATTGCCTGTTTGTGATTTACTAAGCAATGTTAGTTCGGTACATTGCAATTGCTTTCTGAATTGGCTGACACCTCATACCATCAAAATCAACGCAAAAATGTCTGCTTAGAAATCAACTGAAGATTATTTCAAACCCTCAACTCAGTAGACAAGGAATTACAAAACATTGCACATCTGACTACCAATCAAGCCACAGTGCCAGTTGGGTCCCTTTTACCAAACATTTGGGTTCATTTATATAGTTAAATGACAGACAATAAACTCTTTCGCAGGATGTAAACTTTTAACAGCAGCTATAGTAAAGTAATAAACTTTTAACAGCAGCTGTAGTAAAGTAATAAACTTTTAACAGCAGCTGTAGTAAAGTAATAAACTTTTAACAGCAGCTGTAGTAAAGTAATAAACTTTTAACAGCAGCTGTAGTAAAGTAATAAACTTTTAACAGCAGCTGTAGTAAAGTAACAAACTTTTAACAGCAGCTGTAGTAAAGGAATAAACTTTTAACAGCAGCTGTAGTAAAGGAATAAACTTTTAACAGCAGCTGTAGTAAAGGAATAAACTTTTAACAGCAGCTGTAGTAAAGGAATAAACTTTTAACAGCAGCTGTAGTAAAGGAATAAACTTTTAACAGCAGCTGTAGTAAAGGAATAAACTTTTAACAGCAGCTGTAGTAAAGGAATAAACTTTTAACAGCAGCTGTAGTAAAGTAATAAACTTTTAACAGCAGCTGTAGTAAAGTAATAAACTTTTAACAGCAGCTGTAGTAAAGTAATAAACTTTTAACAGCAGCTGTAGTAAAGTAATAAACTTTTAACAGCAGCTGTAGTAAAGTAATAAACTGTTAACAGCAGCTGTAGTAAAGTAACAAACTTTTAACAGCAGCTGTAGTAAAGGAATAAACTTTTAACAGCAGCTGTAGTAAAGGAATAAACTTTTAACAGCAGCTGTAGTAAAGTAATAAACTTTTAACAGCAGCTGTAGTAAAGGAATAAACTTTTAACAGCAGCTGTAGTAAAGTAATAAACTTTTAACAGCAGCTGTAGAAAAGTAATAAACTTTTAACAGCAGCTGTAGTAAAGTAATAAACTTTTAACAGCAGCTGTAGTAAAGTAATAAACTTTTAACAGCAGCTGTAGTAAAGTAATAAACTTTTAACAGCAGCTGTAGTAAAGTAACAAACTTTTAACAGCAGCTGTAGTAAAGGAATAAACTTTTAACAGCAGCTGTAGTAAAGGAATAAACTTTTAACAGCAGCTGTAGTAAAGGAATAAACGTTTAACAGCAGCTGTAGTAAAGGAATAAACTTTTAACAGCAGCTGTAGTAAAGGAATAAACTTTTAACAGCAGCTGTAGTAAAGGAATAAACTTTTAACAGCAGCTGTAGTAAAGGAATAAACTTTTAACAGCAGCTGTAGTAAAGTAATAAACTTTTAACAGCAGCTGTAGTAAAGTAATAAACTTTTAACAGCAGCTGTAGTAAAGTAATAAACTTTTAACAGCAGCTGTAGTAAAGTAATAAACTTTTAACAGCAGCTGTAGTAAAGTAATAAACTGTTAACAGCAGCTGTAGTAAAGTAACAAACTTTTAACAGCAGCTGTAGTAAAGGAATAAACTTTTAACAGCAGCTGTAGTAAAGGAATAAACTTTTAACAGCAGCTGTAGTAAAGGAATAAACTTTTAACAGCAGCTGTAGTAAAGGAATAAACTTTTAACAGCAGCTGTAGTAAAGGAATAAACTTTTAACAGCAGCTGTAGTAAAGGAATAAACTTTTAACAGCAGCTGTAGTAAAGGAATAAACTTTTAACAGCAGCTGTAGTAAAGTAATAAACTTTTAACAGCAGCTGTAGTAAAGTAATAAACTTTTAACAGCAGCTGTAGTAAAGTAATAAACTTTTAACAGCAGCTGTAGTAAAGTAATAAACTTTTAACAGCAGCTGTAGTAAAGTAATAAACTTTTAACAGCAGCTGTAGTAAAGTAATAAACTTTTAACAGCAGCTGTAGTAAAGGAATAAACTTTTAACAGCAGCTGTAGTAAAGGAATAAACTTTTAACAGCAGCTGTAGTAAAGGAATAAACTTTTAACAGCAGCTGTAGTAAAGGAATAAACTTTTAACAGCAGCTGTAGTAAAGGAATAAACTTTTAACAGCAGCTGTAGTAAAGTAATAAACTTTTAACAGCAGCTGTAGTAAAGTAATAAAATTTTAACAGCAGCTGTAGTAAAGTAATAAACTTTTAACAGCAGCTGTAGTAAAGTAATAAACTTTTAACAGCAGCTGTAGTAAAGTAATAAACTTTTAACAGCAGCTGTAGTAAAGTAATAAACTTTTAACAGCAGCTGTAGTAAAGTAACAAGTCAAGGATCCTTCCCCACATCTTAAGACACACTGGGTATATGGTGCAAACCCCATATTTGAATAGACCAATCGGCACTCGAAGATCAGACTGATCAGGTTGATTTGTGCCCAAAAGGTTTGTGAGCAGTGTGGACAGCAGGTGGTAATCACACCAGAGAAGGGATAGGCTGAAGCGTTTTTTCAACCGCAAAATAAGAAGTCCGTCCAGCCTTGGTAAACTTGCCAGGATATGATGGAGCAGCAATTTTTATGGCACTTTTATTAGCCCCTTCTTCATGCCATGGAAGTGAGCAGTAGAGGCTGGTCTGTCACTTAGGGAGTTGCCAGTTCACTGCTGTTTCAGTCAGTGAAGGACAACCGTGGGACGTGAACCGTCTTGTGTATCTAGGTCTGCAACTATGGCTGTCAACTTAATTCAAGCCTACCACTTCATTACTCGCTCAACACCACAGGACATGAAGAGATGATGATTGATGAGACACTGAGGCTGGAAGAGAGTAACCCTAGCTGTGACTTGGATTTTAGGAGGAGTTATGCAATGAATCAGCCCCACTCTCTTGCCCGAGTCCATCTTAATCCTGTAGCAAGACAGATGGACCAGACTGGTGTAGATCATGGCATTATAAGGTGAGGTAACCAGTTAGCTTCATCCATACATTTTCACTCCCAAGAAATCTTTGATACTTGTTTAAGAGACTGGGCCAACCCCCAGAGTCGCATGTGGTCATTAAAAAAAAAGCCTCTCCTCAACTGGTAATCAACCCAAAATGTTGGTAAACAGACACTCAATTCACTATGCCCTTAAGCTGTATGTCACATAAACAGACTGATAACACTTACTGTTGTTGGTAAACAGGCAATTCACTATGTCACCAAGTCGTAAGTCATATAAACAAACTGATAGCACTTACTACTGTGTTGATAAACAGACAATTCACTGTCGCCAAGCCGTAAGTCATATAAACAAACTGATAGCACTTACTATTGTGTTGATAAACAGACAATTCACTATGTCACCAAGTCGTAAGTCATATAAACAAACTGATAGCACTTACTACTGTGTTGATAAACAGGCAATTCACTATGTCACCAAGTCATAAGTCATATAAACAAACTGATAGCACTTACTACTGTGTTGATAAACAGACAATTCACTATGTCACCAAGTCGTAAGTCATATAAACAAACTGATAGCACTTACTATTGTGTTGATAAACAGACAATTCACTATGCCACCAAGCCATTTATCATATAAACAGACTGATAACACTTACTGTTGTGTTGATAGACACCCAATTCACTATGCTACCAAGCTGTATGTCATATAAACAGACTTAAAGTCTGAAGTCCTAAAAGTCGAGAGGATCAACTGCATTGCACCGGGTTTTATCCCATATGGCTCGGTCTCTTCCTCAGGTTAGCCTGCTGAAAGCACCACACAAAGCACGAACTCCTTAGCTCCAGCGACGACCCCCAGAAGTCTCAGAGAAAAATGCACTCGTGAACTGAAAGACATAGCCCGGAATCAAACCCACAACCTTTGGAGCACGATGAAGATGACTTCACCACTTTGCCATATAGACTACCGAAAGCTGAGATTGAAAGCACTTACTGTTGTGTCAGATTCCTCTGTTTGAACCTCCAAGTCTACAGAAGTATCATCATCAGAATCATATTTCATCTCCATTTTCATTGCCGCATCATCATCGCATCCCGCAGCTTCATCCCCATCATTGTCATGTTGAGTCTATGTGGAGATAAAGATTTTAAACCCAAATAATGAAGAAAGAGGAAACAAAGTTAATGAAAAAATGACCACACTACTGACATATTTAACAGACAAACATTAACACAACAGATAAATTACAAAACAAAGTAATAATATAAAATATCTGAAGTAAGTTATTTATATAGATAATTAACACAACAATCAACAAATATACTGGCCTTATGTTGAGTTGACGTGACACTGATCAAAGAAACGTAGACGTGGGTATGGTATCTGACTATTATAGATACCAACGGTGGCTAGACGTATGTAAGTAGTTGAATTCTATGACTAATATTATCGAAGCGTGAAAAATGTTGCGTGTGTGATTTCCTATCCCGTCCGTGTGACAATCGTAATACAAAATGTCCCGTAGCAGATCTGCGTGGTAGTGTCCTAGTCCTGGCGTCAGCTTAGAAGTGTCGGTCGAGATGTAGATCAATTCTGCTACAAAATCCTGTGAGCAAAGTCGCAATGAGCATCTCAACAAAATGATTTCCTTAAGAATGATGGTGGAGAGAAGCATAGATGGTGGAGGTCAAGTCCATAATGTGTAGCATCCATACTGGCATCCGACGTTAGTGTAATCCACCGAAATATGTTTCGGTATTCTAATGTGGCACCGTGGCAACGCGCCCGCTGTATCGGATGAATTCACACTAACAGCACCGGTGTCACTGGTTAAGGTGTGGACCTTACGACGATAAAAGCTGGCTGCTCGGTATGTATGGTGATGGTGATGAACTGTGAAACGATCCTTGATAATAATTACGAACGTGTGTTTCGTATGTAATCTGGTGAAGACATCAACAAGTCCATTGGGAATTTCATGGAGGGAAGTGTCTGTGTGAGGCTAAAGTCGTCCATCTTCTGTTACCTGTCGACATGGGTGTCCAAATGCTTCAAAAATCAAGTCCAAGATGTGTGTCTGTATGTCCTGACTGTCTATTGGATGTGTGGTCGCTGACAAAGTATAATTCCTCCACGTACGAATCAGAACAGAATTTACACACACATAATTATTGACTTTGGGGTGTGTTGATGTTTGGCAAGTGCACAGTGGTGGCTACTGGTTGAGATTTCTTGGGATTCCCGGAATACGAGTCCTCACGTGCCATATTGCTGCTGAATGGGGTTATTCTATAAATTATGAATTTGTAAAAAATCCAACACAAGATAAGCTCGGCTCACTTCATTAACTTCAACAGCAATGTGAACAATAATTAACGAGATTGGACGACGTCGTCAGTCAAGTGAAAATGGCTGTTTAAGGCAATGCTAACTGTAAAAAATTTAATTCCATAATACTTAATTTCCATGTTCTTTTATGATATAGGGTTTGATACTGAAGACTGCTGATCGATAAAATATTGTCAAATTGACTTTGCACTTAATGGTTGCTATGGAAACCAAGATAAACAGCGGCCATATTGAATTTCTTAATGTACCTCTAAAACATTTATTTTTTAATGTACAGGCTAAATTCTTTGTATTATGTGTAAATAAATAGACCCTTTACAAGTTTAGTAGAAAATTTTAATGATATCTCCTTGCAGTTTTTTTTTTCATAATTTGAAAATTTTAATGACATTTTTCATGACATTTTTTTTTTTTTTTAGTGCAGCACAAAAACTTAAACTTAATTTTAATGATTGATCTACTCACAATGTAAGTGATATAATAAAGAATATCTCTGCAAATTTGGATTAAAATCTAACGGATAGTTTTAAAAAAAATTGTACCTATGTATAAAAAACTGGCGAAATGAGAAAACGGGGAAAAACTAATTATTTTTTTGTTTTTCATTACTAATACACTCTTTTACAGAGCAAAACAGTGTAAAACTTTACCTGACTGTTAAAATAGTCCTGCTGAATATGCAGGACCTCCCTCAAGGGCATGCAGCTCACCTTGTCTCTTCAGTTTGGCCGCTCGTACAGTGTCACGTCTTTTAGTTTGTTTGTCCTTCTTGTACTTCAGACTATTTCTTACTTGCTTCTGCATCCTAGATGTTCCTAGTCTCTGCATATGCAGGCCTGTAGAAAGTCCATAAAACTGGGCAGTGTCTTGGGCAGCAGCAGCTCCAAAGTTGAACTCTCTTGCTGCAGTTACAACTGCAAACTGAACGCGCTTGCGAGAGGCAAAGTTGTCTTTAGTGCATCGAGCCCATATCAAGCTGTGTAAACACTCATTTGAATTTTGAGTTTGTCCTGACACACATCTACTAAGTAGTTTAGTGTCAGACAGCCTTTCGTAAATTGATAAACAGATATTTCTCAAGCTTGTCACGGTTGAGCCATGTGTGTAACATCTTGTCATGAGGACCTGGTACCTGATGCTTAGCCAGGGCGGATTGAAAAAAACACCAAGATTGCTCTCCACTTGTGCACATTTCATGACGTGGACTTTTGTCTGTTGAAAAACAGTGATGCAGTGAAGCCATAACACTTTTCCGCATGGACTCTACACTTGTGTTGTTTCGAATGGCTCTATTGTAGTAAATTGTCAGCCTACGGATGACATTTTGCGTAAGCTGACCTTTACCGCGTCCTCCTAGGGTCACACCTTGCTTTCGGCAGTCAGCAACAACATTGCGGTGTGCTGTTCCAAGGCGTTTACTGACATGGTTGATACACTCCTCTTTGTCTATTTGAATGTCATCCCCATATGGTTTGATCTTGGTAAGTTCAGCAAATGTTTTGGTGTAACCATCAGAAAGTATTGACGTGTAGCGAAGTTTATGACGGGCCACAGACCGTCGCCACAGCACCCTTGCAGCCTCAACCTCCATCATTCCAGCAGATCCTGTGAAATTGTTATCACAATTTAGAAGATGTTCTGCCTTCCATGCTGCAAATTCATCTGGTTTGTCCCTGGAAAGTGTCTTACCAGTGGTTTCACACACCTGACAATATGTGGACATAACATGGGCATCTATGCAAAGTCCCGTAAGAACATCCACTGCACAGCCAACTCCAATGTGGGATGTGTGGCCTCTAGTCAGCCAAGTGCCATCAAGGCTTTCTTGCTGTTAGTTTTCAAAATAAGACTAGCATTTTTACAAACTGGACAACATAACATTTTGATTATTGCCTCAATTTCTGAACAATCAACTATTGCTCTTTGTTCCCGTTTTTGATATCCATTGTCGTCACCAGAAGCATACTTGCTGCTAGTGGATGTTGTGTATTTATACGTATCTCTTTTAAATTGGCTTCGGGTAATAAAAGAATTACTTCCACAACTTTGAGAAGAACACGATAGCACTGATTCATTCAAATTCACTGTCAAAACACTTGGATTTGGAAGAAGTGGCACGTGTACTTTACCTGGGTCGCTTTCAGTAGTTTCAGAATTGTCTGTATCGTTTACGACGTTCTGATAGGCTTTTCGCTGCTTACGAGCATTTGCGAGGTGTAGTCTGAGAGATTTCTTACGTTGAGTAGATGACTGGATGTTGAATTTCTTAGAACGAGGCATATTTCAATGCGTGTCAGTCTGTCGTCAACAATGAAAGTTCAGCACGTCGCGAGGTGTAAACAACACAAAGCCGCCATTTTGGAAACCCACGTGATCAATTTCAGCCATCGGCTAACGCGGATTGCTTACGATGTTCCATCGTAGACGAACTCGGAGTTTCACGAACAGTTACGGAAGATCACGACCTTTCCAGGGATACCTTACACGTGCGTGTCGTGTTTTCCTGAGATATCGTTGCTAGGATTTGAAAACCGTCAATTTCGCAACAATTGTCAATAATTAGAAAATTTGACACAGAGGGTGGGTTCAGTAAATTATGAATATTGCATAAAAATAACAGTTTTTAAACAAAAACAAGTACAGAATCTGATAGAAGACATGATAAGGTGTCTAAAAATTAACTATTCCAAAAATAGCCAAGTTGACCAAAAATCGATGTTTTTACTGCCGCACATCGCCTTAATAAACATTCTGTAGCATCCAAGGATTTAATGTGTCCAGTAATTATCATGTAGCACCCGCTGGGTCTGTTACACCAGGTCCGCAGCAAGTCTTAGTTAAGCTTCCAATAATTAAAAAAGGAATCACCGACCTTATGATTACCACCGGTTATAATTGGCCATCTCAGGCTGTACGCCTTCGAACGTCCTTCACTCTCTCCATCAGTGACATGTCTTGCCGCTCTGGATACACAGCTATTTCCTTTCGCTGTTGGTTCATGCGTCTGTGGCGATATTTTGCATCATGTTAATAAGCCTCTTGTTTGTCAGTTAATGATATTCCGCCACTGTTTAATTCCAAGTAACCATCAGTCCAGCTCTATCCAAAATTGCACTGCCTTCTCCTTGTCGTTTCCCCAGAAGTCTGCCGTTGTTGAGCTAATCGCTCCGTGATATTTTGCGTGTTTTCAATGCGTCTCCTAGTTTCTTATCACATTTGGCGTTGAGGCTTTCTCTCTACTTCATATGACGTCAGTGTTGCGATTGTTGCGTGCACTGACTATATGGCACTCATGCACTAGGTGTTTGCAATGTAGATCTCAGCACATTATGCAGCAGGACAGTTCTAGAACCTTGGTGGCATCTTGTCCCCTGGCCAGTTCTACTGTCTCATGCACCAGGTGTCTGCAATCTCCTGTGTCCATGTTCATGCTAGTCGACCCCTGCCACTTCTTTCAGCAATCATGGAACAGTTGCTTATCTGTTTTCTCCCTTTTGTGGGAAACATTTTGTTACTTGTGATGTGTTGTAGTAAAGTTTACCCTTCACTTCTCGTTTCTTGGTGATGTGATTTATTCATTGTATTTCTGGAATCATGCCCTCCATCAGTGTACTTTCCATGCCAGTTTGACACAATGTAGATCAGTGATAATAAATATTACCATTTTTACCTTTAAGTGCCTGGTCTGAAGAGCAAACAGTAGACATCACGACTCTTCAATCCTCTCTGTCATCTTATATTTTAATCAAAATGGTGGTGCCTATATTATTATTAGTCATCCAACTATTAGGCTTTTCACAAACATATTTCTCCGTCATTCTCTGCCTCACTTAACCACCATGTTCCCACACAAGGTTTAATTTCTGTATTCCACCATTTTTTAATGTTATTAAGTTGAGTTGAGTCAAGAACCAAGATCGGAGCACTCAGGACATTCCCATAGTACGCCGTCGTCATCTCCAACAGCCAGCAAAGAGTCCCAGTACTAATGGTTCCAATCTGATTATGTGTCCATCTAGCCTTTCCTCTGATCCCTGAGTGTCAATCAGATAAATGTTACTATTATATTATCTAATTAAATATTTCAAAATTATTCAAAACAAAATATGCCTTCAAATATAGAAAAATAAGGATAAACGGTGACACATACATTAAATTGAATACTCTGTGAATCGTTCTAGGCAATTTTAAAACAGCAATGCAGATTCAAAGGTTACAAAATTGCTTACTAATGTGTTCTGCAAGAGACCCCGATACCCTTGTTCCTGCTCTTGCAAATTTCGTATCAGCCGGCGCACTTTCTCAATGTCCTCTGCTTTTTTCTATAGCAAAACAAATTTGTTTAAAAACCAAATTAGATGCAACATTCAGCCATGGGTATGTTTAAGCATTACCATATCAACTACCAAAAGCCACTGACATCACCAAACATCATGGAGATGGATAAATAATGATAAATAAACTGAAATTTAAATTTCACAAATATAAAAAGAGCAAATTGTGATTCACATTTTAACAAATTACATTTTTTCATTCTATCTTTACCCCTACCCTGTTCAACCTTAGAAGAGAAGTTATATTAGGGTCCATTGCCTGGCTCAGATTAATAATCCTGTGACCAAGTCAGCCACAATTTGGATATTAATTTGAAGGCGATTGTTGTCCAAAGGGAGAAATGGGTGTAATAACCAAATTAGTTTTAATTCCGGACACATATCTGGTTAAGTTGTAAAGAAATTACATTTGCCACGGCATGGTTTTTATTGTCCAGTAGTTGGTGAGCCACCTATAAGATTTATAAGAGAAGTAATAAAGAGGTAATCATCATTTAGAAGATCCTTTGCATAATGTCACTCTCTTCATGGCTCAGTGAAAAGTCTCTCAATCCCCACCAGCCTCATGCATTCCCATGCGCAAGGTGTCCTCAATGTCCCACGTTCATCCTTGTGCCAGCCGACCCCTTTCTCTCTCCTAAGAACTATAACAGTCCTGGTTAAGGCGAATTATGAAGAAGTAACAACATTACTCCAAGGCCGTTCTTTCTATTAAGATACTTTAACCCTTTACAGGTCACAGCGTCCGATTCCGGCCGATGCCATAAAACGATCGTAGCGTCCGATTCCGGCCGATACTATTATGCATTGTAAAATCGCGATCTCTCGGCCTTCCGACACTTCCGACTGCCACTTTCGCTTTCGCCGACAGCTTGACAACGTGGCCGCCATTTGTAAACGCGATAGTATGAATTTTAACGGACTTTTAAGGACAATTTTTGATAGTTTTCGGGATTTTTACGCTGTTTTTCAAAATGGATTTCGGCGATTCTTCAAGTGATAGCCGAGATTTCGCTAGGTTCATTTTAAATGACATTAAAGGGCACGAAGTTGACTATTAATCGGAGCTAGATATCAGTGCAAAGCGTTACTTTGCATTAGCAGTCTGAGTCGGACTTTAAAGAAAGTGATTATGATTCTGAAAATGTGTTTGTAAATTGCGGTATAGATGACAGAAAATCACAAGCAACATGCCGTATTTCGTAAATATTTGTGTTCATATATTGATTACCGACAACAATCACGTGAGTAACATATTCTACATGCTTTTCCCTTCATTGTGTTGTTTATTTAACTAAAATTGGTTGACTAACACCTTATTTGTGATGTTTTTACTAACGCGACCCGAAATTTTACCGAACCTGAAAAAATCTTGCCCGTTCAGGGCTAGAAAATGGACAAGCGTCTGCCCTGTAAAGGGTTAATCAGATTCACATCAGTTCAGGAATAAACATACGTCAAAGCAACCCACACTTCAAATCCTGATGTTGCCCAGCGAATCACACGTCCTTCCTAGATGGTGGGTTCTTCACAACTGCCTTTGTTTCTATGATCCTCGTCATAGGACGACCCCCCCTAGCTACATAGCAGTTCTTAGCTAGCCCCCTACTATGGTGCTTGCCCGTGCACTATTTCGTTATTGACTATGCACACCTCACTTACCCTTCTTCCTATTACTAACTCTGTTATAGAACCATGCATTCCATCACTGTTCTTACCAAGTCACAGTGAAACTTAATATGACCAAAGCATTTTTGTTTCTACAGTGATGCTGCCCATGAGCTAGTACTCCTCAACATCCAGGCCTCACAGAATGAAAGTGCTATTCCTCCTCCTGGCCCATGGTATTGCAAGAACTTTTCTTTACACCCAAGCTGAAAAAATCCAACTCCCCTCTTCAGTGTCTGAGACACGGCTCATGACCCATACCCACATGCTGCCAAAAATTTGTCCTCAACTTATTAATAAAGCAGTAAGGTATAAAAATAGCCACTCTTCATTGTAATAACACAATCTGTTGTACTCGAACCCTGTCAAATACATTTATTCATTTTTGTAATTGTTTAGTTTAGTCGACGGATCCACATTACGGCACACATTTCAGTAAAGTGTTTTACACAACCCATAAGTGCTCCATTCTACTCCTAACTCAAGTCTGAGTCAGGAGAATCTCAGCTCAGTGCACGAACTCTGTAGCACAGGCAAGGATCCTGAAATATTTTGGGTAGATTTTTAACTCAAAATTTTGCCCGGGCAGCACCATTAGGCTACTCTTTTTCGATTTTCAACTGCCAAGGGATTTTTTAAGTGCGCAACAAAACACACGGGCGTCCGATCTCACTACCCTGAGACCAGGAGAAATTTTGTTACTAGAAGTCCACGTGAAAAAATCCTGGGGGACCTCCAGCACTCGAGGCGGACACCATCCTCGAGAGATGGGGGGTCCCCCCCCCCCCCCCCCAATGAACTGGAGACGTGATGACTCGGTTTCATCCTGGTAGGCAAGCAACACGCATATTCCAAGCATGATCGTGAACTTTTAAGTGAAGAGTACGAAGGAGGTGCTATCTACCATCATTGTGGGAAATGGCTACGACTCTGTTGCAATCTCGTAGCATGCAAAGTAGTCTTCATTACTGCAGAGACATGGCTGATCTTCCCTTTGTTAGCCAGACTAACTTCCGTCTAGGATGCCCCACTTTAAGGTGAATAATAATCATCTTCAGGATAAACCCTGACCATGGCATTGACCTAGAATGTGTAAATTCATATAACCTAGGAAAGCTTGATCGTCTGTGCTAGCAAATAACTTACAAACTCACCCGATCGCCTAGTTTTTCCATACTCTCTAGCATGGACCTGGCTTGTTTTGTGAAATCCCTGATCTGCATAAGATGAGCCATAATCTCGTTGCTATCTGGCTAATGACAGAAAATAAACCAAAAAAAACAGTCCACTTAACGAATCTAGTACATATAATTCATTTTCACACCAAATAAGTTATCATACATGAATACTATGACAAGACACTGTGTCGAAGTGGGTAAGCCGTCTGCCTTGCACTTCAAAGATTATGGGTTGATTTTCAAACCATCATTCAGTTTGTAGGTGCAATCTTTCCAGAGACCCTGGGGGTCGTCTGGATTTTGTTTGGGAAAGAAAAGTGATGAGCAAGGCAACTGGCCACCACATCTTATTTGCTGTGACCTACAATATGTCAAGATCCATAACTAGACACCTCAATGGCAGTTTGTTGTTTGTCCATCAAGAATGATGATGACCACTCATTTCATCCAGTGGGGTTGAAAGTATGGAGCCATGAGTTCTAAGATGGCTGATAAGGCCTATTTTGGCTTGAAATGTTCTTTGACAATGTGGGCAAAGAATGCTTGATGTTCCAGGAGAATCATCTCCTGCAGTGGTTTTTCTGTCCAGCCTTTTCTTCACAGCTCTTGCAGTCCTGGTTGCTTCACAAGTGACTGCACACTTGCGTAATGATGTACGCCACGAATTTTGGTCTTTGGCAGCAGTCTCCCAAGTGTCAAGATGAATTCTAAAAGCTTTCAGTGAGATTTTCAGTGTCTTTAAAGCGTTTCCTCTGGCCGCCTTGAGAGTGTTTACCACAATGCAGCTCGTCATAAAAAAATTTGTTTGCGGAGCCTGTGATCTGGCATGTGAGTTAAGTGACCAGCCCAGCGAATCTGATTCTTCATTAGGAGAGTGTGGATACTGGGCATGGACGCTCTTTTTAGAACTTCAGTGTCTGGTATCTTGTCTTGCCATTTAATCTTCAATAGCTTCCTAAGGCAGACTGTGTGGAAGTGGTTTAATTTCCTAGCGTGTCGCTGATAAACAGTCCAGGTTTCACAAGCATATAGCAGTGTGGATAATACAACTGCTTTGTAGACTTTCAGCTTTGTTTGCAGGCTTATTCCATTTCTGTCCCATACATTCTTGTACAGTCTGCAAAGACCGCGCTGGCCTTGGAGATTCTTGCATTCACTTCGTCATCAATTGTGGCAGCTTGTGACACAATGCTGCCATGATAGGTGAATTTGTCCACGTCACTTAGTCTATGACCATTCACCTTGATATTCGGCATGGTGTGATTATTCCCTGGAGCTGACTGGAACATAACTACAGTCTTCTCCAAGTTGATATCAAGCCCAAAGTTGGCACAGGCATATGAAAATGCTGAAACATTGTGTTGCATATCTGCCTCTGAGTTGGTATATAGAGCGCAATCATCAGCAAACAGCAGCTCTCTGGCGGTGTTGCTACTAGTTTTTATTTTTTTTATTTTTCAGCCTTCTGAGATTTAACAACTTTCCATCCATGCGGTAGTTGTCTATTCCAATGTTATTGTTCTCGAAGGCATTCGTTAGCATAGCTGAAAACATGAGGTTGACCAGTGTTGGTGCCAGGACACATCCTTGCTTCACTCCATTGGTGACAGGAAAGGGCTCTGATAGTTCACCAGTTTCCTGTACTCTTGCCTGCATACTATCACGAAATAGCCGCACTATTTGGACAAACTTTCGTGGATAGCCATATTTCGCCATAATCTTCCACAGTCCTTCTCTGCTGACTATAAAAAGCCTTGGAACGGTCAATGAAAGTGGAGAACATTTCAGAGTTCTGTTCCTGACATTTCTCTTGCAGCTGCCTTGCAGCAAAAATCATGACAACAGTTCCTCGTTCTTTTCTGAAGCCACATTGACTCTCAGGAAGAAGACCTTGATTGAGATGGGCCGTGAGGCGATTGAGAAGAATTCTGGCGAGTATCTTCCCTGCAATTGAGAGTATATGATATGGGACAACTTTACTGCTGTATATGAAAACAAACTCTGAAAATGTCAACAACCGCAAACTGACTGTTGCTTTCTTTAAATATATTCAGACTAACATATGAAGGTGTACAAAAAATAGAAATCCTCAGCAAATGACGCAAGGTGCAGATGCTGATTGTTCCATAGCATACTGGATGCAAACACTGGATTCATCCCCACATTTATCACTCCTTCCCACAACCACACTTAGAATCCACATTCGTGAGGGCTGGTCTGGTTCGCAAGTCTGGAGTTTGTTGTCTCGGATGGCTATGTGAGGGGCACCCAAATGGGAACTTCCCAGCCGACGCAAGTTAGCGAGGCAGGCGTTTCAAGAATGTGACTGCAGCACAAAGCCAAAGTTAAGGTCTCAGCGGGCGAAAGAGCAATTTTTGTACAATAGTTCAAAGAAGGTCTCGATAAGCGCCCACTCTCTCTCGATGAGTGGTGGGCCTGCAGCCAGTAAGCTGGCATAGCTTTTTGGTCAATCCTGCCTGGTGTAGCTTGAAGCTCGTCGGGAGGCGTCCAGTGGTTTTGCATGTATCACCGGGTACCGAGAGGGCGCTAAGCGATTGCTACTCTTGGCCTGCGTGTGCGTGAATAGTCTGTCTGTGTGATAGATATCTGATTGATCCTGCCAGCAGTCATATTTTTGTCTCTCACTGTCTGGGCTTCACCAAAGGTGGAAAAAGCGTCCCGGTGGCACGAAGTGGAATATTGCTTGGCTAGCAAAATCATTACGTGGAAAGTCCTAATCATAAGCTCGCTGTGTGGATGTTATCTGCAGACTGATCTCTCCTGGTGTCAGGAGGAACAGCTTATGGTGGACGAGGGGCCCAATATACATAAGTGAGACTAAGTAGCCATGTGCAGGACGTAACGATTCCTTGGGTGAGCCCAGTACTAGAGCGTTATGTGTCGGCTCTGCAATTATGGAAGCCTCCTTGGATGGCGGGGAATGCCCATGGTCTGCCCCTGCCTTCCCTTGAGGGCTGACCAGGATGTCTTTGGCTGTTCTAAATGGGCCAGCTGGGATGGGGGATAACACCACAACAGTGAGAGTCAAACGTTCTAAGAAGAAGAAGAAGAAGAAGAAGAAGAAGAAGAAGAAGAAGAAGAAGAAGAAGAAGAAGAAGAAGAATCCACATTCAAGTATCCTTTGGTAGCTTGACAACATAAAGAGCAGGTCACAACCCTAGAAAATTTAGCACAATTATACAATCTATGTGGGAGTCATGGTACAGCAGCGGTTAACATGCTTGCCTGCCAATCCAGCGGTTGTGTGTTCGAGGTGGATTTTGTTTTTAATTGAACTGAGCTCACCCAGCCTAAAACCAGTACCAGAAAATGTTCTGGGAGGTAAAGGCAGCAGGAATAATAATGACCATACCATCCACTGAGTGCTGATTCAGCTATACAAATATGGGGCTAGCACAATATACCCAATAGACCTCAAGGCAGGGAAAAGGGTCATTTACACAATTTACCCACCATTTATAAACTCTATAACTCTCTTCTACACACACAGGGATCCTGAACGGTTCTATGGAGTTATACACTGTGTTGAACTGAGATTTTCCTTGTGTGATCTAAGGCATAGATGTGAAGCGTGAACAATAAGCAGACAAGCTGAAAAATATCTGATGGCTGTGGAAATGTTTCTGAAGAAAATGCAAAAATACCACGAACAGACAGAAATACAAATGACCAAGTCCTACAAGAAACAAATGAAAATCGTACACTGATTTAGAGAAATTAGATGTAGACAGTCAAAATTGTTTGGTCACATGATGAGAAGAAATAAATTGGAGAACTTGATGACAACTGGCAAGATCGAGGAGAACAGACCAAGGGTAAGGCAGAGAAGTAAATACCTGGATGGCTTGGCCAAGTGGTATGGTCGAGACAAGAACATTGAGTTGATCCATGACTCTGGTGATTGCGTGAGATGGCAAATCATGACCCCCCAGGCTTCTCGGTATGGCACATGTTGAAGATCTAAGGCAGGAGTTGTTAGAACTTAAGATTTATCTGTAGGCAACGAAGATAGAACCTGTATGTTACTGGGGCCTCTAAGGGAAGCAAAGAATAGTAGCACCATGTAACCTTCCACGCATATCAAAAGAGGCAACCAAGGAGGGTTGGCATGAGACTGGCTATCCTATCCTATAGAAAACTAGCAGCAAAATCAAACCAATCATGAACAAGTCTACAAAGATCTTGGTGTGAGATGGTTGAGACCCTATGCTCTACTTGGAGATAAAAGGCAGTAGAAGGAAAAGAATAAAGGTGGACACTGAATACCAAACCAACAATCCCAAAATTAGGTACCCCATGTTTTAAACACAGACAAGTATACTAATCCCTTACCCCTTGTTCTCTGCTGGAGTAATCCATGTTGTTATTTCTGTTGACGTGTCGATCTCGTGCTCCTCTGAAATCATCTTCAGAGCCAGTCATGTTCAATGAGCTGTGGTGGTATCTCCACCTGCTTTGTGACATCTGTCTTTCGTTGTTTCTCTCTCCATCTGTGCTGACTTGCTGCAAGGCGAAACCCAATGTAAATAGATCAATAGTTTTACAATGAAGTTCACGCGATAACTGGACACTAAATATAAAGACAAAAACTAAATATAAAGACAACAACCTAAAAAATAGGTTACGGAAGGTACATTCAATCAATCAGGTGCAGTCTCCATAATTAATGTTGACTGCAATGGATCTCCATTGTCTGTCCCTCACCTTGATTGTACATTCTGTCAGATTGCTATTCGTCCATCTCTCCATGTTATCTTCCTACTTGCTTTGTTGTCTTGACTTGTTTGCCCCGGTGAGGACCGGGATTTTTTTTCATGTGGACTTCTAGTAATAAAATTTCTCCTAGTCTCTGGATAGTGAGATCGGATGCCCGTGTGTATTACTGCGCACGTACAAAATCCCCTGGCAGTTGGAAATCGAAAAAGAGCAGCCCAACGGTGCTGCCCGGGCAAAATTTCGAGTTAAAAATCTACCCAAAGTATTTCAGGATCCTCGCCGGTGCTACGGAGTTCGTGCACTGAGCTGAGTTTCTCCAGACTCTGGTTTGAGTTAGGAGAACGGAGCACTTATGGATTACACCCGTGTGCCGTGATGTTGATCCATCGACTAAACTAAACTAAACTTTGTTGTCTACCTCTTGATTGCTTGCCTTCAACCTTACTCTCCAGTATAGTTTTTATAAGAGTGTTATGCTTTTAACAAGGCCAAAATATTTCACTTGCCTCTTTGCATTATGATACATTATGGCTCTGTAATAAAGGAGCTGAGTCTGTTTGTATTTATTATTAGAAAATAAAGTTAAAAGTGATCCCATGGCAGATGCTGGCAGGGATGTAAAGACCTTTATATATACTAAGGCATGACATAATGAAGGAGGGTTCCTCTCCCCAGATAATTGCCATAAAATAATGAAAAATTATCATTTTACAAGTCTGGATGTATCCATGGCTGGTCAGAGAAAATCCTGTTACTACTAAGGATTGAAACAACCAATACCTTGGCAAGCAACTGCACAAACTAGTATACTGTCATGGTTCTTATATAAGAAAATTAGAACAGTTAAAGAAATTGTCCAAGAGGAATGGCACTTCACTAAAATTACAGTTTAAAATTTTTTTAAACAAAACGGCACCAATTACAATAATTTATTGTTATAATGGTAAATGTGTAGGTAGTTCTATGGCAGATATTGCCATGAGAGTGTGACGTACTAGGCCTTTACATATTCTAGGATTCAGCATGAGGTGGAGTGGCCAGTTCCTTTTCTCATCACCGTTCCCTACCAGACAATTTTGAAAATTATTTAGTACCACTTTATGAACCTGAGTCAACCCAAGAGACATACTTTTTCTGCTGCTTGTTATGCCCCAATGAAGCGTAGGTGCCAAGACATCCTGTAATTTGCTATCTCTTTCAGCTCCCTCCATGTTCTTCCCATGTAATTCATCTGTCTCTAATTCCCTTCTTCGTGTATTTTAGGTCTCTGTTTATTCCGTTGGTCCTGTGGATTACGAACAAAGGACATTCTATTTATACCCTTATCATGTTTTCTCAAGGTGCATTCTACCCAGCACCTTTTCCTCAACTCCTGACTTAATGATATTTGTTTAGTTCTCTTCTTTAGCTCCACACTGGTGTTTCTGTCACCAGACTCCACCCAGTCTAATAACCCAGCCCATCTCGTTCTTCCTGATCATACTCACTGAGAAAGCATGCCTGAGTGAAAGTCTGTGTCTCCAGCCAGGCTACTGCTTAAGTTACAGCCATGACTTCCATAGCCAGACAACTTATTGTCACCATGAAGGCACCACTGTCTTCTTTCACACTTCTCCCTCTGACCTAAGCCGTAAAAGCCTGTGAGATCCTCACATATCTAACAACAGACATCTGTGTAGATTGATTACATCACCCTCAGAGTAATTCTCAAGTATCAGGGCCTGAACTTCTGCCTACACAATAAATTTATTTGAAAGAAAGTAAATAAATATTTATTTACTTCCAGAACAGACGACTACTTACATCTTCTACATCACTGAATGTCATATGATGTTTCAAGTTTTCTAGAGCCTCCTGCTGAGACTTCAGGCCACCTGAGCGGGGAAATGTAGCTCGATACTGTTTCTTATCATGGGGTGGAGAGTCCAATGACAAAGACTGCTCTTTCTCACGCTCGGGGTTGCCTTTAGACTTCTTACAACGTTTTGAATCTCCACCAAGATTTGACGGACGAAGATCTGAAAGGTCCTACAATATACAAAAGACAGAAAGTGTTATAAGACTTACAGGGCACTGGTCTTACTAATAAATGAAACAACATTTTCAAACAGGACTTCGCTAATATAAAAGTATAATTCTGAGCCAACTAACAAAGATAACATGAACAACTTATGTTATATTGATGACACAATCTCCATAGCAAAAAGCCAGAGGAAATTACGGAAAATGATTAATACAATGGTTGTATAAATTGTCTCAGCTTGAATAACAAACAGACAGAAGTAATAGTAATATCAAAGAAATAAATAACTTTAACCCACAGTCACTAAAGCAATCAGTAAACATTATATCTCTTGGCCTACTGTATGGCAGCAAGAAACTGCCTACTTCGTTCAACCATTATATCTCTTGGCCTACTGTATGGCAGCAAGAAACTGCCTACTTCATGCAGTTAGCATCTATCTGCAGTGTTCCGTCCCAGCCTGTTTATGTCCCGCTCTCTTATGTTTGTTTTTTTCGCTCGCTCACTTTGAACTAAAGCGCCATACACACTACTTCTAGTAGTGCAGGACTGAATTGTGCATGTTAATTAGCTTTACCTATTAACAGTGTCCCCCACCGTCAGGCGAACCCACTCCGACTTCAGAGGTACTTGTAATTAACATCCCCAAGTCAAGGACGACAGGTGAACACTTTAATCCAACTGTCTGGTGTAGGGGGGTGACCCCCTTACCTCGGCATCAGCACACCGGATGTTTAAGAACACACACGTTCTTATCCATTCGGCCATGCTGATCTTCTCTTATGGTTTCACCCAAGTTAGCCCATGCCAGTTCTGATGATGGCATCTGGATTCTATATAAGAAAAATAAGGATTTAAAAGGCAAGCGGACTGACTTCATTGCACCAGGTTTCCACAGGGTCGCCAGCCGAAAGTGTCATAAAAAGCACAAACTCCGTAGCTCCAGCGACGACCCCCAGGAATGTAAGAGGAAACTGCACTTGTGAATCGAACAACATAGACAGGAATCGAACCCATAACTTTCATAGCAGGAGGCAGGAGGCGTAACCACATCGCTATGAAGACTCTTTCATATAAGAATATGTTGTATCTACCTAATATATAACTAGCATATAACTAACATTGGCAACATTTTATCGCTAAAGCTTACCCAATTGTTGATACGCATGTCACTAAGAAAACTATTCAAACTCTGTGCATCATCACGGTCTGAGCTAGCTGAATGTTTCCAATTGCCCCGTCGTTTGGGTTGTGATTTACCCGACTTATTAGGTCGAAATCCACCTGACGCCATCTGAATGAGTACAAAAATGCCCAATTGTGATCAAATAACAAATACATTATAATTATACAAAAAGAAAAACAGCAAAGATAAATCTAAGAAAGTAACAAGTAAAACTGCTCTATAACAGAATCTTCATCTCATACATTTTTCCTCTTGTAACTTGCGGTATCGAGGTGCATATAATAGAATCTCACAGAAATTTACTGTCAGTGTGTTCCCGGGGTGCCTAATGGAAGTAAACTATCAAGCATGTCATAAGAGGTCACTAAGGAGAATTGACTGCCTACTCCATCCCATAGACAGCTTGATATCTTGTTTACCTGGCATGCTCATGTCATCATCAAATGGTTTCATGTGGAGGGTTGGAGTCGCTCATTCACCTGCCAGTTTTCAACATCCAATCCAATCCAAAGCCATGCAGGTCCTCCCACCACGGAGGTACATAACCAGTCTATATGATATGCAACTATTAAAATATATTCAACTCCTTAACAAAACACCAGGAACTTTAGCCACTGCAACTCTGGAGCTGACCAAGTTACTGTCAGATGATTTTCCCTGCTATTTGAAATAACAAGGAAGAAAAAGTGGTAGGTAGGAAACCAGTGTATGTACTTTGGTATCTTGTAATGCAGTATATGTCAATACCTAATATTCTACTCTTAACCTTTAGCGGGCAAATCGTCAGATTCCGTCCTTACCCCAGTACGGGCAAACCGTCTCAAAGCGCCCGTGACTATTATGCATTGTAAAAACGCGATCTCGCGGCTTTCCGAGGCTTCCGATTGTCTACTTTCGGTTTTGCCGATAGCTCGACAACATGACCGCCATTTGCGAGTGCGTACTTAGAATTTGAATGGATTTTTTTTTACGTTTTGGGGGGGGGGGGGGGGGGGTTTAGCTTTGTACTTCAAACTAGATTTCGATGATTCTTCAAGTGATAGTGGAGATTTCGCTGGGTTCACTTTAACCCTTTACAAGGCAGAACGGCCATTTACGTCCGATACCGTAAACAGGCGAAACGTCCCAAACTGCTTGATACTATTATGCATTGTAAAAACGCAATCTCTCGGCTTTCCGATACTTCCGACGGCTACTTTCGCTTTCGCCGATAGCTTGACAACGTGGCCGCCATTTGTAAAGCGCCTACTATGAATTTGAACGGACTTTTACGGACTTTTTTTTTATAGTTTTCGGGGTTTTTATGCTGTTTTTCAAAACGGATTTCGGCGATTCTTCAAGTGATAGCCGAGATTTTGCTCTGTTCAATTTAAATGACATTAAGGGGCACGAAGTTGACTATTAATCGGAGCTAGATATCAGTGCAAAGCGTTACTTTGCATTTAGCAGTCTGAGTCGGACTTTAAAGAAAGTGATTATGATTCTGAAAATGTGTTTGTAAATTGCCATATAGGTGACGGAAAATCACAAACAACATGCCATATTTCGTAAATATTTGCGTTCATATATGGATTACCGACAACAATCACGTGAGTAAAATATTCTGCATGCTTTTCCCTTCATTGTGTTGTTTATTTAACTAAAATCGGTTGACTAACACCTTATTTGTGATGTTTTCACTAACAAGACCCAAAATTTTACCGAACCTGACAAAATCTTGCCCGTTCAGGGCTAAAAAACGGACAAGCGTCTGCCCTGTAAAGGGTTAAGTGACATTTAAGTGCACAAAGATGACTGAATTGCAGCTAGATATCAGTGATACCAGCGTGGACAGTGTACATACACACTTTGAAGACTTTGAAGAAAGTGATTCTAATTCTGAAAATGTGTTTGTAAATTGCCGTATAGATGACTGACACTCACAAACAATATGCCGTATTTTGTAAATATTTGTGTTCCTGTGTGGATTAGCTGCAACCTTCACGTGAGTAAAATATTCTGCATGCTTTTCCCGTCATTTTGCTGTTTATTTCACTAAAATCTGTTGACTAACAACTTATATGTGATGTTTTTACTAACGTAACCCAAAATTTTACCGAACCTCAAAATTCTTCTTGCTCGTTCAGGGCTACAAAACAGACAAATGTCTGCCCTGTAAAGGGTTAATAACCTGCCATGCCAAGAAATTGTCTTAACTAGGTAATGTAATAAAATATCTATAGTACTTGTTTTAACTATGAAAAAAATAATGTTAGACAGAGCTCACAAATGAAATCCAACGGACTCTACACAAGTCATTCAAGTCTATACATCAATTTTAAGTTGCAATGTACATTTTTTAGTGAATTGTGTGTCAAATACCAGTAAAAGAGATATCGAGCAAAAAGCAGGGCTGCCATATAGCAAGGCTGTAACATAGCTCATTTCTACAAATGCTTCATATGTAATCTCAAGGATGCATTATATGTGCATTGATCAATTCCACAAGGAAGGACTATGATTGTTTAAACATTATTGTAATAAGTTAGCTGTACTTTTTGATGCAAAAATATGTAAATATAGAATAATATGCGGATATAATGCATTCTATAATATATCTTGAATAAAAGGATTTCATTAACTTTTCACCCCGTTTCATATTTTCACTTTCCGTACTTCATTTGTTGTTTTTGTATTCATTAGATTATTCTTTTGGGATTGTAAGACTTCAATTTCCCAGCTAAGAATTATTTTTAGGTTTTGTTCATTGATCATGACTGTAGTTGAAATGTCTGCTTATATCCTGTGTGGTTTTTCTGTATGCTGAGCTTCACAATTATAGTCTGTGTTCATTCGAATTCTAATACAACCTATACTTCTTTTATATTATACTCCATGCCTGTTCTGGCCTTAAATGTCAAGAAAAGATATCAGTAGAGAGCTCTGGGTGTGCTTCAAACATGGTAGTATTTGTCCATTAATCCATAGCTTGCAAGGAGTCTTGTTCTTTTTCCATGGTATCTAAGTGCTAAAGCTTTTTATAGGGCACATACAATGACTCCCACTAATTTAGGTAATTATGTCACCATTATGTATGTGCTTCATTGTGTAATTACTAGTAAGCTACACTGATGTAATTGTGCGATGTCGGAAGTGGGTTTAACGTGTACGCTTGCCGTCCACTAAGAGAGGGAAATACTGGTCACCTATCCCTTCATGCATTGAAGCCTATGAAATGTAATGATCCTAATACATCACAGACCCAAAGCAGGGACTTTTTTACAGGCATCTCTTTTTCTTCTTCTTCTGCATTCATCCAGAATATTTTTGGACATAATTGTGTTGTGCCTGTTTACAGCAAAGATGTGATATTTGCACCTTTCGGCCGGCACATCCGACTTCTGCGGGCATTTGTTGACCGAGGTTAACCTTCCAGGGTGGTATCTGTTCAAGTCAGTAAGTTTGTATCTCTAAAGGCAGTAGTTTTGTTTGTATCTCTCGTCTGGTCCCTATCCCTTGGCCTGTTCAACACAGGAGACCCAACTGGTAGCTAGCTAGCTCTTGTGGATTAATAGATCACGCTGACCCCTCTACCACTTCAAGATGGAGATAAAACAGAGGGGAAGGCTGAATTTGAAAATGTGGTGTGCTAGAAGCAACAGAGATGTGGTTCCTGAGATGAATGTTGCGAATTCCATGGATTGTTAGAATAATTAACAATTGCCTAGTGCGGCTAGTGAAACTAGAACATATACAACAATAAGAAAGAGACAAACAGCTTTCTTTGGTCATGTGATGAGAGGTAATGGAGAACATCGTGATGACTGGAAAGATCAAGGGGAAGAGAGGCTGAGGTCGACCAAGAGAAATGATGCTGCATGGACTGAGATGGTGGCATGGAGGAATATCATCAGCAGAGTTGATCCAGTGGAGAGTCATGAACGCCTATGCCAATTGGCAGGGCACTTGATGATGAAAGGTAGGTTACCTGATGAAAAGTCAGGTTGTGTGGCCCGATTTTTTTTATTCAATGCTAAATTGCTTCACAATTACGATCATTATGAGTCTGAATAATTGTTATCATTATAATCATGGCTAGATATTATTTTACCTATTTTACACATGACAATAAAAGAGTGGGGAGTTTACTATTCAACCATTAAACTGTAACCCTAAATCAGCACAAATGAAGGACGTGATGCTGAAACAATGGGTACATTAACTAGTTAGATGCATGCTGTTTACAGGACGTTGAAGTCAACCCGAGCATTTAATGGTTGTCAGTGATTTAGATTTAGGCTATTTTTACTTTTAGTTCAGTAGTTTGCCACTCCTTGAGAGGCCGACGCCTCATATCATTTAAAACAACGCAAAGCGGTCTGCTTACAAATCGCCCACTGATGATTTCGAACCCTCGACACGTTCAACTAAGTGTGCGATATTTATGCGACAGTTCTGTATTCTGTCAATCAACCGTCCAGCAAAACCCTGGCCTTGCAGGCATGAACATGCCTCCTTCCTTCCCTTACTTTTTTATTATAATATTTTAAATTTTAAATTTATAGTTTTGTCTGTATTTCCTCCAGTTTTCACAAACAAATCAAAACGTTATAATGTAATATTTTCAACAAATATGCAGCTAACGTGCATACCTTTCGCAGTCCAAAGCTTTGATGAACAAATGAATATTATCTACGATGTTTGTTTACACCGGCTAACAATATCTACCAGCACCTCTTGCCAGAAGTAGCCATTTCTGACGCTGGCGGAAGAATCTATAAACTATCAATTACACTGAAATAATAATAATATTTATGTACAATATTTCGTTTAGCAAACTCGACATAGATACGCAATACAAATATATTATTTGGTCTTTTTTGTATATCTACCTATAACGTGTAATTTTCACTTTACTTTTCCGAAATATGGTGTAAAAATCAAGGAATTACTTATCCTGCGCTGACAAGATGTCAAGGTGCACGAAAGCTGTGATTCCACTTCTGCTTTCTGCCGCCTCTCCTGCTTGGATGGGGAGAAATAACGAAGATTGCTTCATGAATACATTTTACGATTCGTTAATTATATTGACAATATCTTTAAAACATTTCTAAAAAATGAGAAATACCAACAGCTTTGTGATTTTTAAAGCTTGCATGATTATAATCACTTACATTAGACAGCTGTCAAACTGTTATTTGTCGAGACTCCTGTCTTTTCCACTTTTCACATTGGGCAGTGGGGAGCGTTTTGTGTGATATTCACTGGCACAGGAATGGAGCATAATGGGGACGACCCGTTGCTGTGAAGTTGGAACTGCGACTAACTAACTAACTAACTAACTAGCTGTCAAACTTCTAATCACCAAACACTTTTCTGAGTTGAGTTGAGTTGAGTTAAGAACCGACATCACTGCACTCAGGACATTCCCATACGTGCTCAGTCCCCTAGTTCAACAGTCAGCGAAGAGTCATACTACTAATCGTTCCCACCGCTATCTGATTAAAAGTTCTCCTGGTCTTCCCTCTCAGTTTTGAGATTCTCCCAGAACCCCTGCCGATCCCCCGCAATCTCATTCTTTCCACATATGGGTTCTCAATCTGTTCCTCCGCCTTCTCCACCTGGTCCCACAAGCGCACGACCACCTCTCCCTTGTCCATAGGCAAGATACCACCAAGAGGTGCACTCACTGCCAGCCTATCAGCTTGTTCATTCCCCTGCACTCTCGCATGGCCAGGGCAAAATATCCATCCAATTCTCAAAATCTGTGACCTCTGAAGCGACGATAGCCATTCCACACGAAACATTCCTTTCTCCACCTTACTAAGCATACTCTTTGAATCCGTAATAAATGCAATGTGTGTTGCAGTAGTCCCCTCTAACAAACGGAATTGGAGTCTCTGGGGCGAAGTGGTCAAGCCGTCTGTCTCAGGCTCCGAAGGTGGTGGGTTCGATTCTGGGTCACGTCCTTCTGTTTGTGAGTGCATTTTGTCAGAAACTCCAGAGGATCGTCGCTGAAGCTACGGAGTTCGTGCTTTGTGCGACGCTTTCCGCGCTGCGGAAAGAGACTGAGCCATATGGGATAAAATCCCGGTGCAATAAAGTCGATCCTATCGACTTTTAAGGGACTTTTTTAATCAATGGAAGGCAGCTGTTACTGCTTCCACATCCATTATTATGCTGAAGGTCGTAGTCTAATATGCCAGACTCTCCTTTTTCAAGACTCGCCCATTAGCTCTAGCAATAAAACTCCAATCACTACGTCTGTTTCTCACAACTGACCCATCAGTGTAGACGACTGTGTCACCTTGATGTGTGTTACTCAGGATCAGTTATTGCACTTCAAACTCAGTGCGGCCAGCTGCCCATTCTCTGTACTCACTGCCCAGTGTTACTATTACATTGTGCCAGTCTGTCATGTCTTCCGGAACTTCAACCCATTCTTTTTCACTATTGATGGTCTCCAGATCACACACCCGACGTATAGATAGTTCTGCCTGTGCCATCCAGGACCTGCGTCGTCTTAGTCTATGACCCTTGATGATACCCATAGCTTCATGCAAGGGTGATCCCTATATGCAGCAATTCTCAAGTTCCATTTGGCCTGAAGGACCTTATGACTATCCGTCAGTGTTGGTAGCGCCAGGATTTTCCTCTTGCATATACTTGGTGCATCCTTTGTGCACCCCAGGATTACCCGCATGGCAGCATTCTGTATGCGCTCCAATCTATCTTTCAAGCTGGCCTTTGATACTGTCAGCAGCCCCAAACCATACCCAATGACAGAAATTATTAAATGCTGAAAGAACCTGTAAAACATTCTCTAATCTATCCCGGTTGCTGCCATCTCCCTCAATGCATTAAGTCCCCTACCAACCTTCACCACCAAACATCTAGCTAACATCACATATGATCTGGAGACCATCAATCGTTAAAAAGAGTGGGTTGAAGTTCCGGAAGACATACAGAATGACAGACTGGCACAATGTAATAGTAACACTGGTACGTAAGTTCATGCTGGGTCGACCAGATCTTCTTCTTCTTCTTCAGCGTTCCGAGCCATTGAGGTTCTTTGCTGCAGATACAATCCGTCTCCATTCGTCTCTCTGGTTGACCTTCTCTTGCCAGTCGTTGATTCCAAGCGCTTGTAGGTCTGTATATATATATTATCTCTCCACCGTCTTCTTGGTCTACCTCGGGGTCTACGGTCATTTATTTCCTGAGTGTACGCGAGTTTCCAAATACATTCTGGGAGTCCAGATACATTTTTTAAAATTCGAATCCGCGCCGCTGCGAATCGAACTCTGACAACCGGATCGGCAGACAACAAGTTTTAAAAAGTTAGTTGCATGTCCTTTAGAGGACGAAGCAGTCAACCCCAGCATTTTTTGGCTGTTCGTGATGCCTGGGCAAGTTTACGTTCAGTTTGCCATTGCATTGCTTTCTGAACGACCGGCACCCATACCATTTCGTAAAAAAAAAAAACCACGTAGTTGTGTTTAGAACGCAGTATACCGGATCACGAACTGCGTCCGTAACACCTTCGTCACGGAAAGGGGAGAGGGGGGGGGGGGGTAGAACAAGTTTAGATTTAAATCAGCATTATAAGCGCGTTTCGCTGAACTGTTTCGTCAAGCCTGTTGCTAAGCACACCCGATTTCGACAAGGGGGTTTTCGGGTTTACTTTCTTTAGCCTATGACTGTCCTTAGTCTACCTACATGGCAGCAGGTTTTTTATTTGAACTTGATTCAAACAAACCAGCTCGTGGAAGTCCGAAAAAGAGGCATAAAGGTAATAAAGAACGTGGTATTTACTTTGTAAACTTGACAACACTGCTACTGATCGCACTGCCTGGGGTAACCGGAAAACTGTTGACTCTGCGGCATCTGAATAGCTATATAATAGATCCAGCAAGTTACCCAGAAACGTAACTGAGTAAAGTGAGGAACCCTTTTCACACCATGAGGTGTATAGGGTAATTGGTGTTGTCCACATAATTCAGACAACATTCGTGTTATGTGGTTAATATTATGCCGTTCCCCTTTATTTTTACTTTCGGCGACTAGGTAGCTCAAGTCAATTAAAAAGCAATCTCGACCTCGAACGCAGGTCCACTGGGCCGGCAGGTTAGCTTGCTAACCACTGAACTACGGCGGCTTCACGATCAGAAACGAGTTAATACAAATTCAGGTTAGGATATTTCTACATTATGGACTAAAAAGAAAGTTTGCATATCCTTTACAGGACATCGCTGTCAACATCAGCATCTGTCAGCTGATTGTTGATTTCTTGGCAAGATTACGCTCAGTAGTTTACATGATGGACTACTTAGGTAATTATTGTCTCTGACTTTACTCAAATCTTCGAAAGTATAGATTACTGTGGTAAGGTTGGCTGGCACTTGTAGTGGCATCAAATCTTCTGAAACTTATACGGATGTAGTGTCCAGAGGTAGCTATACAAGCATCTATTATTCGGATATTGAAAACAGCCATAAGGGGATATTCTGTCGGCAATAAAGGAGAGCTTGGTGCATGCTGATACATCTGTTGACGAATCATCTTGCATATGTTATTAGAGTGGACAATTAATATTAATATAATTCCGCAGACTTTGATAGTGTAAACTGATGCTCTGGACTTCGCTAACGAAAATGAGCACTTGTTCCAAATTACAAATCAGGTGCAATATAAATTAAACATACCTGATAATTAGGTCTTCATATTCATATGTCAGAGACGAAGATAATGAGAATAAATCAAGCAAATAAACCGATATCCCATTGTGGTTTTATGAGGTGGAACCCAGTAAAGACTTGCTAGAAAGTGCTAGGCAAATGGACTGGTGGCAATATCCTGATAACTGCAGTCCAGCAGGTGGTGAAGAAGAGGACCGTGAGACGTGACCACTTCAGCACACTGTCGTTAAGAAGACGAAAATGAAAATATATAACAGTTTGTGATAACTAAAACATCTCATCTCATCTCATCATGTTCCTCTTGTACCTTGCGGTGTCGAGGTGAAGTATAAACATCGTGAGAGTACCCGATTATGGGCTTCATGTATCGATATTCCCATGGACTCTGCTATTCACTCCGTCCAACGTTTACGTGGTCGGCCTCTTCCTCTGTTCCCATCTGGTCTGTACATCATTGCTTGTTGTGGTATGCTGTTGACTGGTAACCTACTTGCATGGCAAAACCATTTGACTTGCTGCTTTTTAATGAAATCTAGTGCTGCTATAAACCCCCCCCCCCCCCAACTTTAGTTCTGATTTCTTCATTTCTGATCTTATTTCTTCTTGATACGTTGAGTATTCTTCTCAGGAATCTCATTTCTGTTGTTGTGATTTTTCTTTTCTCTTTTTCTGTCATTGTCCAGGTTTGGCATTGGTACCATAGAGTTGGTAGGAAGATTGTATTGTAAAGTGCTTTCTTAGTAGTTATTGATACATGTTTGTTCTTTAGTATTGGTGCCATTTGTCCAATGAGTTGGTTTTCCTTATTGCATCTATTTTCGATCTCGTCTTCTCATCTGCCATTTGATGATATTATACTTCCTAGGTACGTGAAACTCTTTACTTGTTTCAAAGGATGTTAGTTTAGGTGAATTGTTGTTTTTTCTTCTTTAGTTATAGTCAATACCTCTGTTTTGCTTGTGCTAATTTTCATGTTATGTTCCCTACACATTTCGTTTAGACTATTCATGTGGTCTTGTAATTCAGATTCTGATTTTGCTATTAGTGCTTGGTCTTCCACAAACAGGAGTTCTCTAATGGTTAGATTTGCAGATGGTTCTTCTTCTGTGTTCTCGTCATGCGGTATTCTTGCGGTCTCTGTTTGAAACATACCGAATATAAAACATATCCACATCTCTACTGTAAAAATAAAGGGTAACACTTAAGCTATACGTGCGCCTCTTGAAGTAGGTCCGTATAAGTAAGGATGTTTTTACACGCTTAAGGCACACTGGGCACGTGGAGCTTCCCACATTATTTTTAGACCACAGAGCACTCAGTGGGTGATGGGGTTAGTATCAGCATTTTAAAAAATGCGATAGACACAAAAAAGAGGACTCTAATCTGTATTGTAGTAATATAGAAACTGGTATTTCTTGGTCTGCGAGTACACATGAATTAAACTTTTTGGAACATTGCAAGGTTTTAGCGAAAATTGATACTTTACTAAAGCAGCATTTATTACCGAGCAGCCATAGTGCAACCATATTTCAGTACTGATATGCAAAGAGTTGAGTTACGTCAATAACCGACATCACAGCACTCGGGGACATTCCCATACATGCTCAAAATCAACAGCCAGCAAAAAGTCTCAATATTAATGGTACCAGTAGCAGTCTGATTATGTGTCCGTCTGGTCTTTCCTCTGAGTTTTTAGTGTTGGCCAGATCCTCTGGTCACTCCCTGCAGCACCATTCTCTCAACGCCATGATGATCTATTTTCTTCTGCACAATACACACGATTCCCCCACCACTTCTGCCTGATCATGCACCAATACCCCACACAGTAGTTCAGGCCCAGCCAATCTGTCCGCATGAACCTGTCCCACCACACCAGCATGTCCTTTGGGGGTTGGAAAGGGGGGTGCGGTGGAGAATCCAATAGATACTCTGTATATTTTAATGTTGAATGGAAGCCTGCAATTCTGGTCGAAGCATGTCTGCCTTCACTTTTCTCATCTTACTGTCTTGAGTCTGTTACAATTAGGACGTGTGTGTGCTGTTTGCTTTCTAGCCAGCGGAATGTCGCTGTGACTGCCTCAAAATGACCTTATAGTATACAGTTAATATAATAAACAACAAGAAGCTGTGGTACTTCAATTTTAATTCACCGCAAACAAGAAGTATCCCTTAGAGCCTCATTTGCATCGGTCCGGCAATCACCAAAAACTTAAAAAAACATCCATCGATCGGTCCAGCAGTCCACCGAACACTAAACCGGAAAGTGATTGCCGGACAGATGCAAATGAGGGTCTAAGGGATACTTGTTAATACTTGTCTGTTTGCGGTGAATTAAAATTGAAGTGCCGAAGCTGTATATCATGTTCAAATGTTTCATTTATTATGTTTTATGACTGTTAATTTTATTAGTCATGTTTATGCTATTTTTGCCACAGGTTGTTTCTAACCGACACGTCGGACATGTGTGGTGTGCTTTAAGGTAATTGTTATTACTTTTGAAAGTGATTATTATATTGTTTTTATTTCTTTTCCCTACTATGATTTCTATTCACTTGGTCCGAGGTCATTAAAGGTTTGTGCGTCCTGTTTGTTCTTGTTGTTTCTCTGCTGTTTAAATATCTAGGGTCAATTTTCACTTCCGATGGGGGAAGGGATAGAGAAATCAACACACATTGTACAAAAGCAACCTACACGTCACTGAGGTAAATAGGAGAAGATAAGAAGAGTTTTTTTTTTTCGCGGAATGTTAGCATAACCTTTTGTTTTATATTTTCTTCTTCTTCTGGTATGTTTTGATTTTGGACGTAATTGCACTGTGTCTGTTTATAGCAGAGGTGCACCATGTTCGTCATTTGGCAGACACATAAAATTTCTTCAGGCGTTTGTTGACAAGGTTAGCCATCCCGGGTGTTTCGTAGGAAGTTTAACTGTATCAGTGTTTTGACGTCCTCTTCGTTTCTCCCTCTACTGATGACATACCAACAGGCAGGCGTGGGCAGACTATGAGCTTTTCCCGCCATCAAAGGAGGCTTCCATAAGTTCACAGAACCGACATCTGACGCTCTGATATTAGGCGCAACCTAGCCTCCTTCCACATGTTGAGCCTTCCATTCGTCATAAACTGACTTAAAAATGCAATCCGTATATTTTTAGATTCTTTCGTATGGCCACCACACACTTAGGCACTCATGTTTGACTTTCCACCGAATCGATTTGTTTCCCAACAATTTCCCTCTGGTAATGTAATGACCGAGCCTCTTTTTGACACATACATGTCTCGGGCATTTAATATAGGAAGTTTACGGACATTCATGCTGGTCCGTTTAGTACACGACGTGTGATGGAGATTGAATCATTTAGTAGTATTCACGTTCTAAGGATCTAATTGTAATGCGCGTGACCGAAGTTACCACACAACGTATTCTGTACTGCATGGTTATATGTATATATATAAAGAAACAATTAAAACAGTTCCCAGTAAACTACACACACACTCATTAATTGGCGTCTTATCGGAATTGAAAGAATAAAATGGTATGACGACCAGCAAAGTGGTACTAACGATACTAACTAAATAAATATGAGTGAATCAAGAGGTGAAGAAAAGACACTGACCCCGAGTGTGACACCCACTGAGACAGCTTGATTGCCAAGGAACCAGATGAAGTGTTAATAGTGGAGAAGACATATTGAGTTAAACGAACAATGACTAAAGTAGAACATAAACAAACAATAGCAGGCATTGAGTGAGACGAATATAAACAAACATAAGCTAGTGTCAACAATGAGTTAAATACAACGATAAGATAATGAGTATCGTTAACTATCGTCCGGGTCTAATCGTCATCATATTTTGACTGTATATTATCAAATTCGCCCGTTGAACAACACGACGACGACATGATGTTCCATCTGCTCCATGTTTTGCCCCAAGTAATTCTATCATTGTAACAACACAGCTAACACAGCTGTCAGCATCGTGTGCTGTATGAAACAACCAGTCAGTGTATGTGAAATGGCATCGTTACGCTTGTCTGTTCTAGTCTAATCATCATCCAGGTATAAGAGCCGTTTGTTCATGATTTATGACTCAACAACGATATCTGAGATCTCTTGTGTGAGAGGCCTACGTGGAATGGCTGAATATACATGAATAATCGATGCACATGAGAGCAAGAAGGGAAGCCATGACCGTGTGGACCTTTACGGCTTTACGTGTTCTTGCCAGACAGAGGCTGGATGAGAGCCAAGAGTGATTGGTACAGATTTGTGGGACAGGCAGTATTCACACTTTTTTGCCTAGGGTCTCTGAGAGGAAGTGCAGAACATCTACAGAGTGATATTATTTGTTGAATAAATCGCCATTTGCTGCTGCCGCGAGTTGTTTTCAGTCTGTCATAATCATCATCATCATCATCATCATCATCATCATCATCATCATCATCATCATCATCATCAACACAGTTTTGTCCACCATCTTTTGCTGAGACGAAGAGATATCATCATCATCATCATCATCATCATCTTCATCATCATCATCATCATCATCACAGTTTTGTCCACCATCTTTTGCTGAGACGAAGAGATACCATCATCATCATCACAGTTTTGTCCACCATCTTTTACTGAGAAGAAGAGATACCATCATCATCATCATCATCACAGTTTTGTCCACTATCTTTTGCTGAGACGAAGAGATACCATCATCATCAACAACGTATTGTGTCACCACTATCAACAGCACACTTCTACAGCTAGGAGAAAGTATGTGATGCTGAAAATAGAATATCTAGAAACTCCCTTGTCGTCAACTAACAGGGCCAACGAAATAGAGGGAGATTTACAAATAAATGGAGACGAGAATTAGAGACGTATGAATAATACGGGGAGGACAGAGGGCGAAGGAGCAGAAAGAGATATAGAACGGATTGACGTGTGTTGATTGAAGGCATATGCTCCAAACTGGGATAGAGAACAGCAGAAAAAGAAGAAGAAAGTTCACATGATGCCACTAATTTTTCATATTTGTCAGAGAAAGCTAACCGTCCGATCCCCTACCCCATAATTAGTGTAGAAAGGAAGTATAACAACGTCGGTTTATTCACCTTGTGAAATTCCACGCCTTGATTTCTTCTTCTTCTTCTTCTTCTTCTTCTTCTTCTTCTTCTTCTTCTTCTTCTTCTTCTTCTTCTTCTTCTTCTTCTTCTTCTTCTTCTGCGTTCATCCGGAGTTTTTTTTCCTTTTTCGGACGTGATTGCGTTGTGCCTGTTTACAGCAGAGCTGCGTTCTTGCGCCGTTAGGCCGACACATCCGACTTCTGCGGGCGTTTGTTGACCGGGTTAACCTTCCCGGGGCCTTGATTTCTACCGGACGCCTTTTCGTGCCAGAGGTGAACTCTCTAAATCTTGTCCATGATAAGTATCTCAACCGATACCGCACGTGAAGCCAACCGATCATCTTGCTCGTTGCCTCGCAGTTAAAAAAGTTAGTTGCATATCCTCTCAGTCAACCCCAGCATTTTTGGCTGTTTGTGATGTCTTGGAAAGTTTACCTTCAGTAGTTTGCCATTGATTTATAAACGACACGACCCACACCATTGTATGAAAACCAACGCAAGGTGGTCTGCTGCCAGATCACCCGCAGATGTGTTTCGAACGCGGTATGCGGGATTACGAATTGCGTCCGTAATACATTCAGCACAGAGCCAGTATCCCGCACAGTATCATCATCATCATCAAGTGCCCTGCCAGCTGGCGTATGCGTTCGTGTCTCTCCACCGATTTCGGTCTTTGGTGTTCTGGATCAACTCTGCTGATGATATTCCTTCATGCCACCGTTTCGTCCATCCAGTATCTTTTCTCTTGGTCTTCCCTTGCCTCTCTTCCTATTGATCTTTCCAGTCGTCAAGATATTCTCCAGTGCCTCTCTTCTAATCACATTACCAAAGAAAGCTGTTTGTCTCATTCTTATTGTTGAATATAATGTAGTTTCAGACAATATATCCACGTAAATTCCGTTAAAAGAGAGATACATATGCTTGACATTCACTCACACCACATCTGTCCAGTTAAAACTTTACGTCGTAATAAGAACGGAGAATACTATCTTTGCTTTGGTGATTCGTCTTCTCATAGTTGGGTGAAGAAAAAAAAGAGGGGGGGGGGGGAAGAGTGTCGTGGATTACCGATAGTGTCGTTCCTGGAGTGAGGGGAATCAACACTCACATTATATTTTAACCCCCTATCATTATCCTGGAGAATCCACTAGATCCCGCCCACCACACTCCCTCAGTTTATGGACACCTCTTTCTCTCTCTCTATCACTACTGGATCATGCCCCTCTCATTCTTCCCCAAGACAACACACTCAACAACTCTAGCTTCTAATAATTAATAATAATTAATTTATTAAAAGAAAAGTGTAATGTATGTGAGAAGTGTATGCGAAGAATGTGTGTCTTATACTATAATGGGTGTAGAATCAGACCAGCAGCTTAGGAGCCAAGTCAGATCATCCTAGCAAGGTCACACCACAGCACGTTAGCTCAGCACATAAAGACTTCACCGAGCGATGTGTCTCTCCTGCCAGACGCTGACCTTCTCCGGTTGCTACTTGGTAATCCATATACATGATCATCCGAAATAGATACAGTCTATAGTTTAACACTGATCATGGATCGGTTACACACTGCATACTATAAGTCTCTATAGTTCTTAAATGTACCAATCCCTGTACTGTGGAAATAGGTATCACTGTTATTGGTAACACACTTGATCCTATCTATTGTCTAGATTGTTACAAACACAATGTCCCTTGTAATATTCCACTGGAATCTACAACTCCATGTGAATGCTACGTTTAGTGTTCCTTTTTTAATCCCTAGTGTTCATTTGATATGTGGTGTAAAAACGAACATCACCCATCCTAGGTGAACCCTATCACACAGGAATCGTTTATATGGTTTTGCTCAACTGAGCCATGTTCTGGTGGACCCTCCTGATTATGGGCTCAGCATAAACACTATTGTATAAACTTTCTTCGCTGAAGTTATTCATCTTATTAAAACATTGACTGTTCTTCTTGTGTTCTTCCTAACCGGAGTAGAACTTCATCAATACCAGTGTAGAGCTTCCTCGTAACTGGCGGGGAACCTGTTAGAAAGATAACACACCTGGTGAGAGCACTAGTCACTAACCCTACTAGCTGAGTGTAGGCCTATGGTCTTAATTAGGATAAGACAAGGAAAGGCCAATAGACAGAGTGCAGAACCCCAGTAGGCACTCCACTGGAAGATCCCACTATTGGACATTTCCCCTATCCCCCAACCCATCCTCCATCTCTCCAAATATCACCCCACTACACTATTCTCAACTAGCAGAGCCAATTACCATATCACCCTAGCTAGTTTTTACAATGCAGCTGCCTACAGTCGCCGACACTCTTTTACTACCTAACCACAACGCAACACACTACGTTAAAGTCCTAAACTCTAACTATCACCAGTCTATCCTACATTAATTATACCAAAATACAATCTATGGAGTACCTTATGTAACACTGCTTTACTCCTGAATCACATCTACATTTTGCCATGACAGGCACGTGTATATTAAATTTAATTAATCCCGAACACGGTAGATGTTTTCCAAATTCATACAGAGCTAGCGAAAACCGTCCGCTTAGGCCAACTCTCTTGTTTACAATCGCTGCAACAAGTTAGGTTTTTCAAACAGTCTTGGATTGTTCTAGTGACGTCCTTTGATGTCAACACCAGATGGTCCCAAGGGCAGACTACCCATTTCCCTAACAACACAAGAATTATTGTCTCCCTTATCTCAACTACAGCACCCGTCTCTCTTTTATCCTGCGAGTCGGCAAAATATCCTCGTCATATTTTCCGTCTCCCAGGGGAATTCTCAAGGACGGCTGTACCGTTTGATCTCACCGCCGCCAGTAACAAACAACTTGCCGCTGTGAATCAGACTTCTCTGTTATTTGTATCATCTGATCGTTAACTTCAGTGGTTTTCGTGACAGGGAGATGTAAAGATCTTTTATGATTTCTTTCATCCGCTCTTTGTAAGTTGGTATTAACTTTTTCATCTTTTACGTGGTCTTCCCTGTTCACTGTATTCATATTTCTTTAATGTGATGCTTTGTGACAGATGGTACCAAGGCATTCTTGTGAGATGGCCAAACCATTTACTTCGTTGTTCTTTAGTGAAGTGCATGACTGGTTTCAGACCTAGCCGTCATCTAATTTCCTCTTTCCCAATTCTATCACTCGCGGTTACTCCGGCAGCTCTTCTAAGGCACATTATCACTGTTGTTATTATTTGGTGATACTGGGTTGCATCCGTAGGGCAAGAACTGAATATTGAAGAAGGTCGGTTACTAAAAACGATAAAACAAAGAACTGAAATATTTTGGCCACTTGAAAAGTCATGACAGTTTGGAGAGAACAGCAGAGAATGGGCAGCGGGCCGCACTGAGTTTGAAATGCAACAGCTGATCCAGAGCAACACACATCAAGGTGACATAGTCATCTACACTGATGGGTCAGTGGTGAGAAACAGACGTAGTGGCTGGGGCTTTATTGCAAAGGCTAATGGGCGAGTCTTTAAAAAGGAGAGTCTGGCATATGAGACTACGACCTCCAGCATGAGAATGGAGGTGGAGGCAGTAACAGCGGAATTCCGGTGGCTAGAGGAGACTACTGCAACACACGTTGTATTCATTACGGATTCAAAGAGTATGCTTAGCAAGGTGGAGAAAGGAATGTTTCGTGTGGAATGGCTCTCGTCACTTCAGAGGTCACAGCTCGTGAGAATTGTAAGGATATTTTGCCCTGGCCATGCGGGTGTACGGGGGAATGAACAGGCTGATAGGCTAGCAGGGAATGTACCTCTTGGTGGAATTTTGCCTATGGACGAGGAGGAGGTGGTCGTACGCTTGTGGGACCAGGTGGAGAAGGCGGAGGAACAGATTGAGAACCCATATGTGGAAAGGATGAGATTGCGGGGGATCGGCAGAGGTTCTGGAAGAATCTCAAAACTGAGAGGGAAGACCAGGAGAACTTTTAATTAGATGGCGGTGGGAACGATTAGTAGTATGACTCTTCGCTGACTGTTGAACGAGGGGACGGAGCACGTATGGGAATGTCTTAAGAGCAGTGATGTCGGTTCTTGACTCAACTCAACTCAACTGGAGAGAACAATCATGGAGAAGACGAGAAGTATATCATATATGCCCGGGAAGAGAAGAGAAAGGCCTAAGAGAAGATGGGTGCAGGATGTGGCAGATAATCTCCAGATGGGTGTATCGGACGCGGGACATGTTGCTTACGACTGAGAAGTTTTCCAGACCGTTGTTATGGGATATGGGAGCGAAGTTCTGCAAAAGAAATGCAACTGAATGAATGAACTGGGTTGAAAGGTCACAATTCTATTCGTAAAGTAAATTATATTGGCTATTTGAGTAGGCTTATTTGATTCTAAAATGCAATAACAACATGATCATCGTCTAGGATTGTGTCACCATTTACATTAATAAACGGTAAACCGTAAGACATTCAATTTACAAAATGCCCACATCATTCTCAATTTGTAATATTTCTACTAACTACTATTAAACATAAAGGTCATGGTCGAAATTTTTATTTTTAGCTTAGTTTATTTATTTTTTTTTTATCGCGACATGTATCATTTATGATGGAACTTAGTTTAATAGTTATTCTTTTTTTTAGTTTTAGTTTTACTTCAAGTTCAAGCAATCCAAATTATTCAAATTGTAACATAAAAATAATAAGATTAATAAACCTTCATTCTTCAAATACAAGAAGAAGTAAAGTACTAAATGCAAATGTTTTACATGATCTGAACATGGAAGACAACTGGGTTATAAAAGCAGCATCATGTCGGTGTCACAGTGATTTTGATTTAGACATTAATTAATATGTAAGACAATAGACATGGTCCCTAGAACTAGAAGGAAAAGAGGCGCTGGTTACCGTTGTAGACCAATGTATTAAATATTAAAATATTAATATTGTTATATGACTATGGACACATGCCACTTGACATTAAAGTTAAAGACATAGTGAGTGGGCATAAAAATGCATAAAGCAGAATAGCTGGCAGCTGATCAAGAATATATTTGGTAGTTTGAAATGAACGCGAGACGTTCTACAAAGGAAGTGTTACAGTTACATGATAATGAATAATGATCTATATGATAAGTAATAATAAGTATACTACTAGTAAGGGGACCAAGTTAAATGTCAGTATGGCATATTTGACATATGAGGCAAGGGCAAGAGCCATATGATTTATTTAAATAAGAATGACTCTTGGGTAGGTCAGGTCATGCCAGCGACCTTACCTCTCAGATAATTTTTAGATAACATTTCATGACAAAACCACAGACCAGATCTGAGACTGGTGATCGTGTGAAACAGTGAATGATGATGATGACTGCTCATGTTTATCGGCACTGCACTTGATGTTGATTATGATATTTTTTAGACAGGGATAAACTTAAGAGTTGTAGACTCATAAAAAATAATCTCAATGGGTAACATGGGCATTCCCTGCAATACAGGGAGGCAAGACACTTTATGCTCTGCCACTGGGCTCACCCAAGGAAACTTCACATCCTGCACATGGCTGCTTAGCTTCACTTCTATATATTGAGCCTTCTGTTCACCACAGACTGCACCTTTGGAGACTAGGACACAGTCTGTAAATTTAGGACTTAGATAACCCCCATACATTGAGCGGTGAAATCAGACTACCTTCTAATGAATTTGCTAGCCCAGCAATTTTCCATTTGGTGGGTACTTTTGTCACCTACTTGCCTTGGAGGATTCAGTGTAGCAAATCTGTCAGAATCTCTCCTTCTTTGAGAAACTTACATATAAAGCAAGGTTTTCTCATAGCTGCGACATGTGGAGGATGTTTGAATAGAGTTGTCATTCACTAGGATTCCTTCTGTGTAGATTACACCTTCGATGGGCATTCTGTTAAGTGTTAAGTGTTAAGGCTAATGGTCGACGTTTGGTGCAGGAGAGCCTGGCATATGATACCACAACATCTAGCCTAAGAATGGAGGTGGAGGCAGTCAGTGCAGCTTTCTGCTGGATGGAGAATACAATACACACACACATCGTGATTGTAACTGACTCAGAAAGCATGCTGAGTAGGGTGAGGACAGGCAAGCTTCGTGCAGAGTGGCTTGCTTCGCTTCGGAAGTCACGGGTGGCAAGCATTCTCTGGATCTTTTCTCCGGGGCATGCTGGTGTGTTGGGGAATGAACAGGCAGACAGATTGGCTGGCTCTGCAAAACTTGGTGGAGTATTGATGCATGATAAGGCAGACGTGGTTGTGGCCTTGTGGGAGCACGTGTACACCTCGGAGGAGCAAATGGATCACCATGGTCTGGCAAGAATGCTACAGCGAGGAGTGACGAGGGGATCTGGCCGATGCTCGATGCTTAGAGGAAAGGTGAGACGCACATATAATCAGATTGCTACTGGTACTATTGGGGTTGGAACTCTTTGCTGGCTTCTGAGGATGGGGACGGAGCGCTTATGGGAATGCCCCAAATGCTGTGATGTCGGTTCCTAAATCAATCAATCAATCCTCCCCCGATGTGTCTCCACCTTGATGTGGTGGGGGAGCTTGCGTGTCCCATCGACCCCATGTGCTTGCCGATGGGTGAAAACTACATATCGGACGGCTCGTGGGATAGGGACCAGACTAAGAGAGACACAACCTTCTGCTCTGCAGGTAAGACTGAGGATAGCAGTCAAAATCAGGCAAACGATCCCTAAATCTCAGTCCGGGCATAACCTCTAAGGCTCCCATCCGAGGTGTATGGCTGAACGTCTCTAAGCAACTCACGGAAGTGAGAGCCTGGCCGACACAAACCTACATCAAAATTGTGATGATGTGCTGAGAACGCTACATGCTCGGCGCAGATTCGTTCGATGGCTCTTAGCTGGGGGATATGAGGTATCCCCGGATGAAAGGGCCTGACCGTTACTCGCCCACAGACGCACGGAGGTAAGGTGCTGAGCCGGCAGCACATGTAGCCTACCTCGTGAGTGAGTAAAAAAGGTGGAAAAACACCTCGGTCGCACGTCTCGCAGACGTCCGATAGTCTGTAACCACACTCATGGAGTGAGTGTTTTCAAAGGTGGAAAATTGTCTCGTTGACACGAAATGGAACGCCTGTCTTGCGAATCCATTACGTGGCAGCCCGAAGCGAAAGCTTGCTGTGTGGAAGCCGAAACAAGAGTCTCGAAACCCGATAAAGGCTAACCTCATTAAAAAATGCCCGCCGGAAGCCGGAAGTGTCGTCCTACGGGTGGCAAACTAAAAATTGACACTACGCATTTACGTCCGTAGTTTCCGAATGCCGCTCTTGTTCGGAACAGCTCTGATTAGGTAGTTTTCCGAATGTCTGTCGTGCCTGGAACAGCTCTGACGGGCGCAACGACAAGCACATGTCCGAAAACTCGCTGAGTGGATACCGTCTGCAAACCTGTCTGGTTTGTGCGGGAATGGCCCGGGGCAAACGAAATGACCAATATATTGAAGTGAGGATTTAAAGCAGCCATGAGCAGGACGTGACGATTCCCTCGGCTAGCCCAGAACCAGGGCGTTATGTGTCGGCCCTGCAACTATGGAAGCAACCTTGGATGGCGGAAAATGCTATGGACTGTCCCTGCCTTCCTTTGAGGGATGACCGTTGTCTTCGACCGTTCTAACTTGGCCAGCATGGTTGTAGATGGCACCACAAAAGTGAGAGTCTCCCAGGAATGCTACCTGGTCAAACAAGCACGCTAAAGTCGATGTGTTGGTCTACGGGTTTCAGCCCAAGGGCGCATAACAGACACACCGCAATCACATCTGAAAAAACACTCCGGATGAACGAAAAGAAGAAGAATCAATCAATCTATTAAGTGTTAGACTTCCCAGGATATAAAGTTCTACACATTCGCGCAATGTCAGCGACGATTGTACATCATATTTCAGCCAAAGTGTCATGTATTTCTTCACATAATATAATATATAACTGCAGTATGCACCTGATGAGATGCAGCGAAATATGCCAAGCAATAAAATCGTGCAATATTTTATTGATGGCGTCTGTATTTAAATACACTAAGGCAGTGGTTCTCAACCGGAGGGGGACCCCCCCCCCCCCCCCCCCCCCCCCCGGCAATTTTAGAGTTTCCAGGGGGCGGGGGGAATTAAGATTATTTCAAGATCACATTAATACAAGAACCAGTTACTTGATATTGTTTTTCCCTCTAAATTTTACGGTTCTGTACTTCTTGCCCTAATGAAATTTGTTTTATAATGTAAGTAGACCCGCAAATCATGTTTTATGTAGATGTCTAGACTTGTTCTAGTATGTGTTATTACCCCGGGAAGGTTAACCCGGTCAACAAATGCCCGCAGAAGTCGGATGTGTCGGCCTAACGGCACAAGAACGCAGCTCTGCTGTAAACAGGCACAACGCAGTCACATCCGAAGAAAAAAAATCCGGATGAACGAAGAAGAAGAAGAAGTATGTGTTATTAAATTTAGCTTCCTTTTTATGTATACTGTGTTAGGGTGGGGGAATTTATAGGGAGGAAATTCGAAAGGGGGGGGGGGAATGACGTTCTGAACATATGGTAAAGGGGGGCATGGGCCAAAAAAGATTGAGAACCACTGCACTAAGGGAATACATTGTTTTCAATATCTCCATAACTTGATGGGTGTGCTGATGACTACTAGAAAGGATTCTGATCATTACATCTCTAGGGGCCACCAACTCGAGTTCCCCAGCCAGTTTGATTCAGGCCTATGATAGCCATTTACCCATAATGTACGATGAGGAAGTACGGGAGAAGTCTTGCATGGGGTTTCATAAAACCAGCACAAAGCCCTCTTGCACTGGGTTGTGGTCCAGTGTAACCCTATGGTGTTTGTCCATCAAGAATGATGATGACCATTAATTTCATCCAGTGGGATTGAAAGTTTGGAGCCATGAGTTCTAAGAAGGCTATGAAGAATGTCTTGCGTGATGAATTGGAGTAAAGTGAGGAAGAGTTGTGCAATTCGTCGACCACACTGTCTCGCATGAGTCCATCTGAATCTAGTGGCAAGACAAGTCAAGACGACTGGAGACAATTACAAACCTATCACATCATAATAGCCTTAGCTTTCCCCCATGTCTGTGACCGAAGTCACTACATAACTTCTGATTAATTTGACAAACCTGTTCTTTTGGCGGTATGTGACTAGTACAAATCGCCATGTCTAAGGTAGCCTTTAGCAAGATGAAAAACATACTGACCAATAAAAAGATGTCAATTGAAACGAGAAAAAGAGTGTTGAGGTGCTACATAGAATCTGTATTTTTATATGGATGTGAAGCTTTGACAATGAGCAGTCAAGCTGAAAAACATCTGATGGCTGTAGAAATGTGGTTTCTGAGGAAAATGCAAAGAATACCATGGACAGCCAGAAAGACCAATGAACAGGTCCTTCAAGAAACAAATGAAGATCGTAAACTGATTAGAGATATTAGACGCAGACAGTCAAAATTTTTTGGGCATGTTATGAGAAGAAATGAATTGGAGAACTTGGTGACAACTGGTAAGATCGAAGGGAACAGACCAAGAGGAAGACCTAGAAGCAAATACCTGGATGGCTTGGCCTCGTGGCATGGTCGAGACAGAAACACAGAGCTGATCCACGACTCTGGTGTTCGAGTGAGATGGCAAAACATGACCGCCCACGCTTACCGGCATGGCACATGATGGATGGATGGATAGACTAGTACAATTGGTTGCTCTTCTCAGGCATCTTCCTTAGCTATATGATCAGCTCTCTCATTTCCAGGCACTCCACAAGTGAGACAGTATCCACTGTATAGTGACCATACACTGGTTGCCTAGTTCAGTCAGTAGTGTCCACAGTGCTGGAAGTTTTCTGAACTGGCGTGCCTGAAATACTGATACAGGCTGTGAACCATGATTGGTATTGAGTAATTTCTCTGTTGCTAACTTGATTACTTGGCTTTCTGCAACATAGTGGTGACAGTACTTTCCTGTTGGTATTCTGGCTATATCACTTGTATTATTGGCTATTCTCTAGACAATTGAAATGAGAAAAAGTGTTGAGGGGATACATAGAGCCTGTTCTTTTGTATGGATGTGAAACCTGGACAATGTGCAGTCAAGTTGAAAAACATCTGATGGCTGCAGAAATGTGGTTTCTGAGGAAAATGCAAAGAATACCATGGGCAGATAGAAAAACCAATGACCAAGTACTACAGGAGACAAATGAAACTCATAAACTGATTAGAGAAATTAGACGTAGACAGCCAAAATTTTTTGGACATGTTATGAGAAGAAATGAATTGGAGAACTTAGTGACAGCTGGCAAGATCGAAGGGAACAGACTAAGAGGAAGACCGAGAGGAAAATACCTGGATGGCTTGGCCACATGGCATGGACGAGACAGGAACACTGAGCTGATCCACGACTCTGGTGATCGAGTGAAATGGCGAGTCATGACCGCCCATGCTTTCTGGCATGGCACATGATTGATTGAATGATAGACACCCTCAGTATCTTGCCAGCAGCTTTGACTCCCAGATAATTTTCTATTACCCATTTTATGAGACCAGGTCAAACCTTAAGCCATGTGATCATAAAAAAATATCAATTTGAGAGGGATTTAAAGCTAGGATCCTCAAGCCATAAGCAAGTGCATTGATCACCATGATACAGTTGAAAATATATATTCTGTTACCATTAATTCTAATAATGTATTAATTTAAGTTAAAACTTTACAGACTAACAGAGAATGGCTGGAAACTACTATTTTGTGATTGTTGGCCATCATGACAACCCAGTTTATGAGATGGAATTCTTACCTCCCAATAAATCAGCTGAAAAGGTAAGCAAGATGTTGTAAAATAGAACAGTATGGAATTAATGCAGTACTAGACCTTACTCATCATCATCCTTTAGCAAAGAACGGTTCCTTTGACCAGTGTACGTTTGTCATCTAGGGGAACTGATATTTGTTGTTTGATAAATGAAGCACAGGATGGAATTGATATAAATTTGATGATGTTAGTTGCTACTTGAGAACTCTCAACAAACTGGGACAGAACTTCATGCAACCTTGGAAGCTACAAAGATAATAGAAAAACACAGACTCAACGGATCCTTTGTGACTGCATGTCAGTTCTCCAGACTATTTAAAATCCACCTGACTATCTGCTAACAGTAATCTGTCATCTACTGGCTATAATACCTTGCGGTGTGGGACAGGAGGGGTCTTGAGCATGAAGAATTAAGGCCACCTGGCTAGTTCAGTCGCCATGGACTGTGTAGTTTAGGGTTTTCTTTTTACCTGGACAGGAAAAATATCCACACTTTACCAAGGATTCGAACAACAAGGGTCTCTCGAAGGAGAACCCGGCATTCTAGCCACTCAGCCAGCCACTCCTCTGCTAACAGTAATCATCATTATGTGTCATGACGATAAGCGTAAGTGGTCATATTTCGCCATCTCACACGATCACCAGAGTCGTGGATCAGCTCTATGTTCTTGTCTCGACCATACCACATGGCCAACCCATCCAGGTATTTATTCTCTGCCTTCCTCTTGTTCATTTCTCTTTAATCTTGCCAGTTGTCACAAAGTTCTCCAATTTATCTCTTTTCATAACATGTCCAAAAAATTGTGACAGTAATAGCCATAAGCCAGAACAAAAATTGTGACAGTAATAGCCATAAGCCAAAAGAAAAAATTCTCCTGAAGCAGTTTGCTGCTATAGGACTGTGATTTGATAGGGTCATCTCCTTTTGTAGGCCTGAATGAATAAGTGGCCAATCTTTCACTCATGTAGCAAGCATCAAAACCCTTGTCCAGCCATGCTCATGACATTATCAGTGCAGCTCCCCATCAACTTAGTTAGCATGCCCAGTAACAGCCATATAACATCTAATCAGCTGTTTACCAACAACACAATGTTACTGTAGTTTATTTTAAAGTCGCTTAAAAGTTGACAGAGTTGACTTCATTGCACCGTGTTTTCTCCCATATGGTTCAGTCTCTTTCCGCACTGCAGGCTGCTGAAAGCACAAACTCCATAGCTCCACGAGTCTCTGAATAAATGCACTCGTGAGCTGAAGGACGCGGCCCGGAATCGAACCCACAACCATCGGAGCCAGAGTCAGACGGCTTGGCCACTTCACCACGGAGACTCCCGTAATTTATTTGCCACAACTTATATTGCTCTGAGCAGGCGAACGGATTGGCTGGACCTGCACCACTTGGTGAGGTATTGGTGCATGAGAAGACAGATGTGGTCAGGGCCCTTGGGAATTGTGTGTATAATGCAGAAGAACAGATAGATATCATGGCTTGGGGAGAATAGTGCTGCATGGAATGACCAGAGGATCTGATTGACACTCAAAACTCTGAAGTAAGGCCAGACAGACACATAATCAGACTGCTACTGGTACCATTAGTATTGGGACTAATTGCTGGCGGTTGCAAATGAGGACGGAGCATGTATGGGAATGTCCTGTGTGCTGTGATGTTAGTTCTTGACTCAACTCTTATTGCTCTGGGAGCCGCATTGTCTAATGCACTTGCTTGTCAGCCCAGATCATGTGTTAGAATCCCTGTTTATGCTGATTTTGAAAATTGACCTGGACTCCCAGGCCGCTCCAAACCTAAAATTGACACCTGGAAATGTTTTGGGAAGTAAAGGCAGGGGTGCAATGCTTACATTATCCTTTGAGTGTAAATTAGTCTATAAAACTGGGGGTAGTTCCTTACATCTAATACACCTCAAGGTGTGTGAAAGAGTCTTTTAATTACGTATGTTGCTCCACGATTCATTTTTCTCTTTTCATTCGCTTAAAATGTGTCTACATCTGCAATGTTGTCTCTTGTATAAACTTTACTGTCTTTTTTAATTCCCTCAGCGTGGGTCAGCATGGCCGAATGGATAAGAACGTGTTCTTAAACATATGGTATGCTGATGCTGAGGTAAGGGGTTCAATCCCTACACCAGACAGTTGGACTAAAATGTTGACCTTTCGTCTTTGACTAGGGGACGTAAATTACAAGTACCCCTGAAGTCAGAATGGGTTCGCCTGATGGTGAGGGACACTGTTAATAGGAAAAGCTAATCCACACGCAAAATACGGCCTAGCACTACTATAAATAGTATGTATGAACTACGTTTGGGTTCAAAGCGAGCGAGCGCAAAAAAAAAGTTCCCTCAGTGGTCCATAGAGTTTGTCTTCAACTGTTGTTTCTCTAGGCTGGAAGGTTTGCCTAGATATGCCATATTTTGGGCAGTCTTTGAGTATGTGATTTGCTGTCTGCAACTCAAACCACATATGCACATGGCTACCAAGATTCAGTATTTCCACACCTGTGCAATAAGATAATGACACTGCTCCTCAGATAGGCATGTTCTTTCAGTTAATGAAGTGCCATCTTTACAGCGAAGGTTAGCCACAATAGATCTCTAACACTTTCTATCTCTTGCTTTGGTGGTATACACTGTCATACTCTTGTTCTTCCATCTTTTAATGTTTTCTTCCCATTTGTATCACTGCTACCTCTTACGTGCTTACCTTTCACTTTTGTTTCCTGATTATAATAAGATTTATAAGAAGCAATTATGGAACCAAGTGACAATCAGAACATCCAGGCTATTAGACAGATTTTGTATATTACCACCTCAACCGAAAAGAACAAGTAATAAATTTCAGACTTCACACAGGACACAATAGATTGGAGATTGATCTGATCCATGACTCTGGTGATCATGTGAGATGGCAAAACATTACCGCCCACGCTTATCGGCATGACACACGATGAAGTACCACATGATAATAAACTCAAGGTAGGAGATACTGAAGAATAACTGTGGGACTGGTGAAATGACAACTAAACATTTGTTACAGGAGTATCCAACATATGCAGAACAGATAAAAGTATTTAAGTCTCCACCCGCTCCATTTAAGGACACACTTTATGAAGATGTCAACAGGCTTCAGTTGACAGATGCTTTCTATGGATCAATTCATATTGAAATCTGAAGGTAAACAAAGAAGAAGAGGAATTTTCCTGAATAATTTTTGTTAGTGTCTTGTATTTTAACATGGCCAAAACATATTACACACAATGTTTTTCGTCAATTCTCTTTGCATTTCACTATGCTTGATATTCTATGCAGAATTAAATATAAAGACATTTTTGTTTTTTTCAGAGGGATGACCATAGACACCTAAACCAGTTTATTGCGCATGCTGCCCTTGACCTTGTAGATGAGCAGATGTGGTCCACCAACAATATGTACCTTAAAATAGTAGACAAGTTTAATGAATGGTTTGTTTCAGCATTTGTGACAGCAGGGCGTATCCTTTGGTTTGTAATGAGTATTAGTTTATATACTATCTTGCCATAAAATCCTATTTTCTGTGAAAGATCTTGTTTTCAGTGTTCAAATTTGTTCTCCTTAGTCGGATATTTCCAATTTAATTATTGGATGTACTTGCATTGTGATGTTTACAACAGTGTTGTGATATTTACATCTTTCATCCAACATATACTTCTACTTTCTGACAATTTTTGATTGGTTAGAATTCCTGGGGTTCAAATCTGAAATGGTGCAAGTTGTAAAGTAGCTACTGCCAGTGTGGGGGTATAAATTGTGAGACATTTCATATGCAGTGTTTACCCGAAAATAAGACCGGGTCTTATATTAATTTTAGCTTAAAAAAATGCACTAGGGCTTATTTTCGGGGGATGTCTCATATTTTCTTTTTTTTCAGATACAAAATCTACATTTATTCATGTACGAAATTCTACATTTATTCAGATAAGTCATGTCATCTTCTTCTGGAACATCGTCATAACTTTCCAAATCTCGAATTCCCGTCTGAATTTCTTGTGGCTCCAAGTTCACACACAAAAGTGATGAGAAATTGTTGGCACCAAATTTTTGCTTCTTTTTATTTAACACAAGTGACTATTGAATTATGAACCACATCCGTTCATTATCAAGTGCGCACCAGTGGCATCTGTACTCCGACTGGCCATTCAGCAACAAGTCTCTCATTCTTAACTGATGATCTTAACTTAATTCTGGGCTTTAGGAGTTGCTCTGAAGTTTAATTTGGTGCACCACAGCTACAAGTGGCAGTTTCTGAAACTCATTTAGTGAATGTGCTCTGTGTTTATAGTGACTTGATTTTAGTCTGAAGATCCTGGTCTGTTGATTTTAGCTGAGTTTGTTGATGCTGTCATACATAGGTCTGTAGGTTTCTGCCTAGCTTGTTGATACTACTATACTCTGATGTTCTGGTTTCTGCATAGCTTGTTGATGCTATCATACTTTGGTCTGGTTTCCAAATAGCTCGTTTATGCTATCTCTGGTTTATGGTGTCTGCCTAGATTATTGATGCTATCATGCTCTGATGTGCTGGTTTATGCCTAGCTTTTTGATGCTATCTTACTGTGGTTTATGGTTTCTGCCTAGTTATTGATGTTATAGTGCCCTGGTATGCTGGTTTATGCCTAGCTTGTTGATACTATCTTGCTGTAGCTTACTAGATTCTGCCCAGCTTGTTAATGCTATAATGCTCTGCTCTGATTTCATTTTGTGGCAATGTACTGATTTCTTTAACCATTTTCAAGGTATGCGTTTTCTGATGTTGCATGATGTCAAGAATGAAGACGGGATTAAGAATTTTTTCACCGAGACATATGACATTTATGTCAAGGTAGGTTTCTAATTACATTTATTAATGTTACAGGAATGTTGTTAGACCTAATGATTGATGATAGTTTAAAATTTCAGTGGTATAACAGTATGTCTCTACAAAACCAAGTTAAAATCAGAACATCTATCTCATCATATGAATAAGTAATCAACATTATTGCTCTTGGGATATACCCACACATGCTCCATCCATTCTTCAGTAGCCAAGATACAAACATCAGAAAGAGACAGTTGTAATTCTTTGGCCCCACCATGAGAAGAGAAATCTGGAAGATGTGACAACTGAAAAGATTTGTATAAAGAGAGACAGAGAAAGAAACAGTTTTATAAACCAGGTCAAATGACTCTGCAGAGAAACTACTGATCTGCTACTGAAATTAGTGGAACTGCGGTACAGCTGTGGAAATGTAAACTATAAAATAACACAAAACTTTACACAACAGAATTACGAAAAACACAAAACGTTGCAACAACTAGCCTTCATTAGCAAACAAATACATACACAAAACACAACATATAATCATGGAGAAGACCCTCCAGTGACTGCATTAAGGCATAAGAACAGGATTAGAAGAATGAAAAAATGAGAACAATGGTTGTAAAATGCAAACTCATCTCAGAGTCTGAGGCTGAGAAAAGGAACAACTAAGGATGAACAAGAAAAAGTTGAATTTGACATATTGTTTTATGCAGATGAAATATTCCATTGATTAAAAATACTAGGTTTTGAAACTGAAGTTTAGTAAAGAATGTAAAGAAATACAACATTAACCAACTTTAGTGATGATGGATGATGATGGTGAGTGTTTGCATCTTCCTGCCCATCTGTACATGCAATCATATCCCAGCACATAGGTCAGCATGGCTGAATGGATAAGAACATGTGTTCTTAAAAATCCGGTGTGCTGATGCCTATGTAAGGGGTTCAACCCCTATGCCTCCCCCGATGTGTCTCCACCTTGCCGTGGTGGGGGAACTTGCGTGTCCCATCGACCCCATGTGCTTGCCGATGGGTGAAAAACTACATATCGGACAGCATATGGGATAGGGACCAGACTAAGAGAGACACAACCTGCTGCTCTGCAGGTGAGACTGAGGATGGCAGTCCAAAATTTAAATCAGGCGCACGAAGGCAGAAGTTCTTGGTCCGGACAAAACACTAAAGGCTCCCTGTCGAGGGCTGTGGCTGAACGCCTCTAAGCCACAAACCCTCGGACCTGAGAGCCGGGCCGATAGCCACCTCTCGAAAAATAAAGGCATGATACTGAGCAAGCTACATGCTCAGGTCTGATAGAAGTTCGAAGGCTCTCAGCTGGGGGATATGAGAGATTCCCGGATGAGAGGCCAGGCCGTTTCTCGTTCACCGCTGCACGAAGGTAAGGTGCTGATCCGGCAGCACAAGTAGCCTACCTCGTGAGCGAGTACAAAAAGTCAAAAAGTGCCCCAGTCGAAGAAAGTGGCTGCGAAAACTGTATCTAACTCATACAGAGTGTAGATAAAAGTGGAAGAACGTCTCAATGACGCAAAATGGAACGCACGGCGAGCGAACCTATTGCGTGGTCCGAAGTCAAAAGCGTGGGTGTCGCTTGCAGTCTGACCGTCCCTGGTGTGTGTTTGAGCGATCAGTGGCAAACGAGTTGCCCAACACATGGAAGTGAGGAACTAAAGCAGCCATGAGCAGGACGTGGCAACTCCTCGGGTGAGCCCAGTCACAGAGCAATATGTGCCGGCTCTGCAATTATGGAAGCCTCCTTGGATAGCGAGGGAATGCTCATGGTCTGCCCCTGCCTTCCCTTGAGGGCCGACCACGATGTCGTTCATCGTTCTATCTTGACCAGCTGAGATGTTAGCGACATCACAACAGTCCAACGTTCCTCGAAACCAGAGGATGGCTAACCTCATTAAAAAATGCCCGCTGGAAGTCGGAAGTGTCGTCCTACGGGTGGCAAACTAAAAATTGACACTACGCAATTACGTCCGAGTGAAATGTCTCGTCCGAATGTCTCTCGTGCTAGGAACAGCTCTGACTACCTAGTTTCCGAATGCCGCTCTTGTTCGGAACAGCTCTGACTGGGTAGTTTTCCGAATGTCTGTTGAGCCTGGAAAAGCTCTGATGGGCGCAATGACAAGCACATGTCCGAAAACTCGCTGAGTGGATGCCGTCTGCAAATCTGTCTGGTTTGTGCGGGAATGACCTGGGGAAAACGAAATGACCAATATATTGAAGTGAGGATTTAAAGCAGCCATGAGCAGGACGTGACGATCTCCCTCGGTGAGCCCAGATCCAGGGCGTTATATGTCGGCCCTGCAACTATGGAAGCAACCTTGGATGGCGGAAAATGCTATGGACTGTCCCTGCCTTCCTTTGAGGGATGACCGTTGTCTTCGACCGTTCTACCTTGGCCAGCATGGTTGCAGATGGCGCCACAAAAGTGAGAGTCTCCCAGGAATGCTACCTGGTCAAAAATGCACGCTAAAGTCGATGTGTTGGCCTACGGGTTTCGGCCCAAGGGCGCATAACAGACACACCGCAACCACATCTGAAAAAACACTCCGGATGAACGAAAAGAAGAAGAACCCCTATGCCGGACAGTTGGACTAAAATGTTGACCTATCGTCCTTGACGTGGGATGTAAATTACAAGTACCTCTGAAGTCAGAGTGGTTCACCTGATGGCGAGGGACACTGTTAATAGGGAAAGCTAATCCACACGCAAAAATTCAGTCCAGCACTACTAGAAGCAATGTGTATGGACTACACTTGAGTTCAAATCGAGTGAACGCAAAAAAAAAAAATATCACAGCACAATCACCTTATGCCTCATAAGAATCCACTGCGGACCATTTTCTGTTCCACTTGACTACCCATTCAGCATTGTATTCCTCTGATATTATTTAACCGTGCATTTTCTATTGTACATCATCTAGAATCGGCATCTGAGGTTTAGGAATGAGTTCTCTCAGATTCACAATTACCCAACAAACTGGATCAAGGGTTCAGAATCAGCCAAAGGGGATTTCGAAGCACATAGATTTGCGTTGATTTTAGTGGTATGAGCGTTGGCTGTTCAGAAAGCAATAGAAAGCTTCTGACGTAAAATTGCCAAGTAAATCACAAACAGCCAATAATCTCTGAGGGTTGATTGCAACGTCCTGTAAAAGGTAAAAGGACATGCAGCTAACATCTTGTAGCAGTTCTTTGTAGAACATCGCTCTCATCATGGACCTCTGGAAAAACTTTGATTCCATGGCCATTTCCACTGTCCCTTGATTTTCATGCCTAGGGTGTCTTTAATATCCCATGTCCACCCTCATGTGGTTAACATCTGTCCCTTCTTTCCGGAACATGCCATCCATTGTTGTTCTTTTACACCACTATGACATTTAATGTGGCCAAAGTATTTCAGTCTCTGAGACATGCTACAGTTTATGGGTTAGTTATCTTCTGTGTTCAGATCTTGTATAATGTTCATATTTTGTATCTTCTTTTTCTCATGTACAAGTTTAGTTATTCTCTTCTTCTTCTTCTTCAGCGTTCCGAGCCATTGAGGTTCTTTGCTGCAGATATAAGCCGTCTCCATTCGTCTCTCTGGTGGACCTTCTCTTGCCAGTCTTTGATTCCAAATGCTTGTAGGTCTGTATATGTATTATCTCTCCACCGCCTTCTTGGTCTACCTCGGGGTCTACGGTCATTTATTTCCTGAGTATAAGCGAGTTTTGTTTCCCTATTATCTTCCATTCTTTCTATATGCCCCAGCCATTGTAGTCTATTAGCCTTCATGATACCAGTGATTAGCGGGGAATTAAACAGATCATAAATGTCTTTGTTACTTCTTCTTTTCCACTTTCCACTTTGTGTATCCCTAATGGGTCCAAAGATGCGCCTTAAAATTTTGTTCTCAAAGGTTTGTAACAAGGCTTCGTCTCCTTTCGTTGTACTCCAGGTTTCAGCGCCATACAGCACAACTGGTCTGATCAGTGTTTTGTATATTGTGATTTTGGTGTTTATTTATTAATTACTAGCTGCCCGGCCCAGCTTCGCCCAGGCTCTGGCGGGGATCTATCTATCTATCTATCTATCTATCTATGTATCTATCTATGTATCTATGTATCTATCTATCTGTCTGTCTGTCTGTCTGTCTGCTTGTCTGTCTGTCTGTCTGACCCGGCCCGGCTTCCCCCAGCTCCTGGTGGGGAGCATCTCATTTAATTCATATAAGTAGTCATATAAGCTCCCGTTCCCGACTATCTATCTGTCTGTCTATCTGTCTGTCTGACCCGACCCGGCTTCGCCCAGACCCTGATGGGGAGCAAATCATTTAATTCATATAAGTAGTCATATAAGCTCCCGTTCCCGACTATCTGTCTGTCTGTCTGTCTGTCTGTCTGTCTGTCCGACCCGGCCCGACTTCGCCCAGGCCCTGGTGGGGAGCATCTCATTTAATTCACATAAGTAGTCATATAAGCTCCCGTTCCCGATCTATCTATCTATCTATCTATCTATCTGTCTGTCTGTCTGTCTGTCTGTCTGTCTATATATGTATGTTCGGCCCGAACATAACAACAAAATATAGATAGAATAGAAGAATAGATAGAAAATACGATTGGAAGAGATCTATCTAAAGTAAACTTGGCTCCCGTTCCCGACTATCTGTTTGTCAGTCTGTCTATCTGACCTGGCCCGGCTGCACCCAGTCCCTGGTGGGGTGCATCTCATTTAATTCATCGTCAATCAACTCATTTAATCTATAGCCAGGGGACGTAACTTAAGATATAACAATGGTACTAAAAGTTATATCCCTTTTTGTCATATATTTTTATATTTTCTTATGTTCAGTCATGTAATTACAAAATAAAATTTTAGGAAGGTAATAGCTGATAGCTGATAGATAAAACTATCACAGTTGGTTGCACAGGAATGAAAGGAAAACGTGTAGAAAATTTCATCTCAATCGGTTGGACCGTTCGCGAACGAATAAAGGACGGACATATATACATACATACATACATACATACATACACACATCGATTTTTATGGATATAGATAGTTTAGTTATTAATTTTTAAAAATGCCTTTTTGGTTTCAGTTTGCCATGAATCCATTTTATGAAATCAACTCGCTAATCAAGTCACCGTCCTTTGATAAAAAAGTGCAGGTCTTTGGAAAGAAGTATTTAACAGGATAGTTAAGAGTTTGCTTTTATGTATTTTCTTAGGTTTATTTGATATCTGAAGCCGCAGATACTGTTTTGGAGGACAGTGCTTAATGGGACTCTTTCTCTGTGCATTTGTATGAAAATATGTGCGTGTGCACATACAGATATATTTATTATTAATGGAAATTATGTCAGCACTAAGTGACAGCTCAGTGAATTAACGAATCGTTAGGTATTGATAAATATGCTGGGCAGAAAAGAGATCAAATGAACAAATTCTGAAATGCGTTGGAGAAAATAGACAACTAAATGGGTTTAAGGGCACAACTATTGAACATCATACAAACAATAAGATAAATAACAATATTAGACTTGGAGGTCGGATACTGAACATATTGGAAGGCAAGAGAAATAGAGGATGTCTTAGGAAAAACTATATCACACAAGCATGCAAGGACATTGGAGCACAGACTAGTGCTGAGCTGAAGTTTCTGAGCATTGGAGACAGTGACGGACATGATCAGATGACTTATCACCAGTCTTCAGACCATTCACCTAAATGAATAAGGTATTGATATCTTGTTACAAAACAAGAAAGACTGATTAAAGAAAATATCAGAAAGAAAATTTAGGTATTAAAAGTGTTTGGGTTAATTAAAAAAAGCCGCCAGTCGAATGGTTTGGCCACAAGACGCAATTACATGCATCTCTTCTTTTTCTACCCATTATCGCTGAGGCACATGTTCTCAACCATCTCACTCCAAGCCTTATCTTTTGCTGTCTTCTGCAGCTCCCTCCATGTTCTCCCATAATAATCCTTGTGCTAACTGAATTTTCTTCTGTTATTATATAATAATAATAAAACTCTTATATAACAGCCAGTCACCTTTTGGTAAAACAGTATGTTCCCCATAGCTAATAACAGCTGCCACATCATTAATATTAGTGAGTCATGTAGTATTGATTTTTAGATATTTCCCTTGCCTTTAGAATGTATATTTTATATTATTGTTGTTCTTGGTTAACCTAAAGTGATGTATGGATGAAATAATGTATGAAAGAGAGTGATGGAAGGGCAGAATGTTAGACGGGCCTGTGTGCCCAATTCTTAACGCTTTGAAAATAAAGTTTGTTTGTTCGTTCTCTCTCTTGATAAGAAGGGCAGAATGTCAGATGGGTCGGCTTGCCCAATTCTGAACCCTTTGAAAGTAAAGATATATTTACCCTTGGCTGTCTGTTTATCCATCCATCCTTTCTTTATTTATGTTTTAAGAATCAAAATAATAATAATAAACTCTTCTCCAATTGTTGTTAGGTCTTCCTCTATTTCGTTTACCCTGTGGGTTATTTCTATAATTTTTCATGTTGCTATGTTCTGCATCTACACTGCAGCAAAATTTCAATTATGATAAGGCTGTTGTCAGCGCTCGATCTAATCTTGGTATAGATATCTCAGTCTGTTGTGCCTTGTGCACCACTTTAGTGTGACTAGAGCTTTCTTCTTGCCTGTTGTAAAGTGCTTCTTTTAATTTCTGTTTCCTTCTTATTTTGAGTATCACTTAATGTAATTTTTTAGCAACATTTGTGGCGCAAGCTAGTGAAGTTGATAGCAAACTGCTGGTAATGTCATGGTTACGGTCACATGTGGCTTCGAAGCCTGGCACTTGGGCTTGTCAAACTGAGGGAAAGATTATCCACCTATTCCTCCTTGTTCTTGGCGTACAAAATGTGATAGCACTATCACATCACAGACCCTAGCAGGAAACTGCTTCAAGACTTTTCCCATCCATTCCAACTATATTTACCCTTAGTGAGCTTGTTTGGCTAGTTTGACCTGTGAGATTGTGATTTCTGAAAAGCTGGCATTGCCAGGTTTTTAAAAAAGTCTTTGTCTGGCAGTCATCATTAGCCGCAGAAATAGTCATAGTCAGATTTGAAAGCCACATTTTAAGTCTGATGAAAGAGATGTGAGCTCAAGAAATGAGATGTGTGCTAGTGTGGCCTATTATTTGTGCAATGTACAATTCTCGTGATTAGCAATTTTATTATTTCATTTATTAAATATTTGAACAAAAGGTCTTAGACTGGAGTTGTTTCATTTGCATATTTAGTATTTGTTGTTGTTGTATCTAAAAACTGGTGTTTGCCCATAAGAGGACATTTTCTGGTACTCATTTTAGGCTGGGAGCCCGGTCAGCGAAAATAAAATCCCAGCTTCATCTTGTTACACTGACATTTTATGTAGTTTCATCTTGTTACACTGGACATTTTATGTAGGTTCATCTTGTTGCACTGGACATTTTATGTAGGTTCATCTTGTTGCACTGGACATTTTATGTAGGTTCATCTTGTTGCACTGGACATTTTATGTAGGTTCATCTTGTTACACTGGACATTTTGTGTAAGTTCATCTGGTTACACTGAACATTTTATGTAGGTTCATCTTGTTACACTGGACATTTTATGTAGGTTCATCTTGTTACACTGGACATTTTATGTAGGTACATCTTGTTGCACTGGACATTTTATGTAGGTTTATCTTGTTGCACTCGACATTTTATGTAGGTTTATCTGGTTGCACTCGGCATTTTATGTAGGTTCATCTTGTTGCACTGGACATTTTATGTAGGTTCATCTTGTTACACTGGACATTTTATATAGGTTAATCTTATTGCACAGGACATTTTATATAGGTTAATCTTGTTGCACTGGACATTTTATGTAGGTTCATCTTGTTGCACTGGACATTTTATGTAGGTTAATCTTATTGCACAGGACATTTTATATAGGTTAATCTTGTTGCACTCAGCATTTTATGTGGATTCTTCTTGTTACACTGGACATTTTATGTAGGTTTATCTTGTTGCACTCGGCATTTTATGTGGATTCTTCTTGTTACACTGGACATTTTATGTAGATTCTTCTTGTTACACTAGACATTTTGTGTAGGTTCATCTTGTTACACTGGACATTTTATGTAGGTTCATCTTGTTACACTGGACATTTTATATAGGTTAATCTTATTGCACAGGACATTTTATATAGGTTCATCTTGTTGCACTGGACATTTTATGTAGGTTCATCTTGTTGCACTGGACATTTTATGTAGGTTCATCTTGTTACACTGGACATTTTATATAGGTTAATCTTATTGCACAGGACATTTTATGTAGGTTCATCTTGTTGCACTGGACATTTTATGTAGGTTTATCTTGTTGCACTCGACATTTTATGTAGGTTTATCTGGTTGCACTCGGCATTTTATGTAGGTTCATCTTGTTGCACTGGACATTTTATGTAGGTTCATCTTGTTACACTGGACATTTTATATAGGTTAATCTTATTGCACAGGACATTTTATATAGGTTCATCTTGTTGCACTGGACATTTTATGTAGGTTCATCTTGTTGCACTGGACATTTTATGTAGGTTTATCTTGTTGCACTCAGCATTTTATGTGGATTCTTCTTGTTACACTGGACATTTTATGTAGGTTTATCTTGTTGCACTCGGCATTTTATGTGGATTCTTCTTGTTACACTGGACATTTTATGTAGATTCTTCTTGTTACACTAGACATTTTGTGTAGGTTCATCTTGTTACACTGGACATTTTATGTAGGTTCATCTTGTTACACTGGACATTTTAAATAGGTTAATCTTATTGCACAGGACATTTTATATAGGTTCATCTTGTTGCACTGGACATTTTATGTAGGTTCATCTTGTTGCACTGGACATTTTATGTAGGTTCATCTTGTTACACTGGACATTTTATATAGGTTAATCTTATTGCACAGGACATTTTATATAGGTTAATCTTGTTGCACTGGACATTTTATGTAGGTTAATCTTGTTGCACTGGACATTTTATGTAGGTTTATCTTGTTGCACTCGGCATTTTATGTGGATTCTTCTTGTTACACTGGACATTTTATGTAGGTTTATCTTGTTGCACTCGGCATTTTATGTGGATTCTTCTTGTTACACTGGACATTTTATGTAGGTTTATCTTGTTGCACTCGGCATTTTATGTGGATTCTTCTTGTTACACTGGACATTTTATGTAGATTCTTCTTGCACCGTTCTTGTTAACAGTTAAAAAGAAAAATAATCCTGTGTTTGAGTCCACAAGTACAATATTCACCTTCTGCCTTTCACCAATGCAGCATAGGCCCTGAAACAATACCCACCAATCCCTTTAGAGACTTGTATATGATTGGTTGGAGTTTGCGACTAAGGTGCCATCTCCACAAAGAAGGTTGGCTGCAATGAATCTCCAACACTGTCAGTCTCTGGCCCTGACTGTACATTCTGTCAGATTGATGTTTGTCCATCTCTTGATGTTATCTACCCATTTGTATCATTGTCTGCCTCTTGCTCACTTACCTTCAACTTTGCCCTCCAGTATGGTTTTTATGAGTGTGTTATGTCTCAGTATTATTGTAGTAGTATTATTGTTTGAATAAAATATCGACTGCAACGTACATTGAAAAGAAAACAAAAGTAAATAACCTGTTCTTTAGTTACTTGGTTCATTCAAGTAGTTTTATTGTCTGATTAAAGAAACAAATCCAACTCAGTGAAAAAAGAACAAAATAAACCTGACCTTTAGTTACTTAAAAAAAATCCACTTATAAAGTGAAAAATTCCTTAACCAATGAAAAATATAATTTAACGTTCAAAATTCTACACATATAGTCACATTCATATCTTTCAGGAATAATTATTTCAATAAGTTGACCTTATAGGCAATTCTGAAGGTTGTACATGTATATATATTTCTTTGTTTTTTTTATAAGGATTTTGTATAATTATGTACAGACGACCCACAACATATCATCACCAAGTGCCCTACCAGCTGGCGTAGGCGTTCATGTCTCTCCACAGATCTCGGTCTTTGGTGTTCTGTAGCAACTCTACTGATGGTATTCCTCCATGCCACTGTCTCAGTTCATCCGGCATAATTTCTCTTGGTCTGCCTCTCTTCCCTTTGATCTTTCCAGTTGATGATGTTCCCCAATGCCTTTCATTTCATCACATGACCAAAGTGTTGTATATTTTAGAACAGCACGACCAAAAACAATGGACGTTGATTGTTTAACAGCAGATACAATGCATGTAGCACTAGAGGAGGAGATATAAACTGGCCGAATGGATAAGAGCAGTTTCTCTTAAACTTCTGGTTTACTGATGCCGATGCAGTAGGTTCAACCCCTACACCGGTCAGCTGGACTAAAATGTTTTCTTATCCTTGGCCTGGGAACATAAACTACAAGTACCTCAGAAGTTGGAGTAGGTTTGCCTGACGACGAGGGACACTGGTAAAAAAGGAAAGATAATCCACACGCAAAACTCATTTCAGTGCATTTCCCAGTGGTGGCAAGTAGTAGCACATGTATGGACTATGCTTGAGCTCAAACTGAGAGAACACATTAAAAAAAACTTTCTTATTTCTGATTGTTGATTCATCGTCATCAAATGCTGTCTCCACTTTATAGGTCAACTTTGATGAGTCTTCAAGTTTTTTCGAATTTCTTCTTTTGATGGATTCGTACAGTTGATATCCATCTCCTCTTCTAGCTGCATAATTTGGGGGTGTTGTGAGTGTGTCTGTCTTTTGGGACTGGTCCTCATAAAAGTTCCTTAGAACATTTAGCCAGTCTGTTCATTTGATCTTTAATGTTGGTGATGTTAGGTTTTCTCTCACTGCACTGGGTTAATTTGATCTATGCACTGGGTTAATTTGATCCATATCACGTGATGTCTTCATTTTCTGCCCTGTATCCCCCATTATAGCATGTGCCCCCAATCAAACTATGCCAAGCTATACTATCTTTTGCTATCTCCTGCAACTCCAAACACGTCCTCCCAGTATTATCAATCTCTGTCTGTAATCTTCTTACCAAGTGTTTTTAGCTTCACAACACCCGTACACATATATATATATATATATAATGTCATTCTCAAAATCTTGCAATAAATAAATTCTTCATCACACGTTTCCAAGTATAGAATTTTTGTTTTGCCACTTCAAATGTCTGGGGGGAAAAAATTATGTACTATTTATTAAAAACAATATGAGTGCAAATACAACAGAAATGTTTACTTTTAAGTGCAGGCGGGAAAACGCATAAAACATTTACAAGTTTTTACAGGAAAAAAAAATGACGACAACCAAGTGTCACAAATACTATTTCTCACGATATTTATTTGTCACACCTATTCACCAGGCTACACAACTCTGACATTTACTGACGCTCTTGGTTGTCAATTTTACAAAGTATATCTGGCCATTGAGATTACACAACCACATCTCATGACAACAATTTTGGAGTATATTTCTCCAAATAACAGCCAAGCAAATTCTCACTGCATTTTGTGTTGACAGTAATTCTTCAACAGGGAAACACTGGCCACCTACTCACCCGTGCATTCAGCCTATAAAATGTGACTGTCCCATCACATCACAGTCGTCCCATGGCAGAACACTGCTTTGGGACAAATGTAAGAATAAGTAGTTTATTATAAGCAAAGGACCCCTTCTCATGCCGTAAGTGTACTGTAATAGGTATATGGTGCTGGCCCCGTTTTTATGTGGGAGGCACAGTATTGCAGTGGCTAACTACACTGTCAACTGTCTTGCCTGTCATTTATGTAGTCAGTGTATGGCAGGGGAGTCGTGAGCCTGAGGAATTAAGGCCACCTGGCTAGCGCAGTCACAGCGAACTGTGCAGGTTAGGGTTTTATTTTTGTCCCCGACAGAAAAAAAATCCACACCTTATCGAGGATTCGAACCTGGGTCTGCCGAAGGAGAATCCGGCATTCTAGTCACTTAGCTAGCCGCTCCTTTGTATAGCTAACTACACTATACACCTAATATGCCCCAGGGCGTGTAAAGGGTCATTTACTTTACCCATAGTTTTACAGACCAACTGGAATTCCACAGATGACGTGGCCAACATCACAACGGTTACCTTTAGTTTCCAGAACAATTCCCGTGACCCATTTCAGGCCAGAGCAACCTGGAAGCCAAGAGGGCCAATTTAAAAAAAAATCTCTTTCTTGATGGGGATTAAACCACATGACCCCGAGAAGGTTAACCCGGTCAACAAATGCCCGCAGAAGTCGGATGTGTCTGCCTAACGGCGCAAGAACACAGACCTGCTGTAAACAGGCACTACGCAATCACATCGAAAAAAAAAAAAAACTCCGGATGAACGCAGAAGTAGAGAAAAAAACCACATGACCATATGGCCAGTGCTAACCACAGCACCACCTGGCCCCCTGACCTTAATTGATCAGCTACATTTACGCGTTCAAAACGCCCCACACCTGGCACGACAGATTTACCAAGTATTGAAAGGAAACATGTTTAAATAAAATTCTGCATGATAGTCATTTCACACTGCTTACTATTAACAAAGAAACAAAGCAAATTAAATCTTTAACATGTACATCTCTGCTAAAGAACACTCACATCAACTTGGATATAAAAAAAAAGAGCTTTCACTTAAACATCAAACCAGCCATTTCAATATACAACCACAAGTTCACAACAGTTAGGCGTAACCTGAATCCTCGGACATTTAAATTATGAATTGACAGATTTCTGTCCTTGATGTTCTGGACCAACTCTGCTGATGGTATTCATCCATGCTACCATCTCAGTCCACACAGTATAATTTCTCTTGGTCTGCTTCTTTCCCCACTAATCTTTCCAGTTATCACAATGCTCTCCAATGCCTCTCTTCTCATCACATGATGAAAGAAAGCTGCTTGTCTCTTTCTTATAGCTGTATATAATGTTTTAGTTTCATTAGCCTCTTCCAGCGGTTAAGCTACTCTGTCAGTACAAGGTGAAGTAGCATACTATGAGTTAATATATTAGGAAACTATAAAAAAGAACACACACACACACCACTCTGCAAAATCTCCAAACATTCACATTCTAGAAACACTACAAGCACTCGCATCACTGATAAAACACCTGGCACTTATCACAGCCTTGTCACAATCACTTGCGTTTGCTGCTGGCAGCTGGTTTTGGCTTGACAGCTTTTTTCGACGAAGCACCACCAGAGAAAAGATTTGTAAACAGCTCGGCTGCATCCGGCATGTTCGGCCTGTTGTTTAAGACATTCATCTGGTTCTGCATTTCCTGATAATGACAAGTACAAAATCTAAGCAATGAACATGGCTTACATATAAATATAAAGAAAAACCACAATGATGATTATCAACAAGGATTATACCATGCCAGTTTGGAAAGTTACAGTGAAGGGAGAGATACTTGAAGTCAACAGTATTATTTTTTTTTGGCCTAGAATATTAACAGATGATGGCAGATGTGAGACATAAATAAGAAAAAGAATAGGAATGATACTAGTACCATCCAACAATATGAAACAGCATTTTATGTCTAAACAACTAAACTGCAAAATAAAATTCAGTGGAATCATGTGTGAAAGCGGACATGGTGAGGCAGCTAGGATATTGCTGACAATGGCACAAGCACAGTCACACAAGAGTTCAACGCCAGCTCTCATCATATGCTCATGTGTCATGCCGATAAGCATGGGTGGCCATGTTTTACCATCTCACACGATCACCAGAACTGTGGATGAGCTCTGTGTTCCTGTCTTGATTGTGGCCAAAACATCAAGATATTTCTCTCTCTGCCTTCCCCTTATTCTTTTCTCCAAATCTTGTCACTAAGTTTTCTAGTTCACTTCTTCTCATAAATATCAAGTGGTACTGAGAGAAAGCTGAGGCAGATATCACATGGTAATGAGAGAAAGCTGAGGCAGAAGATATCATGTAATGAGAGAAAGCTGAGGCAGAAGATATGTGGCAATGAGAGAAAGCTGAGGCAGATATCTGGTAATGAGAGAATGCTGAGACAGATATGTGGTAATGAGAGAATGCTGAGGCAGATATCAAGTGGTAATGAGAGAAAGCCGAGGCAGATATCAAGTGGTAATGAGAGAATGCTGAGGCAGATATCAAGTGGTAATGAGAGAATGCTGAGGCAGATATGTGGTAATGAGAGAATGCTGAGGCAGATATCATGTGGTAATGAAAGAATGTTGAGAAAGACATGGTGTAATAATGAAAAATAAATAGAGATAGATATTATGTGGTAATGTAAGAAAGCTGAGACCAACTACCAATCTGAAAAGAGAGATAAATCTAGTGTTTTGAAAGCAAACAAAGAACAGAATGATGGGATATAAATAGTTTCAGCTCACCTTCTGTGTATCTGCATCAGCTGCATTCATCAGCTTTGGCAAAACCATTATTAACAGTAGAGGCACGATCATAGTTAACACCTGAAAAACACAAATAAATACATTTATTGAAAACACAGACAGCATCATCATTCAACAGTCAAAGGCTAGGGAAAGCACCCTGAATAAATGCTTGTCGAAATCGGATGTACTGAGCCACAGGCTTGACAAAGCAGTGCAACGTAACTTAATTCATGATGTCACAAATCAAAATTAATCGTTATGGTGCTAATCCCGCGAAATCCCATCAGGCGGTGATAGTGCCGGGCCCCCTGCCTCAAGGGGGTCCACCCATGACTACTGGTGGTCACCTTCCCCTGTGCTGTGGAGTCAAGGCACAGAGGAGTAGGTTAAGAGCTACTGACCAAATACCCAGGACACTCAACATACTACAGTGGAATGCAGAGGGAGTTTATAACAAGAAAGTCTCCCTAACACAGCGTCTTCATAAAGATAGAATAGATGTGGCATGCATTCAAGAGACACACCTCAATGCCAATCGCAAATTCTCAGTCAGAGGATATCAGGCCACACGTTTCGACCGTGAAGGACACAAAGGAGTTATAATACTTACACGAAATACAATACCTTGCAGCGAAGTATCTACAATCTGTATAGCCTAGCGGATAAGGACCTTACACTCTCAAACATGAAAATCACTGACACAAACTGCATTATTGTCGGAGACTTTAATAGCCGTTCAGAAAGATGGGGATACCCAGATACTGACAAAAGAGGAGATGAAGTGGAGGACTGGGAAACAGACGCAAATCTCCATCTACTCAACAAAGCGGATGACACACCAAGCTTCTACTTCAGAAGATGGTTTACCACTTCTACTCCAGACTTGGCTTTCTGCACAGGAGACATCCTCCACAAAATCGATCGCCATGTGCTGGACCAATTAGCAGGTAGTGACCACAGACCAATCAAGCTCGTAATGAATATGGAGTATGTTCCACAGGAGCAAAAGCCTTTGCCCCGCTGGAATTACAAATGAGCAGATTGGGACAGATTTGCCATACTAACAGACAAATATTGTGAAAACATAAATACACGATATGGCAACATGAAGCAAATGGTGGAAAGTCTAAACAGAGCAATAATACAGGCAGCCACTGAGTCTATTCCAAGAGGAGCGAGGAAAAATTACAAACCATACTGGACTGAAGAACTACAAATTTTGGGGGACAAAGTTGAAGATGCCAGGAAGACAGCAGAGAGAGAACAAACAACTGAAGCAAACATCTCTCTCAAAGCCATCTCAGCAAAATATAAAAGAACAGTAAATCAAACAAGAGATTGTTGGAGGGAAAAAACAGAAAACCTGAATTTTGATAGGGATGGAAACAAACTATGGAAACTAGTGAAAGCCATGAACAATGAAGGACCTAGAAACAAACAAATAACAATTAAACAAGGAAATGCCTTGCTTACAGTAAAAAAGGCTGCAAATGCACTAATGGAACACTATGCAAGTGCAAACCACACTGATATTACAACCGAACAGAAGAAAGCAATCAAAGACAAACAGATACACCATAGAAATACAGAGACAGCAGCAGAATATATGATTGCAAATCTAACAATGGAAGAAATGGAACAGGCAATGAATACCCTAAAAAAGAAGAAATCACCAGGAAAGGATGGAATCACAAATGAAATGCTAATAGGAATAGGCACCAAGGCAAAAAAGAAACTACTAGCAGTCCTAAATTACAGCTGGAAGAGAGGAATAGTCCCACAGGCATGGAAGGAAGCTATACTAATACCAGTCCCAAAGAAAGGAAAAGACCTGGAAGAACCAAATGGTTATCGACCTATCAGTCTACTCAGCTGTGTAGGAAAATTAATGGAACGCATTATCAATGGCAGGCTAACATGGCATCTGGAAGAAAACCACCTCTTAACACCACACCAAGCAGGATTCAGAAAGTACAGATCCACTGAAGATCAAATAACCTATATAGCTCAGGAAATAGAGGATGCCTTCCAAGAGAAAAAGCACACACTAGCGGTCTGGATAGATTTAGAAAAAGCATTTGATAAAGTATGGAAGGAAGGACTGAAAGTAAAACTGCAAAAAATGCATGTTTGTGGGAAAATGTATAAATGGATCAGCCACTACCTTGAGAACAGAACTGCCAGGACAAAAGTACAAGGACAAACCAGCAAAATGATGCTGTTGGAGCAAGGTGTCCCCCAAGGAGGAGTTCTTTCACCAACATTATTCCTAGCATATATAAATGACATCACGGAAAATTTTCCAGCTAGAGTACACACATCCTCCTTTACAGATGACCTAGCCATATGGCATCTGAAGAATATATTAGTACAGCTAACAGCAGAATACAGCAAGCCTTATTAGCGCTAGAGGACTGGTCAAAATTATGGCTAGTGAAGATAAGTGAGGAGAAAACAACATGCACAGTGTTCTCCCTCTCAAATAAAACTCAACAACTTAAGCTGGTATTGAATGGAAAAATATAGCGCCATGAAGAAAATCCAAACTATTTAGGAGTCACCTTTGATTGTCGCCTGACATGGAAGACACACGAGAAAAATCGAACAAGAGCAAGGCAAAGAATGGCAATCATGAAAAAGCTTGCCGGTACAACGTGGGGAGCAGATGAGAAAGTTCTCAAGAAGTTATATACTGGACGGGTGAGGCCAGTACTGGAATATGGCATTGCAGCTTGGACAACAGCAGCTAAGTCAAATTTTACCGAAACAACCACATAATCAAAATAAGTAGAGTCCAAAACCAAGGAATGCAAATCATAACTGGAAGCCTGAAGACAACGCCTATTAATGAACTAGAAAAGATCACTTGTTTGCAACCAACGCAGGATAGAAGAGATAGCAGAGCCCAGCAACAAGCAGAAAAATTTAGAAGATTGACAGACCACCCTATGTGAAACAGGTTTAATGGTTTTGGAAAGGGAAGACTGAAGCGTAGCAATTTTGTAGAAACTGCAAAACAAAAGATTAGGGCAGATCCCATACTTAACATATCAATAGTCAAACCCATTTGCAATGCACACAACTTCCCAGCTTGGAGACAGCAGCAACTGCCTTGAGATGATAGAAAACGTTCCTTGTATTGAGAAAAAGAACACTCAGAATGAAACCGAAAGAAGAAAAATAACCCTAAATTACATAAAAGAACATTACCCAAGCAGCAATTGGACCCATGCATATACTGATGGATCAGCCAAAAATTCAGTAGAAAATGGAGGAGGAGGAATTCTCCTAAATTTAAAAAATGGAGTGAAAAAAAAACACAGTCAGTGGCAACTGGAAAATTTTCAAGTAACTTCAAAGCGGAGGTAGAGGCTTTGAAAACTGCAGCAGAAATGCTCTTGATGGAGGAAAATAAAGAGAAGCATCTTCACAGATGCAAAGTCAGCTTTCTCAGTACTGAAGAGCAAAAACAGCACAGAACTAGCTGACCTAAGAGCAGCACTCCATGGTCTATGCCAGAAATCCAAAACAGTTGTAATACAGTGGATCCCATCACATTGCAGTATACCTGGAAATGAAGAGGCTGACAGACTAGCAAAAGAGGGTGGACGACTACCACAGCCTGACATAGACATAACCTATAATGAGGCAAAGAGATTTATAAAAAGCACCTATAGAGCCAAATGGGAGTCAGAGCATCCAGGCCACCAGAAGGATGATGCATATTACAAACTCGACCGGAGAGAACAAGCAGCAATCTTCAGACTCCGCACAGGACATAACAGGCTGAAATACCACTTGTTCAATAAACTAAAGATAGGAGATATCGATGAATGTAATTGTGGAACTGGTAAAATGACAGCTAAACATTTGCTGCAAGAGTGCCCAATATATGCAGAACAGAGAAAGATATTTTGGCCCACACCTGCTTCATTCGAGGACAAGCTCTATGGAGATATCAACAAGCTCAAGTCGACTGCAGCTTACTTTAACTATATTCAGGTTGACATTTAAAGGTGCATGAAGAGGTATTTAGACTGTCACACTTCATACCACAGGCATGTCGGTTACACAAGCCTCCCAGAGGCATGAAATGGAATATTGCTTGGATAGCAAATCCATTACGTGGAAAGTCCGAATCGAAAGCTTACTGTGTGGGCTTCATAAAAGGTGGAAAAAGTCCTAGTGGTACAAAATGGAATATTGCTTGGATAGCAAATCCATTACGTGGAAAGTCCGAATCGAAAGCTCCCTATGTGGATGTCATCTGCAAACTGCATTCTTCTGGCTTCCGGAAGAACAGCCTATGGTGAACGGAAGGCCCAATATACGAAAGTGAGGCTAAGCAGCCATGTGCAGGACGTGACGATTCCTTGGGTGAGCCCAGTACCAGAGCACTGTGTGATGGCTCTGCAATTATGGAAGCCTCCTTGGATGGCGGGGAATGCCCATGGTCTGCCCCTGCCTTCCCTTGAGGGCTGACCAGGATGCCTTTGGCTGTTCTATATGGGCCAGCTGGGATGGGAGATAAAACCACAACAGTGAGAGTCTAACGTCCTAAGAAACCCCTGGGAAGGTTAACCCGGTCAACAAATGCCCGCAGAAGTCGGATGTCTCGGCCTAACGGCGCAAGAACGCAGCTCTGCGGTAAACAGGCACAACGCAATCATGTCCGGAAAATAAAATTCCGGATGAACGCAGAAGAAGAAGTATCATATCTTCTTTGATGTAGCGCCAGTGCTGGTAGCTGATGGTGTTGCATTCTAACGAGATGGCCGAACCACTTGAAATTTTGCCTTTCAATATATGTGGCACAAGGTGTTGATCCCATTGTCTGACTGATAACAATTATTTCTTATTTGGTCTCAAAGAAAGCAAACCAAATAAAATCAATAAAATCTACATGATTTAAACCCAGCTGAATAACATTATCACTTTTTCTCAGCCTCATGAGCTTCACAGACTGTTCCCACAATCCTCTATCCAAAATGATCTTGCCCTAGCCCTTGACTTTCACCCCTTTTAGATCCCGCTCTAGCATCTTCTTGGATGCTGCTCAAATGCTTCTGTATATTGGATTTAACATATGCTTCAACATAAAAAAAATGTTGTTTGTCAGGATCAATCTCATGGCATAAACATCCCAAGCCGCTATGATTTTATGATGATGTTAACTAATTTGTAAACTTATTGTTTCTTGTTAAAAACTATATTTTTATTTATTCAATGCAAGAAAAAAAACACACACACTTTTAAACACCAGAAACAGCTACTACAGCCGTCTCCTTCAACAGTTCCAAACTCAACTCGACTCTATGGGTCTGTGGAACATCTTCTCAGAACCTGCATCTTCATAAAAACTACATGGGCTTCCAAGAGTAGAACCTTAGGGAGCAGCTTTAGAACATCAACAAGAAATCACCGCTTCATGTTAACTATATTTTTATTTTCATTAGATTATTGCTCACTGGATCTAGGAGGCCTGGTGTTCCTTGCCAGTGAGAAGTCCTGATCGTTCGGGTCCCATCGATTGACGGACGTCGGTCGCGGCGATTGGGCAATCTTGAGCATAGCCTACGATGGGTAGCGTTGTGATGTTCTGTTGTGATAATTTGGTGTGTCCAGTGTGTGCCGCGTGGTTACACACCCGCTTCACACGCGTGATCCGGGACTGTTTCCGGATCCGGTCAGGGATATGCACTACTGACGAGCTCAAATGAGGGCGAAACTCGAGTATAGTGCTTCCATACTGACGTGGATAGGCCTTAGGTTCATACCAGAATGCGATCGGCGTTGCCAGTAGTGGGTTGTGCTCAATATTTAAATTTCAAATCCCGAAACAACCACATATATTTTTATTTATTTATGCTGACATCTTCAATCATAACATCATCAGGGTTTTTGCCTTATGCAGAAATGCGTGGCTGCTGGGCTTCTGGTTGACTGCCACTGCCATCGACGATGTATTTTCGTGGACTGTGTGGGTGAACATCTAGGAAACATCCAGATGGGAAAACGACTGCCGATTCCATCAGAGATAAACTGGATGTTTCGTGGGGGACTATTGTGTTGACATTCTGGCGGCGGCATTATGCACAGTGTATCTGTGCGGGCTGTTGTTTGTCGAGACTCCTGTCTTTTCCACTTTTCACATTGGGCAGTGGGGAGCGTTTTATGTGATATTCACTGGCACAGGAACGGAGCATAATGGGGACGACCCGTTGCTGTGAAGTTGGAACCGTGACTAACTAACTAACATCATCAGGGAGATGTGTGGCAGAGATTAAGGGCAGGACAGGTCAAGCAAAACTGCATTTAAGAATATAATGACTGGAAAGATCAGCAAGAGAAGAGGCGGACCAACAGAAATTATGCATGATGGTCTAAGACCAGGCATGGAGGAATGTCATTAATAGAGCCAACCCTGAACACTAGGCACAGAGATCTGTGGAGACACATGAATGCCTATACAGCTTATCTGGACATGTGGTGATGATGATTACATCTTCTTATAACTTGAGAGTAATCTCAGTGTTAACCTTATATATATTATTATATTGGCAACTTGCCGTCTTGACAGACGATAGTTTGTGCTTCAAAAAGCCTTAATAACTACAACCCATGGCAGTGGTGAATGTGACTGTTAAGACCAATTCGCGCTGTAAATGTTCGTCCACAGTGGATGCATGTGAACACATGGTCGTTTTCACCATCATGCACCATCTTGCGTCTTACATGCTAGGTGGGTGACTTATCTGCAATAATTTTCTCCTTTGTCTTTATTCCATTTCTGATATTTGCCCTCCATGCAACATGTTCAGCGGCGACTTGCTCCCAATGTGCATTATCAATGCCTGTATCAATCATGTCCCGCTTACACACATCTTTGTATCGTAGTAGAGGCAGACCCTGAGATCAAGTACCCACCTGTAATTCACCAAAAAAGATGTCCTTTGGTATTCTACCATCACCCATCCTCCTAACATGTTCTATTCATCTAAGACTACGAGTAAAAAACTCATTGGGTGGTTTAAATTACACTATGTAAAGAAGCTACAGTGGTATAGTGGCCAGAATGCTTTCCTTCCAAGGTGGTGTTCTGGGTTCAATTCAGACAGTGGCAAGATTCTTGACCTCCCCAACCATTAGGGATCTCCATTATGGATCTGGAGTCAATGCAGCCTCACAAAATGGGCCGCAAATAATTTTCTTAATATTTTCTACAATTTAAACTCACTATCTTAATATTTTCTACAATTTAAACTCACTATGTGGCCCAAATCAAACCAGACTACACCATTTAAACTCACCATGGGGTTAAAAAGGAAATCTGTTAGCCTCCACTGCTCACGCTTGTGAAAATAGTTGGGTCTTCCACGTTCTCTAAATTCTAAAGGGTAAGCCACAGTTTTCACAAGGTTTGGTTGCAGAACGTTAACTCTTCGTGCACGCATCTTTCCCTTGGATGTGATCTCAACTCTGACTGTCTCAAAGAGGGCGTTTGGATTTGCTACTTCAACAATATAAGAGCCAGATGGAATGCCGTTAACACTAAATGAACCATCAGGTCTGAAAAGGAGACAAAAAGCCTTTTAAACAATAATGGTGTATATGATAATCTACCAGTAATACAACAATAGAAGGACATTTATAACTGACAACAATCAATACTGAAATGAAAGAAGATATATGAATACTATAAATGCACAATTATATACAAACAGTCCATTTGAAAACTGACAACAAAAAAGTTAAAACATGTAGTGTTTCAGCATGTAAGCTATTCTGGAAGAAATTGTGTTGTGAGCTATCTGGCCACTGAAAATATAGACCTAACATACTCGGTTGTGTCATCTTAATATAAATGGCACTATGGGGTGCTTTACAAACTGCAGCACAATGAATTATATAGTGGTAAATACTTAAAGCTACACAATATGGTGTCATAGTCATTACTTTATTATTATTATTGTCATATGACTGACTGGCACCTTGCTGTCTTGACAGACGATAGTGTTACACTGTGCCTCAAAAAAGGCGTAATAACCATAACCCATGGTGGTAAAGACCAGGCATGTAGTTATACCTCTCCGTAGCACAAAGCCTGGGCTGAATTGTAGAGATCATGTACTACCATGCAGCACGGTAATACCAATGCATCTGGAGCAAACAAGACAAGCTGCAGAAGCTGCTGGATCAGCAAAACAATGCTCTAACTGTCCCCCTGTCGGAGCTTCGTTCCTAGACCAGTTGCCAACCAAGGTTTAGGGACTGGTCTGCCCTGCCATGACATTTAGTCTTTAGGTTGATTTCCTCGCACCATGATAAGACTTGTATGCTTCCAATTTTGCTCCTCCGCCTAAAGCCGTTGGCACAATGTGGCCCACATTGTGGGGGTGACGGGTTTGGTGAGCGCCGCCCAACATTCAGCGCTAAAAGAAAGCAAGTTATACCGTCTTCCGTTAACCGGTAGCTCAGTCATATCTGACTAAGACCTGACACATTATTGTCATATATAACTGATTAAACACAGTTAACATTTAACACTGACTAAAAGATGCCTCTGATTACAAATCTCAAAGAAAATGGGATTGAACAGAAACTCATTTTCGTTAAAAGCCCCGAGTCCACTGAACTTGATTTCTGATGGTAGTTATTTTTGTTTTCATAATCAAGTCAATAGGTGGTAAGAATAACAAAGGTGACACAAGAAACATCAATAACATTGGATATGCAGATGATACAGTATTGATTGCAGACATTGAGCAGGATCTGCAACATTTAGTAGATGTAGTTGTTGCACACAGTGAAAAACTAGGTTAGAATTAAATTGTCAGAAGACAGATTATGGTCGTCACTAGGAAGAACGAAATACCACAATGTAATATACAGGTAAATAGTAATATTCTTAAACATATGAATTGGTACAATTATCTTGGAACAGTCACATCTGATGGGAGATGCCTTGAAGAGATTAGAACAAGAATCGCCATGGCAAAGTAGCCTTTTGCAAGATGAAAAACATACTGACAAATAAAAAGATGTAAATTACTACGAGAAAAAGAGTGTTGAGGTGCTACATAGAGCCTGTACTTTTGTATGGATGTGAAGCGTGGACAACTGAGGTGCTACATAGAGCCTGTACTTTTGTATGGATGTGAAGCGTGGACAATGAGCAGTCAAGCTGAAAAATATCTGATGGCTGTGGAAATTTGGTTTCTGAGGAGAATGCAATGAATATAATGGACAGATAGAAAAACCAACGACGAAAAAAACAAACGAAAATTGTAAACTGATTAGAGAAATTAGATGTAGACAATGAAAATTTTTTGGGCATATTATGAGAAGAAATAAATTGGAGAATTTGGTGACAACTGGCAAGATTGAGGGGAAGAGAAAAAGGGGAAGACAGAGAAATAAATACCTAGATGGCTTCGCCAAGTGGTAGGGTCGAGACAAGAACACTGAGCTGATCCACAACTCTGGTGATTGAGTGAAATGGTGAATCATGACCCCCCCAAGCTTATTGGCATGGCACATGATGGATGGATGGTTGTGCTCCTGTCCTTATTTATAATGTATCTGTTAATTTTCTTTCCTAAAGAATTTTGCTTTTCATTTCTTTATATGTTTATGTTACCTTTTTTGAGTTAATTATTGTCTGTGAGATCCCATAGTGTCTCATCAATTTCCAAAGAGATTACCTATAAATGCTGTCAAAGGCTTTTTCATAGCTCGCAAATCCAATATAAAGTGCCACATTAATTTAATTGCCATGTTCTATTATTGTACATAATGTAACTATCTGGTCAGTGCAGCTTCTGTTTGGTCGGAAGCCCGCCTGAACATCCCTTAGTTGTTTGTCAATGGCTTTTCTTAATCTCTTCAGAATGATCACGTAAAATATTTTTCCAGGAACTGACAATAGCAGTGTTCCTCTGTAATTTATGTACTGCAAGTTCCTCTCTTTCACTCTATTAGTGTGCACTTAGCCTCTTTAGATAGTACTAGGGTTCCCCTTCACTTTGAGGGGCATTTCCCTCCGTATGGTCTAAGATCACTACTGTTTCATCTGTTTAGAATCCTTTTGCCTGCTCCATTCCATCTTGTTTTGTACAGTTGTAAAATGTTAATCTTATGATATGTCTTTTTCCTACCATTTGTGCTGTATTTCCCAATTCATACATAGTTTTAACATTCCAGGTGCCAATTATGGAGATAATTCTAGATGAATGGAGGTTAAGGTCAGCGTGGATTAATGGAGGCTAAGGAGATCCGCATGGATGAATGGAGGTTACGGTTAGCGTGGATGAATGGAGGTTAAGGTCTGCATGGATGAATAAGATCAGCGTGGATGAATGGAGGTTTAAGGTCAGCGTGGATGAATGGAGGTTAAGGTCAGCGTGGATGAATGGAGGTTTAAGGTCAGCGTGGATGAATAAGATCAGCGTGGATGAATGGAGGTTTAAGGTCAGCGTGGATGAATGGAGGTTAAGGTCAGCGTGGATGAATGGAGGTTTAAGGTCAGCGTGGATGAATGGAGGTTTAAGGTCAGCGTGGATGAATGGAGGTTAAGGTCAGTGTGGATGAATGGAGGTTTAAGGTTAGTGTGGATGAATGGAGGTTAAGGTCAGCATAGATGAATGGAGGTTAAGGTCAGCATAGATGAATGGAGGTTAAGGTCAGCGTGGATGAATGGAGGTTAAGGTCAGCATGGATGAATGGAGGTTTAAGGTCAGCTTGGACGAATGGAGGTTAAGATCAGCGTGGATGAATGGAGGTTAAGGAGGTCAGCTTGGATGAATGGAGGTTAAGGTCAGTGTGGATGAATGGAGGTTTAAGGTCAGTGTGGATGAATGGGGGTTTAAGGTCAGCGTAGATGAATGGAGGTTAAGATCAGTGTGGATGAATGGAGGTTAAGATCAGCGTGGATGAATGGAGGTTTAAGGTCAGTGTGGCTGAATGGATAAGAGCACTTGCTCTTAAACTTCTGGTATGCTGATGCTGAGGCAGCGAGTTTAACCCCTACACCGATCAGTTGGACTAAAATGTGGACTTCTCATCCTTGACTTGGGGACGCAAATTATCTTTGAAGTTGGAGTGGGTTCCACCTGATGACGAGGGACACTGGTAATAAAGAAAGCTAATCCATACACAAAAATCAACTCAGTGCACTAAAAGTAATAGCACGTGTATGGTCTACGCTTAAATTCAAACCGAGCGAACGCAAAAAGGTAGAGGTTAAGTTGATGATGAGCCAGACTCCTTGAGGTTTTCAAGAACAGATCCTTTTCATCTTGGTGGCCGAGATATTTTCTTTCTTTATACTACTTGTTTATAGTTGGTTTTAACTTTTATTTTGTGACTAAAGTTTTCTATGAGATGGGTAGCCAGTCCCACACCAATCCTCCTTCGTGTCATCTCTTATGACATGGTGTATTTGCTTCTCTTATGGGTCCAATAATACATGGGCAGAACCCACAAATAAATGTCCTTTGTAAGCTGATCATCTTAACAGTTGGAAGTTGCTGAGTTGGCCGTAGGGTTCTGCTTCGCCAGATATAAAAATTGTTCAGAAAAACCTACCCACTGGTAAACGGGCAAGGAACGAGAAGAAAGTGAGGTACAGGCTGTCATTTTGTCAGTTGTGAGTATATCCTGGACAGAACATTAATTAAAATAACATTTTAACAACAATATCATATCGCTTCATAAAACTGACAAATTACTTTTTCTGAGTTCTATCCAACTATGCTTGCTTCATAATTATAAAAAAATTGAAATGCGTTAAAGTACGCTGTTAAATAATTAGTATCTTAGACATCAGCAGTACTTAAATAACCTCAGCAATTGTCAGTCACACAGTGCAATGTCACTGTCGCCAGTGTCTCTCACCTAACGAAACCCAGGTAGCTTCCTCCATCCACAAGGACTCTGGTATTCATTGTCCATTCTTTGTCTTTTGAAGCAAAATACACCTTTCCTTCGATTTTAAACTCTGCCTTGTCGTTAAAATCATCGGCTTCACTAGCAGTTCCCGAAACAAAGGAGTTCCAGTTAAAGAGAAACAGACAGAGCAAGAACTGTATGTACTGTATGGGTTCCTCCATTTTAACGCCGGAAGTGATGACGAGGGTTTCAAACCAGCAGCATCTCACATTTGTGTTCACCCGGTGTGTGTTGAGGTTTCTTATTTAAATATTTTACAGTTTGTAAGTTATGTGGACTTTTACATTCCAATTTTAAAAACGTATAAGACAGGGTGTGCCCTTGGAGATTTAACTATTAGAAAGTCGGAGTACATGTTTCTTTAGAGAGGCGACGATTTTATTTGGAGGTGAAAGGTCAGAATCGTTCTCCAAACAATCAAAATGATTGATTCGGTCGGAATCCGACTAACTTCACAAAATACTTAGAATAGTATTTATTAGTACTAAGAGTCACTATTAGTAGATCGAAGGGAAGAGAGGCAGTGGCAGACCAAGAGAAATGATGCTGGATGGATTGAGACAGTGGCATGGAGGAATATCATCAGCAAAGTTGATCCAAAAAACACCGTTCTATCACTAAAGACCGAGATCTGTGGAGAGTAGATCTATGAACGCCTACGCCAGCCGGCAGGGCACTAGATGATGATGATTAGTGTAAATACTAGATGGTACATTGATAAATGGTACCATTACACTGTGCTGAACACAGTAAATTCGAGCGCGGCATATTACACATCTCAGCCACGCTGACCTCTTACTATATACAACTTCATGGTTGTTACATTGTCAATCTTTGATTAATTAAATTAATATTAAAAGTATGACAACTATTGCTATTGCATGTAAAATGTACTGTACTGACTGTTCAATGGGAATATAGGCATAGAGTCATAGACATAAGAACGTTTTCTAAAGGTGAATTAAAGTTAAGAAAACATTACTTTGGGTAGAGGGTAGAGAGACAGTACACCTCACCAGTGTGTTACAGGAGACCATAAGTAAAAGAAGCAAAGAATAGTAACATTTTGTGGGAGTTGGCTAAGGAGAGTTGGTGTAGGACCGACCACCTTATCCTGTGGAAAACTAGTTAACAAAATGCAACCAAACATGAGCAGATCTATGTGTATGGAGAAAAGTTTAAAGTGAGTTAGCTGAGTCTATGGCCTATGCTCCACTGGGGGAATGAGACCCATATGTGGAAAGAATGAGATTGCGGGGGATCAGCAGGGGTTCCACAAAACTGAGAGGGAAGACCAGGAGAACTTTTAATCAGATAGCAGTGGGAATGATTAGTAGTATGACTCTTCGCTGGCTGTTGAACGAGGGGACTGAGCATGTATGGGAATGCCTTGAGTGCAGTGATGTCGGTTCTTAACTCAATTCAACTCAACTCAACTGGGGGAATGAGAGACAGGTGGTATGCCAGTTGAATATACAACTCATCAGTAGCTTATTGAAGGTCATCATCATGTTGCCTATGATCCTGTGATGTAGCAAGTCATTTATAGAATATTGCTTTCAACACGACCTACCAGAAAGACTCAGTCATTTGCCAGTTCCCCTACTTGATGCATTGTCATGCCCAGTGTGTCTTTAATGTTTGATATATGCCTTTGTATATCCATGTGAGGAACACAGCTGCGCGAGATTCGGCAGTGGGTCGCGTCGTGTTGGTTACTTACCGGGTATGTAAGCCTGTCGCTCAGAAAGCAATGGCAAACTACTGAGCTTAATCTTGCCAAGAACATCAACAACAGCTGAAAAATGCTGGTGTTGACTGCAACGTCCTGTAAGGGATATGCAACTTTAAAAAAAAATATAAAACAAGGGGGCTGAGTGGTCTTGAGGTATGGTGTCCGCCTCGAGTGCTGGAGGTCCCGGGTTCAAACCCAGGCGAGGGCCAGGTTTTTTTCCACGTGGACTTCTAGTAACAAAATTTCCCCTGGTCTCTGGGTAGTGAGATTGGACGCCCGTGTATATTGTTGTGCACATAAAAAATCCTTTGGCAGTTGGAAATCAAAAAAGAGTAGCCTAATTTTAAATTAAAAATCTACTCAAAGTATTTCAGGATCCTCGCCAGTGCTATGGAGTTTGTGCACTTAGCTGAGATTCTCTAGACTCAGGCTTGATTTAGGAGTAGAACGGAGCACTTATGGGTTACACCCGAGTGCCGTAATGTTGATCCAATGACTAAACTAAACTATTCAAATTCACTATGGGAAAACATTGTTTTGGATTCATCAGTGTCTAAAAAGCTTATAAATTGCTAGTTGTCATACAGTTAAGTATTTATGTTCTTCATGAGAACAGTGAGCAGAAATACTTTGGGATGGCTGCTGCATTGGAGGATTGAACACGTATGAAAATGATCAATGTGCAGTGATGTCGTTCAACATAACATCATTTATGTAAAGTGAGATTAATCATCCAGTGCCGTGCCAGCTGGCATGGACAATCATGCCTCTCAACAAATTGCGATCTCTGACGGCATGGATCAATTCGTGTGTTGACTCCCTTCCATGCCATGACACAAGTCTGTCAAGAATCTTCTCCTTCTGTCTTCCACTATCTATCTTTCCGCAACTCTTTCCAGTTGTCACAACATGTTCCAGTGTTTGTCTTCTCAAAAAGTATTCTCTTCTTCTTTGTCTTATTTGGCCAAAAACGATGATTGCCTTTTTTGATGTTTGTAATAAGTTGTCTTTGCAACTTAGCTTCCCACAAAATGTCCAGATTGCTTATTTTGGCTGTCCAATTAATTTTTAGCATGCTTCTATGCAACCACATCTCCAAGGCTTCCAGAGATTTTTTTGCGTTTACTAATTGTCCAGGATTCGCAGCTGTATGTTATAATTGGTTTTATGTAACATGCAAGAACTCTCTAACTTTCAGGGACAATGACTTATTGCCCAGGAACCTTTCTTCATTTGATAGAATGCAATATTTGCTTGTCCTATTCTGTTATTCATCTCAGTGATGCATCTTCCATCTGATGTTATCCATGTGCGTAGATATCTGAGTTTCTGCACTTGCCCCCAAATAACATCATTTACTTTAATTGCACATTTAGGCACAATGTGTTTCTTTAATACCACCATGACTTCTGTCTTTCTATGGTGAGATTTCTTTATACTTATCTGTCATTTGTTCACAGTCTCTTAAAGGAGAACAATGGTTTCACAGTTTTGGCAGCGACTGCTTCAGCATAGATGGCATAGACAACTACGGCTATTTACAAAACCATACTTTGTTAATTATCAATTTGGTTGCCTAAACAATTCAGAGCTGTCTCATTCAGGCTTGCGTTGTATTTCAGGATCCTCTAAACTTCAGGTGAGAGATTGACATTTGTGTATACAGTGAAACGGCACAGTTAAAAATGTTTTGTATTGTTTTTCTTGTAGGTTATTTTCCCTGATATATATATATGTCTTAATAACGGATGATTGTTCATCTGTGTCGTAATAACAGATGACTTATTGTACATGTTTTAATAATATATGTCTTCTTAATAACAGATGGCATGCCATATATGTCTTAATAACAGGCGTCTTCATATATATGTCTTAATAACATATGACCTCTCATACATGTTAATTTATCAATTAAAAGAAAAGAACATTTGTAAATTTTAGACACTCAACCCCAAGGCATCTCAATGCTTATGTTGCAGCACATCCACCTAGGATCATGTGTCTCTTTGAAGTATGTCAAGATACGCATGTAATTATGACAAAGTAAAATATGAGTGTAAGTTTCAATCGTTGGTATTTGATTTCTCTGAAAATTGAGGTTCTCCAGGCAAGCAAAGTTGTTTGTCTCATACCCAGAAGGTCATCAGTTCATATTGGACACTGTCATTCGCTTCGTGAGTGTAATTTTTGTGGAAGCCCCTTAGTTGGGGGGCTGCCAGAACTACAGAGTTCATGCTCTCTGTGGTGATTATAGCAGGAGATTTGCTGTTTTGTGGGGAGAGACTAAGTTAGATAGGATTCACCCCAATGCAGTGAAGTCAATCCTCTCGCCCTTTAAATCCTTTTTATTTCTCTATAGCAGTGGTTCTCAACTTGAGCGCACGAGAATTAGAAGTGGTTCGAGTCGCGCCAGTGACTTATGAGAGTATGGAGCCGGTCGCTCAGAAAGTCGTGGCGTGCTGATGAGCGTAATCTAGCCTAGGAATCAACATACAGCTGAAAGATGCTGGTGTTGACCGCAATATCCTGAAACAGGATGGAAATGCGGGAAAAAAAGTGGTTCTCAACCTTTTTTGGCCAGTGCCCCCCTTCAAGATATTTTCAGAATGTCATCCCCTCCTCCCCCCTTTGGTATTTCCTACCTAAAAATTTGGCCCGTGCCCCCCTTCACCATATTTTCAGAACGCCCTGTCGTATTTCCTACCTAAAAATCCCCCCCCCCCCCACCCTTTTACACAGTATACATAATACTGGAAGCTAAATTTAATAGCACATACAAAAACAAGTCCAGACATCCACATAAAATGTGATTTGTGGGTCTACTTACTTTATAAAATGAATTTTAGAAGGGTGAGACGTACAGAACCGTAAAGTATGACGGGAAAAACAATATCAAGTAATCAGTTCTTGTATTAACGCGATCTTGAAATAATCTTAATTCTCCCCCCCCCCCTCCCCCAAAACTCTAAAATTCCCCCATCTATTAGAATGAGGTTGGTGTAGAGACTTTTCTTCTGATCCTACATCAATGTACCATCTCCATGGGGGATGTTGCTGAACTCTCTTTTAGTATTGGTGCAGAAAAAGCAGAGATACAATGATAAAACATATCCTTGTCCTTGTTTTACTTCTTGTTTTATCTGTTCATAATTGCTCACTTTATTTCTAATTTTAATTGCTCCTATTTGTTTTCAGTAAATATTTTTATTATTATGAGATCTTTCCAATAAATTTTAGTATCCTCCAACATTGTGATAATATGATAATGTTTATCTCTATCAAATGCTGTTTACATAAGTGGTAATAAATGGGATATTACCAATTTTTGACCAGGAAAAAATTAAACAAACAGTTCAATAGAAAGTATCTTTTAATGACAGCTTGAAAATAATAACCCCAAATATTGGTTTGTGGCCTTTCAGATTTAGATTTTGCCAGCAATGTTACTTAATATTATTCCCAGCTCGCCGTCCAACAAAACAGTCCAGCAGAATAACCGGAGCAACGATAATAAATATCAAACGATGTGAGGGAGGTTGACATTTCTTGCAATGCGACGTTTATTTATATAAAATAGCTTGTGACGTCCTTAAATATTAACATGCACCGTTCCCATGTTAATGGGAAGGTCGGTGCTATGTGAATAGGCATACGCACAATACTGATCATACATATTTAATAGAATGCCAAGATAATGCTTAACTGCCTAAAGTTACTTAGATTGCATCCTTGCCACTTATCATATGAGCAACTACTTAAAGGAACTCCTGTCTGTTGACACTTGCTAACCTTGAGCCATTCCTTCAAATTCTGGTTTAAATATTCATGGCCAATCGCCAGTGCTGACTTTGGAGTGTGCCTTGATCATATCTTTCATAAACGATGGTTCACTTTTACCATTTCCATCTTCTAGATTGATTTACGTTAATAATTCGCCTCTGAGAATTGGTGCTGCCTTCTTGTTGTCAGCCCAAACCTAACTGGCCGGTTGCTAATGTATCACGCAGTGACGTTTTTCAGATCGTGACGTCACTTGGTGACTTTTGCCATCTGCTTCTTTGAGATTAACTCTTCGGGTTATTTCTCACTTATAAATTCTGTATCTCATTCTGAAGTGCTACATGGCAGATTTGTAGTTTTGTTTTCTTAAATTTTGTTAGTTTTAATTCATAGTTGTTCCCCCTGATATTTGTTAATTGTTTTCCTTACCTCAGATGTCAGGAGGGTTTGCTTGATGGCGAGAGACACTTGTAATAGGGAAAGCTAACCCTTATGCAAAATTAGTCCAATGCACTCAGCAGTACTACCAGTAGTAATTGCATGTGTGTGAACTACGCTCAAGTTCAAAATGAACAAACACAACAAATTTTAAAAATAGTTTATTGCCGGGAAGATTAACCTGGTCAACAAATGACCGCAGAAGTCGGATGTGTCGGCCAAACGGTGCAAGAACGCAGCTCTGCTGTAAACAGGTACAACGCAATCACGTCCGGAAAAAAAACTCTGGATGAACGCAGAAGAAGAAGAAGAAATAGTTTTTTGTCTTTCAAACTGTTAAATGTTTGTTGATTCAGTTTGTATTCTTATAGCAACAGCATCAGCAGCTTCCGTTTGACCCAAGTGAGTTTTCTGTAGAACACATTCGCAACTTCTGCATCATTGCTCACATTGACCATGGCAAAAGCACACTGGCAGACAGACTGTTGGAAATTACAGGTAGTCATACAATAAGCTGACATTCTCTGCTTCATTTCTTACTTTATTTGGATAATTTGTCATAATGGAAAATGTTGTGACAACCGGAATGATTTGTGGAAAAAGTGATAGAAGAAGACAGCGAGAGAAAATTCTTGACAGCCTTATGACATAGCATGGAAGGGAGTCAACATATGTGTTTATCCATGCCATCGAAGATCGCAATTTGTGGAGAAGCATGATCCCCCACACCAGCCGGCAAGGTATTTGGTGATGATCATGATGTGCTTCCCCTCTAAGATAGTGGTCCGGGTTCAATACCCAGCAGGGGCAGGGTTATTTTGTCTCTACCTGCACAGCTCTGAGCTTGACCCAGCCTCGTAACAATGGACGCCAAACAATTTTAGAATTTTGTGAAATTGTGTGGTAAGGAAAGGCTGAGTTGTTGAGTTGTGTTGAGCTAAGAACCAACATCACTGCATTCAGGAACATTCTCATATGCGCTCTATCCCCTCATTCAACAGCCAGCGAAGCGTCACATTACTAATCATTCCCACCACCCCCTCTGCTGTGTGTCCACCGTGACGAGGTAGAGGGGCTTGTGCGTCCCAATGACCCCAAGAGCTATGCCGACGGTAGCACAGCTACTGGTAGGGCCACCCATTTCGGACAGGTCAAGGGAGAGGGACCAGACGAAGAGACACACAAACCTGCTGCCTTGTAGGTAGACTGGGGACAGTCAAAGGCTAGGGAAAGCACCCCAAATACATGCTTGTCGAAATCGGATGTACTGAGCCACAGGCTTGACAAAGCAGTGCAACGTGAAACCTGCTGCCTTGTAGGTAGACTGGGGACAGTCAAAGGCTAGGGAAAGCATCCCGAATAAATGCTTGTCGAAATCGGATGTACTGAGCCACAGGCTTGACAAAGCAGTGCAACGTAACTTAATTAATGATGTCACAAATCAAAATTAATCGATATGGTGCTAATCCCGTGAAGTCCCATCAGGCGGTGATAGTGCCGGGCCCCCTGCCTCGAGGGGGTCCACCCATGACTACTGGTGGTCACCTTCCCCTGTGCTGTGGAGTCAAGGCACAGAGGAGTAGGTTAAGAGCTATTGACCAAACACCCCGGACACTCAACATACTACAGTGGAATGCCGAAGGAGTTCACAAGAAGAAAGACTCCCTAACACAGCGTCTTCATAAAGATAGAATAGATGTGGCATGCATTCAAGAGACACACCTCAACGCCAATCACAAATTCTCAGTCAGAGGATATCAGGCCACACGTTTCGACCGCGAAGGACACAAAGGAGGAGTTCTAATACTTACACGAAATACAATACCTTGCAGCGAAGTATCTGTGATCTCTAACAACCAAACGGAAATTATAGGTGTTGATATAATGATAAAGGACGTGAAAATAAGAATCTACAATCTGTATAGCCCAGCAGATAAGGACCTTACACTCTCAAACATGAAAATAACTGACACAAACTGCATTATTGTCGGAGACTTTAATAGCCGTTCAGAAAGATGGGGATACCCAGATACTGACAAAAGAGGAGATGAATTGGAGGACTGGGAAATAGACTCAAATCTCCATCTACTCAACAAAGCGGATGACACACCGAGCTTCTACTCCAGAAGATGGCTTACCACTTCTACTCCAGACTTAGCTTTCTGCACAGGAGACATCCTCCACAAAATCGATCGCCATGTGCTGGACCAATTAGCAGGTAGTGACCACAGACCAATCAAGCTTGAAATGAATATGGAGTATGTTCCACAGGAGCAAAAGCCCTTGCCCCGCTGGAATTACAAACGAGCAGATTGGGACAGATTTGCCATACTAACAGACAAATATTGTGAAAACATAAATACACGATATGGCAACATAAAGCAAATGGTGGAAAGTCTAAACAGAGCGATAATACAGGCAGCCACTGAGTCCATTCCAAGAGGAGCGAGGAAAAATTACAAACCATACTGGACTGAAGAACTACAAAGTTTGGAGGACAAAGTTGAAGATGCCAGGAAGACAGCAGAGAGAGAACAAACAATTGAAGCAAACATCTCTCTCAAAGCCATCTCAGCAAAATATAAAAGAACAGTAAATCAAACAACAAGAGATTGTTGGAGGGAAAAAACAGAAAACCTGAATTTTGACAGGGATGGAAACAAACTATGGAAACTAGTGAAAGCCATGAACAATGAAGGACCTAGAAACAAACAAATAACAATTAAACAAGGAAATGCCTTGCTTACAGGCAAAAAGGCTGCAAATGCACTAATGGAACACTATGCCAGTGCAAACCACATTGATATTACAACCGAACAGAAGAAGGCAATCAAAGACAAACAGATACATCATAGAAATACAGAGACAGCAGCAGAATATATGATGGCAAATCTAACAATGGAAGAAATGGAACAGGCAATGAATACCCTAAAAAAGAAGAAATCACCAGGAAAGGATGGAATCACAAATGAAATGCTAATAGGACTAGGCACCAAGGCAAAGAAGAAACTACTAGCAGTCCTAAATAACAGCTGGAAGAGAGGAATAGTCCCACAGGCATGGAAGGAAGCTATACTAATACCAGTCCCAAAGAAAGGGAAAGACCTGGAAGAACCAAATGGCTATCGACCTATCAGTCTACTTAGCTGTGTAGGAAAATTAATGGAACGCATTATCAATGGCAGGCTAACATGGCATCTGGAAGAAAACAAACTCTTAACACCACACCAAGCAGGATTCAGAAAATACAGATCCACTGAAGATCAAATAACCTATATAGCTCAGGAAATAGAGGATGCCTTCCAAGAGAAAAAGCACACACTAGCAGTCTGGATAGATTTAGAAAAAGCATTTGATAAAGTATGGAAGGAAGGACTGAAAGTAAAACTGCAAAACATGCATGTTTGTGGAAAAATGTATAAATGGATCAGCCACTACCTTGAGAACAGAACTGCCAGGACAAAAGTACAAGGACAAACAAGCAAAATGATGCTGCTGGAGCAAGGTGTCCCCCAAGGAGGAGTTCTTTCACCAACATTATTCCTAGCATATATAAATGACATCACAGAAAATTTTCCAGCCAGAGTACACACATCCTCCTTTGCAGATGACCTAGCCATATGGACATCTGAAGAATATATTAGTACAGCTAACAGCAGAATACAGCAAGCCTTATTAGCGCTAGAGGACTGGTCAAAATCATGGCTAGTGAAGATAAGTGAGGAGAAAACAACATGCACAGTGTTCTCCCTCTCAAATAAAACTCAGCAACCTAAGCTGGTATTGAATGGAAAAATATTGCGCCATGAAGAAAATCCAAACTATCTAGGAGTCACCTTTGATCGTCGCCTGACATGGAAGACACAGGTTGAGAAAAATCGAACAAGAGCAAGGCAGAGAATGGCAATCATGAAAAAGCTTGCTGGTACAACGTGGGGAGCAGATGAGAAAGTTCTCAAGAAGTTATATACTGGACGGGTGAGGCCAGTACTGGAATATGGCATTGCAGCTTGGGCAACAGCAGCTAAGTCAAACTTTAACAAAATAAGTAGAGTCCAAAACCAAGGAATGCGAATCATAACTGGAAGCCTGAAGACAACGCCTATTAATGAACTAGAAAAGATCACTTGTTTACAACCAATGCAGGATAGAAGAGATAGCAGAGCCCAGCAACAAGCAGAAAAATTTAGGAGATTGACAGACCACCCTATGTACAACAGATTTAATGGTTTTGGAAAGGGAAGACTGAAGCGTAGCAACTTTGTAGAAACTGCAAAACGAAGGATTAGGGCAGATCCTATACTTAACATATCAACAGTCAAGCCCATACACAATGCACACAAGTTCCCAGCTTGGAGACAGCAGCAACTGCCTGAGATGATAGAAAACATTCCTGGTATTGAGAAAAAGAACACTCAGCATGAAACTGAAAGAAGAGAAATAACCCTAAACTACATAAAAGAACATTACCCAAGCAGGAATTGGACCCATGCATATACAGATGGATCAGCCAAAAATTCAATAGAGAATGGAGGAGGAGGAATTCTCCTAAATTTAAAAAATGGAGTGAAAAAAACACATTCAATGGCAACTGGAAAATTTTCAAGTAACTTCAAAGCGGAGGTAGAGGCTTTGAAAACTGCAGCAGAAATGCTCCTGATGGAGGAAAATAAAGAGAAGCAAATAGCTATCTTCACAGATGCAAAGTCAGCTGTCTCAATACTCAAGAGCAATAACAGCACAGAACTAACTGACCTAAGAGCAGCACTCCATGGTCTATGCCAGAAATCCAAAAAAGTTGTAATACAGTGGATCCCATCACATTGCAGTATACCTGGAAACGAAGAGGCTGACAGACTGGCAAAAGAGGGCGGACGACTACCACAGCCTGACATAGACATAACCTATAATGAGGCAAAGAGGTTGATAAAAAGCACTTATAGAACCAAATGGGAATCTGAGCATCCAGGCCATCAGAAGGATGATGCATATTACAAACTCGACCGAAGAGAACAAGTAGCAATCTTCAGACTCCGCACAGGACATAACAGGCTGAAATACCACTTGTTCAATAAACTAAAGATAGGAGATACCGATGAATGTAATTGTAGAACTGGAAAAATGACAGCAAAACATTTGCTGCAGGATTGCCCAACGTATGCAGAACAGAGAAAGATATTTTGGCCCACACCTGCTTCATTTGAGGACAAGCTCTATGGAGATATCAACAAGCTCAAGTTGACCGCAGCTTACTTTAACTACATACAGGTTGACATTTAAAGGTGCATGAAGACCCAGAGGCATGAAATGGAATATTGCTTGGATAGCAAATCCATTATGTGGAAAGTCCAAATCGAAAGCTCGCTGTGTGGGCTTCATAAAAGGTGGAAAAGTGTTCTAGTGGCACGAAATGGAATATTGCTTGGATAGCAAATCCATTACGTGGAAAGTCCGAATCAAAAGCCCATTGTGTGGGCTTCATAAAAGGTGGAAAAGTGTCCTAGTGGCACGAAATGGAATATTGCTTGGATAGCAAATCCATTACATGGAAAGTCCGAATCGAAAGCTCACTGTGTGGATGTCATCTGCAGACTGCATACTTCTGGTTTCCGGAAGAACAGCCTATGGTGAACGGAAGGCCCAATATACGGAAGTGAGGCTAAGCAGCCATGTGCAGGACGTGACGATTCCTTGGGTGAGCCCAGTACCAGAGCGCTGTGTGTTGGCTCTGCAATTATGGAAGCCTCCTTGGATGGCGGGGAATGCCCATGGTCTGCCCCTGCCTTCCCTTGAGGGCTGACCAGGATCTTTGGCTGTTCTATATGGACCAGTTGGGATGGGGGATAACACCACAACAGTGAGAGTCAAACGTCCTAAGAAACCCCCGGGAAGGTTAACCCGGTCAACAAATGCCCGCAGAAGTCGGATGTGTCGGCCTAACGGCGCAAGAACGCAGCTCTGCTGTAAACAGGCACAACGCAATCACATCCGAAAAAAAACTCCGGATGAACGAAGAAGAAGAAGAAGATTCCCACCACTATCTGATTGAAAGTTCTTCTGGTCTTCCCTCTCTGTTTTGAAATTCTTCCAGAACCCCTGCTGATCCCTCGCAATCTCATTCTTTCCACATATGGGTTCTCAATCTGTTCCCCCACCTCCTCCACCTGGTTCCACAGGCGCCTGACTACCTCTTCCTTGTCCATAAGTAATCTACCACCAAGAGGTGCATACCCCACCAGCCTTCCCCTGCACTCCAGCATGGCCAGGGCAAACAAATCCACACAATTCTCACAATCTGTGACCTCTGAAGAAAGGTGAGCCATTCCACACGAAACATTCCTCTCTCCACCTTACTAAGCAAAGTAAAACAAAGGAAAGATTATGAGGATGGGAACTGGCCACTTCACCTCATGTGTCATGGCCTAGAATATGTGAAGGTCTAACACTTCACACCCCAATGGCAGTATCTGCTATAGAACTACTTTTACGGTCATATTGTATTAGTCTCATTATTCTGTTAGTTTGCTTTTGTATTTTATATTTATGTTACTTCTCATCTCTTTGTCAACATATTATTCATTATTTGTTAACAAAACTATCATTGCTGTACACCTTGGCAAATCCTGGGTAGATATCTTATTGGATGCATGCTGATTGTCCCTATTCTATTGTTTATGTGCACAGTTATGTTAGCCCCTCGGGAACTCTTCCATGATAAAATCACATTTGATGCCAATGACCCCCAAGAGCTATGCTGATGCAGCTACTGGGTCACCCATGTCTGACAAGTCAAGGGATAGGAACCATACGAAGAGAGACATAAACCTGCTGCCTTGTAGGTAGATAAAGGACAGTCAAAGCTAGGGAAACAAACCTAAAAAAATGCTAGTCAAAGTTGGATGTTCTAAGCCAGTGGTTCTCAACCGGTGGGGAATTCCCCCCAGGGGAGAATTTTGGGGTTTCCAGGGGGGGGGGGGGGAATGAAGATTATTTCAAGATCGCGTTAATACAAGAAACGATTACTTGATCTTGCTTTTCCCTTCATACTTTACGGTTCTGTACGTCTCACCCTTCTAAAATTCATTTTATAAAGTAAGTAGACCCACAAATCACGTTTTATGTGGACATCTGGACTTGTTTTAGTATGTGCTTCCATTATTACATATACTGTGTAGGGGCGGGAGGAGGGATTTTTGGGTAGGAAATACGAAAGGGGGGAATGACGTTCTGAAAATATGGTGAAGGGGGGCACGGGCCAAAAAAGGTTGAGAACCACTGTTCTAAGCCATAGCTTGACAAAACTGTGCAACACAATTCACTTGATAATGACTAGTTGTTACATAAGTTATCTTTGTTATCATTGTGGGTAACTTCACTTATAATTTTAAGATATGCTAAAGTCATATTTTTCTGAAAGCTTCTGGAATAGTTTCAAGCTAATGCTTCTGTAATCATAATGCAATGCACATTTTAATCTTGTCAGGAACAATTCCTAAAGGGAATAACCAGCAGGTATTGGACAGGCTTCAGGTGGAGCGAGAAAGAGGAATAACAGTGAAAGCACAGACCGCAAGTTTGGTGTACACTTATAAGGATCAGAAATATTTGCTGAACCTTATTGATACTCCGGTATATCAGTTGTTAGTAAACCTTATGGATTCTCATTATGTCATTTGTTAGATTAGCTTAGGTCTTTCAGTGGGAAAAATCTGGCCAAGATGGCAATATAAGCAACTGGAGCTTTTACCGTGTTAAGAAAATGTGAAGTTATGTGAAACATTTTTTAAAAAGTAGTTATCGAAGCTTGTTACTATTTGCATGAAAGTGTACAGTTAAAGATGATTTCAAGACATGCCCAACAAGCAATTGGAGGATTTAACTGCACAAATAAACATGCTCAAGAAAGGAAGAGAGTAAATTGACCAATGCATAGTAACACTCGGGTAAAACGATCCAGCCACATATGGAAAGTAGCAATAGTGATTTGGGACAACATCAGGATACAAGGTGAGAGGATGACCCAGGAAGAGTTGGCTAGATGGGATAGAAGAGACATTGAAGAAATAAAATATAATGTCCCAGGGAAGGTTAACCCGGTCAACAAATTCCCGCAGAAGTTGGATGTGTCGGCCTAACAGCGCAAGAATGCAGCTCTGCTGTAAACAGGCACAACACAATCACGTCTGAAAAAAAACTCCGGATGAACGCAGAAGAAGAAGAAGAAAATATAATGTTAGTACAAGCAACAGGACAAGCGAAACACAGAAAATTACATCTGCTTCCTCTATGCGACACTTCAAGGCAAAAGGAGAAGGACAAAAGAAGAAGGAGAAGAAGTAAAGCTTATTAACACACCAGTTTGCCAATTGTTAGTACAGCTTATTGATACTTCAATATGTCAGTTGTTAGTATAGCTTATTGATACACCAGTATGTCAGTTGTTAGTATAGCTTATTGATACACCAGTATGTCAGTTGTATGTGTCAGGTCTTAGTCAGATATGACTGAGCTACCGTATGACAGTAAACGGTACTACCTGCTTTCTGTCAGCGCCGAATGTTGGGCGGCGCTTACCAAACCCGACACCCCACATTGTGCCAACGGCTTCGGGCGGAAGAGCGCAATTGGGAGGGTACAAGCCTTATCCTGGTGCGAGGAAATGCAACCCAAAGACAAAATAGTCATGGCAGGGCAGACCAGGCCCTAAGCCTTGGTTGGCAGCTGGTCTAGGATTGAAGCTCCGACAGGCGGACAGTTAGAGCATTGCTTTGCTGGCATTGCTTTGCTGATCTGGCAGCTTCTGCAGCTTGTCTTGTTCCAGATGTATAGGTGTCAACTTTCCTCTGGAGTGAACTAGGCAGGCCGAGAAAGGGATCATGCTGCATGGGCAACACATGGTTTCTTTATTTCTTCTTCTTCTGCGTTCATCCGGATTTTTTTTCCGGATGTGACTGCGTTGTGCCTGTTTACAGCAGAGCTGCGTTCTTGCGCCGTCAGGCCGACACATCCGACTTCTGCGGGCATTTGTTGACCGGGTTAACCTTCCCGGGGGTTTCTTTATTTTAGCCCAGGCGTTGTGCTATGGAGAGGCAATAACTCCATCCCTGGTTTTATCACGAATACTGAAGTATTGGAAAGATCAGGTTGTGTGATGGTGTATTCCATGCTCAGTCTCCGTAGACTTAGATGGATAGGACATGTTAGGAGGATGGATGATGGTAGAATGCCAAAGGACATGTTTTTTAGTGAATTACAGACGGGTAGGTGATCTCAGGGTCGGCCTCTACTACGATACAAAGATGTGTGTAAGCGGGACATGATTGATACAGGCGTTGATAATGCACACTGGGAGCAAGTCGCTGCTGAACCGTGTTGCATGGAGGGCAACTATCAGAAATGGAATAAAGACAAAGGAGAAAATCATTGCAGATAAAGCACACACAGAGCGTGAGAGACGTAAGATGGTGCAAAATGGTGGAAATGACCATGTTTTCACATCCATCTACTGTGGGCAAACATTTGCAGCAAGAATTGGCCTTACCAGCCACACTCGCCACCGCCATGGGTCGTAGTTATTAATCCTTTTTGAAGCACAATGTACCAAACTATCGTCTGTCAAGACGGAAAGGTGCCAATGAATGTCAGTTGTTAGTAAAGCTTACTGATACTCCAGTATGTCAGTTGTTAGTATAGCTTACTGATACTCCAGTATGTCAGTTGTTAGAAAAACTTATTGATACACCGGTATGTCAGTTGTTAGTATAGCTTATTGATACACCAGCATGTCAGTTGTTAGTATAGCTTATTGATACACCGGTATGTCAGTTGTTAGTATAGCTTATTGATACACCGGTATGTCAGTTGTTACTATAGCTTATTGATACTCCAGCATGTCAGTTGTTAGTATAGCTTATTGATACACCGGTATGTCAGTTGTTAGTATAGCTTATTGATACACCGGTATGTCAGTTGTTAGTATAGCTTATTGATACTCCAGCATGTCAGTTGTTAGTATAGCTTATTGATACACCAGTATGTCAGTTGTTAGTATAGCTTATTGATACACCAGTATGTCAGTTGTTAGTATAGCTTATTGATACACCAGTATGTCAGTTGTTAGTATAGCTTATTGATACACCAGCATGTCAGTTGTTAGTATAGCTTATTGATACACCAGTATGTCAGTTGTTAGTATAGCTTATTGATACTCCAGCATGTCAGTTGTTAGTATAGCTTATTGATACTCCAGCATGTCAGTTGTTAGTATAGCTTATTGATACACCAGTATGTCAGTTGTTAGTATAGCTTATTGATACTCCAGCATGTCAGTTGTTAGTATAGCTTATTGATACACCAGTATGTCAGTTGTTAGTATAGCTTATTGATACTCCAGCATGTCAGTTGTTAGTATAGCTTATTGATACTCCAGCATGTCAGTTGTTAGTATAGCTTATTGATACTCCAGCATGTCAGTTGTTAGTATAGCTTATTGATACTCCAGCATGTCAGCTGTTAGTATAGCTTATTGATACTCCGGCATGTCAGCTGTTAGTAAAGCTTATTGATACACCGGTATGTCAGTTGTTAGTAAAGCTTATTGATACACCGGTATGTCAGTTGTTAGTATAGCTTATTGATACACCAGTATGTCAGTTGTTAGTATAGCTTATTGATACACCGGTATGTCAGTTGTTAGTATAGCTTATTGATACTCCAGCATGTCAGTTGTTACTATAGCTTATTGATACACCAGTATGTCAGTTGTTAGTAAAGCTTATTGATACACCAGTATGTCAGTTGTTAGTAAAGCTTATTGATACACCAGTATGTCAGTTGTTAGTAAAGCTTATTGATACACCAGTATGTCAGTTGTTAGTATAGCTTATTGATACACCGGTATGTCAGTTGTTAGTATAGCTTATTGATACTCCAGCATGTCAGTTGTTAGTATAGCTTATTGATACACCGGTATGTCAGTTGTTAGTATAGCTTATTGATACACCAGTATGTCAGTTGTTAGTAAAGCTTATTGATACACCAGTATGTCAGTTGTTAGTATAGCTTATTGATACACCAGTATGTCAGTTGTTACTATAGCTTATTGATACACCAGTATGTCAGTTGTTAGTATAGCTTATTGATACACCAGCATGTCAGTTGTTAGTAAAGCTTATTGATACACCGGTATGTCAGTTGTTAGTATAGCTTATTGATACACCAGTATGTCAGTTGTTAGTATAGCTTATTGATACACCGGTATGTCAGTTGTTAGTATAGCTTACTGATACACCGGTATGTCAGTTGTTAGTAAAGCTTATTGATACACCGGTATGTCAGTTGTTAGTAAAGCTTATTGATACACCGGTATGTCAGTTGTTAGTAAAGCTTATTGATACACCAGTATGTCAGTTGTTAGTATAGCTTATTGATACACCAGTATGTCAGTTGTTAGTATAGCTTATTGATACTCCAGCATGTCAGTTGTTAGTATAGCTTATTGATACTCCAGCATGTCAGTTGTTAGTATAGCTTATTGATACACCGGTATGTCAGTTGTTAGTATAGCTTATTGATACACCGGTATGTCAGTTGTTAGTATAGCTTATTGATACACCAGTATGTCAGTTGTTAGTAAAGCTTATTGATACTCCAGCATGTCAGTTGTTAGTATAGCTTATTGATACTCCAGCATGTCAGTTGTTAGTATAGCTTATTGATACTCCAGCATGTCAGTTGTTAGTATAGCTTATTGATACACCAGTATGTCAGTTGTTAGTATAGCTTATTGATACACCAGTATGTCAGTTGTTAGTAAAGCTTATTGACACTTCAGTTTTCCAGCTGTTACTATAGCTTATTGACACTCCTGTATGTATGTTGTTAGTAAAGCTTATTGATACTTTGATATATCAGTTGTTAGTATAGCTTATTGCTACTTCAGTTTGTCAGTTGTTAGTAAAGCTTATTGGTACTCCAATATATCAGTTGTTAATAACATTTATTGATACTCCAGTGTGTCAGTTGTTAGTAAACACTTTATTATTTTTAAATAATATTTTCCTGCAGTGAATCTGATTAATGAAGACACAATTTATTGTCCGTCATATTTCACTGCATCTTGTCGGGGCATATTGCTAATGCATACAACATAAACTAAAGCAAAATGAATCCTTTAAGTTGACATACAAACACATATTCTCGCAGTAATTTAAATTGTTTACCCCAGTAAATTTAAAACTATCTTTTTATCTCATTACATTTATCTTTAGTGTCTACTTGTTTAAAATCTAGACTTGGTCAATATTCTAATCCATATTTTAAAAATTAGACTTGGCTGTTTATGTTTTGTTCTATTTATTTTGTACATGTTTGGTTTGATAAAAATATATTGATAAATATATTTGTTATTTTGCCATTTTTCAAACTTTTATGAGACCTGTTTAGCCCCTTTTACCACACTTTTGATTCTTTGATGACAGTTATTTGGTATAAATAGGCTCATAGACCACAGACAGTAGCATACTATGAGAAGGGTGGAAAAGCGCTTTGTGACAATTTGCAAAGTGAAATGAAAGCAGCAAGTAACTGAAAAATATGAATAACATTAAACTGATTTGTAAAAATAAAGATTAAAGATTAAACTCGAGAAGATCAGATTCAATGCACCAGATCTTACCCCATCTGGCATGGTCTCAGAATGGCAAACTACCTGCTGAGAGAATCGCACAAAGTTTGCTCCCCAGGTGTCTTTGGAAAAATTGCTCTGTTGGTCTGAATGACTCAGACTGAAAACGAACCCATGACCTTCAAGCTGTAGACAGATCACTCCACCATGGAGACCCCTGTAACATGAATTGATACAAAATATTTAACACAGAAGCCACAGACATTAGGTTGTATGATTTATTGCCTGGCATATTTCACCATATCTCGTCTTGTGCACATTGTAGAATTATAAATCATATGAAGTGAATGATGAAATACATAATTTACATAGTCTCTGATACTCTTCAAATGTGGAGCGATGCTATCCCCATGGTAATTGCAGAGTCACAGTAAAATCTGTCTGTCTGCACAACTCTGGTTTTAGATGCCTAATTGTCACGGCCTCTATGTAGTTGAGTAATTCATTAGTGCTTGTCATAAAAGTATTGAAACTTTGTAAAAAGACATTTGCTAGCTTAACATTTGACAAAATGTAACTTGATGTTTGAAAACAAAAAAGAACAATATAATTTTTTAAATGTGTTGATGGTTTTTGTGTCTACTCTAGGGTCACGTTGATTTCCACTATGAAGTATCAAGATCTCTCAAGGCCTGCAATGGTGCAGTTCTACTCGTAGATGCCAATCAGGTCTGACCTTAGATAGTGACATGTGTTTTTATTTTATTACCTTGAGTTGCCAGAATGACAAACAATCATTGTTTGGAAGAGGCTAATGAAAGAAGGTAAAATATACACAACTATGTAGGTCAGGATGGCCAGGTGGATAAGAACGCGTGATCTTAAATATCCGGTGTGTTGATGCAGAGGTTAGGGGTTCAACCCCTACACCAGACAGTTGGACTAAAATGTTGACATGTTGTACTTGTCTTGGGGACGTTAATTACAAGTACCTCTGAAGTGGGAGTGGGGTCGCATCATGTCGATGGACACTTTAAATAGGGAAAGCTAATCCACATGCAAAATTCAGTCCAGCACTACTGTAAGTAGTGTGTATTGGGTTCAAAGCGAGCGAGCGAAAAAAAAAAAAACACATTAAAGCTAAACATACAAGCAAAATGTTGCACAGTTTATTGCTGACGAGATGCAGCAAAATATGCCAGGCAATAAATTGTGCAACTTCTTGTTTGTGGCTTCTGTGTTTTAATTCACTAAAGAAATACATTGGTTTGGCCAAGCAGTGTTCGTTGGCCATATAATGCAGCAGCTGGTAAGACAATGGAAAAAACAAGAGAATGAGAAAGGCATTGGGAGAAGATTCGAAACAGCCTTGAACCATGGTACGGAAAGAAGACAGCACATAAATTGATATATATATAGTTCTATATCTGGAGCTATAAAAAGGCATGATCTCCCAAGCCAATTGGCAAGGCATGTTGATGATATTTTGTTGCTTTGCAGTTTAGCTTTTAGATTACAGTTTGTTTGAGTGTGTATGATGCTGCTGTGTGTTGGGAATTACATATCTATTTTTTCAAAAATTATGTTTTTCCATCAAAATTTGTTTATAAAATTAATGCATTTTGTTATTTTTAGGGAGTGCAAGCACAGACAGTTGCAAATTTTTACCTGGCTTTCGAGGCAGACTTAACTCTTATTCCAGTCCTGAATAAAATAGATTTGAAAAACGCACAACCTGATCAAGTTGCTGAGCAGATGCGTAATTTGTTCGAGATCGAGAAGTCAGAAATATTAAAGGCAAGTTTGTGTTTGCCTGTGTGCATTTATATATTTCTGTATGTAGGTAAGCCTGGCCAAATGGATAAGAGGGCTCATTCTTAAACATCTGGTGTGCTGATGCAGAGGTAGCGGGTTCAACCCCTTATACCAGTCAGTTGGACTAAAATGTTGACTTCTCATCCTTGACTTGGGGATTTAAAATCCAATTACCTCTAAAGTCGGTGTGGGTTCACCTGATCAATCCAGTTCACTAGAAATAGTAGCACATGTATGGACTACACTTGAGTTCAAAACGGGCGAATGAAAAGAAAAAAAATAACTTTGCATTTTCTTATAACAGATTCTGATTATCTTTTGAATTGATTCTCTTGTTTTAGTTTTTGTGTGTATGTTTTAAAATTAGTTTTTCATCTTATGACATGACAACATGTCTCACTTTTCTATTCTTATTTTTAAATGTGAATTTATGAGATATCTTTTGTCTTTAAAAAAAAAATGAATACTTGTAATTAATTAGAGAGACAGGGGTGTTGAGTGGTCTTGAGGTATGGTGTTTGCCTCAAAGTGCTGGAGGTCCCGGGTTCAAGTCCTGGTGAAGGCCAGGATTTGTTCACGTGGACTTCTAGTAACAAAATTGCCCCTGGTCTCTGGATAGTGAGATCGGACGCCCGTGTGTATTGTTGTGCACATAAAAAATCCCTTGGTAATTGGAAATCGAAAAAGAGTAGCCTAACGGTGCTGCCCAGGCAAAATTTTGAGTTAAAAAAATCTACCCAAAGTATTTCAGGATCTTCACCGGTGCTACGTAGTGCATGCACTGAGCTGAGATTCTCCGGACTCAGGCTGGAGTTAGGAGTAGAATGGAGCACTTTGAGTTGACCAACAAGATGGTGGACAAAGGATATTAAAGACACCCTGGGTATAAAAATACAGACGGCTTGTGAACTGGTATAACTCGATTTCCCTTGGTATAGCCTGACTTCAAGAGGTGGAATCATACGCCGATTTAGGTAGCAGTGTAGACAAAGATTGGGGGAATAGATAGAGATGTTACAATAAGAATACAAAAGGGAAGAGTAGCTTTCATAGATGGATAGATGGATGGATTGAGACGGTGGCACGGAGGAATATCAGCAGCAGAGTTAATCCAGAAAACCAAAGACCGAGATCTGTGGAGAGCCATGAATGTCTACGCCAGCTGGCAGGGCACTTGATGATGATGATGAGCTTTCATAGCACTAGGAAGGGAATTTGTTGAATTAAAACAAAACTGGTCCAAACTTGTAACATTTAACCCTAATGTTTGGTGTCAGGTTTTAGTCAGATATGACTGAGGTACGATATGACAGTAGACGGTACTACATGGTGTCTGTTAGCGGTGAATGTTGGGTGGCCCTCACCAAACTTGACACTCCACACTGTGCTAGCAACTTCGGGCAGAGGGTTACAAGCCTTATCCTAGTGCAAGGAAATGCAAATTAAAGACTAAATGCTATGGCAGGGCAGACCATGCCCAAACTTGGTCAGTAACTGGTCTAGGACAGGTGGACTATTAGAACATTGCTTTGCTGATCTGGTAGCTTCTGCAGCTTGCCTTGTTCCAAATGTATTGGTGTTACCTTTCCTCTGAGTAAACTGGGCAGTATGAGAGAGGGATTATGCTGCATGGGCAACACATGGTCTCTACAATTCAGCCCAGGCTGTGTGCTATGGAGAGGTATAACTCCACAATAGGTTGTGGTTGTTATGACTTTTTTAAGCACAGTGTAACATACTATCATCTTTCAAGATGACAAGGTGCCAATAATGTTAAATCAGCACTACTATATGGATCAGAAATATGGGTAACAACTGAGGTAATTACAAACAAACTACAAGCATCCATTAACCGACGTCTGGGCAGAATAGAAAGACTGAAATGGTACAACAAATGCAGAGCTTATGGAAAGAACTAGACAGAGTTCAAAGAATCTTCTTCTTCTTCTTCTGCGTTCATCCGGACTTTTTTGTGTGGATGTGATTGCGTTGTGCCTGTTTACAGCAGAGCTGCGTTCTTGCGCCGTTAGGCCGACACATCCGACTTCTGCGGGTATTTGTTGACCGGGTTAATCTTCCCGGGTTCAAAGAATCAAGAAGTGAAGAACAGATGTTGGTTTTGGAATTGGACATATTGAGAAAACCTGAGAGTAGTATAGCTAGAAAGTCTTTTCTCTGGAATCTACAGGACACAAAAATATAGAGAAAACCTAAAAACACATGGATAAGAGAATTAGAGACAGAGATGGAAGGATAAGGAGGAAGCTGCAGGAGATAACAAAAGATAGGTGTGGCTTGGTGTGAGTTGGTTGAGAATCTATACTCCATTGAGGATAAAAAGCAGAAGGAGGAGGAGGAGGTGAAGAAGATGGTGATGATCAGACAATAGGGTTTGTCATTAATTTATGGCATGATTTTTCATTTTTACATCATATGATTTCAATATATTTTCCAATTCTTGGAATTCTAGATATCAGCCAAGCAAGGAACGGGTATTGATGAAGTTTTAGCTGCTGTCATTGAGAGAATACCCAGGTAAATATATCCACGCTCGAACTCTGGAGTAGCAGCAGGAGTTATAACTGTCTCGTTTCTGATTGATTTTGTGTACATTTCCAATACATTCTGGTCAGCTGAGAATGTCCTGAAATTTGCTATAATTTGACAATATGTAATTGTAATTATATAATTTTGTAATTTTAAAACTGCATTTCCAGTGCATAATTTCCAGTACATATATATTAAGGAGCAGATGAGCATGGAACCAGGTTGACTTCATGAGCCTGTTAGGGAGGCAGAATGAGAAAATAACTCAAGGGATGGATGTGGTTCTGTAACTGTGACCAGACTGCAGGAACATCAAGTCAAATAGGGGTCAAGCTGGATTAGAGCACCATGCAGGAAGCCAAAGAAGATATAGTCAACCAAAACAGAACTGGTGTTCTAGGTCGGTACACGCTGAGGGAGATACTGAGGAGGGAATCAATTTGCAAATAGGATGATCTGTTGACTAAGGAACTGTGCATTTTTATACCCAGATTGTCCTTGATGTCCTGTGTCCACCAAACTGTTTGTTGACCACTTCCTTATTTGCCAGGAACTATGCCTTCCACTACTGTATTTTATTGTTCGTCACATGATACAGTTTATGAGCCCGTGTTCTTGAGTGTTCAGATCTTGCAGAATGTTAGCATTTATCCCCTTTCATGATCCATATTATTCTAAGAATTTTACTATGACCTTTCTAAGTTCAGAAGTCTAAATTTTCTTCTCTAATGTTTGCTAAAAAAGGATCTTTATCTCAGGAAAAATTGCACGTTTTCAAAATGTTTACCGTTGTTTGTTTGCTGGTGTCGTGCCGTTCTTCATGCTTTTAACCTCGACATTGCCAGGGCCAGTCTCCTTCTGACTTGTTCTTGATTATAGATCCAAGGTTTTCAAAGTTTGTGACATTTTCAATGTCTTCAGTTTTGGTGTGTGGATATGATTATTGTTTAACACATCGAGTTGATGACGGTTTTTTTTTAAAGAGGAACCTGTCATACAACCTCCTTTGTGATCCTATTATAATAGATTCTAATGTTTCTTCCTAATTAGCCCTGCATGTGACAGGAGCAAGCCACTGAAAGCGTTTGTGTTCGATTCCTGGTATGACCGTTACAAGGGCGTGGTAGCACACATAGCCATCTTTGATGGTGTGGTTAGAAAAGGTGAGTTGACAGAATTTATCATCAAGGGTAGATAATGATGATGATATAATTCTATGGATAAGATTGCTTGTTCTTAAACATCCGGTGTGCTGATGCCGAAGTAGCGGGTTCAACTCCTATACCAGTCAATTGTACTAAAATGTTGACTTCTCGTCCTTGATTTGGGGACGTAAATTGCAAGTACCTCTGAAGTCGGAGTTGGTTCGCCAGATGGCAAGGGATGCTGGTAATAGGGAAAGCTAATCCACACGCAGAAAATCAATCCCATGCACTAAAAGTAGAGGCATGTGTATGGACTATGCTTGAGTTCCAAGTGAGTGAAAGAAAAAAAAAAATAATTATATCATCTGTGAGCAGCTAGCTTTCTGCCGGCTTAATATAAAAAACGATGAAATCTGATGATCTTTTGGAGTTTGAGGAGTGGATCCTGGAAGAACCAATCTATTTTAAAAAAAGGTTGTGCTGAGGGATCTCTTTGACGGTGAAGCCCTCTTTTGGCTCATACTTCTTCTTTTTCTTCTTCTTCTTCTTCTTCTTCTTCTTCTTCTTCTTCTTCTTCTTCTTCTTCTTCTTCTTCTTCTTCTTCTTCTTCTTCTTCTTCTTCTTTTGTTTGGTAGGAATTTGTCTACACCTGAAATATTGTCTCTTGTATGAATTTAACTGTCTTATTAGTTCACTCTCTGGTCCATAGAGTTTATCTTCCATAGACGTTTATCTTCTCCAGGCCAGAAGGTTTGCCTAGGTATATCATATTTTGGGCAGTTTGGGAGTATGTGATCTGCTGTCTGCGGCGCCAATCCACATGTGCACATGGCTGATTCGCCAATCTTGAATATTCTATACATGTGGTTGCGTAATCTATTATGTCCTGTTCTGAGGCACAGAATTATGATTTGTTCTGGTCTGTCCATAAGGTGGTAGCCGTTTTGAGATGGTATTGGATACATCCTGTTCTGGTCTGTCCATAAGGTGGTAGCCGTTTTGAGATGGTGTTGGGTATGTCCTGTTCTGGTCTGTCCATAAGGTGGTAGCCGTTTTGAGATGGTGTTGGATACATCCTGTTCTGGTCTGTCCATAAGGTGGTAGCCATTTTGAGATGGTGTTGTATACATCCTGTTCTGGTCTGTCCATAAGGTGGTGTTGGATACATCCAGTCCTGGTCTGTCCATAAGGTGGTAGCCATTTTGAGATGGTGTTGGATACATCCTTTTCTGGTCTTTCCATAAGGTGGTAGCCGTTTTGAGATGGTGTTGGATACATCCTGTTGACTACTGACACTTCTGTCCCATTTGAACTGGTCTGCTTAACTGACAATACAATACAATTACTACTAATGATCACGTCACAATAACGGTTTCAAGAATCACAGAACAACAGAATATATTCTGTATGGTTTTATTTCTCTAAATTTGACCTACATTTTCACACAGTGAACACATTGGCTTCAATGCATGAATAAAATCACAACAATTCTGACAGTCTATCTAATGAACTATTCGGCGTGATTTTAAGATCACCATACAATATGTCCCAGTACTGGCTCTGCGAGGAATCTCTCTCTAAGCCAAGATTTTGAAATGTTCACATTGTGTTAGCTGCTTTGGCTGGACCTTGAAATCATCATATCATCCATGCATTACACATGATCCATGCTTCATTTGCAATCTGTTCCCCTTTCCTTATTGATGTGACCTAGGTGGAGTTCACAACACTCTTAACAGCTTATTGCACCCTGCTGACAAACTACAAGTCAGTTGTAGCATATAAGAATAGAGTTTTGTTGATAGTAGGGTTTTGTGGGAGCAGTTTCATCACAGACCAGCTAATCTCGGGCACTGTGGCAATAGGTGTTAAAATAATGTCTTATGCTAGAAACATTGTCTTAGGTTTGGTTCATGCTGTGTGCAGCAAGTCAAGAGGTGAGAAAAAGACATTGGTGCTGGATAGTACACACATTGAAAAAAAACCTGAAAATAGTATAACTGGAAAGTTCTCTTCATTGGAACCCACAGGGCACGTGAAATAGAGGGAGACCTCAAAACACAGGGAGAAGAGAATTAGAGATGAGATGAATTTTTTTTTTTTTTTGCATTTGCTCGCTTTGAACTCAAGCATAGTCCATACACACTATTTATAGTAGTGATGGACTGAATTTTGCTTGTGGGTTAGCTTTCTCTATTAACAGTGTCCCTCGCCATCAGGCGAACCCACTCCGACTTCAGAGGTACTTGTAATTAACTTCCGCAAGTCAAGAACGACAGGCCAACATTTTAGTCCAGCTGTCCAGTGTAGGGGTTGAACCGCTTACCTCGGAATCAGCACACCGGATGTTTAAGAACTAGTGTTCTTATCCATTCAACCATGCGGACCTGCAGATGAATAATATGAGGACATGGAGTGAGTGAATCAACTATTGATTCGCTGGAATGTGTTTAGTTCTCTCCTTAAGCTGTGCATGAATGATTCTGTGATAGCATTTTCGTCCTTCAGTTCTGCACAGGCACCTGTTAATAAATATTTGTAATTTTTTAGTGACTGGCACTGTGGCTTAAGGGTTAGCAAGATTCAGTTTTATAAGTTCTTGATCTACTGAGCCGAGGATCGGAAATCAGCTTCAGGAAATTTGAAAGCAGATGCTGTGCATAGATTCAGATGGTATGAGGCATCACCCATTCAAAAAGCAATGGCAAACTGCTGAACTAACATTGCCTAGTATATTACAAACAGACAATGAATGATGGGGTTGACTGCAACATTCAGTAAAGGACATGCAACTGACTTTATTTTTTATTTTTTAGGTTACTAGTAATTCTTTTAGTCATTTTCTATGTTTCTGATCCATACATCAGTAGAGATTTGACATCAAAGTTAAATATTCTAAGTTCGGTGATAAGTTTAATGTTTTTTTGACTTTCACAAGTTGCCTAGTGCAATGAAAGCTTGCCTTGCTATTTATATTCATATTTTAATATCTTTACCTTTTCCCTCATGTTTACCTACATTGCTACCTGTATTAGTTCATGATTCCGCCTCTTGAAGTGATTATATTTGCGATAAATTTCTAATGGAAGATAACAATTTCAGGTGAAAGAATAACTTCTTCCAGTAGTGGCAAGACATATGAGATTTCAGATGTTGGTATGATGTACCCCACTCAAGTTCCTTGTGATTCTTTGTGAGTACCTTATTATTTGTTACTGGAAACTGTCATGTCATGTGTATTGTTGGCATATTATCATTGTTTACTGGGCACTATCAGTACTGAGCATAAATGTTACAAACAAGTCTATCATAAGCAAACAATAACAAGAAACACAACAGCATGCAAACGATGGAGATGATACCGCAATAACCTACATTAAGGCATAATAAGAATGAACAAGAATATGTGGTACTTACCTTCAAGGCTCCAAATATGAAACCATATGTACAAGAGGACTTGAATTTTGTTTTTACTTATGGGCCCTGTTAACAGTCCAGTGACGTATTTATTTAATCTTTATCATATGAATTATTGTTACTAGAACTCAAGACGCTGAAATATGTCACCAACCATTGTCTTCTTTTCATCAGGTATGCTGGACAAGTAGGGTACATTATGATGAATATGCGCAATATTGACGAAGCTAAGGTAGGAGACACGTTCTTTCATGAGAATGTCCCAGTCGAGCCACTGCCGGGATTCCGGAATGCCACTCCTATGGTATGTAGTTAATTAATTGATTAGTTAGTCGCAGTTCCAACATCACGACCATAGGTCATCCCATAATGCTCTGTTCCTGTGCCAGCTAATGTCACACAAAATTATCTTCACTATCCCATGTGAAAAGTCGAACAGACAGCAGTCCCGACAAAACCAACAGCTTTCATGTGCATACATGCAAAAGGCCCCCGCTAGAATGCCAATACCAACAGTCCATCATTAGAATTACAGTTTCTCGTCAATGGAAGCAGCAGTAACTAGAAAAACCAACAATTGCACACACCTTACTGCATAAGGCAAGCCACATTGTTCAGCAACCAGCCATCTGCCATTTTTCTGAACATGCAGTTCACAACACAAACCACCACAGACAGTTGAAAAAGCATTCTTAATGAAATCCACAGCTCACAGTGTCACACCAAGCACTTTGCTCAGTAGCTGGCCAACAGAACCATGTACTACATGTCCAACATAAGGAGAATGCATAAGTAAACCATAGCCAGAAGCAAAAAAACGCCACAGCGGTAACGGAATGTTCGCCATATTGAACCGGACATCCCATGGTTGTTAGTTGCATATTCTTTACAGGACATTGCAGTCAACCCCAGCATTTTTGGCTGTTTGTGATTTCTTGGCAAGTTTACGTTCACTCCATCCAATTTTTATAAAAACCATTGCAAGGCGGTCTGCTGCCAAATCACCCGCAGTTATGTTTTAAACACGGCATGCGGGATTATGAACTACGTCCGTAACCTCCTCACCACAGAGCCGGCTGGTATGTAGTGTTATATCTAACTTTCCCTGTGGGCACTGAGTTGGAGTTTATGGACACTGAAACACTTCAAACCTGTGGGCACTGAAACACTTCGAACCTGTGGGCACTGAGTTGGAGTTTGTGGACACTGAAACACTTCGAACCTCTGGGCACTGAGTTGGAGTTTGTGGACACTGAAACACTTCGGACCTGTGGGCACTGAGTTGGAGTTTGTGGACACTGAAACACTTCGGACCTCTGGGCACAGAGTTGGAGTTTGTGGACACTGAAACACTTCGGACCTGTGGGCACTGAGTTGGAGTTTGTGGACACTGAAACACTTCGGACCTCTGGGCACTGAGTTGGAGTTTGTGGACACTGAAACACTTCAAACCTGTGGGCACTGAAACACTTCAAACCTGTGGGCACTGAGTTGGAGTTTGTGGACACTGAAACACTTCAAACCTGTGGGCACTGAAACACTTCGAACCTGTGGGCACTGAGTTGGAGTTTGTGGACACTGAAACACTTCGAACCTCTGGGCACTGAGTTGGAGTTTGTGGACACTGAAACACTTCGGACCTCTGGGCACTGAGTTGGAGTTTGTGGACACTGAAACACTTCAAACCTCTGGGCACTGAGTTGGAGTTTGTGGACACTGAAACACTTCGGACCTCTGGGCACTGAGTTGGAGTTTGTGGACCCTGAAACACTTCAAACCTGTGGGCACTGAAACACTTCGAACCTGTGGGCACTGAGTTGGAGTTTGTGGACACTGAAACACTTCAAACCTCTGGGCACTGAGTTGGAGTTTGTGGACACTGAAACACTTCGGACCTGTGGGCACTGAGTTGAGTTTGTGGACACTGAAACACTTCAAACCTGTGGGCACTGAGTTGGAGTTTGTGGACACTGAAACACTTCAAACCTCTGGGCACTGAGTTGGAGTTTGTGGACACTGAAACACTTCAAACCTGTGGGCACTGAGTTGGAGTTTGTGGACACTGAAACACTTCAAACCTGTGGGCACTGAAACACTTCGAACCTGTGGGCACTGAGTTGGAGTTTGTGGACACTGAAACACTTCAAACCTGTGGGCACTGAGTTGGAGTTTGTGGACACTGAAACACTTCAAACCTGTGGGCACTGAGTTGGAGTTTGTGGACACTGAAACATTCGGACCTCTGGGCACTGAGTTGGAGTTTGTGGACACTGAAACACTTCAAACCTGTGGGCACTGAAACACTTCGAACCTGTGGGCACTGAGTTGGAGTTTGTGGACACTGAAACACTTCAAACCTGTGGGCACTGAAACACTTCGAACCTGTGGGCACTGAGTTGGAGTTTGTGGACACTGAAACACTTCGAACCTCTGGGCACTGAGTTGGAGTTTGTGGACACTGAAACACTTCGGACCTCTGGGCACTGAGTTGGAGTTTGTGGACACTGAAACACTTCAAACCTCTGGGCACTGAGTTGGAGTTTGTGGACACTGAAACACTTCGGACCTCTGGGCACTGAGTTGGAGTTTGTGGACCCTGAAACACTTCAAACCTGTGGGCACTGAAACACTTCGAACCTGTGGGCACTGAGTTGGAGTTTGTGGACACTGAAACACTTCAAACCTCTGGGCACTGAGTTGGAGTTTGTGGACACTGAAACACTTCGGACCTCTGGGCACTGAGTTGGAGTTTGTGGACACTGAAACACTTCAAACCTCTGGGCACTGAGTTGGAGTTTGTGGACACTGAAACACTTCGGACCTCTGGGCACTGAGTTGGAGTTTGTGGACCCTGAAACACTTCAAACCTGTGGGCACTGAAACACTTCGAACCTGTGGGCACTGAGTTGGAGTTTGTGGACACTGAAACACTTCAAACCTCTGGGCACTGAGTTGGAGTTTGTGGACACTGAAACACTTCGGACCTGTGGGCACTGAGTTGAGTTTGTGGACACTGAAACACTTCACACCTGTGGGCACTGAGTTGGAGTTTGTGGACACTGAAACACTTCAAACCTCTGGGCACTGAGTTGGAGTTTGTGGACACTGAAACACTTCAAACCTGTGGGCACTGAGTTGGAGTTTGTGGACACTGAAACACTTCAAACCTGTGGGCACTGAAACACTTCGAACCTGTGGGCACTGAGTTGGAGTTTGTGGACACTGAAACACTTCAAACCTGTGGGCACTGAGTTGGAGTTTGTGGACACTGAAACACTTCAAACCTGTGGGCACTGAGTTGGGGTTTGTGGACACTGAAACATTCGGACCTCTGGGCACTGAGTTGGAGTTTGTGGACACTGAAACACTTCAAACCTGTGGGCACTGAAACACTTCGAACCTGTGGGCACTGAGTTGGAGTTTGTGGACACTGAAACACTTCAAACCTGTGGGCACTGAAACACTTTGAACCTGTGGGCACTGAGTTGGAGTTTGTGGACACTGAAACACTTCGAACCTCTGGGCACTGAGTTGGAGTTTGTGGACACTGAAACACTTCGGACCTCTGGGCACTGAGTTGGAGTTTGTGGACACTGAAACACTTCAAACCTCTGGGCACTGAGTTGGAGTTTGTGGACACTGAAACACTTCGGACCTCTGGGCACTGAGTTGGAGTTTGTGGACCCTGAAACACTTCAAACCTGTGGGCACTGAAACACTTCGAACCTGTGGGCACTGAGTTGGAGTTTGTGGACACTGAAACACTTCAAACCTCTGGGCACTGAGTTGGAGTTTGTGGACACTGAAACACTTCGGACCTCTGGGCACTGAGTTGGAGTTTGTGGACCCTGAAACACTTCAAACCTGTGGGCACTGAAACACTTCGAACCTGTGGGCACTGAGTTGGAGTTTGTGGACACTGAAACACTTCAAACCTCTGGGCACTGAGTTGGAGTTTGTGGACACTGAAACACTTCGGACCTGTGGGCACTGAGTTGGAGTTTGTGGACACTGAAACACTTCGGACCTCTGGGCACTGAGTTGGAGTTTGTGGACACTGAAACACTTCGGACCTCTGGGCACTGAGTTGGAGTTTGTGGACACTGAAACACTTCAAACCTCTGGGCACTGAGTTGGAGTTTGTGGACACTGAAACACTTCGGACCTCTGGGCACTGAGTTGGAGTTTGTGGACCCTGAAACACTTCAAACCTGTGGGCACTGAAACACTTCGAACCAGTGGGCACTGAGTTGGAGTTTGTGGACACTGAAACACTTCAAACCTGTGGGCACTGAGTTGGAGTTTGTGGACACTGAAACACTTCGGACCTGTGGGCACTGAGTTGGAGTTTGTGGACACTGAAACACTTCAAACCTGTGGGCACTGAGTTGGAGTTTGTGGACACTGAAACACTTCAAACCTCTGGGCACTGAGTTGGAGTTTGTGGACACTGAAACACTTCAAACCTCTGGGCACTGAGTTGGAGTTTGTGGACACTGAAACACTTCAAACCTGTGGGCACTGAGTTGGAGTTTGTGGACACTGAAACACTTCAAACCTGTGGGCACTGAAACACTTCGAACCTGTGGGCACTGAGTTGGAGTTTGTGGACACTGAAACACTTCAAACCTGTGGGCACTGAGTTGGAGTTTGTGGACACTGAAACACTTCAAACCTGTGGGCACTGAGTTGGAGTTTGTGGACACTGAAACACTTCGGACCTCTGGGCACTGAGTTGGAGTTTGTGGACACTGAAACACTTCAAACCTGTGGGCACTGAAACACTTCGAACCTGTGGGCACTGAGTTGGAGTTTGTGGACACTGAAACACTTCAAACCTGTGGGCACTGAAACACTTCGAACCTGTGGGCACTGAGTTGGAGTTTGTGGACACTGAAACACTTCGAACCTCTGGGCACTGAGTTGGAGTTTGTGGACACTGAAACACTTCGGACCTCTGGGCACTGAGTTGGAGTTTGTGGACACTGAAACACTTCAAACCTCTGGGCACTGAGTTGGAGTTTGTGGACACTGAAACACTTCGGACCTCTGGGCACTGAGTTGGAGTTTGTGGACCCTGAAACACTTCAAACCTGTGGGCACTGAAACACTTCGAACCAGTGGGCACTGAGTTGGAGTTTGTGGACACTGAAACACTTCAAACCTGTGGGCACTGAGTTGGAGTTTGTGGACACTGAAACACTTCGGACCTGTGGGCACTGAGTTGGAGTTTGTGGACACTGAAACACTTCAAACCTGTGGGCACTGAGTTGGAGTTTGTGGACACTGAAACACTTCAAACCTCTGGGCACTGAGTTGGAGTTTGTGGACACTGAAACACTTCAAACCTGTGGGCACTGAGTTGGAGTTTGTGGACACTGAAACACTTCAAACCTGTGGGCACTGAAACACTTCGAACCTGTGGGCACTGAGTTGGAGTTTGTGGACACTGAAACACTTCAAACCTGTGGGCACTGAGTTGGAGTTTGTGGACACTGAAACACTTCAAACCTGTGGGCACTGAGTTGGAGTTTGTGGACACTGAAACACTTCGGACCTCTGGGCACTGAGTTGGAGTTTGTGGACACTGAAACACTTCAAACCTCTGGGTACTGAGTTGGAGTTTGTGGACACTGAAACACTTCCAACCTCTGGGTACTGAGTTGGAGTTTGTGGACACTGAAACACTTCGAACCTGTGGGCACTGAGTTGGAGTTTGTGGACACTGAAACACTTCAAACCTGTGGAGGAGACTACCAGCCCCGGGTCTAATCCCAGCCATTGTCTGTTTGCAGCGCTGAGTCATAACCTGGTTGCATTCTAATATGCCCCCCTCTCCACAGTTGTGAAGTTTCAGTACCAGTCTTGCAAACCTTTCTGGTTTCTGAACTTGAAGAGGGGAAGGAGAGCTCTACAGTACAGTCCCTGTTAAGATGATATTTTGTTACTGAGGCAAGTCTTTACACTAACCTCACTCTGATAGATACATGCCCTGTTCAGGACTCAGTTGACCTGAATTTCAAAGCATCGAACTTAAGGGTTAAAACTCAATTTACCCGGGAAGGTTAACCCGGTCAACAAATGTCCACAGGAGTCGGATGTGTCAGCCTAAAGGCACAAGAATCGCAGCTCTGTTGTAAACTAGCACAACGCAATCACATCCAAAAGAAAGACTTCCGATGAACGCAAAAGAAAAAGAAGAAGAAACTCAGTCTTCCAGAGGATTGATGAACCAACCAGAAAGGTAACAAAGTAGGAAACTCTTTTCTTTTCATTGAGCTTGTTGGGTATATGGTGCAAGTCCCATATTTTATAAATAGACCAATTGACACTCAGCGGGTGATGTAGTCCTTTTCATGCCGGGTGCCTTTACTTCCCATAATAATTCCTGGTACCCATTTTAAGCTGGGTCACTTTGGGAGTTCAGATCAATTTGTAAGAAGTGCCCACCTCAGTGAGGATTTGAACAGAAAGTGGTAGAGATCATTGCGGCAAGCTTTCATTGTAGAGATGACACTTTATTGGTTGATTGATTGAATTGCAACAGGTGAAAGACACCTGGGAGTCATGACCTAGGTGAGTCCACCCATTAGAGAGTACAGAAGATAAAGAGACTGCAACATTCGTGGATGGGAGAGGGTCCTCATCAGATCCTCAGAAGCTTCCTGTTGTGTTTGCACGGCTGTGGAGTACTTGTCCATTTTGCTTTATCATTGCAGCCTTTCCACAAACCTTGCCTGCAGTTTCCATAAAGACAATGTAAGAACTGTTAATGCTTGCATTGCTTCAGGTTTTTGCTGGGATGTTTCCAAGTGACGAGTCAGACTTTCTCACTCTGAGGGGTGCTATAGAGAAGCTGACACTGAATGACCGTAGCGTTCAAGTCAAAGTGGATCACAGGTGAGACAGAAACCAAAGAATGATTTTTTTCTTCTGGTTTATGTCCTATGGCATTGGGCATCATGTCTGTACAAAGGCCTCCATCTCATTTTCTGATCTGCTCCTTAGTAAATCCATCAGTTTCATCAGCATCATGTGCCCTGCAAGGAAATTGGTGCTTTACCCCCCGCGCCTTCCCACCTCTCACCCCACTCCCGTACACACTCACACTCATTCTCTGCAAAGTTATCTCTTGGATATTTTTGGCAGTTAAGTAGGTAAATTTGCGCTCTCTCTCTCTCTCTCTCTCTCTCTCTCTCTCTCTCTCTCTCTCTCTCTCTCTCTCTCTCTCTCTCTCTCTCTCTCTCTCTCTCTCTCTCTCTCTCTCTCTCTAAGAAGGCAGTCCACAGCCGGATAATTATCAATGGCAAAAACAACGTGCAAGCCGTACCAGAAGCCAATACATACAGAGACTACCAGCTGACTGCACCCATTTGATAATTGGCGACTCCTTATTGAAAGGCATATACAGTGATCGTATGTCGTCATCACACGCCGATAAAGCTACAACAATTCCACTTCCTGGTGCAGGGTTAGACAGTCTAACAAACAGTATACGTAGAATTGAGATCAACGAAAGTGTGAAGAGGATTACAATACATATAGGAATTAATGACACCATGAGAAACCAAAATATCACAATTTCTCAGTTACGAAAACTACTAGACTTATTATGCCATAATTTTCCCAATTCTAAAGTGTTTTTCTCTTCCATCATACCACCAAGTTATGGCTCCGAACGGCGACTAGCCGACATAAACAACAACACCCTAGAGAAATTCTGTAATCAGTATAATGTACAATTTATCAACAACACACCATTTTTTACATCTCAAAGAGGCGCGCCAAAGAAACGACTGTACAGTGACCAGATCCACACATCCACATTAGGTAATAGCTTCCTTGCTAAAAATATCAAGTATCCGGAGAGAGCACAAAACATGACCAGCACACAAACACGACGAACATTGACTATTGAAGCCAGTCGAAATACCCCTATCACCCCAGATAAACGTCTGCTGACGTCTGACCCCCGAAAGCCTGCCATTCAAGGTGCACACATGCTACCAAGAACAAATCAACCTCTCCTTCCTATCCCCACCCTCACACGTGAAGGAAATAACTACCAGGAAGATTTCCCTAACCTCACTTCCAACGAACCCTCGTTGCAAGCAGTGGTACACACGCACGGTAGTAATACCACCTTGACACACCAAGCTCAAGACAGCTATGGGCTCCATAGCAGACAACAACAGGTTCCGCATCACCAAGTTCACGCCAGTAATGATCGACCAAGCGGACAACAGGCTCCGCATCATTGGAGTCCAGAACTTCTACACTTGATGCAATTTAGTCCTGCCGCATTGAATCAAGCCCTTATGATGTCTCTACAATACAGACCTGTGAGATAGGATATGTATTAAAAACGGAACCCTATATGCATTGATACCAGCAACAGAGCTTCGTCCTTGAACTTTAATTGCTTACTGTTTAACGTTTTATTTCCCGTGTGGGATACTCCGCTTTAAACAGAGACATTGACTTGTGTAGTCATTTATTAATTCTGTTGGATAACAGTTGGTTACTTAGCTTGTGAAGTAGATTTTTCAGGTTAATTATTTGTTGTATGTTCTTTAATTCGTTTTGTTCCGTGTTTGCATTATATTCATTGGTCTAATTAGTTATATCGTTATAATATTGTCATTTACATATCGATTTGGATTACTGATATTTTGTAAGTTAATGTAATTGTGTTTTTTTATGATCTTGTATTTTTGCTTGACTTTGACTAATTTACACTTTCTTCATGGATGAAATGTCTGAGAAGTGGCAACACTGGCTCAATAAGTCAGGAATACGCCTTGGACACTTAAACATTTGCAGCTTATTTAACAAGCTATCAGAGTTATCTTCTATTCTCAATCAAAATTTTCATTTATTCGGCCTTAGTGAAAGTAGGCTTAACGATAACATTTCAGATGAGGACATCTCTATTAAAGGGTACAAAGTTTTCAGAAGGGATCCCTGTAGGAAACAAGAGACAGGCGTCAAAAATATGTTTCTAATTTACTAAATGCTAACCGTAGGCTAGACTTTGAAACTTGCGAAATAGAATGTATTTGGTTAGAGCTAAAACTTCAAAACCGCACACCCCTGATAATTGGCTACCTCTATCGAAATCCCAGTGCTGGACACGTCTGGTACGAAAACTTCACTACCATGATGGATGTGGTTTCGCTTCCGGTAAAGAAATTATACTACTCGGAGACTTTAACATTGACACCAACAAATCCAACATAATATGGGGAAATATAATTGCATCATACAATTTCCAACAAATAGTACATCAAGCTACTAGAGTAACAAAGTCATCTTCAACAATCATAGATCACATTTATGTAACTTGCTCAGACAACATCATAGAATGCACCGTACCCAATTGTGCAATGAGCGATCACTACCCAATATGCTGCACGTGGTCTAAAAAAGGAATTAAAACTCCTAAACATAAACACATAAGTGTAAAATATAGAAGTTACAAAAATTTCAACCAAAACGCATTTTTACAGGACTTGCTCAGTTCACCTCTAGACAATGTATATCAGCTTCCTGACCCGGATGATGCTTTGGAATTCTGGATGAAAACCTTTATTGATGTTTTTGATAGACATGTGCCAATCAAGGAAGTTCGAGTAAAACACCACGTCAAGTCACCTTGGATCACACAGGAAATACTTGAAATTATGAGAGACAGAGATAAAGCACATAAAAAGCGGGATCTCAACGTATACCGTACTCTTAGAAACAAAGTTCAATATACCATACGACGGGAAAAGAAAAATTACTTTAAGAACTTAGTAATAGATAAAACAAATAGTAAGGATATATGGAAGGCAATTAACACTTTGACAAACAAGTATAACTCCCGAAATTCCTTACCATCAAATCATATTACATGCGACCAATTCAGTAAGTTTTTTCAAACTGACATAGACCAGTTGAAGGCTTCAATACCTAATTCTCCTTGCAACTTATCTTTGCTGTCATCGTTTTGCGAGAGTAGATGCTCCCTGTCAAAGACTGAACTATGAGGCCTGAGGTATGCCTCAAGATAGAACACCACCGGGAAGAGTGGTCAACCTCATATAGATTAGAGGTGATACCTTGCCCCGGAATAAGGGCAGGGTAGATGATAGAATGGAGAACTATTAACTAGTTCTCTCATGAGACACGGAGACGGTGACCAGATAGTTAGCACTCTGGTCACGACAGAATCACGGCGCCTACATGATAGTCACGATTGCCAATCAACAGAAAACAGCTAAAGTAAGCGTGCCAAACAGAACGGCACGCAGAAAGCCGAAGGACACCTCAAGGTCCTTCCGCGTGGTGTGTAACCACGCGAGCAAGCTAGTCAGACTGGGGACTGACTTTGTAGCGGGCACCTCGTTGTAGTATTGATAGGAGATTTGTGTAACCAAATAGATAGAATTAGCATTAGGGTTTAGAAACTAGTGATAGTAATTCTGTGGCTTTGTGTGTGGTTTTGATAGCGACTGTTATGTACTTGTAAAGAGCCAACGGCAATAAAATGTATCATTTATTTCCTCTCACACGACTTGCAAGTTTCTTGTGTGGTGCGAGAGAAGTAATCTGATGATGCCTTACACATGAGTTGTTGACAGGCAAAGATTAATGTGGTGTCAGAAGTGGGATGCTTGGACGAAAGAGCCAAGCTAATACCCACAGCTAAAGATTAATGTGGTGTCAGAAGTGGTGCTTGGACGAAAGAGCCAAGCAAATACACTCATCCACGGCTCTAGACTAAGTTTACAAATAGTGAAGTAGTGATTTAATTTGTGTCAGTGACGTTTAACTTGTGCAGAACTAGGACAAGTTGCTAACGAAACTGTGCCTATCGTGACGAAATAATGCTTATTTATGTTTAGTAAAATATTATATACTTAAATCATGTGTTTCTTCAAAGTTGTAAGTATTAATATTATTATTTTCTGTTATTTATTCATTTAATTATTTATTTATTTATGAATAATTGTCAAAAGTGATTCATGGCGGAGCGATACACACGTCAGCAACATTATCGATTTTTGCAAGCTAAAAATAGCGCTGCGCCTCTGACGTAGCACGATTGACAAGCAGTTGGGTTACGCCATTGGCAATCAGCATCTGAATGTTTACAAATCGGTAAACTGCTGCCCGCCTGAATCAGTGCTTTATATTACCTATTATTTATTTATTTGAGTTACTAATTGAATATATTTGTTTATTTAAACAATATTAATATATTTTCGTTTATTTCAAAGCAGTTATTGAATTTGTTTTTCGTACTTTTTCTTGTGTTTACCGTCACGATGGCACTATTTTCAGCCAGGCAAATTAGACTGGTCTGCACAACACTTGCATAAATTAAACTAGGTTAGTGACGAAAGGCATATACGGTTAGAACGAAGACAGGACATTGACAATTTAATATTAAGTAAACTATATTGTTTTGTTCGTGGGCATGTCATTGTCATTGTGTCAAATTGTCGAATAATATGTCGTTTGCTAGTTGTTAATTGTTGCTGCTCTGTAAACCAGGGTGAACAACAGCTGATTATAAGATTGGTGTGTATGCCGAAGTGCCAAACAGGTGACCTAGATAGAGAACTCGTGGCGATACTGAAGCGCCAAACAAGGTGACCTGTGTTACCGGAGTGTGTTCCTTGTTCTCGGGAACATTAAGTTGAGTATACTCAATATATTTGGCATGCTATGTAATTAATAGTGCATCTCTTTTTCAGCTTGTAATGCATTAGCATACTTTTGTGCTCTGTTTTTTTTTGCAGGACTAAATTTTTCAGGTTATACACAAAGAGTACAATTTGCAGTGCTCAGATATTAACAAATATAACATATCAAAGAAAAATAAGTGAATAAAAAGTTCAGTATAGGTCAACGCTAGCTATTTACCTAACATCATGGCTACTTTAGCTGACTTCGTAAAAGCAGGCAAAGAAATGCAATACACAGGTAAAGAGCTAGAAGAATATGCTGATAAGAAATTCAAAGAAGCAAAGGATGCAGAAAGAGACGAACACGCTCGAGAAAGAGAGCATCAAAAAGAATTAACACAATTAGCTGAGATAACAAAACAAAAACAGCTAGAACATGATAAGGAAGTTAAGCAACAACAGTTAGAGCAGGATAAGGAGATTAAACAGAAAGAACTAGAATTAAAGCAAAAGCAAATAGATCAGGAAAAGGAAATAAAACAAAGAGAATTAGATCTAAAGCAAAGAGAGATAGATGAAATGATTAAAGTCAAGGAAAAACAAATACAGGTAGAAGCAGAGACACAGTTAAAGATTAAAGATATGGATGTAAACTCACACGCAGAGATCTCTGCCACTAAACTTAAAAGTCAACAAGAAGAAAATAAGTTCAACAAATACAAAAATATTATCAAACCATATTGTAAAGAAGATTCAATATCAGCCTGGACAGAAAATGTCGAGTATCAATTTAAATATCACCAAGTTCCAATAGACATGTGGGCTATGATTTATATGAAGAACCTAAGTGGTGAGCCCCTTAAAGTGATAGAAGCTATACCAACTGATCTGAGATCTAACTATCAATACATCCATGATAGGATAATGCAACACTTTTTACTTGATGCCCCTGGGTATCAGGTTCAGTTTTAAATTCAAATTTAAAACCTAAACCTAGTGAGACTTTCATTGATTACGTCTCAAATGTTCAGAGTGTACTAAATAGGTGGCTTAAAGCAGCTAACATAGGAAAAGACTTTGATAGACTTAAGAATTTAATAGCCATGGATAAAGTCATATCCACTATACCATCTCCTTTTGCTAAATTTCTACAGCAGTCAGACATTGAGAACATAGAGCAGTTCGAAAAGAAAGGGTCTGCATATTTTTCTTCTAACAGAGATATTTTTAAGACCTCAAATGACTCTGAAGTAGTTTCCTTTGTGAAAGACCAACCAAAGAATTATCAAAGTAAGAGAAAACCCTTTCAGAAAATCGACACGAAAGATAGGAAAGTATCAAAATGTATTTATTGTCAACTGTTGCATGACACTTATTCTATGTGTGACAAATCGCCAAATTATCCGGCGCATCTTGAAAATGTTATCAAGAAGCAACAAAACAAAAGATCTGCATACAGGCGTGCAATCAAATGCTTCTTTTGTTCCAGCTATGGCCATTATTCAAATAAGTGTCTGGGCCGCCAACGTATGAAAGCCAACAATGCTATTTTGATTGATACATCTTCTGATAGTGGTAGTGAGACTGAGTGTGAGATTGAAAATGTATTACCTTTCAAGCAATCTGAAGACGTGTGTTGTGTGAACGATGTGTTAGCCTTTGACAGTTGTGACCAATGTCACCAATTTCATGCAGACGGCAAACTTACATGTGGGCATACAGTAACATCCTCCTTAGAGAATGCAAACGCAGCTATAGCCTCCAGAGGCAATCTATTGTTTCACTCTGCATTGGTCAATGAGAAGCCATGCCGATGTTTGCTAGACAGTGGGAGCTCTATTATTGGTGTGAAAAAGGAACTTGTTAATCCAAAGGATTATACTGGTGACTCTGTAAGATGCCAGACTTTTTCTGGTAATATAGAAATCTATCCTCTGGCAAGAGCCCGTATAAACACCCCGTTCCTTTCTGGTACCTTTACTTGTGCAATACTAGACAACCCTTGTGCTGAGTTAATTCTTGGGTGTCTGCCCCAGCTAAAGCACTGTACAGATGAAGAAATATCTGTCTGGGAGGAGAAGAATGGTTTCACTCCAGTAAACAGTGAAGATATCCTCGGACATCACAGTCCTAACAAAGGTGCTAGACCCATAACACTTGAAACTGGTCAATACATAATGGTGCTACTACCAGACAAGCATAATAAAATACTTACTTCATGGCAAGGGCCTTTCAAGGTGATACAACAACTTTCAGATGTTGACTATGAAATATCAATAAACGGACACTTAAAGATATTCCATGTCAACATGCTGAAACCTTACTTTTCACGACAAGAGACAGAAGTAGAGACAGACGAACAAAGTGCACCCACATCTAGTAATCAGACAACAGACATACACAACGCAACTACACTTGTTAGCGAGACTGGCATATCCGACGATATCCATACATCTAGCGAGAATACAGAATACGCACTTAGTACCACCACCGTACTGAATCAGGTAGACGACGACGGAATGGAACTACCCGTTCCTATTTTGGACAAGACTGCCACATTAGATAGCATACAGATAGAACAGGGACTAACAGACGGTCAACGACGACAATTAGTAGAATTAGTGACGGAATACAAAGACATATTTTCTGACATTCCAGGTAGGACGGACAGAATCGAACACTCCATTCTTCTTTCGGACGCTAAGCCTATTAAATGCAGGCCGTACTCAATCCCACTTAGCTATAGGGAAAATCTAAATAAGGAAATTCTTAATTTAGAAGCTAGTGGGATCATCCAGAAATCCACTTCTGAGTACTCTTTTCCAATCGTCCTAGTTAAGAAAAAAGATTCCACAATTCGTCTGTGTGTGGACTATCGAAAACTCAACAACGTCACTAAGATCGACGCAGAGCCAATTCCTTCCTGCGAAGATCTTATTCTTGACATGTCCACCTCCAAAATTTTTTCTAAACTAGATCTTACTAAGGGATATTGGCAGGTCCCAATGAAGTCTCAATCCATCCATCTTACTGCTTTTTCAACACCTTTAGGACTATACGAGTGGCGTTTTATTCCTTTCGGACTTCGAAATGCTCCTGTCACTTTCGTACGCTTAACTAGAGATCTACTTCATGGAGTGACGAATACAGTGACCTATATAGATGATATATGTGTCCATACTGATGACTGGACAACACACTTACTGAAACTAAGACATGTCTTTGATAGGTTGCGGCTCTTCGGGCTCACTGTCAAACCGAGCAAAGTTGAATTGGGCCTAAAAGAAATTGACTTTTTGGGTCATGTCATTTCTCAGGGTCAACTTAAGACTGACAATAGAATTATTACCAAAATTATGAATCTGACCATGCCTTCCACAAAGAAGCAGGTCAGAAGCCTTTTGGGGTTAGTAAATTACTATAGCAAATTCATACCAAATTTAGCGGAAATTACAAGTGTATTTTCCAATGTTTTAAAAGCATCTGTGAAATTAGATGTCAAAGATGCATTATTAATTTCTGCATTGTCAAAATTGAAAATCCTTTTTAGTAATGTACCAATTCTCCGCTTGCCTAATCCTAGGCTCGTTTATTATCTTAGGACAGATGCCAGCAGAATCTCCATCGCTGCAGTATTAGGCCAATTTTATGATGGCAGCTTCTACCCGATTTGCTACGTGAGCCGTAAGATCATACCTGCTGAGTCCAGATATTCCATATCAGAGTTGGAAGCCCTAAGCGTCATCTATGCGGTGAGGAAGCTCTATCGATTTCTGGCAGGTGTTCACTTCATTGTCCAGACTGACAACTCCCCAATCACGGTCATACAGAGTGGTGTGCATCGGAATGACCGTATATACAGGTGGTCGCTAATACTACAAAATTACACCTTTAGTATAGAGCATATCAAGGGTAAGGATAACATCTTGGCTGATACCCTTAGTCGACCATCTGAGGTAGAAATACCAGAGATTCCACATAAGAGTGTAGAGTAATAGATGTTAACTTAGTACAGTAAAATATTCTATGTTAAATATGTTACAAATACATAGACATTATGTGCTGAACTAGGTACTAAGAACATTGATTTACTATGTGTCCGTAGACATCAAAATTAAGAACTTTGCTCTGAGAATTAATATATCACTTTGTGAACGAGGACAGCTCATTACTTGCTAGGCTCCATATGTGTTCCAGTGAATCATTTGTTTTAAGCAGAGAAAAACAGTGTCAGGACATTACATAAATACAGACACGAAAACTGTGGTCTACGACACAAGCGAACTCTACAGGTGCAATACCCATAAAACACAAGTGTGACTGTGTAATGTATTTCATATACCCAGGACAATTGTATAGATAGTATGCCAATGAAACCATTTTCTGAACATTCAGGGCAACGACTAACCTGAGGTATTTAAATACCATGTATATAAATACTCATTGTGATATGTATTATAACGTTTTAATATAGTCATAAATTATAGGTAGATTATCTCAATTTATATTTAGATTTAGATAATATAATAGTTTTCATTTTTTTTACTTTAGATAGATTATTAATTTACCCACTTATTTAGCTTAAAAGTAGAATAGGATAGTAAGTTAAACATAACAACTAATTATAAACTACAATAATAAATTTAGATAGTAATAGTACCATTTAGTTTATTACATTTCACTTTGTTTCATTTCATTTGAGTTCATTCCATTTTAATGATCCAATCCATTAAACAAACATTATCATTTAGTATTATAATTAGTTTAACACCGTAATAGGATAAATAGATTATACAAGTAAACATACATCATTCACACCATTTAGATTAAGAATATCAATCATATAGTTTATTTCACTTAAAAACATTAGTTATAATTGTGTTAGAGGTAACATCACCCATGGTAGAAAGGTACGTAACTGACTACATTTCACATTACCCATTTCACAAAGGTACATAACTCATCTCACATCAATGTCATTTTAAATAGTTAGATTACATCCCGTAAATTAGATAAATATTAGGAGTAATGTAAGCTTGGTTTAGTATTAATGTGACAGATAGACTAAGATAGGTAACACATTAAATATATATTTATATAACTAGTATTAGTATATCAGTATTTAGAATATTATTGTAATAGAATATAGTGGTGAATAATACCAGGGTACAAACCATCAACCCTTTTTCTTACATGTAAATATATTGTAAATACTTGACCTGTGCAGCAATTTACGCACAGTCATGAGGCTCAACTCTGTCAAACTGAGCCAAACTTGTACAGTGTCACTCCAAGGTTTTTAAATAACTATGAGGGTAAAAGATGTGTGACAGAAGTGATGGTAAAAGATGTGTGACAGAAGTGTGAAAGTGAAAGAGGTTTGACAGAAGTGTGAAAGTGAAAGCGAATGTAAATTATACAAGAGAGATTGAGATCGGTCAGCGGATTTTTCTGCCGCTCAACGCGACTTTTTATTTTTTGTCTGCGTCAAATATGTGCTTTCTTTGTTGTACTGTGATGAATGTGTTGTGTGTAGTTTAGTGTAGATCTTAGAGAAAGTATTTTAAGTCTCATAAGACGGAGATGTAGTCACTAATTAGTGTGATACACTTCTTTGTGGCCTCATTCAACCGAATTATGGCACTTGAAAACTTACTTACATACACATGATAGTTAGATACACATGTTAGAAGTTAGATTACACTATTAATTACATCCAAACACGCAAACAACCAGAAAAACAAACATATAAATTGCATACATATTTTTGTAGATCAAAGGGAGATAACTCCGGGTCAGGGGACATAATAGACAACGAAACACTAACTTAACAGTGAAAGATAACTTTACACGCGGAAGCGAGATAGGTAAAGCCTGTCGCACACAGCTTGTGTAATGGTTGTTTAATATTATATGGGGGACATGAAGCAATTCATGTGTTGACCCTAAGAAAGTCAACTTTGTATGGGTAGTGAGTTAATTTACTATTTGAGGGCAGGTCTTATTAGACAACGGTCCGGTTCAGACATACCTCTAATTAATATAATATTGCGAATGAGAATAGGGCTCACGCCAACCAGACAAGTTTGTGGCGATTGCCAGTAACCAAGTAAAGTGATACGACATTGTGACATTAGGCAGTAGAAGTCTATTGAGTAGCCCAAAGCCAGGTTATCTACAGTCTTTGACAAAAATTAGATACACCAATTTTTTTAGAAACCTCTTGCGTCACAACCAATGAGTCAAAGTTGATGACGCAACACAGGAGGGGAGGGTGTGTGTCAAAGACTGAACTATGAGGCCTGAGGTATGCCTCAAGATAGAACACCACCGGGAAGAGTGGTCAACCTCATATAGATTAGAGGTGATACCTTGCCCCGGAATAAGGGCAGGGTAGATGATAGAATGGAGAACTATTAACTAGTTCTCTCATGAGACACGGAGACGGTGACCAGATAGTTAGCACTCTGGTCATGACAGAATCACGGCGCCTACATGATAGTCACGATTGCCAATCAACAGAAAACAGCTAATGTAAGCGTGCCAAACAGAACGGCACGCAGAAAGCCGAAGGACACCTCAAGGTCCTTCCGCGTGGTGTGTAACCACGCGAGCAAGCTAGTCAGACTGGGCACTGACTTTGTAGCGGGCACCTCGTTATAGTATTGATAGGAGATTTGTGTAACCAAATAGATAGAATTAGCATTAGGGTTTAGAAACTAGTGATAGTAATTCTGTGGCTTTGTGTGTGGTTTTGATAGCGACTGTTATGTACTTATAAAGAGCCAACGGCAATAAAATGTATCATTTATTTCCTCTCACACGACTTGCAAGTTTCTTGTGTGGTGCGAGAGAAGTAATCTGATGATGCCTTACACATGAGTTGTTGACACTCCCGCGATATTCTTTCCGACATACCGCTAATGACAATCACTGAAGTATTCACTTACCTCAGTAACCTAAAAAACACAACCTCATCTGGCTTAGATGGAATCAGCAACCGGATTCTCCGTTGTGCTGCGCCAGTGATCAGTATATCTCTAACCTATGTATATAATCAGTGTCTCACCAAAGGCCACTTTCCATCAGCTCTCAAAATCGCTAAAGTGTACCCTCTTCTTAAATCTGGTTCATTGGACAATGGTCTCCCGAACAATTACAGACCCATTTCTTTACTATCATCACTATCTAAGCCACTAGAAAAACACATCCATAAAGTAACATTACAGTATTTAGTTCGCAACAAGCTTATTGTTGACAGCCAATCAGGATTTCGACCAAAGTATTCTTGCCATACGGCCCTAACAAACATGATAGAAAATTGGCACGAGAGTATAAACAACAACAGTCTATGTGGAACTGTGTTTATTGATTTCAAGAAAGCATTTGATATGATAGACCATGTTATTTTAATTAAGAAACTTGAGACAATGAAAATTGGTCCTAATGTAGTCACTCTAATATCATCTTTTCTATCGGACAGAAAGCAAGTAGTATCACATAATAAATCGCTGTCTCAAACCACTACATTCAATATTGGAGTACCACAAGGCTCTATTCTTGGCCCTCTATTATTTGCCATATATATTAACGATCTACCTTTGCATCTTTCATCGTCCTGCGATCTATTTGCAGACGACTGTACAGTGTACACAAACGCTGAAAACTGTATTTTACTGGAGTCGTCTTTACAACAAGAATTAAATAATGTAGTTAGGTGGAGCTATTCAAACCGTATGCAAATTAATATCACTAAAACAAAATCAATGTTATTAACAACCAGACAAAGACTTCAAACTCTAAGCTCACACACATCACTTCAACTTCACATCGATAACATGCCAGTAGAAAGTGTAATTGAGCACAAAACATTAGGCCTAATCATTGATAGAAACCTAACCTTTAATTCCCACGTTCAAGCGCTCATTAAACAAACAGCGAAAAAAGTCTACCAACTCGCCAAAATTAAAAACTTCCTTGATGAGGACACAAGGAAACTATTCTATACTTCTCAAATTCAGACACACTTTGACTACTGCTCTACAATCTGGGACGGTTGTTCTAATTCAAACACCAAGCGACTTTACTCACTCCAGAAACGGGCCATGAGTCTAATTTATAGCAAACATTTATCTGACAATCCCAGCCTGTATAAACGTCTTCAGTTGCTACCACTCCGCAAACGCCTGCTTTTCAATAAAGCTAAACTAATTCACAAAATCTTGCATCGGAATGCCCCAAATTACCTTTGGCCATTGTTTAAATATAATGCTAGACACAGTAAACGTTTAAATATATTACACATTCCGAAGCCTAGGATTGACTTATACAAAACAAGCTTAACGTACTCTGCAGCTCAGCTGTGGAACAATCTTCCACAAGAAATAAAAGACATCACCAATCCTTATTCATATAATCGCAAATTACTCGAACACTATCTCAGTACGGATTACCTTCCCCCATAATAATAGTGATAATAATAATAATAACAAAACCCTAGTATAACAGCCAGTCCCCTTTTGGTAGGCCAGTATATTCCACATGGCTTATAAGTGTCTGACCATTATCTAATGTTACTGTATCGTGTAGTTTTGATGTTCGCATTTTGACAATGCTTTTATAATGCATAAGTTTTATATTGTTGCTGTTCTCTGTTAGCCTTGAATGACGTGTGAATGAAATAATGTATGGAAGAGAGTGATAGAAGGGCAGAATGTTAGACGGGCCTGCGTGCCCAATTCTTAACCCTTTGAAAATAAAGTTTGTTCGTTCGTTCGTTCGTTCGTTTGTTCTCTCTCTCTCTCTCTCTCTCTCTCTCTCTCTCTCTCTCTCTCTCTCTCTCTCTCTCTCTCTCTCTCTCTCTCTCTCTCTCTGCAAAATTATTTATCTCTTGGATATTTTTGACAGTTAAGTGGATAAATTTGCTATTTTTGTTTTCTGTTTGGAGGTTATGGTAGCCTTTTTGATGTTCCTTTGTTGTCTGCTGTCGTGAACATCTTCAAGACAAATTGTTGAAGTTTTAACATGTAATATTAACAGATGAGATAGTGGGGCTGTGGAACCCAGTTTCTTTACCTTTTTTAGTATTTGGTTGGATACAGTTTTCTTAGCTTTTTCATATTAGTTTAACGGGAAGCTATGTGGACACATTTGTGCTTTTGTTTTGTCCAGAATATATCAAAAGATTCAAACATAATTTTATGTAATTAAAGCTGTGGTAATGCACTGGCTAGCAAGCTGGCCAGTTGACCTGGGGGTCATAGGTTCAAATTTACATCGAGGCAGATTTGTCAGATGACCTAGCTTCAAGGTCAACCTGGTCTAAAAAACCCAGTAAAGATGGCAGATATGGTGTTGACCTCATCACCCGCTTGATTGCTGATTGGTGTATACAAATATTGGACCATTCATTCATTCATTAATTCAGGAGCATGTCCTTTGCAGAACCTCGCTCCCATAACAACCTTCCGGAAAACTTCTTGATCGTAAGCAAGATGCTCCGCGTCCGATACACCCATCTGGAGATCATCTGCCACATCCTGCACCCATATTCTTTTTGGTCTTCCTCTTCCTCTCTTCCCGGGCATATACCCTCCATTATTGCTCTCTCCAAACTTTCATGACGTTTCAAGTGACCAAAATATTTCAATTGTCTTTGTTTTATCATCTTGTGTAATATCAGGCCAGCATCTATACCCATTATGTTTCAAGGTGTGGAGAAGGTGTTCCTTACTTGTTTATTTTACTGTGGTATACTCAGAGCTCCTGGCAAGTTTTGTATAGACTTAATGTAAAATAACTGTATTTGGTTCTCAGCGCAGCTCTAGGTCAAGGTTATAGGCTGGGATTCCTGGGCCTACTTCACATGGATGTATTCAGCCAGAGACTGGAGCAAGAGTTTGATGTGTCCGTTATCATGACTGCTCCAAATGTGGCTTATAAAAGTAGGTATTTGGCTATTTGATGTTTGTAAGATTTTTAGTTTAGGTAACAACTCTGATGGAGATCTCAGAGGTTAAGGGTTAAAAGCGAAGTTAAATGTCTGAGGATCGACTTCATTACACAAAGAAGTTTTACCCGATCTGACTTGGTCTCTCTCCATCAAATAGCAAATCCCTGTTGAGAGCATTACACGAAGCAACTCAAGCTCTGGTGATGATCACTTAGGGTCTCCAGAAAATTGCACTTGTGGTCTGAACAACGCAGTCTGAAAAACAAACCCATGACCTTCAGAGGTTGAAGCAGACAGCTTGACCACGTCACCACAGAGACCTCCAGAGACAGAGCAAGTGTCCTCAGTAAGGTGAATGGATTTTTCTTTCTGTCTGGGGGAAAACAATCGTCCACAGTTCGCGGTGACTGCACTAGTTATGCAGCCTTAATTCCTCAGGCTCAAGACCCTTTTGTCCTACACAGCAGGGTACTATAGACAGTAATGACAGTTTGTCATCTTGTTTGATTAGCTTAGTCTGGGATGTGGGATGTTCATGGTTTGTGTATTTTAAGAAAGTAGGCTACTGAATTGGTGCTTGAAAAGCAGCACTTTTCTCTGTATCTTCTTTCTGTCCTCAAATGTTAAATGGATTTTTATGTTTTCTTGTTAGCGTGCGTCCTGTTTCACAAATATATATATATTATTGCAAGGCTCAGTATCTCTGCAGAACGGCAAGTCGCATGTTGAAAACATACAAAGTGTGATCTCCATAGCCCTAGCAATGACCCCCAGGTGTCTTCTGGAAAAATTATACCCGTGGTCTGAATGATGCAGCCCAAAAACAAACCCATGCCCTTCAGAGCACAGGACAGATAGCTTGACCACTTTTTCACAGAGATCCCCAAACGCAGATTTGATCCAAAGACATCTGGGTTATGGGTCCTTTGCACTTCTACTGTGCCACTCTGCTGATTGAGACTATAACATCATGTGCAATGTTCTGTTTCACTGTCAACTATCTGAAAGTTTAAGCCAGAGTGCAGTAAGCTCTGCAGCTCATGTAGACCTCTGTAATATATATAACTGTGTGGTAGTTGATTGTTTTATTGGATTAGATTACATGTTGTGAAATACAACTTTGGTATTGATAGACATTTTAATGAAGGGTTCATGTGTTTAACATTCACTATTTAATAACATTGTTACTGAATGAGACAGATGTTTCATTATATGAATGGAAGAGTTTTAGATCTTTCTAGATCAACTGAGCTGATTTATTGTCCTTTCCTCAGTGAAGATAAAAGGTGAAAAGAACATTAAATCTTATGGCTCAGAAGAGGTGACAGTTCTCAATCCATGCCTGGTAAGTAGAGGGAGTGAGTGGGTATGGAGAGAGTGAGAGAGAGAGAGAGAGAGAGGAAGTGAGAGACAGAGAGAGAGAGAGAGACAAGGATCCACCTATTCTCAACTTAAACAAAATGATATAGCAGGCAGCTTTTGAGTCCATATTTGATAATGCCTTTCTATTTCACACTGTTTGTATTACACAACCACATGTATACAAAATTCAAGATTGGTGAATCAACCATGTGCACATGTGGATTGCTGCAGCAGATAGCAGAGCACATACTCCAAGACTGCCCAAATTACGACATGTCTAGGCAAACCTTCTGGCCAAGAGAAACAACAGTGAAAGATAAACTCTATGGACCACTGGGTGAACTAAAAAAGACAGTTAAATTCAAACGAGAGACAGCATTGCAGTTATAGACAAATTTCAAGCGAACAGAAGAAGAATACTGTTTGTATTACGTGGTCTCCCCCCCCCCCTCTCTCTCTCTCTCTCTCTCTCTCTCTCTCTCTCTCTTTCTCTCTCTCTCTCTCTCTCCCTCCCTCCCCCCTCCCTCCCTCCCTCCTCTTCCTTGCTCAGTCTTTTTGGGAAATGCAGCTGGATGGATTGAGACTGTGGCATGGAGGAATATCATCAGCAGAATTTATCCAGAATACCAAAACACAGAGATTTGTGGAAAGACATGAACACCTATGCCGACTGGCAAGATGCATGATAATGATATCATGAGTTAAATGAAACCATTTTTACAGTTTTATTTGTTTTTATCTAGATGCCAGATCCAGCAATAGTCACAGAGTATTATGAACCAATGGTGAATGGAACAATCATAACGCCAGATGAATACCTCACTGGAATTACAGGTCTTTGTCGTGTAAGTAAAATAGAAAAGCTGCTTTTCCTTTCTCATAATACAGTGATATATAAAACCATAAATCCATGCATGCACTGATAGCAATGCACACTCTACTCATATATGTAGGTCAAAGTGCGAAGTATTATACTCAGATAAGAAACAAGCTCTGCAATATATGTACATGCAGCTGGTAGGAAATGCATCTCTGCAAACAACACCTGAAGTTCCATTCTTAGTAATCTTCTGTAGAACCAAATGGATAGTGACCAAGCCAACTGCCTGGACATTGTTGTGAAAGACCATGAATAAAGAAACAGAAAGGTGAACAGATCAGCTTACAAGAATATAATCACAATGTAACAGAGTGAATGTTTTGGCTACAAAGAGATATGACAAAATAAGAGAGCTAATTTTCTGACTTTACAAACGCCTATCATTGGGATATTGCAGAATGATGGAAAGGTAATGTTTTAGGTAATAAATGAACCATTGCTTATTGATGAATCTTTTTGGTTACACCTGTATGGTTGGGGAAGTTGAGTAGGGAACTTGTTACAATGATTACAGGTGAGAATGGTTCTGATGTGTAGCTAACCTGCCCACAACAATGACAGTAGGCATCACATCCTTCAACTTCTGCTGCTGGGAGAGAACAAGTGCTTGTGGTCTTGTGCTGAGTACAGCATCATCGATTCATTGTATCTAATGAAATAGCAAATAGAAATATACAAGCAACCTAATTGTTTTTGTCATACACATATTTACACATCTTCCTGTCTTCTTGTTTCTCATACTCCTCCTCTGCACACTCCTCTTTCTCTTCCCTCATCCTCCTTTGTCTTCTTTGTTTCTCTTTTGAGGAGAAGTGCTTCACACCTGTACTGTTCAAAAAACAAAAGAAACACATCTTTGATGTTACTTTTATAAAAGATATTCACTGATTGGACATCGGTCAACCTATCGACTGTGTCCATCTGGTCATTAACTTCTCGTGGTTACCTGAATTGTACTCACCTCATGATTTGTGAGGTCATGAAAGAGGTCAAGGTCAAAACAACATTTGTGACAATAACTTGTGACAGGTTTATGATAATCCCATGAAACTTACTGAACACAAAACTCTCTGACCATATTATTTAATGCCTATTAAAGATTGATGCTCCTGGAATAAATTCAATTGAAAATTCAATGCACAAGTATGGCTCATCTCACTACAGAACAATGACTTATCATCATTAGACGTTTACAGACTGGACAGTCACAAAGTGTAGTAGCCAGAGAATTTAATGTGGATAGAAACACCATTAGTTGCCTTTGGAGGCGATTTTAAGAAACTGGCTCAGTGGCAGATTGGCAGCGCAGTGGAAGATCCAGAAAAGAACTGCTGCCGAAGACCGCTTCATACGGCTGCGTCACCTTAGAATCGATTTGCATCTGCGTCCTCCACAGTCCAGTCAATGTCAGGAGCTCGTCAAATTTCAGATCAAATGGTCAGGAACCGGCTGCATGACGTTGGTCTTTGGGGTCTTCTTACAGACCGCCAGAATCAACTGCAGTGGGTGAATCAGCATCGTCAATAAAATTTTGGTACAAGTTTGCAATTGAAACTGCAATAATGTTGTGTTTCTTTTTTTGAAGTTTGATTACACACCTTAAAGGTCAGTATGTCTGACATCAGTACGCATTGGTGTCAGGTTGGCTTCCTCCAGACAGGTTCCTCCAGACAGGTTCCTCCAAGGTAACGGGCTATATCTACCCATGGATGGTTTTCTTTCCTGACAATTAAACCATAGCCTGATGGCCTACTCTGTGCGATTTCCAATTTTTGTGGGACAACTTGCTCACAGGAACTCCTGTGTTTCACCCGTATCCAAGAAGGCTAGGTATCTGACCTCCCCAAGAGATAAGGGGGATGTGTGATGTCATTAGACACTGTTTCTTGGATAAATTCTCAACCTTATGCTGAAATCAGGGGGTGTGTGATGTCATTAGACAGCTTAACGTATTTTTGTTTAATTTTTATATTCAGGCTGGACAGGAGTTATCATCACGTACCTTAGGCATGCAAATCTCTTGACAGATCTTGGTCCTTGGTGGTCCAAATAAATTTCTTTGATGATATTCTCCATGTCACCGTCTCAGTTTATCCAGCATCATTTCTCTCAATCTGATCGTGCCTCATCACCCACTGATCTTTCCAATCATTGCAATGTTTTGTAATGTCCCTCTTCTCACTGTGGCTGTTGTGTTGTCTCTTTCTTATAGTTGTATATAATGTTCTATTTTCACTAGCCTCTTCCAAACTCTGGCAGTCCAAGGTATTCTCAACATTCACCTCAGGAACCACATCTCCATTGCTTCCAAGGGTTTCCTAATTTCCTCATTCACATTATATTATTCACTGCAAAGCAGCAAAACAGGAGGACAGACCAAATAGGATCCAAACCATCCAAAAGGATGCATAAACATTAAGAAAGTAAGTGTCACCTTGCCGTCTTTACAGACAAAAGTATATGGATTGGAACTAAAATTCCATCACACAATACCTGGGCTTGGATTCAGAGAACATGCCCATGCAGCATGATCCCTTTCTGAGCCTTGCCTTGATTTCTCCAGAGGAAAGGATGACCAGTCCATCTGGAACAAGGTAGGCTGTGGATGCTGCCAGCTCAGCATCACACCTCCATGCAGCAGAAGGTGAGTAGCGGCCAGGCCCTCAAATCCGGGGGATTTGACTTAGAGGTGTTCAGCCATATCCCTCAGCTGAGTGCCTCACACCAAATGTCACAGCTGTATGAGCGTGTACTGCTGTCAAACTCCCTGCCTGAGCACTGTCTTCAGAGCAGATCATGGGCGATGACGAGCGCCGGTTATGCTTAACTCCAGAAGCAAGGTGCTTGTGCCCCGCTCTCCGCTTGACTGAATAAGTAAAGAAAGAATAAAAGTAGTCGTATTTCAATTGCGCTTGCGCGCTCCCACCTATGCTACACCCTTCATGTGTCTTCACAAAGTTGGACTAAAGTCGAGCTCAACAGGGTCTTCTTTCTCTGCTAATTCTACCAAGCCCGTTATGAACATTATATTAAAATAATATAGTTTTAATTGTTTTTAAAAGTAAGGGCAGTTTTTTTTTCCACAGGATCATCGAGGCCATATCAGAGACCAAAAATATATTGATAATACTCGAGTTATGATACAAGCCAAGTTTCCTCTCTCAGAAATACTGGTAGACTTCTTCGATGAGTTGAAGTCAATCACTTCAGGCTATGCAAGGTACTGTATTTCTTGTAAGACTTTTTAAATCAATCACTTCAGGTATGCAAGTTACTGTATTTCTTGTAAGACCTTTGAAATCAATCTTTTCAGGCTAAGCAAGGTATTGTATTTCTTGTAAGACTTTTGAAATCAATCACTTCAGGCTGTGCAAGGTACTGTATTTCTTGTAAGACTTTTTGCTTGTAATCACCATCATCATCATGTGCCATGCCAATAAGTGTGGGCAGTCATGTTTTGCCATCTCACTCGATCACCAAAATCGTGGATCAGCTCTGTATTTCTGTCTCGACCATGCCATCCAGGTATTTACTTCTCGGTTTTCCCCTTGGTCTGTTCCCTTCGATCTTGCCAGTTGTCACCAAGTTCTCCAATTCATTTCTTCTCATAACATGCCCAAAAATTTTTTACTGTATACGTCTAATGTCTCTAATCAGTTTACGATCTTCATTTGTTTCTTGTAGGACTTGTTCATTGGTTTTTCTGTCTGTCCATGGTATTCTTTGCATTTTCTTCAGAAACCACATTTCCACAGCCATCAGATGTTTTTCAGCTTGTCTGCTCATTGTCCTTGCTTCACATCCACATAAAAGTACAGGTTCTATGTAGCACTTCAACACTCTTTTTCTCGTTTCAATTGATATCTTTTTATTGGTCTGTATGTTTTTCATCTTGCAAAAGGCTAATTTTGCAATTTCAATTCTTGTTCTAATCTCTTCAAGGCATCTCCCATCAGATGTTATGACTGTTCTGAGATAGCTGTATGATTCACTTGTTTAAGAATATGCCCATTTACTTGTATATTATATTGTGGTATTTCTTCCTTCCTAGTGACGACCATAATCTGTGTCTTCTTACAATTCATTTCTAACCCTAGTTGTTCACTGTTTGCTTGTAATATTTGCTTTGAATTGCAGATTTAGTTATAATATTGAGTAATGTGTGTACTTGCATTACCATCATCTAGTGCCACCTTACTGACTGGCGTGGGTGACCATGCTTCTCCACATGCGATCTCCAGTGGCATGTATCAGTTTGTTCACTGACGCCCTTCTGTGCCATGATACAAGATGTCAAGAGTCTTTTCTCAGGTTTTCCTCTATCTCTCTTTCCACAACTCTTTCCAGTTGTCACATGTTCCATTTGTTATTTTCTGATCTCAGTTTGAAAGAAAACAAGGGTAGTCCCAAAACAGATACTGAAGTTTGGGGGGAAGTGTTAGCGCTTCACATTTTCTAGGTCATGAAATATGAGGATAGGTGGCCTGTTCCCTTTCTTGTTGCCTTTTCTTCCCAGACAATTCCCAGAAAATTGACTGGGACCTCATTTTCATGAGGCATGGTTGACTCAGGCCAGTCATCATCGTGTGCCATGCTGGTAAGCGTGGGCGGCCATGTCTCTCCATCTCACACAATCACCGAAGTTGTCGATCAGCTCAGTGTTCTTGTTTCGACCCATACCATGTGCCCAAGCCATCTAGATATTTACTTCTCTGCCTTCCTCTTGTTCTTTTCCCCTCAATCTTGCCAGTTTCAACAAAGTTCTCCAGTTGATTTATTCACATAGCATGCTCAAAAATGTTGACTGCCTATGTCTAAATTTTCTATTCAGTTTACAGTTGTCATTTGCTTCTTGTAGGACTTGCTCATTGATTTTTCTGTCTGTCCATGGTATTCTTTGCATTTTCCTCAGAAACTACATGTCCACTGCTATTGGATGTTTTTCAGCTTGTCCTCTCATTGTCCTGGTTTCACATCTATACAAAAGTACATGTTTTATGTAGCACCTCAACACAATTTTTCTCGTTGCAGTTGACATCTTTTGCTGGTCTGAAAAGGAGAAAAACATATGGAGGTCTCACCACTTCTATATACCATAAGCTAAATATGTTCATGGTTTCCTCCTATGCAGTTCATCCCATCCCAATAGTTGCAAAGATTCTGTCCCATATTCCCATCTACTTCCTGGAGAGAGCTAATGAAATGCTAGCTTTTGTTTGTAGATAGGCATATCCAAGGCACATTCTGTCTAGTTTTGTATCATATAACACAAGTATCGTGACAAATGTCTTTCATCAAGAAAACACTATCTCCCACTAATGAACCCAAACTTATTCTCACCTTTCATCCACATTCCCTGGCCATCAAGCATATCTTCCTCCGGTATTTGCCAATTCTGAAATCAGACCCAACAACTTATTAGGTGTTTCACATCATATGGTAATCTTTCACCGCAACAAAAATCTCTGAGACCACCTTGTTCACAGTTGCCTCCCTACAGTTTCTTTATCTGTGGGATCATCTAAATGTCACCAGAGGACATGTTTGACATATTCACACATTATTCAGACACAGACAATCCCATTTACTTAGGCACTTTTTCCTTGAAAGACTTATTTACATGCATATCCCGCAGCTTAGTATATGTTATTTGCAAACAATGTAAAATGAAATATATTGAAGAGACTGGTAGACACTTAGCCAACCACTTTAGGGAACATCATAGGGATATTATACAACACTCCAACAAACCCGTCTCTTCTGATCACAATGGAGTTGATGATTTATGGGTCACAGCCTGAAAGTCGTTACTCTAACATCTTAATTAGGCTTAAAATCAAGAGCCTGTGTCTTGTGTTAATTATCTTTCACTTTCTTGCAGGAGTCACACCTACCTGTTTTCATTTTGTATTATGATTGAGGGAGATTATTAATATAACACAAATACCATGTTTGTGAAATAAACTATTGTTCCATGTAATCTCCATGATTCTTTAGATTCTATTTTACAATCTTTCAGCTTTGATTATGAAGACGCCGGCTATGAGATATCAGACCTTATGAAGGTATGTTTAAAGAATGGCTTACAATTAATTTGTTGTGAGATTGTAACCAAATTATATCCAACACGCCTCGGGGCTTGGAAAAAGGTCCTTTACTTACTTCACATCTTTTACTTTTCATAATTCTTTCTATCCCAGCTAGCTGTCTAAAGAACCCACCCGTTCTGAACAAAAACTTTGTTCCACACAAGTGTCACTTTAACCCAATGTATTCCACGGTTAGAGTATTGCTTTGCTGATCTGGCAGCTACTGCAGCTTGTCTTGTTCCAGATGTATTGGTGATACCTTTCCTCTGGCTTTGTGTTATGGAGATGTAGAACTCAATTTTTTTTCAAATTATCGATTGTCAAGATGGCAAGGTGCCAGTACAGTACATAGTACATTCCACTTGATGCTTTTCGCATTCAGACAGTTGTTACTTTAATTTAACTGTTGTCTGAAACTGAAAGAGTTATATAATGTCACCCAAAAAAATGACCTTTATAATTTTTGTTGTTGCCTGTATATATATTTAAAAGGTCTCTAAATCTTTGTTGTTGAATCTTCTTGCTTCCACACTGGATGAAGTATAATAGACTGGGTGTTTATAAAGTCTCACTACACTTTGTGTGTAGACATTGGCCCCTTTCTGTCTTGACAGACGATAGTTTGGTACATTGTGCTTAAAAAAGGCTTAATAACTACAACCCATGGCGGTGGCGAATGTGACTGATAAGGCCAATTTGTGCTGTAAATGTTAGTCCACAGTGGATGCATGTGAAAACATGGTCATTTCCACCATCATGCACCATCTTACGTCTCTCATGCTCTATGTGTGCTTTATCTGCAATCATTTTCTCCTTTGTCTTTATTCCATTTCAGAAATTTGCCCTCCATGCAACACGTTCAGCGGTGACTTGCTCCCAATGTGCATTATCAATGCCTGTATCAATCATGCCCCGCTTACACGCATCTTTGTATCATAGTAGAGGCCGACCTTGAGATCTCCTACCCATTTGTAATTCACCAAAAAAGATGTACTTTGATATTCTACCATCATCCATCCTCCTAATGTGGCCTATCCATCTAAGTTTACGAAGACTAGCATGGAACACACCGTCACACAACCTCATTTTTCCAATACTTCAGTATTTGTGATTTTGTCTTGTCACTTAATACCAAGTATTCTTCGCAGTCACCGCATATGAAAGCTGTTTAAGCATTTCTCTTGGTGTGAGTAAGTTGACCAGGATTCACTGCCATAAAGAAGAGTTCTAAGGACACAGGCTTGGTAGATGAGGACTTTTGTTTTGGCAGTAAGCTTCCTGTTCTCCTAGACTCTTTTTCTTAACCTGTTCATTGTTGTTGCTGCCTTACCAATCCGGATGTTGATTTCCTGATCTAGGGATAATTTGCTATTTACCACTGATCCTAGATATGTAAAATGGTCTACCATCTCTAGTTCGGCGTCGTCAATAAAGATTGATGGTACCCCATGTGCACCTTGTGACATAATCTGTGTCTTCCTTTTGCTAATTGTTAAACCAAATTCAGAACAAGCATTGGAGAATGCAGATAGTGCTTGCTTGCTTGCTTGTGTTCGCTGACTGTGAACTCCAGCGTGAAATCCTGTATGTTGGATGAATACATCCTGTTGTCCAACATCAATGTGATGTCATACCGAACGTGAGGTTTGCGTGAGTATCCATTGTCCCATGTCTGGCTTATTGGTGTGCAGACTGGTGGTTCCTCGCCATGCAGGCAGATACTCTCCGACTTTGGAGGAAAATGTATAGTAGATGTTGTAATTCTTCCTCAGAGTGGGTCGTAGTTGCAGCATCATCTTCAAACAGCAACTCTCTGATTAGTACCCTCCTAATTTTGGCCTAGGCCTTCAATCTCTAGGCATTATAGAGGCCGCCATCTGAGCGTGAGTGAATGTAGATACCACCATCCTGATCACGAAAGGCATATTTCAGTAGAAGTGAAAAGTATATTCCAAAGAGGGTGGGAGCTAGTACACAACCTTGCTTAACTCCACTCTTGATTTCAAACTCTTCAGAAGTTGCACCATCAAACTTGATTATACCCTTCATGCCTGTGTGGAACGATTCCACAATGGACAGAAGAGTTGGTGGGCAGCCAATCTTCTTTAGTGCCTTGAACAGACCCTCATGACTGACCAAATCAAATGCCTTTGTTAGATCGATGAAGGCAATAAATAGTGGTTGATTTTGTTCCCGGTATTTTTCTTGCATTTGTCGCAATGAGAATATCATATCAATGGTAGACTGGTTCTGTCGGAAGCCACACTGTGATTCAGGGTAGACTTGATCTCCTAGGACTTGAAGTCTGCGCAGAACAATTCTGGCAAATACTTTCCCAACAATACACAGAAGTGAGATACCCCTATAGTTGTTACAGTCACTCCTATCGTCCTTGTTCTTGTACAGTGTTATGATGCTTGAGTCTTTGAAATCCTGTGGGACTTGTCCTTCTCGCCAGCATAGCTCTATTAGCTGGTGGATCTGTAGAGTGAGTGTGTCTTGCCCACTCCTGATAACCTCTATTGGAATCTCATCCTTACCTGGAACCTTGCCAGATGAAAGTTCATTTATAGCACACTTAACTTCTGTTATGGTAGGAAGTGTGTCCAGGTGGTCAAGAGTTGGCAGGGCCTCTATGGCGCTGAGGGCATCATCAGCTAATTTGGTCTCACTTGAGTAAAGCTCTAAATAGTGCTCTACCCATCTATCCATCTGCTATTTCTTATCAGTGATGATTTCTCCAGTCACGTTTTCAGTGGTGCACTTCTTTTGATCATTGGAACACAGGCTTTCTTTATTCCTTCATACATGCTTCTGATGTTTCCCTTATCACTTGTGTTTTGAATGGACTCACATAACTTGATCCAATAGTCATTTGCACACTGCCTGGCAGCCTTTTGCACATCCATCGTAGCTTGCTTCAGCTCACTGAGAGTGTTACGCATTGTTCTTTCCTTGTTTCTTAAGAGAGCTATCTTCTTTTTATCAATCAAGGACTGCAGTGTCTGGCTGTTTGCCGCAAACGAGTCCTGCCTCTTGTGATCCACAGAGCTGTAAACCCCTACTGCAGTTTTATAAAGAGTTTCATTAAGTTTACCCCACTTTTCACTTACTGTACAATTTTCTGATGTTTCAGTGAAAGCGTCTTCAAGTTGCTATTGAAACTCAAAGCACTTTTCAGGATCATGAGTGTAAATAATATTAATCCGGGGGCTAGATTTATGTTTAGCTGTGTAGATTCTCTTTGGTCTCAGTCTAATCCTTGCAACAACCAAAGAATGATCCATATCACAGTCAGCACTGTGGTAACTTCAAGTTAATGATGTATGGTTCAGATGTTGTCTCCGTGTGATAATGAAGTCCAGCTGATGCCAGTGGCCGGATCTTGGATGTTTCCATGTGACCTTATGCAGCTCTTTTGTTTTAAAAAAGAAGTTTGTAATACATAGGTCATTTCTGGTACAATGCTCCAGCAGCCTTTGCCCATTTTCATTCATGCAACCAATGTTGTATTTTCCAATGCCTGGCCATGAATGTGAGTCCTTGCCCACACGAGCATTGAAATCACAGAACATATTAATGGTGCCAGATTTTGGAACTGTCTTGATCACATGATCACAAAGTCTAACTCCTCATAGAACGAATCCTTCACATCATCAGAGGAAGCGAGTGTCGGTGCATATGCAGTAATAATGGTGGCAAAACCACAGGAGGTTGCCAAGTGCAAGGATAATAATCTTTCATTACCTCCATCTGGAATTTCAATCATTCCCAGTAGCGAATTCTTCACTGCAAAGCCCACACCATGTTGCCTTTTTTCTGCCTGCCCTCTACCTTTCCAAACAAAGGTGTAATTGTTTTCCCTGAGTGACGTTTCCTTAGCGAGGCGAGTCTCCTGCAGGCCAGCAATATCAGTGTTAAGACGGTTGAGTTCGGCATCAATCACAGCTGTTTTTCTCACATCATCAATATTCGTCAAGTCAGTGGAAAATCCTGGACACATGGTTCTTATGTTCCAGGTTGCAAGCCGTAGCTTGAGGTTTCTATTTTTCTTTTTATTAGTACCTGGTGCATTGGTTTTACAGCCTGTAATTCAGATTTTGTCCTAGCCCCAAGCACCCATTGAAGCAGGCAGGCTGTGGCAGATCAGCACCCAATTGGCCGGGGGCTGCCTAGCTTGAGGCGGGCGGTAACTGATCAGCGACACCTGTAGATGTCTCCCACCATCAGACAAGACGTGGCGCCCCATGTCTACGCCAATAGACAATGACTTATAACCCGTAAATGTTACCTCTCGCTTTGATTCCGCGACCAGTTAAGGCCAGGGACGGAGTTATTGCCTCTCCATAGCACAAAGCCTGGGCTAAAATAAAGAAACCATGTGTTGCCCGTGCAGCATGATCCCTCTCTCGGTCTGCCAAGTTCACTCCAGAGGAAAGGAAACACCTATACATCTGGAACAAGACAAGCTGCAGAAGCTGCCGGATCAGCAAAGCAATGCTCTAACTGTCCGCCTGTCGGAGCTTCGATCCTAGACCAGCTTCCAACCAAGGCTTAGGGCCTGGTCTGCCCTGCCATGACATTTTGTCCTTAGGTTGCATTTCCTCGCACCAGGGTGAGGCTTGTACCCTCTCAATTGCGCTCTTTTGCCCCAAGCTGTTGGCACAATGTGGGGTGTTGGGTTTGGTAAGCGCCGCCCAACAGTCGGCGCTAACAGAAAGCAGGTAGTACCTTCTACTGTCATATGGTAGCTCAGTCATATCTGACTAAGACCTGATTCACTCTAAGACCTGACTCGTGTGTAGAACAAATTTGAAAAATGAAGTACATGATGTCATAAAAAACGTGCTAAAAATTCATTAAATTAGTTACAATAGTCACTGCTATTGTCTAACACTGTTTTGGAGAAGCTGCAAAGTACCAATGAAGTATTCATTTCACGTAGCAATAAACTTTAGTTTAGTTTAGTCGACGGATCAACATCATGGCATATGGGTGCAACCCATAAGTGCTCCCTTCTTCTCCTAACTCAAACCTGAGTCTGGAGAAACTCAGCTCAGTGCATGAACTCCGTAGCACCGGCGAGGATCCTGAAATACTTGGGTAGATTTTTAACACAAAATTTTTTCGATTTGCAACTGCCAAGGGATTTTTTATGTGCACAACAATACACACGGGTGTCCGATCTCACTACCCAGAGACCAGGGGAAGTTTTTACTAGAAGTCCACGTGAACAAATCCCGGTCCTCACTGGGGCTTGAAACCGGGACCTCCAGCACTCGAGGCGGACACCATACCTCGAGATTATGCAGCAATAAACTTATTCAACACATCAGCTGAGAAAATTTTTCTATAAATCTTTGAAAACCATCCGTGTGTATCGACCTCCCTTTTGAAACACTTGTTCAACCAAAGAAATTCTCTCTTCCGTTGATAACACCATTCTGTTTGGAGTGCAAAGAATTACTCCAGCAGACGGCAGCCATTCACTTCATATTGCTTCATGCTGGACTGTGGAGCACATTTTTTGATGATGTCATGTACTTCATTTTTCAAATTTGCTGTACATACAAAGTGTAGTAAGATTTTACAAACACCCGGTCTTTGACAGTTTTCCTGATTGCAAACCTTTTTCTTCTTCCACTGGGACATAGGCCCTCAGTCAACTCTCTCCAAGCCATCCTATCTTTTTCTATCTCCTGCAGCTCTGTCCACAGTCTCCCCAAAATATTAATCTCTGTCTTTAATTCTCTACTCCATAAGTTTTTATGTCTCCCACTGTTGTATTCGCCTTGTGGGTTCCAGACAAGGGAGCGTCTAGTTATGCTGTAAATAGGTTTTCTCAATGTGTGTCCTATCCAGCGCCAGCGTCTTTTCCTCATCTCTTGTTTCACATTAGTATGTTAATTCGCTCCATGAGCTTCACATTTGTTTACAGGAGGTTTATTAAATCCTACAAAGGTCAAGCAAATTTCTTGAAATTTGGTGAACATAAAGAATCATTTCCAAAAGTTTCAGTTACCTCGATCGCTTTGCATAACTGTTATCTTCTTTCCAAAATATACTCCAAATGGCCCTCGCAGTGTTGGATGCACACATTGCACTAAATTGTCAGTTACTCAACTGCAATCCACACAAGGTTACGCATTTTTCCATGTCCGCCTCCGTCAGTTTTTGCTTTAATTGGATCTGGTAAGGATACAAATGAAATTGTGATGTATTTAAAGATTTGTTGGTTCAGTTTGTTTGGGTCACTCTGTATTTCAGTCCTATTCCCCACAGGCTCCAGTGTACAGTTTATTAGCAATTCTTTTAGCAATTCTCCATGTTCTAATCCATACATTGTGACACTTAACATGTGTTAATGAAGCTGGTCTTCTGGCCATCTACAGCTGAACTTCTGCCTGAATGGCCGTGAAGTTGATGAGCTCACTATGATCTGTCACGTTTCAAGAGCAAGAGAAACAGCAAGCCGGATTTGTCTGAAACTAAAGGAAACCATCCCTCGGCAGCAGTTTGTCATTACTATCCAAGGGAAGATTAACCAAAAGGTTATCGCAAGAGAAGATATCAAGGCCTATAGGAAAGATGTAACCGCCAAATGTGTAAGTTGTTGTTTAGTTGGGATTTCCACTTTGAGATGCTGTTTGTTTCTTAGATGTGATTTCCACTTTGAGATGCTGTTTGTTTTTTTGTTGGGATTTCCACTTTAAAGTGCTGCTGTTTCTTAGTTGTGATTTCTAGTTTGAGATGCTGTTTGTTTCTTAGTTGTGCATTTTAAAATGCTGTTTGTTTCTTAGTTATATTTTCCATTTTTAATATCTGTTTGTTTTTAATTGTACTTTTTTGTTTCTTTGTTGTCTTTTCCAGTTTGAGATGCTGTTTGTTTCTTAGTTGTGCTTTCCACTTTGAGATGCTGTTTATTTCTTAGTTATCTTTTCTAGTTTGAGATGCTTAGTTGTCATTTCCAGTCTGAGATGCTGTTTGTTTCTTAATTGTGTTTTTTGAAATGCTGTTTGTTTCTTAGTTATATTTTCACTTTTGATATCTGTTTGCTTTTTTAGATGCTGTTTGTTTCTAAGTTGTGCTTTCCACTTTGAGATGCTGTTTATTTCTTAATTGTGCTTTTTGAGATGTTGTTTGTTTCTTAGTTGTTTCTGGGTTGGGGAATTTATGTGTGCTTGGGGTGTGGGTGGATGGGATGTGTGGTGGGAAAGAGGTGTGTGTGGGTGGGGAGATGTGTAGGTGTAGGGATGTGGTAGATGGATGGGGGAATGTATGTGTGTGTGGTTGGGTGGAGGAGTTGGAGTGAATGGGGGATGTGTGGGTGGGTGGTGGATGTGTCACATAACATAGTATATGCATTGTTTATGTTTACAAAATTCATATGACAGTGTTTTTTCCTATGCACTGTTGATGAAAGAAAGATGAGTGATTGGAAGGGCCGAATGTAAGACGGGCCTGCGTGCCCAATTTGTTACCCTTTGAAAATAAAGTCTGTTCGTTCGTTTGTTAGTTGTCTTTTCTAGTTTGAGATGCTATTTGTTTCTTAGTTATCTTTTCTAGTTTGAGATGCTGTTTGTTTCTTAGTTGTGCTTTCCCATTTCATATGCTGTTTGATTCTTAGTTGTCTTTTTCAGTTTGAGATACTGTTTGTTTCTTAGTTGTCTTTTCCAGTTTGAGATGCTGTTTGTTTCTTAGTTGTCTTTTCCAGTTTGAGATGCTGTTTGTTTCTTAGTTTTTTCCAGTTTGAGATGCTGTTTGTTTCTTAGTTGTGCATTTTGAGATGCTCTTTGTTTCTTAATTGTGCTTGTCACTTTGAAATGCTCTGTTTCTTAGTTGCCTTTTCCAGCTTGAGATACTTTTTGTTTCTTTGTTATCCTTTCCAGTTTGAGATATCATTGCTTTGTAGGGCCATAGCAATGCAAAGGTGGAGTGGTCAGTTGAGGATCCACTGGAAGAGTTACACTGAAACTTCCAATCTGCAGAGAGGCATATTAGTATGTAACCTGGATATGATTCAGCATGGCACATTTAGGTTGGCTGGGATCAGTCTTAGGTTATAATGTTTCCGCCACAGATTTGGTTGTCAGCATACTTCAACCGAATGTGCTGAGAGAATGCAGAGGTTAAATAGTAAGGATAACCTATGGAACAACACCAGTCAGCAAATAAAAGTAAAGCTTTTGAGAACATGCATCCTTCCTATGGCAACTTATAGATGTTCTGGCTTTGTGGCCAAGAGATTACGACATACTGCTTTTGGAACACAGCTGCGGGCGATTTGAAAGCAGACCACATTGCTTTGGTTATAGAACAATGGTGTGAGTGCCGGTTGTTTAGAAAGCAATGGTAAACTATCAAACGTAAACTTGCCGAGAAATCACAAACAGCCAAAAAATGCAGGGGTTGACTGTTATGGCCTGCAAAGGCCAGTTTTATTTGATGTTCAGATCTGGTAAAATGTCAGTATTTATACTTTTCTTGATTCACATTATAACAATAATTCAGTTACGTTTTAATTTTTTTTTAAACCATGTTTTTCTTCTTTAATAATTGCAAAGTAGTCCATCACTCACTTCTATATTTATTGCCACACTGAACACAACACAGTATTTTTCAGTCTTCAGTGACAAAGTTATAATTGCTTATTATTATCATCATCATTTGTCATGTCTTGTGTTGATTGTAGTACTACACCTGACATGATTCTTCAACCCAAACTGTTGCATTCAAGCTGTAGGTCTTGATTTATTTGGTTGTAGTGATTTTGGGGAGCTTGCTTTTGTTAAATGTTGCAGACATTCAACAAATTAAGGCAATTGAAACATAATATAGTTGCTATCTCTTTACTTTTCAGTACGGCGGTGACGTGTCCAGGAAGATGAAGCTCTTGAGAAACCAGGCAGAGGGCAAGAAATACCTCAGGAAAATTGGAAACATAGATGTACCCAAAGATGCTTTTCTGCAGATTTTGAAAAAGTAACTCTGTATTCACCTCTGTGCCGAAAATATAATGAGAAATGTCAGAGATAATATAACCAAGGAGCAGTATGATGCCCTAAATATAAGTGGTCATGAAGTACCAGAGATTTGATATGCTGATGATACAGTATTACTATCCACATCACGGAATGGTATCGAAAATCTGATAACCTCAAACCAAAAAGAATAGTGAAAATCACAACTTATATCTTAACATAGCAAAAACAAAGATAATGCATACAGATACAACTAAAGAAGTATATGTTAATGAGGAAAAATTGGTGGTGGTGGACAATTTTGAATATCTTGGGTCATTAACTACCAACAATGGTGGCACAATGAAGCTGTTGAGGCGTGAAATGTTAGGCCTTTACCTATTCTAGGTCATGGCATGTGAGGTAGGATGGTCAGTTCCCTTCCTTGTCATCTTTCTACCCAGAACATTCAGACAATTGTCTGCTGCTGTTTTAAAGGCTTGGGTTGACCCCAAAGATGTACTGGCTAGAAAAAAAATAATCCTACTTCTGCTGGGGTTCAAACCTTGACCACTATCTTGGCAGGCAAGCACACTAATCATTATACCACATCCCCTGAATTAATGGTAGTGCCTCAAAACCCACACCCAGAAGAGTGAAGACTGAATGAATGAATGAATGAATGAATGGTCTCCGTGAATGCTGTTTGTCCATTAAGAATGATGATCATTCACTTCATCCAGTGAGGTTGAAAGTATGGAGCCGTGAGTTCTAAGATGGCCGGTATGGCCTATTTTGGCTCGAGATGTTCTTTGACAATGTCGGCAAAGAATGCTTGACATTCTTCTGCAGTGGTTTTTCTGTCCAGCCTTTTTTCTCCACGGCTCTTGCAGTTGTTTACTTTACAGGTGACTGCATCCTTGTGTAATGATGTATGCCATGAATTTTTGTCTTTGGCAGCAGTCTCCCAAGTGTCATGATGAATTTTAAAAGCTTTTAGTGAGATCTTCAGAGTGTCTTTAAAGCATTTCCTCTGAATGTCTTGGGAGCATTTACCACAGCACAGCTTGCCATAAAATATTCATTTAGGGAGCCTGTGATCTGGCATACGAGTTAAGTGACCAGCCCAGCGAGTCAGATTCTTTATTAGTAGTATGGATACTGGGCATGGACGTACTTTCTAGGACTTCAGTGTCTGGGATCTTGTCTTCAATAGCTTCCTAAGGCAGACTGTGGAAGTGGTTTAATTTCCTAGCGTGTCGCTGGTAAACAGTCCAGGTGTCACATATAGCAGTGTGGATAATGCGACTGCTTCGTAGACTTTCAACTTTGTTTGCAGGCTTATTCCATTTCTGTCCCACACATTCGTGTACAGTCTGCCAAAAGCCACACTGGCCTTGGAGATTCTTGCATTCACTTCGTCATCAATTGTGGCAGCTTGTGACACAGTGCTGCCAAGATAGGTAAATTTGTCCATAACACTTAGTCTATGATCATTCACTTTGATATTCGGCTCTGTGATTAATCCCTGGAGCTGGCTGGTGCATAACTACAGTCTTCTCCAAGTTGATATTAAGCCCAAAGTTGGCACAGGCATGTGCGAAAGCTGAAACATTATATTGCATGTCCGTCTCTGAGTTGGCATATAGAGCGCAATCATTAGCAAACAGGAGCCCTCTGACAGTGTTGCTGGAAGTTTTGATTTTAGCGTTGTCTTCTGAGATTAAACAACTTTCCATTCATGCGGTAGTTGATGTCTAATCCAATGTTGTTCTCGAAGGCATTCGTCAACATATCTGAAAACATGAGGCTGAACAGTGTTGGTGCCAGGACACAACCTTGCTTCACTCCACTGGTGACAGGAAAGGGCTCAGACAGTTCACCACTTTCCTGTACTCTTGTCTGCATACCATCATGAAATAACCACACCATTTGGACAAACTTTCGTGGACAGCCATATTTCGCCATAATCTGCCACAGTCCTTCTCTGCTGACTGTATCAAAAGCCTTGGTAAGATCAATGAAAGTGGAGAACATGTCAGAGTTCTATTCCTCACAAACGAATGAATGACATGCGTGTCTCCATGAATTAAAGGTAGCACATATAAACTCGCACGTTAAAAGAGGAGGGACTGACTGAATGAAAGAAATAATTATGTTGTGTGTCTCCATAAATGAACAAATGAAAGAATATGTGTGTCTCCATGAATGAACGAATGAATGATATGTGTGTATCCGTGAATTAATGGTTGCACATTAAAAGAGGGGGGGGGGGGGACTGAATAAATGAAAGAAATCATGCTGTGCGTCTCCATGAATTAAAGGTACCTCTAAACTCAACATATAAGAAAAAAGACTGAGTGAATGATAACATTACGTTGATTCTCCATGAATGAATGGTACCTCTACACCCATGTGGAAGATAGGAAAGAATGAATGAATACATTTGCGCATTGTTTATTATTTTAAAATTATGAATAAATGTAATGCATTGTGAATATGTTTTCAGTGTTGGACAGTATATGTCTTTAGCAATGTTCACTGAATGTTTTATGAAACATATTTAAATTCAAAGTGTAGTCCTTGTGGTTCTTAAGTGGTTCCCTTGTAATCCGTGAAAGGAATAACTGTTACAAATTGTATGATAACCAACGCAAGGTGACCTGCTTTCAAATCATCTGGAGCTGTCTTTCGAATGCAGGATTACTAATTGTGTTCATAATCCCTTTGCCACAGAGCAGGTTTGCAAGCTCTCAGTCAATGTTTAAGCAGATAAGAGATTTGTTGTCACTCGTGGGAAGCAGATGTGGAAGTAATATGACCAACACAAAAACTAGCAGCAGGAACAAGTTTTTGGTTTTCTTGTTTGCTCATAAAGACTGGCCAACATGTTCATCTATATTTATTTTTCCTTTTGGCCAGTTTCTTACTATTTTTTGTTTAATTTGGACTCTCAATATCAGCTCGGCAGCTGCCAGCCCCATCTTTTTCAATATCATTTTGATCATGCCAGTTTCTTCTTCTTCTGCGTTCATCCAGAGTTTTTTTCGGACGCGATTGCGTCGTGCCTCTTTACAGCAGAACTGGGTTTTTGCACCGTTAGACCGACACATCCAACTTCCGCTGGCATTTGTTGACTGGGTTAACCTTCCAAGGATGCCAGTTTGTAAATGCTGTACTGACTCGTGGCCTGGTTATGTCCTAATATACCTCTCTGAAGATGTGAAATTCCAGCATTAGTCTTACATGCCCCATTGACTACTGGGCTTGGAGAGGGGAAGGAGAACACTGCAAGCCCATGTTGATGGTACTTTGGCACTAGGTCAGGAGAAATGTCTCTACACCAACCCCAATCTAGTAGCTGCAAGTCCTTATCAGGGGTGCTCAGACCAACTGAGTGCATCAGATTTATATGAGTTACAACTCACAAACAGTCACCAGACAATATGGAATTCAGACATAAGTAATATGTGGTTTGATACTGGGCTTGACAAGCAAAAGAAGACAGAGAAAAGTGTAAATGGGAAGCTTAAAAAGCTGGACAAGAGCAATATCCTTCACTAAAATATCAGATTCAGGTAGCAGAGGATGGGACTAAAATGTTGACGTCTTGTCCTTGACTTGGGGACGTAAATACAAGTACCTCAGAAGTCAGAGCAGGTTTTCCTGATGCCGAGGGATACTGGTAATAGGGAAAGCTAATCAACATGTAAAAACCAGTCCTTCGCACTAGAAGTAAAGGCACGTGTATGGACTACACTTGAGTTCAAAGTGAACGGGGGCAAAAAAGCAGAGGATTGCAGATTCATGATCACCTGTCTGCTGCAAACCAGGCACTTGAAGAAGTTGTGTTGGTAATTTTAACAAGATAAATGCAGCTGATGAGTGAGTTTGTTATTATCACAAAGCTGTATGACAAATGTAAATGAAATGTCCACAAAAACACACACATTTAATAACACAGAAGCATGCAATAATAAAATGAATATTGTCACTACAAATGTGGTCACATGTTTAATATGCATTCTGTAGAAAAGGTTTGCTGTAATTCAAAATTGTGTGAAATGGCGAAACATGACAGCCCATGCTTACTGGCATGGCATATGATGATGATGAATTCAAAACTGAAGCAAGACTTGCAGTCAAAATCTGTTGTTAATTCACTGACAGTCATACAACTGTTGTTAATTTACAAATAGTCATACAACTGTTGTTAATTCACATACAGTCATACAACTTATTAATTCACAGACAGTCATACAACTTATTAATTCACAGACAGTCATACAACTTATTAATTCACAGACAGTCATACAACTTATTAATTCACAGACAGTCATACAACTGTTGTTAATTCATAAACAGTCATACAACTTATTAATTCACAAACAGTCGTACAAAACAACATGTGTGCCTATCATTCTATATATGGATGTTAAATTACTTTATCTAATCATAAATAAACAAACAGTAAAATATTTACAGATAATGAACATGTAATTAATAAGTTAGGTAACATGACTATCCCATTAAGGTGGCAGTGAATGTTGATACATGGGTAACAGCTAATATATAGAACCTATACTGTTGTATGCGTGTGAAACATGGACGATAAGCAGACAAGCTGAAAAGCAGACAAGTTGAGAAACATCTAATGGCAGTGGAAATGTGGTTTCTGATGAAGATGCAAATACCACCATGGACGGACACAAATGATAAAACTACAAGAAATAATAAAAACCGTAAATTGATTAGAGAAATTAGACGTAGACAGTCAAGGTTTTTTGGGCATGTTAAGAGAAGCTGTCAATGAATGTTAACCCTACCAGACCGCTGTACCGATTTTTCGGTAATTTCCTAATCTGCCGCTATACCGCTGTACCCAATTTTCGGTATTTCGCCTAGTACGTGAACAAAATAAATGCGTCACAAACTAAAAATAACCAACCAGTCGTGGTCAAACCTCATGGTTAGCCATTGCAAATGTCTGACCCCATAGGTTTGAATTGACTTTGTGTGGTTTAACGCGAAAAAAATTCTGAAAATTCCCAATGAAACGTAGGCTGATGAACCAAGCACTTCAACAAGAAAGCGAAGTAGGTCTAGGCTTTATACAGTCCAACAGGTGATCGATACTTTGGTGTATTCAGACTGGATTGGCACCCAAAGGTGGGATATTGGTGCTAGATAAAAGGTATACCTATTTTCTACAATGTCTCCAAGTTACATCTTATTCTAACCACTTGTTTGTATGTAACTAACATTTTTCTATATAATGTTTTTTTTTTTTCCTCTTTAATGCTCAGTCGGTTCAGGGCCTCAGGTCTGGTAGGGTTAAGACTTGAGTAATAACTAAGTTAGGTAACTCAGTATATCATTGAAGTGGTAATGATTTTAAGATATTGATAATAGCTAAGTTAGGTAACTCAGCATATCATTGAACTGTCAATGATTTTAAGATATTGATAACAACTAAGTTAGGTAACTCAGCATATCATTGAACAGTCAATGATTTTAAGACATGGGTAACAACTAAGTTAGGTAACTCAATATCTCATGACACTGTCTATGATTTTACGACATAGGTAACAACTAAGTTAGGTAACTCAGTATATTATTAAACTCTCAATCATGGGTAACAACTCAAATACGTAACTCAGTATATCATTAAGCTGTCAATCATTTTAAGATATGGGGAACAACTCAGTTAGCTAATTCAGTATCTCATGAAACTGTCTATGGATGTTAACACATGGGCAACAACTAAGTCAAATGACTCAGTAACAACTCAGGTAACTCAGTATCCCATTGAAACTGTCTATGGATGTTAAAACATGGGCAACAACTAAGTCAATTAACTCAGTATCTCATGAAACTGTCAATGGATGTTAACACATGAGAAACAACTAAGTAACAACAACTCAGGTAACTCAGTATCCCATTGAAACTGTCTATGGATGTTACAACATGGGCAACAACTAAGTCAAATAACTCAGTATCTCATGAAACTGTCTATGGATGTTAAAACATGGGCAACAACTAAGTCAAATGACTCAGGTAACTAGTCAGTATCCCATTGAAACTGTCTATGGATGTTAAATCATGGGCAACAACTAAGTCAAATAACTCAGTAACAACTCAATTAAGTAACACAATATCTCACTGAGATGTCAATGAATGTTAAGACACAGGTAAAATCTAAGACAACTGAATATCTCACTAAACTGTCATTAAGTTAATTAGTATCTCATTAAACTGTCTCTCAATTAACATAATTACAAATGTGGAGAGACCTAAACATGTGCCATTGAATTGAGAGGTGGGGAAAACACAATGGCACTGGTTAGGAAACCTGAAAAAAGTATAACCAGAAAGTCCTTTGTGTGGAACATACAGGCAAATGAAATAGGAGACCCAAGAACACATGGAGAAGAGAATTAGAGACTGAAAATAATATGAAAAAGACATGGATAGAGAAGAATGAGATAGCAAACAATAGGAGATCTGGGAGTGAGTTTGCGGAAGGCCAATTATCCTAAATAAATGTAGTGACATTAAGCAGTGTCTTGCCATGATTTCTGAAAAAAAAAATGTTTTTATATACATGCCAACAAAACATACATACACATATATGCGGACAAAATGTACTTTGTTTTTCTTCAGCCATACTCCCTCTCTCAGTCTGTCTATCATACACTGTCACCATACAGTAATTACAGCTCTAATCCAAGACAACTTTCTCTGAAATCAAACCAAGCCAAAACTGCACAGTTTTCAATTCTGTACTTGTGATTCAGCCCACATAACTTCCACATATGCTGCTTGCTGTGATCTGTTAGTCTGAAAACATCATACAAAATAAGCACCTGTAAACTGCAGGATTACTATATTCAATACACCAGCAAACGTTTCACTCTGCAAGACAACTATAACATTATTGTCCAAGCAAAAGAGACGACCTTGTTCTATATCAGAACAGGACACAACACGCGGGATGGTTACCCCAGACTCTGTGGCGAATGGATTATGGGCGCAATTTGTAATCCCACATTCGAAACACAGCTATGGGCGATTTGGAAGCCTTGCATTGTTTTTTTTTAATACAATGGTATGTGTGCCAGTCGTTCCGAAAGCAATGGAAAACTACTGAACATAAACTTACCAAGAAATCACAAACAGCCAAAAAATGTGATGTCCTGTAAAGGAGATGCATTAACTTGTAACCTCTGTGCACATGCGGACAGGTAGAACAGAGTGCTGAACATGCCCTTTAAGATTACTATAGGCTTTGTCAATTATGAATTGATCATTGGTCCATATGGAGTCATGGTAACATAGTGGCTTTCAGGTGGTCAGGGGTTGCATCCGCTTCAGAGTGGACTCACATTTTAAATTGTTTTTACCTGGACTCCAGGTCAATCCAGCCTAAAATGGGTGACAGGAAATGCCTTGAGACATAACCCATGATGAGACACATAACCCATGATGGGAGACAGCCATGATGAGTGACATAACCCATGATGAGACATAACCCATGATGACAGACATAACCCATGATGTCAGACATAATCCATGATGAGGGTCATAGCCCAAGGTGCACGGCATAGCCCATGATGAGGCCATGAGGTTTAAAGTTTAGTTTATGCAGGAGCACCTTAATTTCACACAGCTATCACCAAGAGTGCGCCAGTTTCCTCCCATAGATGACCCAAGGAGACTCTCAACACAGTGCACAAACACCAGAGCAGCAGCGAGGATACCAACGTGTCTATACCAGAATAACGCATGCTATATTCTTTTTCGTGGGTATGTCTTCTCAGCAGCCCTTTCAACATACTCTGTTAGGTTTCTAAATGTCGAAGAATTTTTAAAATGTGCAATATGCACACTAGTCCTACTAATTCTATGCCCTTATCTGAAAGGGCTAGGGGTCAGTTGCACTACCTTGAGGAATAAGGGGCGGAGTAATAACATGCTAGGCTCCGTATCTTTGTAAAAGTCTGCAGCATGATTCATATCCAACCTACTTGAGTCAAGAGCTGACACAGTGGCCTAAGTAATTTCACCTCCAAGAGGTGTATAAAAACAGCTACATAAACAAGTAGAAAAAAAAGCGTAAAAAGAAACAAACTTACAAGTGCTAGCATCATCATTGGAGTCTCTCTCGTCCATCATATCTGTATCTGGGTCATCATTAGTATCGCTCTCTTCCTCCTCCTCTTCACATTCTTCTTCATCTTCTTCCTCTTCCTCACCTTCTGGATGCTTATTGAGTTAAATCAAACACAATATGTTTCTGAGTAAATCAATGAACACTGCCAAAACACATGTTATCCAAAAGCTTAACAGCAAACAAAATACAAATAACTATTATGTGTAGTCTAAGGTCAGGTCTTAGTCAATATGACTGAACTAACTACAGTATGACAGTAGATGGTACTACCTGCTTTCTGTTATGGCCGATTGTTGGCCGACGCTCACCAAACCTGATACCCCACATAGTGCCATGGCTTCGGGACGGGGAAATGCAATTGGGAGGGTACAAACCTTATCCTGGTATGAGGAAATGCAACCTAAGATTAAATGTCACGGCAGGGCAGACCAAGCCCTAAGCCTTGGTTAGTAACTGGTCTAAGATCGAAGCTCCCACAGGCGGACAGTTAGAACATTGATTTGCTAATCCAGCAGCTTCTGCAGATTGTCTTGTTCCAGATGTATTGATATTACCTTTCCTCTGAAGTAAACTAGGCAGGCTGAGAGAGGGATCATGCTTCATGGGCAACACATGATTTCTCTACAATTCAACCCATGCTTTGAGCTATGGAGAGGTGTAACTCCTTCCATGGTCTGGTTATTGTTATTGTGTCTTTCTTGAAACAATATGTAATAAACTATCGTCTGTCAAGACGGCAAGGTGCCAGCGCAGTGTGTATTCTATGGTCAATGTTCTCAGCAGAATGCTTCTGAAACCAGTGTTCCCTCAAAAACAAAGATATGAAATATTGTCAGCAGAAACTTAAATCACAAGCAACCTGCATTAACATTGCAAGCAGTTTTAATCTGATTATCAGTGTACAGCTCATGGAGAGAACTAAGCTCCAGTGAATCAAGAGGTAAAGAAAAGATGCTGGCACTGGATACGACACACATTGAGAAAACCTGAGGATAATATAACTAGACACTCTTTGCCTGGAGCTTACAGGGAGAACAAAATAGTGGCAAAACCTAAACAAGAACAGAGAGAGAAGAGAATTAAAGATGGATGAATAATATAGGGAGAACATGGATGGAGCTGCAAGAGATAGCAAAAGATAGAATGGCTTGGCATGAGTTTGTTGTGGGCCTACGCACCAAGGACAATATTGGGTATAAAAAGAAGAATCAATCAAGAGAAAATACCAACATGCATGGAGCCAGAGAACATATTGCAATTACCCGAACAATCCCATTTCTTCAACAGTAAACAGTGTATGGGCAAGCTACCATTGTTTGGCTCAACACAGGACACTGAAGACTACGAGCCCAGACCGTATATCCAAGTATTTCTTTGTAAGTGAGAAAAGTCTATGCCTAGTACCCCCGCTTGTCCTATCTGTTCATTTCAAACTTTACACAAAACAGACTAAGAATCAAACACAATGCTTGCTCTGGTGACTCGAGTACATGCTACCCACCATAAATCTCCAGTAATCACAACCACCTCCATCTTCATACTAGAAGCTGACAAGGGTTGTAGGCATGCCACAATAGAAGTGGGTTGTAGGCATGCCACAATAGAAGTGGGTTGTAGGCATGCCACAATAGAAGTGGGTTGTAGGCATGCCACAATAGAAGTGGATTGTAGGCATGCCACAATAGAAGTGGGTTGTAGGCATGCCACAATAGAAGTGAGTTGTAGGCATGCCACAATAGAAGTGGGTTGTAGGCATGCCACAATAGAAGCATCAACCCTCAGGATCCTCAATTGCTGCTTATATTCTGCTGTATGTGTTAAGTGGAGTAATACTATAGCTTGTCTATTATTTGATATTCCAGAATTTTCTCTGACTTCATCTTGTCTGTCTGCCTTCAAGTGTCTGATGAATCACTGCTCTTGAAACAGCCCAAACAAAGCAAGCTTTCAGCCATTTAATTCCTGACAGAAATGGTTCTGGCTGGCCTGCATGCATGTCTATTCTCTGACAAGGGCATTTGTTTTGTGTCCTTTTTTTCCCCAGCAGATACCCAGAAGTCTATAACATTTGTACTTCATTTTTCATTCTGTATCTGCTGTAAGTGTTAAACTCTCACGACCTTACAGGAGTACAGATGACACTAGTGATTCATGAAATTCGACTGTCATGGGAAAACTGATGTTACTTTCCCAAATTGCACTCCGTCTTGATATTGCTGATGAGGCTATCCCTAACGTTGTCTTGTTCTTTCTTCAAAAGGCTTTACATAGCGATGTACATGGGCAACCAAAATTAGTGACTACATTTTCTGAAAAGAAAAGAACACTTATAGACAATTTTTTTGGGTGTTTGTTTTTGTACGCTCACTTTGAACTCAAGCATGATCCACTGGGCTGATTTTTTTTTGGTGAGGGCTAGCTTCCCCTATTACCAGTGTCCCATGCCTTCAGGCAAACCTACTCTGACTTCTGAGGTACTTGTAATTTACGTTCTAAGTCAAGGATGAGAAGTCAACATTTTAGCCTAACTGACTGGTATAGGGATTGAACACACTACCTCGCATAAGCACACCGGAAGTTTAAGAACGAGTGCTCTTATCCATTCAGCCACGCTGACCACCATCATAGACAAATGAATGAAACAGTGAACATGTGTTTGCCATATCACAAAGAGACTACAAGCTGGTACATATTGTCACAATTGGTCAGATTACAGGGGAAAAAACAGTACAGATGAGAGGGTTGACTTCATGGCTCCAGGTTTAACCCCATCTGCCTCAGTGTCTCTCTGCGGAATGGCAAGCCGCCTGCTGTTAGCAAAGTGCATACTCTGTAGCTCCAGTGATGACTCCCAGGAGTCTCCGAAAAAACTGCACTCGTATTTTGAGTGGTGCAGGTTAAAATGAAACCACAATCATCAGGGCACAAGGCAGATAGCTTGACCAGCCACTCTGCCACAGACACCCTCTTAAAGGCAAAATAGAGGAAGGCAAATGGAGAAGATTCTGGACAGTCTTGCATCATGGCAAAGAAACAGATATTAACCTTTAAACTGATACATAGTATCAGACAATGAAAGTAATGGAGGCGTATGATTACCAAAACCCAGTTGACAGGGCACTTAATGATAACAGAAAAAAATCAGAATTTTGATTAATATCCCTTGTGTTAACATACCTCTGTTGATTTTCCAATTGGCACAACATTGTTGTCTTTCAAAGCAATTGCATTCATCTGAAATATGAAATTATTACAAATAACTGTTCATTCTTTGTTGCTTGTTGTTTACTCCACAATAAGTAAAATAAACAACGTTTTTACAGGCCCTGAGACATATTGAGTATATGGTGCTATCTCCATATTTTATAGACCAATCAGGAATTGGGCGATGTGATTAATATCAGAAAGGCCGCCTTTAATTCCTATGACATTTTCTGGTACACATTTTAGGCTGAATCAACCTGGGAACCAAAGTTAATTTTAAATATCTGTCTTGATGGGTTTTGAACACATGAGCCCGGGAAGGTTAACCCGGTCAACAAATGCCAGCAGAAGTCGGATGTGTTGCCCTAACGGTGCAAGAACGCAGCTCTGCTGTAAACAGGCACAACGCAATCACGTCCGAAAAAACTCTCCAGATGAACACAGAAGAAGAACATATGATCCTTGGGCTGGCAGGCAAGTCACTAGAGAGCACAGGAAAGTAACACCCTGCTGAGCTGTGTACATAACATACTGCTGTTGTAGAACTCTGCTGATTCCAGTTGTTCCATCATGTTTGACTGGTGATGTTGGATGGTGACAGTTTGATTCTTATCCTTGCATGCATGTAATGCACTCATTCTGATCACTCTCATGAGACTCTCCCAGTGATGGGAGCAATACTTGGGTGTTGGTGGTCCACCGTCACCATTTTTCCATATGATTTTGATAAGTGATTTAGCAACATCTGCAGTTGTCAGTATCTCTGCCTGTGTTTTCTTCTCCATCTGTTGTATTCTCATCGGTCTTCATTTAAAAAAAAAATATCTTCACTGTCTTAAGTTTTCCCATCAGCCATCAGGGCACTATGCAGATAGCTTGACCAGCCACTCCAGTGATCATTGTCCAGCATTCACATCCATACAGAAGTCAGACCAGACAATATCTTTAAATAAGGACATTGTTATGTTTCTCATGCTATTTCTGTTTTTCATAATGCTACTAGAAACAACTCTATGGCCTGATAAACAACTCTATATTTTTTTTTTTTAAAAACAACCCTAGATGTTACATTGTACAAAAACATGCAAGGAGACAGTAAAGTTCATAAAGGAAACAAAATTGCAGATGAAAGCTGATTCCAAGTGAACAAAAAGAAGATGATAATGCTACTAATTCTAGCCAGAGTCCAAGTATAATTCAACCTTTTTCTTTATCTGAGTGTAATTCATACCTTAAATGGAAAAAGTTGCAATTAGTTGTGTAAATCAAGCTAGGCCAAATTGAGATAACGCAACAGGCAGATTTGTGTTTAATTAACTCTTTCAGTCTCTAAGTAATTGTTGCTTTAACTCTCACTACATCCCTCTGGGCACTGAATTGGAGCCTGTTGACAATGAAATACCTAAAACCCATGGAATAAACAATAAACATGACCAAAGTAAGTTAGTTCGTCGCAGTTCCAACTTCACGGTAAAGGGTCGCCCGATAATGCTCTGATCTTGTGCTAGTGAATATCACACAAAATACTCCTAAGTGCCCCGTGTGAAAAGTGGAACAGACAGGAGTCTCGACAAACCAACAGCCCACATAGGTATACTATGCATAATGCCACTGCCTGAATGCCAACACAAGTTACCAAAGTAAGCCTAATCTCAGACAATCTATAGGTGCTGTACGGAGTCATGACCAAGTTACACCCTAATATGCCTCTAATATGTGAAATCCCTGAAGGAAAGCCCTTCAACAGTCTCAGTGGAGATAGTACGGAGATAGTACTTTGGTAGCAGGTGGGAAGAAAAGTCTCAACACAAACTTCACTCTGATAGTTGCAAGCCCTTTTCAGGGCTCAATCTGAATGTCAATGTATCAGGCTTAAGAGTTTAAACTCAGCCTTCTAAAGGATTCACAACCAACTGATTCTCTATACCCCAAAATGTTTGTACTTTATAGTAATCCAAACTCAGGCCTGAAGTAGTCACAATAATCACAGAATGTGACAGAAGAAGTTAACGTAACAATTCAGAAAAAGTGGGTCAATGTAACAAGTGAATCAAAAGAAATTAAGAGAATCTTATCACATGTGTACTAACCAATAAACGGAGGTGAGTTGCTTGGTACTAAATGAGTTAAAAACAAATCTAGCAACACAGAGAACAAAATTGTGCTAAGTGCTTATGCAAAACTATGACTAGTAAAACATGATCTGCCCTGAAATTGAAATGAAAAGAATTCTACCACATTGAAACTCATTGTTATAGTCTGCTAGCCACCACAAAGCTGCTTGAATAGACTTTTGTATACAAGTGAATGGGGTATGCTGACTAAATAGAGATTATAATCCTAACTTATTGAGTTCAATGAAATGCATAATTTGACACTGACATATGATAGTTCTAGGCTTCTAAGTATTAGGATTTTCTAACAAACAAAGCCAGTGCACTCCAGTTACCCCAATGGGTGTTAAGTTTACGTCAGCTGGTTAATCTATAGTTGTGAAGCTAGTTAATTAGAGTAGACTGCCACTTATAGTAACAAAACGAGATAGACTGGATTGGGGAAGGTAGAAACTAGTAGTAGATATGATGACTAGACTGGAAGTGAAATAATAATATTATTATTGTATATTTCTTTACTTAACACAAGTTAACATATGTTGACAGTTATTGAAATTAAAATAATTAACCAAATTTCAGAAGTCTTCTTGAAGAAGAATTGTCTGCTACCAATGACTATAACAGAAACTTTCTAAAAAAGATGTCATCATGTAGAAGATTAACGTGTCTTGTTTTAGCTTACGCTGTTAACTTATTAACTTTGTTCTATCTATGGGAGTTTCCTGGCAAGACTTTTTTCTTAAGAGGTACATCACTCAAAGTCCAAGGTGTTTTTTTTTTTTATTATGCAGGTATCATCCCGCGTTGTTTTCTTCTTACACAGGTACACCGCCCGGTGTTAACTCTGTGGACATAATACAATTCTTAATTTATTCAAACACTAAAACGCGCAAACCAACCCAGGCGCTGTGTCTTTCTTCCAAGAGAGTCAATTCATTTTCGTCGTCTCTGGGTTTATCAACATTAAACCACAACGAATCGTCGACTTTCGGCAACAGTGATGGAAAATAAGGATTCGACATTGTTAATAATTTATTTATAGTTTTGTAAAATATAAATAATGTCCTATTAATAGCGAAAACGCAGAACTTTAGGAAACATTAGCGATCGTCAGCAGTAACACTTATCACTGTAATACTAATATTGTGATAATAATGTTGGGCAGAGTTGTCTGTCATCAAACACCAAACGGCAGATTGCTAAAAACCGTTTCAGTTACCCACGAAACAATATATGTTGTTTGAAATCTTCAGTTACCCACGAAACAATATATGTTGTTTGACATAGTATTCATTATGGAGCAGTCAGTGGTGTAGACGATCGGAATGCGAAGATTTTAAATCTTTGGAGTAGTAAATTATTGTTGGGCTACCGAATTTGAATGCAAACTTATACTATTTTTCTATGCACACCTTTGAAATGTAACTTGATCATTGTGTTTTTGTTAATGTAATGCTGTTACCTGAGTGTTATACGTGTTACTAAATTAAATTATGAATAATTGAATTTCCAGTGGCAGTAACAAATTCAAAAACTCTAAAAATGTCAATGATGTCGTTTGTATTATCCAGGTAGTTACAAACTGTAGCTGTAGTCTGTAGGTAAGGTCCCTCATTAGCAAACGGCACGCATGGACAGTAGAAAAGATCCAGGACCTCAAACTGAAAAGATAAGAAGTATACTGTATACTATACATACAATTAGACAGGATATTTTGTTGAACTTTATTTAATTAATATTTACAAGAGATAGATTTGTAATTTTTAGACAGCACAGATTTGAACATGGTAGAAGAAGGAAAACCAAAAAGCCTTTTCCAGTTGAATTTTCCTTTGATGGGAAAAATTGTTTGCGGGCTGCCTCTGTTTGCCACATTGTTCTGTGTTCTATGGTCACTTATATTTGATTTCCACGCATCCACTGCAACTCACTGTAAGGTAGGTAACAGTTTATAATACTAATTAAATCACTAAGTGAAAAGTATAGTCTATATAATCAATAATAATATTATTACTATCGGCACTCTTCCGAATAAAGGTTCTAAATGGGGACATAACTCTGTAATGTAAAAAGCATCCCTTACAGGGCCTCATTAGGTGATATAATAAAAAAAAAATATTAAACACTACGAACTAAAATATAGAACTTAGAAAATGGAATTATGTACCAATAATATTTCACAGTTATGTGTGGAAATTGTGGCACAAAAGTTGTAAATACTGTCCGAAAGCATATTCTTTGTGAAAAAATTGTACATATCGGACCGAGCATTGAATGTGTTGTCGATCACTTCGGGTTCAGTTCAGTGTGACGTGGAGTGCTAGACCGATCGATGGATGCAATAAATGTTTTTGGGCCCGGAGGGCCCTCACAGTCGTCGGAGTGTATACCTATCAGTTATATGTGGAAATAGATATACACTCCGATGACAGTCAGGGCCCTCAGGGCCCAGGCAACATTTATTGCATCCATCGATCGGTCTAGCAGTTCACAACACATTGAATCAAATAATGAGGCCCTGTAAGGGATACTTTTTACACTAAGAGTTATGTCCCCATTTACGACCGTTATTCGGAAGAGTGCCTTTACTATTCAATGGTAGGATTAATTTGCCTGTGGATTACCAGAGTCCTTAAGTCTTAAGGGAAGTAAAGATTATAGTAACACTCTTAAGAGTAAGAGATGACCATTGAGGTTGGCTTAAGGCTGGAAACACGGAGTTGAGTTGAGTCAAGAACTGCACTCGGGGCATTCTCATTAGTGCTCAATCCTGATCTTCAACAGCCAGTGAACAATTCCAATATTAATGGTACCCGTTGCAATCTGATTATATGTCCGTCTTGCTTTACCTCTGATTGATGACTGTCAACCAGATCCTCTGAGCACCCCTTGCTGCTGCATTATCTCTAGACCATGATAGTCTATCTGTTCATCTGCATTGTTCGCATGTTCCCAGAAGGCCTTCACCACATCCGCCTTATCATTCATCAAATTGCACCTTAAAGATGTGGCACCAGCCAGTCTGTCTGCCTGTTCATTTCTAACCACACCAGAGTGTCCTGGAGAAAAGATTCAGTGAATGGTCGCAAACCGCGACCTCTGAATCAATACATGCCATTCTGCGCGAAGCATGCCAATCTTCACCTTTGACAGCATGCTTTATGAATCAGTTACAGTCGCAACATGCATATACCGTTTGTTCTCCAACCAGCGGAAAGCTGCAGTACCCACCTCCACCTCCATTCTTAGACTTGAGTTTGTGATATCATATGCCAAGCTCTCCTTTACTAAACATTGGCCATTTGCTTTTACTATGAATCCCCAGGCATTGTTTTTTTAGCCTCTCAACACAGAGCCATTGGTATAAATAATCACATTGCCAAGACAAGAGTAGTCATGAAATTAATTGCTGAATTTCTACTTCCATAGCACCTGCTGGCCACTCCCTACTCTCATCACGGACTCGAGGCATGTGCTTAGTAAAGTGGAGAAAGGAATGTTTCATGTGGAATGGCTTGGCTCACCTCGCTTCAGAGGTCACAGATTGTAAGAATTGTATGGATATTTTGCCCTGGCCATGCAGGAGTGCGGAGAAATGAACAGGCTGGCAGGGAATGCACCTCTTGGTGGTCGATTATCTTTTGACAAGGAAGAAGTGGTCATGCGCCTGTGGGACCAGGTGGAGAAGGTGTAGAAACAGATTGAGAACCCGTATGTGGAAAGGATGAGATTGCCAGTGATTGGCAGGGGTTCTGGAAGAATCTCAAAACTGAGAGGGAAGACAAGGAGAACTTTCAATCAGATAGCGGTGGGAACGATTAGTAGTGTGACTCTTCACTGGCTGTTGAACAAGGGGATGGAGCGCATATGGGAATGTCCTGAGTGCAGTGATGTCGGTTCTTAGCTCAACTCAATTTAACTCAACTCTCTACACTCACGGCCCAATCGAAACATAATGCTATAGAAAACTGCAGCTGCAAAATCCAACTCATAGACATGAATTGGTTGAGGACCCATGCTCCAATGGGATATAAAGGGCATAAAACGAAGAAGAAATGGTATTCATTATTTTGAATTTCAAAGGAAAAAGGAACAGTTTATTAATGAACCATAGGAAGACCAGTGCATTGTGGTGCTTGTTGAACAATGCCAATAGAGAAGCAAGTCTACCTAGCATATATTTACATGGCTAGGCATTTGAACGAAGTGATCAGTTAAAATATTTGTGAGTGAGGCATGATTGAAGCCTGTCATGCAAGCATCATGTAAAGCAAATTTTATGAAATAACCAAGCAGCTTGAAGACTATGATGACTACTCGTCAACTTGCCTGACCTTGCAGACCCTGCCAATAGATATGCTACTTTTGGCATAGCTCTTGGGGTCATTAAGACACAAACTTCTCTACTGTTGCAAGAAAACAACACAAAAATGGGAAGACTCTTGCAGAATTACTTGAATGGTATGCATTAGTAACCAGAGTCTTTGAGGACTTAATTTTAGGAACTACATTCACTTTTTAATGGTCACCCTACATGCTGACACTTTGCCATCTTGACAGATGATAGTTTATTACGTTGTGACTTATAATATCATATTAACCACTAGTTTCTTTTGCTTTATTTAATTAACTCTTCAGATATGTTTGAGCCTCAGTAGTGTATTGGCAAATGTACTTGTCTGCCAAGCTGATATTCCTGATTTAAAATTCTCCTCAAGACGAGATTATTTCATGACTGCAGGCTCAGGGGTCAACCCAGCTTCATAAAATGAACACCAGACGATTTTCTGTCAAGCAAATGAGTAGTCATGTGCTGTATAGGTTAACATTTTTATATCACCCCTGATAGATACAAATTATTTTCAATTACCAAAGATTAGAACCTAGATCTCCTGATTGAGAGTTTGGTATACTATCAGCTCAGCTCAGCTAAAGTGATTGACTGGTGCACAGAAATGAGTGCTGTCATCCACCCGGAAAAGGTGGCGGTTTTGTGGTGCTCTCTGGACAACAGGATTGTAAGAGCTGATGTCCCAAGCCTCGCGATAGAAGGTAGAAATGTCAGCTGAGAGAACAAACTGAAGTATCTAGGGATAACATTTGACAGGAGCCTATCCTTCAAGGACCATGTGGAGACGGTCGTGACAAGATCTCAAAAGGGACTCAATGCACTTAAAACTATGGCTGCAATGGACATAGAGCAGAGAATGCTTTTCACACTATACCAGCACTTGATCCTCTCAGTAATTGATTATGGATTAGGTCTGCTCACTGTCTCAGAGAGTCAGCTGGTGAAGTTAGAGCGTATACAGAACGAAGCTATGCGGATCATTCTGGGATGCACTAGAGACACCCCAGTAGTCCTTGGTCTGCCGACTGTTGCTGGTAGGCTCAAGGTGATGCAGGCGAAGGCTTACCTCAGAGTAGCTGCAGACACAGACCACCCACTGCATGAGGCGCTGGACGCAGTTAAGAGTCAGCAACTGATAAGAGGGAAATCATGGATGGCTCAGGCGGAGGATATGATCAGACAGGTGTGCCCCTTGGAGAACATTAGGCGTGGAGAGGAGTGGGTCAGAGTGCCAGCGGAGCAGTCAGACTTGTGCAGAGTTATAATCACATTAAGCCGGGAGTGCAGGGAGTGGCCAGCATGGGCCACGGAAGTGGAAATCCAGCAACTAATTCAGGACAATGCTCACTCGAGTGATGTGATTATCTACACAGATGGTTCGGTGTCAAGAGGTGAGAGAAGTGGCTGGGGGTTCATAGCCAAAGCTAATGGTCGATGTTTGGGGCAGGAGAGCCTGGCATATGATACCACAACATCCAGCTTAAGAATGGAAGTGGAGGCAGTCACTGCGGCTCTCCGCTGGATGGAGAATACGACACACACACACATCGTGATTGTAACTGACTCAGAAAGCATGCTGACGAGGGTGAGGACGGGCAGACTTCGTGCGGAGTGGCTTGCTTCGCTTCGGAGGTCACGGGTGACAAGCATCGCCTGGATCTTTTCTCCGGGGCATGCCGGTGTGCTGGGAAATGAACAGGCGGAGAGATTGGCTGGCTCTGCAGAACTTGGTGGAGTTTTGATACATGACAAGGCTGACGTGGTTGCAGCCTTGTGGGAGCACGTGCACACCTCGGAGGAGGAAATGGATTACCATGGTCTGGCAAGAATGAGACAATGAGGAGTGACGAAGGGATCTGGCCGACGCTCAACGCTCAGAGGAAAGGCGAGACGGACTTATAATCAGATTGCTACTGGTACTATTAGTGTTGCCGGCTTCCTAGCCTAGAGGTTAGCGACTTTTCTCCGTAATCTCGTATACTCTCGTAGGTAACGTGACGACGGTGAGAATCAGCAGTGGTTGAATCGCGTCGGTAACTTACGGGGTATGTGAGCAGCTGCTCAAAAAGCAATGGCAAACTACTGAGCGTAATCTTGCCAAGAAATCAACAATCAGCTGAAAGATGCTGATGTTGACAGCAATGTCCTGTAAAGGATATGCAAACAATTTAATTTACTATTAGTGTTGGAACTCTTCGCTGGCTGCTGAGGATGGGGACGGAGCACTTATGGGAATGCCCCGAATGCTGTGATGTCGATTCCTAAATCAACCAATCAATCAATCAATGAATCAGCTCAGCTACCAACTCCTCAATTCAAATAAGTGGCATTTTAATATCCTAATACAAACTATAAGTGAGAGGGCTGTAGCTAAGATGTTACAATGTCCACCCCAGGCTCCGAAGGTTCTAGGTTCAATCTCAGCATAGGCCTGGGAATGTTTCCAAGAACCATAAATAACTAATATCACAATCACCCCAGATCTCTTGGATAGTGAGATTCAGATACCTAGACTCCTCGGATAAGGGTGAAAAACAAAATCCCCCAATATGCAAGTTAAAAATTTCATAGCAGTTAGAAATAGCAATGAGTATGCCGTAAGCTGTTATCATGGAAAAATTGTTACGAAAGTAAACTTGCTCAGAGATAGATAGAGCTCATCTTCTTGGATGGAATCTGTCTAGAGGAAGCGGATGCTACACAGCTGTAGTTGAACATACTGACCTTTTAGGCGCATTAATAAGTGTGATGCACTCCCATATAAATAGGAATGAAGAAGAAGAAAAAAAACTAAACAATATATTTTCTTTTACAGGTACGCAATTACCTCCCTTCTGTTAGTTCTGCCATTGGGGGATTTTCTCCCCAGCGGTATGTCTGGCGTATATGTATATGTTTACATGCAAGTCCTCGCTTGATGATTGCCATTGCCTACTACAGCTACCACACATCTATTCACATTGGAAGAGACAATGAATTGTACAAAGCTATTGCTGCTCTTGCCAGTCTCTGTAACATTGTAGAGGTCAGCTCATTGGTTGCGCTAACATATATATCTTCCAGTGAGAATCACGGTGAGTACATGTTCTAATACATTGTCTTTGCTACAGTTGTGTCAGTATCTCTAGTGGGCTATAAGGTTCTTGGTTGTAGATCCTTCTATTACCATTGTTTTCTTTACTCAGTGTGTTGAGTTGCGTCAAGAACCGACATCACTGCACTCAGGGCATTCCTATAAGCGCTCCATCCTCATCTTCAACAGCCAGCGTAGTTTTCCTAAACTAATGGTGCCTGTTGCAATCTAATTATATGTCCATCTTGCTTTACCTTCAGGCAGTCAAGCTTTTTGTAGGCGCGGCACTTGGCTGATGGACATCTTGTCCCAGGCCCCTTCCCCAGCACGAGGGCATTACTATGGTGACCTTGTATGAGCCCTCACATACGATACATCAAATATGGTATTAATCTTCCTTTCCTCTGTGATCTTGATTCAGTGTTCAATATCTAGTTTGATTAGATCTGGTTCTTTATAGTTCTCTAACTTAAACTATGATAGTGGTAGGACAATCGCTAGCATGCTTACCTGGTGGTATTGTGCATGAATCCCCATTGAGACAGATTAAAAAATTGACCTAGGTTCCCAGGTTGACCGAGCCTTAAATGGGTGCCAGGGAATGTCCTGAGAAGTAATGGCGACCTGGCATGATAGTAACCACATCACCCTTCGAGTGCCATTTGGTCTATACAAATTAGAGGCTACGACTATATTCCCAGTTTTCCACAAGGCATGTGAAATGGTCCTTTATTTTCATTTTTTATAATCTACTAGGAGCCATGCTAGTATTTAGTGGTTAGTGCTCTTGCCTACCAAGACAGTGATTCCAGTTCAATCCCTAGCAGCGGCAGGGTCCATTTTTCTGACTGGCCTCACATTATGGACACTGAATTATTTTCAGAATTTTCTGGGAATTATTTGGGAAGTATAGGTGGCAATCCAGTGGCCTCGAATTTAAGAAGGAGGCCTAATGCTTGACACACCAGCTGCAGTTTCTGTTATGGAACTATGTTTAACCTGTGTTTTCTACTAGGTTGCTTTCTTCATCCTCTACTTTGAATTTTGAGATATTCTTCTGGTGTCTTTCATTTATACATGATTCATGTTACTTTTAATAGCCATTGTAGTCAGATTTCATTATGTTAGACAGTTTCGTTGGAGTAATTTATTTAATACCGGTCTCCGTGGCCCGTGGCTAAGGGCTTGCGAACGCGGTTTGTGAGCCAGTATACCCGGGTTCGAAACACAGCGGTGCTGGTTTTTTTCGAAAAAGGTATAGGTGCCGGTCATTCAGAAAGAATTGGTAAATTACTGAACGTAAAATTTGCCCAGGAATCACGAACAGCGAAAATGCTGAGGTTGACTGCTACGTCCTGTAAAGGACATGCAACTAAATTTAATTTAATAAATTTATTTATTACTTGCTTACAAACACAGTGGTCTGGGTTCAATACTTGGAGTTGGCATACATTGGGCACCAAGAAATGTCTTGGGAAGTAAAGGTTGGCACTGAGTGCCGATTGACCTACATAAACATGGGTCAAGCACCGTAAGTCCGCCGGCTCTGTGGCAAATGGGTTACAGGTGCAGTTCGTAATCCTGCATACCAAGTTCAAAACGCAGCTGCGGGGATTTGTCAGAAAACCACCTTGCGTTGGTTTTCATAAAATGGTATTAGTCCCAGTCATTCAGAACACAATGGCAAACTACTGAACGTAAACTTGCCACGAAATCACGAACAGCCAAAAAATGCTAGTTTGACTGCGACGTCCTGTAAAGGATATGCAACTAACTTAACCATAAGTCCAGTGTGCCTTAATGCAAGTAGAAGGGTCCTTTGGTTACTGACCAGAATATTCAAGGCCTGAAATCCACACCGTGGCAGTAACTACCATAGAACTGCATTTACATTTGACACTTGTTTTTATCCTCAGTTCAGTGCATTTCATTGTGTCAAATGTTCTTTAAAGTATTTTTTTTTCATAAGGCATAGTGAATGGAATAGCCTTGGGAACGCCTTGGCTGGCTGGCTCCTCTCATGGTCATAGGTTCAAATTGACATCAGAATGGATTTTAAAATTTGACCTGGGTTCCCAGGTTGAGCCAGCCAAACATGGGTGTCAGGAAATGTTTTTGGGAAGTAGAAGAAGCCGGCAGGATATTGATCAAAACACCCTTCGAGGTGTCGATTGCTGTAAGATATTTGTGAGGCTAGCAACATATACTGATGTACCTCAAGGTGTGTCAGAAGGATTCTTCACTTTTACTTAGTGAATGGTATACATATGTGCATATACATACGACATGTGTGTATATGCATATATATATATATATATATATATATATATATATATATATATATAGGATATAAATGTGGACTGCATAATGTAATCGAGTGCAGAGATTGTGCTTTCAATAAAGAGCCTTACAAGCTTCAGAAACTGAAGGAGGAGGAATGAGGGGGGGGGAAGCGAGAGAGAGAGAGAGAGAAAATCAGATACATACACAAAGATAAATGATAAAATTGATAGATTAATAAAGAGACAGAGACACACAAGCACCACACATCCAGATAGATGGATATATATCGAGAGAGAGGGGGGGGGAGAGAGAGAGAGAGAGATAGGGTGTGAGGAAGGGAGACAAACAGAGATATCTTGTGATAATGTAAGCATATTATCATTTATTTCAGATCTCCATGAGAACCTATTTATATCATTCATTGTTGCATCTCTTCTATACATGGTGCTCACCATCTACCTCCTGCTGAAGAGGCAAGCTTACAAAGGAGGGATATTCACAGATGAGGTATAGTTAAGTCAGACATCTATGGGGTTGATTCTAACCTAGGTATAGATAGTTGTTTAAAAGTAGCAAGAGTGCCTGACAGATGGCTTAACAGTTAAACAATTAGATTTAGCTGCATTTGGTATCCCCAGAAACAAGAAAGGGGTGTTTAGTTACCTGTAGAAAAGTTATGATGAAGTTACTAGGTAGAACAGGATACCTCTCTGGCTCTGGGATGTCTGTTAATTATAATGATCCCCTCACCAATGATAAGCGTGTTTAAGCCTTGATACTAGCTCACATAAATTTTTTTTCGAATATACTTTACAGGACATCGCTGTCAACATCAGCATCTTTCAGCTGATTGTTGATTTCTTGGCAAGATTACTCTCAGTTGTTTGCCATTGCTTTCTGAGCGGCTGGCTCACATAACCCGTAAGTTACCAACATGGCGAGAACTGCTACCGATTCTCGCGCAGGTTACATTGCTCACGAGAATATACGGGATTATGGAGAAAGATGCTAACTCCTAGGCCAGGGAGACCAGCAGCTCACATACATACAGTTAGACTTCCTATGACTTATTAATAATGCATTATTTTTATTATGTTTAAAATTTGAGTAAACATCAATGGTATGTTAGTAGTAAATGAGTTATTACTGTCATTGAAAGAGTGAATGGATGTTTCTTTGAGATATGAGGGTGGTTTATGATTCACTTTGATATTACAATAGATGTTCTTAGCTCATGAATAAAAGAAAACCTGTAGATTGGTCTCAGTTTGAAACTCTTGTCTAGAATCCAGATAGGTCAGGGTCACCGCGGTTGCATGTCTGTCTGGTGGGACCAGAAGTTCTGTTACATTTGAGAATTGCTGTTCTGTCTTTTGCTTATTTGAGAACCAGAAATAAACAAAAATGTATCTGAAGTTTCTAATGTCTTCATATACTGTTCATAAAAAAGAAACGCAACATTTTTAGTGTTACTTTTATAAAAAGATATTCACTGATTGGACATCAGTCAACCTATTGACTATGTCCATCTGGTCACTAACTTCTCGTTGTTACCTGAATTGTACTCACCTCATGATTTCGTGAGGTCATGAAAGAGGTTAAGGTCAAAACAACATTTTTGACAATAACTCATGACAGGTTCATTATAATCCAGTGAAACTTACTGAACACAAAACTCTGACCATATTATTGAATGCCTATAAAAGATTGACACTCTTCGAATAAATTCAGTTGAAAATTCAATGTGCAAGTATGGCTCATCTCACTTCAGAACAACGGCTCATCATCATTGGACGTTTACAGGCTGGACAGTCACAAAGTGTAGTAGCAGAGAATTTAATGTGGTTAGAAGCACCATCAGTCGCCGTTGGAGGCGATTTCAAGAAACTGGCTAAGTGGCAGACTGGCAGCGCAGTGGAAGTTCCAGAATCACAACTGCTGCCGAAGACCGCTTCATACAGCTGAGTCACCTTAGGAATTTATTTGCATCTGCATCCTCCACAGTCCAGTCAATGCCAGGAGCTCGTAGAATTTCAGATCAAATAGTCAGGAACCGGCTGCACGACGCTGGTCTTTGGGCTAGAAGACCCTACAGAGGTCCTGTTCTTACGGACCGGCATCACCAGAACTGACTGCAGTGGGCGAATCAGCGTCGTCAATAAAATGTTGGTACAAGTTTGCAATTGAAACTGCAATAATGTTCCATTTCTTTTTTTGAACAGTATATATTAAAATTGATCTACATGCATATTCTTTTCTTTTTACCTCTACCTTGTTTACTCTCTCTCCCCTTCTCTTTCTCTCTTGCCCCCTCTCTCTCTAATTCTCTTTTTTTCTCCGTTGTATCAGAAAGGCCTTCATAGTTACACAAGCCAGGTCAGACATAATCCTGCATTCTCCTGTCTTGTCTTGACAATTGCAGAGTCCTATATCTTCTGTCATACATGATGAAGATCAGATGGCATGGTCAAACTGCTGTTACACAAAGGTTGTTAATATAATAAACACATAAAATATATGTAGGCACTCTGGAATACTTTGTTCAAAATAATATATGTTATGTGTGTGTTAATATTTGATTGCTTCTTCTCCGGATCTATCCTAGAATGGTCAGTCTCATGTGGTTTTGATAAATAGAACATTCACCATGGGTGATTTTGGTAATGTTGGATACACCATGAAATTCTCTTATGCATAAATATTAAAGTAGTTTAACAATAACGTAGTAAAGATAGAGATATGTGGAAATAAACAGAACTACATATGGATAAGGGATCTCTTGAGTCGACTGAATAGTTACCAAAAGAATCTGCAAGCATGAGGTTTCTGTAGAGAATTCTGGAACAGGACAAGAAAGCTTGGCTACTAGAACAGAAAATAACAAATACTCATAATAATATATATTCGTTTAGCCTGGAAATAACTTAAAATCTCTGTCAGTGGGACTCATTTTGAATAAGAATTGAGATATTCCCTTCTCTCCAGTTTAGTATCTCATCGCGCTTGCCGGCATTAAAGTCTAATTTCTGACTGAACTGCAGGTTATTTTATATCTTCATCCATCCCACCTGTTACGCTCATTCTCTACTCCTCATTTTTGATTTTGAATGTTTCTGTGACAAGCTTAGGTCTAGAGTCTTTTAGCTCCACCCATGTCTTATTGTGAACTTTTTGTTTTTATTATTGCATCTTGACAGGCTTTCAACTTTCAGCAGTCTTTTATTACACTCTGTATATTTTTTAATAGTCTGTCCTTGGGATTGCCTACCTTGATATAATGTTAATTAAGATTATGCATCTCGATGTCTGGCTGCTGTCAGTTAATAATTTCTCACCTGTTAGCGGATTATTTGGTGTTAAGTGGGTGCGTGCAAGTTGTTTACAGTTTCATGGGTTTTGGGCCTCCGCAGTTTCTGCGGAGTCGGGTTCGACAGCATTATACTAAAAAAATTGTTTGCATATCCTTTACAGGACATTGCTGTCAACATCAGTATCTTTCAGCTGATTGTTGATTTCTTGGGAAGATTACGCTCAGTAGTTTGCCATTGCTTTCTGAGCGGCCGGCTCACATACCCCGTAAGTTACAGACGCGATTCAAACCACTGCTGATTCTCACCATCGTCACGTTACTTACGAGAGTATACGAGATTACGGAGAAAAGTTGCTAACCTCTAGGCCAGGAAGCCGGCAGCGTTATACTACATTCTTGAAATATTTTGAGGTTATGGCATTATTGGCTGTTAACGATTGTTGTTACTGAAAGCAATTAAGTCGGTGCCATATTTGCTTTTGTTGTGTGAGATGTGCAATTTCGTTCCTCTTATTTTCCTTTGAGTAATTCTGGAATGTGAGAAGTACGTGGAGGTTTATTCCTCCTAGTTTTTCCCTCATCTGAGACATTTCATCACTCTAGTGTAAGGATGTAAAGTTTAGACTTTCACTTATACCATGTCTCACTTATACTATGTCTATTCATGATGAGATGAGGTGAACTGCTACTTTCCTCACCAACTATCCTCACAAAGATTTTTACCCAATTTACAAGGCTAGGTCATCCCCTTAGCTGTACAAGTCAGTTCTGCCAACGCTAGGGATTGGACCCTGGACCATTGTTTTGGTAAACAAGCATTCTAACCTTAATGCTACCATGACTTCCATTATGCTACCATGACTTCCATTATGCTACCATGACTTCCATTATGCTACCATGACTTCCATTATGCTACCATGACTTCCATTATGCTACCATGACTTCCATTATGCTACCATGACTTCCATTATGCTACCATGACTTCCATTATGCTACCATGACTTCCATTATGCTACCATGACTTCCATTATGCTACCATGACTTCCATTATGCTACCATGACTTCCATTATGCTACCATGACTTCCATTATGCTACCATGACTTCCATTATGCTACCATGACTTCCATTGTAATAATAGCCTAATGCAATCATCAAACTGAAGCTTTTCAAATGCCTGATTTTACCCCAGCATCAAACTTTCTAGCCAGTTTCGTGGTGAAGGAGTTATGGATGCAGTTTGTAATCACACATACTGCCTTTGAAACACAGATGCAGGTGATTTGGCAGCAGATTGTCCTGCATTGTAGTTTTAGGAAATGGTATGGGTGCCGGTCGTTCAGAAAGCAATGGCAAACTACTGAACGTAACCTTTGCCAAGAGATCACAAACAGCATTAACAAATGCTGGGGTTGACTGCGACGTCATGTAAAGGATATGCCACTAACTTTTTTTACATCAAACTTTGCACTTGATGAAAACCCATAGGTACTTGGTCTTCCTTGACAGATGTTGATAGGGTAAGTATATAAGTGGTGGAGCGTTGGTGTAGTTGATAGGGAGCTGTGCTGTTAATGTCATTGCGCGGTCAGACATGGATTTGATGCCTGCGTTCATCGATCACCAACAGGAAAAGACCAGCACCTATTCCTCCCTCCATTCAGGCCTACAAAACTTGATGGACTTATCACATTACAGATACATAGCAGCTTCCTACTCCGAGACATGTTGTTATGTTGTTAAGCATATACAAAAAAGTCAATTGCATATCCTTTACAGGATGTCGCAGTCAACTCCAGCATTTTTGGCTGTTTGTGATTTCTTGGCAAGTTTATGTTCAGTAGTCTGCCATTGGTTTCTGAACGACCGCCACTCATACCATTTGACAAAAACCACCGCAAGGCGGTCTGCTGCCAAATTTCCTGCAACTGTGTTTTGTATGCTGGATTATGAATTGCGTCCGTAACCTAAAAAGTCGCTTAAAAGTCGACAGGGTCGACTTCATTGCACTGGGTTTTATCCCATATGGCTCGGTTTCTTTCTGCAGCGCAGAAAGCGTTGCACAAAGCACGAACTCCGTAGCTCAAGCGACGACCCACAGGAGTCTCAGACAAAATTCACTTGTGAACCGAAGGACGCGGCCCGGAATCGAACCCACAACCTTCGGAGCCCGAGTCAAACGGCTTGACCACTTCACCACGGAGACTCCCTAACCCCTTTGCTACAGAGCTGGCTAAATATATAAGGCAAACAAAAATGAGGAAATTAAATATTTTGAATATGTAAAAAGACATGAAAGTCTATGAAAGATCGTTTTGGAGAGATGTGTACCGGTGATGTGGAGAAGAGGAAATCCACAGCGTAGATGGATTCAAGAAGTCATAGATAATTGTAACATGACAGCAACAGAGGCTGGACACCTGGCTTATGGTAGAGAGACATTTCAACAGCTGGTGATGAGGGTGAAGTTCTGATCTGGGCAGATAACTGGATGATGTTGCTGTATTTAAGGCTAATTTTGATTGTGTTTTCTACCAGAACTAATAATTTTCCTCTTCTACATTCAATATAGGAGTCCAAATCACTAAGGTTGAAGAAAATGCTGTTTACAACAAATATTGTTGTTTTCCTCCTCTCTGTCTACATATTTTTACGACACAACTGGTACTGCGAACCAGGGGGTATGTATGTTGTGTATGTCTAGATGTGTTATGTTGTGAACTAAATTAACTCTATTAATACATTTTGGTATGCTGGTGATAAGGCTTTCTCTTACTAAACAAATGACGAGTGCGGGCATCAAACCTTTGCCTGACAGCGTTGATGCAATTATCAGTGTAACGTCCTAGCCATTACACTAGTGCACCTGCTGTCCAATTCTTAGCCCTTTGAAAATAAAGTTAGTTCATTTGTTTGCTCATTCATTTGTTTGTGTGTTTATTCATTCATTCCTTTCCAGAGAAACTACTGGTACCTAGTTAACGAGGCTGGATTGACACCAGGCAGGGCTTGTAAGAACAAACCCTATCAGCACTCGTGTATGAACCCTGAGTCACTAACCAATACACTGCCACAGCTCCTTGACATATTTTACAGCTAGCTTCCATCAATAAGGAATATGCATAATGATCAGTCTATTGTTTGTGACTTTTTTGTGTTGACATCTGGAATTGTTCCATAATTCTTAATAACTCTTGTTCCAAGATGGCAATCTGCATAACATGCAATTTTTTTGTTTGTGTCTTATGTTTTAAAATCTGCAATTATTTCATAATTTTCTTAATTTTTGTTTTTAATATGCCATCATTTTATAATCTTTCTGCATGTGTGTAATCAGTTTAGCACCATCTTTATTGTTGACAGTAATGGTGATTGTTGTTGTTGCTCTGGATCCAGTGGCATGGGCTTTTGCCTGTTGGCTTGTAGTGATATATAATATGCAGAAATCTATTAATTGTTGTTTTATTGTGAATAAAGTGTTCAATTTATTTGGTGTTTGTGAAAGTGAATTTCTGTTTGAATCCCAATCAAGGTGGGATTAATTAAAAACGGATCGCATGTCGAACCAGTCTACAAGGAAATGTTCCGGAAAATAAAGGTGGTTATCGTAATTATGACTACATCGCCTACTGAGTGTTAATCTGTATATTATAAAATTTTGGGGTTAGCACTACATTTCCATATGCCTCAAGGTGGGGAAAAGGTTTCATTACTTTATAACTCTTTCAGGTTTATCACATATTAGAAGAAAATATAAGGGGCGTTCATTTGAAATCCGTTCGTGCTGCACCGCACGTAATTGCGTACGTTGAACATGATCATGTCATAGTCATGAGATAAGTACTGACCAATGAATAAAAGAGCACGTGCTTATCGTCCCATGATGCATAGGTTCTGTTTCTGACCATTGAGAAAATGACCGCGTTGATCCAAAATCCATCCAAAGAAGCTCAAAGAGCCGTGATTCAGCTTCTTTCATTTGAAGGATATCGACCAGTAGACATTCATCGAAGAATGCAGGCAGCGTACAGTAACAAATGTGTGTCGAAGACAACAGTGACAGACACGGCATGAATGTTTCGGAAAGGATGTCAGTTGATGACAGATCTTCGACGGCCGGGTCAAGCGCATATTGTTGCAACAGAAAAAACCATCACCAAAATTGATGCAGCAGTACAGATGAACTGTTGTTGAAGCATACGTTTGCTAGCGAAAGAATTTGATGTGTCTGTTGGGAGAATTTAAAAGGTCGTTCGTAAGAAACTGCAATATCGGAAGGTGTGTTCACAGTGGGTACCATGGATGTTAACCGACCACCAAAAAGAGGAATGCATGGGATGGTGTTTGAACCACTTGCTGCGTTACAGAGTGGAAGGTGATGCATTTCTCTTCTGCATAGTAGCAGGCGATGAATCATGGTGTCACCACTTTGAGCCGAGCAGCAAAAAAGAGAGCATGCTGGATCACCAAAAGCCAAAAAATTCAAGTTACAGGTTTCCGCTGGTAAGGTTATGCTGAACGCAATTTTTGACCATGAAGGGCTATTGTTGGCCGACTTTAAAGAACCTGGTGTCAACATCAACTCTACCCACTACTTGCAAACACAAGACAAGCTGCAAAAAGCCATCAAGAATAAAAGACCCAGCATGCTTTCTCGCGGTGTGATTTTGTTGCACGATAATGCTCGTCCGCATGTGGCAAAGATTGTGCAGGAAGCATTAGCAAGGAAGAAGTGGAAATTCTGCAACATCCAGCCTATAGTCCTGATTTGTCACCATGTGATTTTCATTTGTTCGGACCTCTAAAAAAAGCTGTCAAGGGGCAACGATTTCACACAGATGCAGACGTAATGAACGCAATAAACACTTGGTTCAGTGATCAACCACAATCCTTTTTTGCGGACGGCATTCGCCGCCTACCTAAGCTATGAGATGCTTGCCTGAATGCCTACGACGACTTCTTCTGACCAACCCATGGTGCATAATTCATTCAAAATGAATGCTTTGTTTAATTCTACCACACCTGTTAATGTTTCTTTCATGCTTTTGTAATAAAGCCATTGGAACGGGTTTCAAATGAACGTCCCTTATATGTTCTGAGAATAGGCAAACTACAACTGAAGCTATAGACCCTAAGTGATAGATGTGAATGTATTAATTGTGCAACAATATGTTATCCCCACCTATGGGCCATGCCGGGGACCATCAGGGTTAAAGATACTTGCATTTCCTTTACAGAATGTCACAGTCAACCCCAACATTTTTTGGCTGTTTGTGATTTATGAATGACTGACACTCATACCATTTTATAAAATCCAACGCAAGGCGGTCCACTTTCAAATCACCTGCAGCTGTGTTTTGAATGCGGGATTAGGAATTGCGTGCAAAACCCCTTCACCACAGAGCCTGCTCCCATCAGGGAGGTAAAGACAATTAGCATTTGAATCTGCCATGCCTGTTGTAAGAGACGATGGAGGGAGGGTTGATGTGGGACTGGATACCTCATCCCATAGAAAACTTTCGCTGAAAAATTGAACCAATCATGAGCGTCTACAAAGGGGATGGCATGAGTTGGTTGAGCATCTGTGCTTCATCGGGAGATGGAAGACAGAAGAAGAAGAACTCTATCCAGAAACGATAGTCCCAAGGCAGACACTACCATCAGCGTGTTTATTGTTAGAGCTTCAGATATCCTAGGCCACAGCAGCGTGAGGTGAGACTGTTAGTATCCTACCTCACCACTTTTCCTTCCCAGAGAATTCCAAGATAGCATCTGAACATTTTCTGGTTCCCATTTTTGTGGAGCATGGTCAACTCCAGAGCCCTCTTCACCCTCAAGGGCCTTGTCTGGAGCAGATCATGACTCTCCACACCTCGGTCATCTGATGTTGTCATGAAGTTGGTGTTATATCAATACACGTTGCCCAGCAGTTTAAGCTTTCAGCATACTTTTATCTCCATTCTCAGCCTGGTTCTTCCAACACCAGGCAAATGTCTCTGTTCCACCGCTTCTGTTGATCATTATCATCGTCATCATCTTCTTTCAACATAAGGCTAATGTCTCTTCCCACCGCTTCTATCGATATGCCCCATAAATTTCATTTGTCATTTCCTTTGGGGTTTTGGTGAGTGATCTTGTAACACCAACAGTTACCTCTGAAGTCAGAGTGGATTTTTTAAAAGCCACTTTGCAGTTACCTCTGAAGTCAGTGTGGGTGTTTTAAAAGCCACCTTACAGTTACCTCTGATGTCAGTGTAGGTTTTTAAAAAGCACACCTCAAGGTATGCAAAAGGGTCCTTTAGTTTACTGACCATATACCCAACCATCCACATGGTCTCCGTAGCTGTGGGTTCAAGTGGGTGATAGATCTGGTTTCTTCTTTTTTTCATTCGTTTGAAATATGTCTATATCTGCAGTGTTGTCTCTTATATGTACTTCACTATTTTTTTAGTTCCCTCAGTGGTCAATGGAGCATATCCTCCACTGTTGTTTCTCTGGGCTAGAAGGTTGGTAGATCTGGTTAATAAAGACTTCCTTTTCTAGGGGTGTCTAGTTGGGCATGCGTCAAAGTACACTTGTTCTTTCAGTGAAGTGCTGTCATCATTTGGAGGTGGCAGGTTCAAATCCTGATGTGGTCACTACAGCTTTCAGTGTTTATGGTGTCTGGTGTGTCCTCTAATCTCTTATTTTCTGTACTTATATGAGTGCTGATCAATACCCTTGAATGTATCTTTCTGATTGGCTATGACAGTGGAGTTGACCCAGCCTCATGAAATGGGTATCTGATTTTTCTGGAAAGGAATATCGTCAAGGAAGGAAGCTATCCCACTCCATAAGTAACCGTGCATATGTGAGGCCCTTTCATTTCATTAGATTGCATTTCATAGAATGTATTTCATAGAAACATAAACACATGTGTAGATCCTAGAAGAAATGGGAATGAAAAGAGAGCTCATCAAATATTTTGGCCACATTAAATAAAACATGGCAGTCTTATGGAAACCTTATTAGAAGGAAAGTTTCAAACAAATAAAAGAAGTGGGAACATAAACATCAGGAGATATGTCAACAGCAGGCAGTCAGTGTCACCAGAGGAAATGTTGGAGATACTGCAGCAAACTTGATAGATAACCCTTGATAGGTTGAATGATCACCTTACACCTTTACAACAGTTTGCCTTGGGATTATCATTTCCTGTACCATAATTTATAGTTTCAGTTAATCATGACCAGGTGATATCCTAATATGCCTCTCCACAAATGTAAAGTTCCAGTTCTAATCTTGAACACCCTCCTGGTTTTTGAGCTAGGAGAGAAGAAGGATAACTTTTCAACACAGTCCCCATGGAGAAGGTACTTTGGCACCAGATGAGAAGACAAATGTCTACACCATCCTCCGTCTGATAGATGCAGGTCTTAGATGACATTCAGTGCATTGGACTTAGGACTTAAAACTCCAGAGGATTCATAACCAACCAACCAAGCTTTTAATCTTTATATTTGAGTAAAAGTTAGTGGCTGATACAGTATTGATTGCAGACAATGAGCAGGGTCTGCAACAATTAGTAGGTGCGGTTGTTGCACACAGTGAACAACTGGGGTTAGAATTAAATTATAAAAAGACACAGATTATGGTCGTGACTAGGAAGAACGAAATACCACAATGTAATATACAAGTAAATGGGAATACTTTTCAACAAGTGAATCGGTACAATTATCTCGGAACAGTCATAACATCTGATGGGAGATGTCTTGAAGAGATCAGAACAAGAATCGCCATGGCGAAAGTAGCCTTTAGCAAGATGAAAAACATACTGACTAATAAAAAGATGTCAATTGAAATGGATTTTGAATGGATGTGAACTTGGACAATGAGCAGCTAAGCTGAAAAACATCTGATAGCTGCAGAAATGTGATTTCTGAGGAGAATGCAAAGAATACCATGGACAGACAGAAAAACCAATGACCAAGTACTACAGGAGTCAAATTAAAATTTTAAATTGATTAGAGAAATTAGACGTAGACAGTCAACATTTTTTGGACGTGTTATGAGAAGAAATGAATTGGAGAACTTGGTGACAACTGGCAAGATCGAAGGGAACAAACCAAGGGGAGGACCGAGAAGTAAATACCTGGATGGCTTGGCCACATGGCATGGTCGAGCTGATCCACGACTCTGGTGATCGAGTGAAATGGCAAGTCATGACTGCTCACGTTTTCCGGCATGGCACATGAGTGATTGATTTGAGGAACGAAGACGCAAACAATAAATTACATGATTTATTGCCTGGCATATATCTCTGCATCTCATCAGGTATATACTGCAGAAAGGTCGCTGTTAAAGTACTGTTAACTGTTGCAAAAGACATCATGATTAATCTGCATAGGCCAGTTTTGTGTAAACAGAAAGACATGATAGTCAGTTTAAAATTACAGTGGTAGACAATTAAAATTACTGTACGAATATGTGTATATTTCAGCTTGAAGGATTTATCTAATTACTTTACTTTATGTTGTGTAATTTCTGCAGTATGTACCTGATGAGATGCAGTGAAATATGCCAGGCAATAAATCGTGCAATCTATTGTTTGTGTCTTTGTTATTCAAATGTTTATATTGTAGTCTGTGTTTCTTTTTTTTAAATGTGCTTGTTTATTTACTAGAATTATCTTCTTCAACATCTTCAGCGTACACAGTATTTGCAGCATGTGAATATGTAGTGATTGTGACCAACGTACTCTTTCATGGCTCCGCTATCATTGATTTTGCCCCTTATTGCCTGGCTTATGCCCGCACTGACCTCATCACCGGCTCCCAGATAAAAGCTCACTAGATGTGGGTACCTTGTGTACAGTCCATGTTGCTTCACTTCTTGCACTCTAAGGCTTGTTATAATGTGCGCTTGCATGCCTTTAGTCAAGTTAGTTAAAAGTTAGTGGCATATCCTTTACAAAACGTTGCAGTCAACCCGAGTATCTTTTGGCTGTTTGTGATGTTTTGGCAAGTTTATGTTCAGTAGTTTGCCATTGCTTTCTGAACGGCCAGCACTCATACCATTGTATGAATACAACGCAAGGCAGTCTTGCTTCCAATTCGCCCGCAGCTGTGTTTCGAAAGCGGTATGCGGGATTACAAATTGTGTCCATAACCACTTTGCCACAGCGCCAACTTTAGTCAAGTTCACATATGTAATATTTTTGTTGTTATTTGTTGTTGTTTTTTGTTGTTGTTGTGCTCGCTCACTTTGAATTCAAGCGTAGTCCATACACACTATTTATAGTAGTAATGGACTGAATTTTGTGTGTGGATTAGCTTTCCTTATTTATAGTGTCCCTCGCCATCAGGTGAACCCACTCCGACTTCAGAGGTAATTGTAATTTACATCCACATATGTAATATGAGACATGGTAGTATAGTGGTTAATGTGCATGCTTATCTACATGGCGGCCTAGGTTTAATTCCCAGTGGTGGCCTAGGTTTAATTCCCAGTAGCAGTCTAGGTTTAATTCCCAGAAGCAGTCTAGGTTTAATTCCCAGTAGCGGTCTAGGTTTGGGAGTCTCTGTGGCGAAGTGGTCAAGCCGTTTGACTCGTGCTCCGAAGGTTGTGGGTTCGATTCCGGGCCGCGCCCTTTGGTTTACGAGTTAAATGTTTCGGAGACTCCTGTGGGTCATCGCTAAAAAGCTACGGAGTTCGTGCTTTGTGCGACGCTTTCCGTGCTGCAGAAAGAGACCGAGCCATGTGGGATAAAACCCGGTGCAATAAAGTCGACCCTGTCGACTTTTTTTTTTTTTTTAGCGTTCTAGGTTTAATTCCCAGTAGCGGCCTAGGTTTAATTCCCAGTAGCGGCCTAGGTTTAATTCCCTGTAGCGGCCTAGGTTTAATTCCCTGTAGCGGCCTAGGTTTCCTCTTCTTCTGCGTTCATCCGGAGTTTCTTTTTTCGGACATGATTGCATTGTGCCGTTAGGCCGACACATCCGACTTCTGCGGGCATTTGTTGACCGGGTTACCCTTCCCGGGCGGCCTAGGTTTAATTCCCAGTAGCGGTCTAGGTTTAATTCCCAGTAGCGGTCTAGGTTTAATTCCCAGTAGCGGTCTAGGTTTAATTTCCAGTAGCGGTCTAGGTTTAATTCCCAGTAGCGGTCTAGGTTTAATTCCCAGTAGCGGCCTAGGTTTAATTCCCAGTAACTGTCTAGGTTTAATTCCCAGTAGTGGTCTAGGTTTAATTCCCAGTAACAGTCTAGGTTTAATTCCTAGTAGTGGTCTAGGTTTAATTCCCAGTAACTGTCTAGGTTTAATTCCCAGTAACTGTCTAGGTTTAATTCCCAGTAACTGTCTAGGTTTAATTCCCAGTAGCGGTCTAGGTTTAATTCCCAGTAACTGTCTAGGTTTAATTCCCAGTAGCGGTCTAGGTTTAATTCCCAGTAGTGGTCTAGGTTTAATTCCCAGTAGCGGTCTAGGTTTAATTCCCAGTAGTGGCCTAGGTTTAATTCCCAGTAGCGGCCTAGGTTTAATTCCCAGTAGCGGTCTAGGTTTAATTCCCAGTAGTGGCCTAGGTTTAATTCCCAGTAGCGGTTTAGGTTTAATTCCCAGTAGCGGTCTAGGTTTAATTCCCAGTAGCGGCCTAGGTTTAATTCCCAGTAGTGGCCTAGGTTTAATTCCCAATAGCGGTCTAGGTTTAATTCCCAGTAACTGTCTAGGTTTAATTCCCAGTAGCGGTCTAGGTTTAATTCCCAGTAACGGTCTAGGTTTAATTCCCAGTAGCGGTCTAGGTTTAATTCCCAGTAGCGGTCTAGGTTTAATTCCCAATAGCGGCCTAGGTTTAATTCCCAGTAGCGGTCTAGGTTTAATTCCCAGTAGCGGTCTAGGTTTAATTCCCAGTAGCGGTCTAGGTTTAATTCCCAGTAACGGTCTAGGTTTAATTCCCAGTAGCGGTCTAGGTTTAATTCCCAGTAGCGGTCTAGGTTTAATTCCCAGTAGTGGTCTAGGTTTAATTCCCAGTAGTGGTCTAGGTTTAATTCCCAGTAGTGGTCTAGGTTTAATTCCCAGTAGTGGTCTAAGTTTAATTCCCAGTAACGGTCTAGGTTTAATTCCCAGTAGTGGTCTAGGTTTAATTCCCAGTAGTGGTCTAGGTTTAATTCCCAGTAGCGGACTAGGTTTAATTCCCAGTAGTGGTCTAGGTTTAATTCCCATTAGTGGTCTAGGTTTAATTCCCAGTAGTGGTCTAGGTTTAATTCCCAGTAGCGGGCTAGGTTTAATTCCCAGTAGCGGTCTAGGTTTAATTTCCAGTAGCGGTCTAGGTTTAATTCCCAGTAACAGTCTAGGTTTAATTCCCAGTAGCTGTCTAGGTTTAATTCCCAGTAACGGTCTAGGTTTAATTCCCAGTAACAGTCTAGGTTTAATTCCCAGTAACGGTCTAGGTTTAATTCCCAGTAACGGTCTAGGTTTAATTCCCAGTAGTGGTCTAGGTTTAATTCCCAGCAGCGGTCTAGGTTTAATTCCCAGTAGCGGCCTAGGTTTAATTCCCAGTAGCGGTCTTAGTTTAATTCCCAGCAGCGGTCTAAGTTTAATTCCCAGCAGCGGTCTAAGTTTAATTCCCAGCAGCGGCCTAGGTTTAATTCCCAGCAGCGGCCTATGATTAATTCCCAGTAGTGGTCTAAGTTTAATTCCCAGCAGCGGCCTATGATTAATTCCCAGTAGTGGTCTAGGTTTAATTCCCAGTAGCGGTCTAGGTTTAATTCCCAGTAGCGGCCTAGGTTTAATTCCCAGTAGCGGTCTAGGTTTAATTCCCAGTAGCGGTCTAGGTTTAATTCCCAGTAGCGGTCTAGGTTTAATTCCCAGTAGCGGTCTAAGTTTAATTCCCAGTAGCGGTCTAGGTTTAATTCCCAGTAGCAGTCTAAGTTTAATTCCCAGTAGTGGCCTAGGTTTAATTCCCAGTAGGGGCCTAGGTTTAATTCCCAGTAGCGGTCTAGGTTTAATTCCCAGCAGCGGTCTAAGTTTAATTCCCAGTAGCGGTCTAGATTTAATTCCCAGTAACTGTCTAGGTTTAATTCCCAGTAGCGGTCTAGGTTTAATTCCCAGCAGTGGTCTAGGTTTAATTCCCAGCAGCGGCCTTGGTTTAATTCCCAGCAGCGGCCTTGGTTTAATTCCCAGTAGCGTCTAGGTTTAATTCCCAGTAGTGGTCTAGGTTTAATTCCCAGTAGCGGTCTAGGTTTAATTGCCAGTAGCGGTCTAGGTTTAATTCCCAGTAGCGGCCTAGGTTTAATTCCCAGTAGCGGCCTAGGTTTAATTCCCAGTAGCGGTCTAAGTTTAATTCCCAGTAGCGGTCTAGGTTTAATTCCCAGTAGCAGTCTAAGTTTAATTCCCAGTAGTGGCCTAGGTTTAATTCCCAGTAGTGGCCTAGGTTTAATTCCCAGTAGCGGTCTAGGTTTAATTCCCAGCAGCGGTCTAAGTTTAATTCCCAGTAGCGGTCTAGATTTAATTCCCAGTAACTGTCTAGGTTTAATTCCCAGTAGCGGTCTAGGTTTAATTCCCAGCAGTGGTCTAGGTTTAATTCCCAGCAGCGGCCTTGGTTTAATTCCCAGCAGCGGCCTTGGTTTAATTCCCAGTAGCGTCTAGGTTTAATTCCCAGTAGTGGTCTAGGTTTAATTCCCAGTAGCGGTCTAGGTTTAATTGCCAGTAGCGGTCTAGGTTTAATTCCCAGTAGCGGCCTAGGTTTAATTCCCAGTAGCGGCCTAGGTTTAATTCCCAGTAGCGGTCTAGGTTTAATTCCCAGTAGCGGTCTAGGTTTAATTCCCAGTAGCGGTCTAGGTTTAATTCCCAGTAGCGGCCTAGGTTTAATTCCCAGTAGCGGCCTAGGTTTAATTCCCAGTAGCGGTCTAAGTTTAATTCCCAGCAGCGGTCTAGGTTTAATTCCCTGTAGCGGTCTAGGTTTAATTCCCTGTAGCGGTCTAGGTTTAATTCCCTGTAGCGGTCTAGGTTTAATTCCCAGTAGCGGTCTAGGTTTAATTCCCAGTAGCGGCCTAGGTTTAATTCCCAATAGCGGCCTAGGTTTAATTCCCAATAGCGGCCTAGGTTTAATTCCCAGTAGCGGTCTAGGTTTAATTCCCAGTAGCGGTCTAGGTTTAATTCCCAGTAGCGGTCTAGGTTTAATTCCCAGTAGCGGTCTAGGTTTAATTCCCAGTAGCGGTCTAGGTTTAATTCCCAGTAGCGGCCTAGGTTTAATTCCCAATAGCGGCCTAGGTTTAATTCCCAATAGCGGCCTAGGTTTAATTCCCAATAGCGGCCTAGGTTTAATTCCCAGTAGCAGCCTAGGTTTAATTCCCAGTAGCAGCCTAGGTTTAATTCCCAGTAGCGGTCTAGGTTTAATTCCCAGTAGCGGCCTAGGTTTAATTCCCAGTAGTGGCCTAGGTTTAATTCCCAGTAGCGGTCTAGGTTTAATTCCCAGTAGCGGTCTAGGTTTAATTCCCAGTAGCGGTCTAGGTTTAATTCCCAGTAGCGGTCTAGGTTTAATTCCCAGTAGCGGTCTAGGTTTAATTCCCAGTAGCGGTCTAGGTTTAATTCCCAGTAGCGGTCTAGGTTTAATTCCCAGTAGCGGTCTAGGTTTAATTCCCAGTAGCGGTCTAGGTTTAATTCCCAGTAGCGGTCTAGGTTTAATTCCCAGTAGCGGTCTAGGTTTAATTCCCAGTAGCGGTCTAGGTTTAATTCCCAGTAGCGGTCTAGGTTTAATTCCCAGTAGCGGTCTAGGTTTAATTCCCAGTAGCGGTCTAGGTTTAATTCCCAGTAGCGGTCTAGGTTTAATTCCCAGTAGCGGTCTAGGTTTAATTCCCAGTAGCGGTCTAGGTTTAATTCCCAGTAGCGGTCTAGGTTTAATTCCCAGTAGCGGTCTAGGTTTAATTCCCAGTAGCGGTCTAGGTTTAATTCCCAGTAGCGGTCTAGGTTTAATTCCCAGTAGCGGTCTAGGTTTAATTCCCAGTAGCGGTCTAGGTTTAATTCCCAGTAGCGGCCTAGGGTTAATTCCCAGTAGCGGCCTAGGTTTAATTCCCAGTAACGGTCTAGGTTTAATTCCCAGTAACGGTGTAGGTTTAATTCCCAGTAACAGTCTAGGTTTAATTCCCAGTAGCGGTCTAGGTTTAATGTGTCTATGAAAGCATCGTTTTCCCATGGCATTATCCACCAAGGAACTACCTACATATATAATCACAGATACATTGTATTCATTACGGATTCAAAGAGTATGCTTAGTAAGGTGGAGACAGGAATGTTTCGTGTGGAATGGCTATCGTCGCTTCAGAGGTCACAGATTGTGAGAATTGTATGGATATTTTGCCTTGGCCGTGCGGGGGTGCGGGGGAATGAACAGGCTGATAGGCTAGCAGGGAATGCACCTCTTGGTGGCAGACTGCCTATGGACAAGGGGGAGGTGGTCATGCGCTTGTGGGACCAGGTGGAGAAGGTGGAGGAACAGATTGAGAACCCATATGTGGAAAGAATGAGATTGTGGGAGATCGGCAGGGGTTCTGGAAGAATCTCAAAACTGAGAGGAAAGACCAGGAGAACTTTTAATCAGATAGCGGTGGGAACGATTAGTAGTATGACTCTTCGCTGACTGTTGAACGAGGAGGTGAAGCACATATTGGAATGTCCTGAGTGCAGTGATGTCGGTTTTAACTCAACTCGACTCACAGATACATTTACAACTGGGAGATTCATAAATACTGATGACATTGGCACCTTGCCGTCTTGACAGACGATAGTTTGTGCTTTAAAAAGGCATAATTACTTTTAACTATGGCGGTAGCGAGTGTGACTGATAAGGCCAATTTGCGCTGTAAATGTCCGTTCACAGTGGGTGCATGTGAACACGTGGTCATTTCCACCATCATGCAAAATACTGATATCATTGTAAATTTATGTGGTATTTATAAATGTATGTGTGACATTTTTCATAAATAATATAGTGACAAATTTAGATATACGTCTTGCACTTTCATAAATACTGCTGTTGTGAGAAATTAATGTGTCATCATCATCATGTGCCATGCCGGTAAGCGTGGTCGGTCATGTTTTGCCATCTCACTTGATCACCAGAGTCGTGGATCAGCTCAGTATTCTTGTCTCGACCACACAATGTGGCCAAGCCATCCAGGTATTTACTTCTCTGCCCTCCCCTTGTTCTCTTCCCCTCGAACTTGCCAGTTGTCACCACATTCTCCAATTTATTTCTTCTCATAATGTGACCAAAATATTGTGACTGTCTCCGTCTAATTTCTGTAATCTGTTTACGGTTTTCATTTGTTTCTTGTAGGACTTGGTCGTTGGTTTTTCTCTCTGTCCATGGTATTCTTTGCATTTTCCTCAGAAACCACATTTCCACAGCCATCAGATGTTTTTCGGAATGTTTGCTCATTGTCCAAGCTTCACATCTATACAAAAGTACAGGTTCTATGTAGCACCTCAACACTCTTTTTCTCATTGTAAATGAATCATAACTGGACGGTGAACCATAGTAGCACAGTGGCTAGTAGTACACCTGCCTGCTGGCCAATGATCAAGAGATTGGATTTACATCAAGGTGGCTTTTTAAGAATTGACCGGGCTCCCAGATCGACCCAGCCTAAATTGGGTACCAGGATATATCTTGGGCAACAAAGTCGGCCGGCATGATACTGTGATACAAATTAAATCAGATCATATTTCAGATCTTAATGGCAACAACATTTAATTAAGAAGCAAATTCACAATCTCACCAAGCTATTATGAAAACACATTTTTCAAGAACAGCTGACATCTGTGCCATGTTCAAAAAGTATTGTTAAAACATAATTTATTCTGCTTAAACACAACGATTCTTGTATGTTTTACTCATTTTGTAACCATGAAAAAGGTCCCATTACAGAAACTGCAATGGGCTGTGGAGTATTATGCTTTCACATATTATAGACCACATTGTTATGAGGTGAAATAGCCAGTTAGTTCCCTTCCTTGCCATTGTCCTTCCCATGAAATTCTGAAAATTATTGTGAAACTGAGTCTCAAGATAAAGTGGTCAAGCTATCTGCCACATGCTCTGAAGATCAGAGCCTGTTTTCTAGTGTGATTTCTTCTGTGGCTCTTGGGGGTCATCGCTGGAGCTACAGAGTTTGTGCAATACTCTCGCCAGGCTGCCTGCCACCGTGCTGAGACAGACGGGCCAGATAGGATAAACCTGGTGCTATGACATCGATACATTCACAATAAACTGTTCGCCTTTAATTTGGTTGACAACAAAACATAAACATCTAGAAGAGAAAGATGAGAGAACTGTTAAATTGAAAAGACTGGGTCAGTTCATCGTGGGTTGATAAAGTGCCAAAATAGAACATATTTAGAACAACACATTTCTTGACAGAATTAAGTCTGGAATCATGGTCAGGAAAAGAGAAACAGACTTGATCCAAGCATCTGGTGACATTATGAGATGACAAACTATGATTTTCACATTTACCGAGATGGCGGAAAGAGGTTGATGAATTAATGAGCTTGATATCATTGGTCACTGGAAGTGTTGACACACTACCACTCATATGTCAGTTGATCAATGAAAATATGGGGGATTTTTATTGATTTAGGAATCGACATCACAGCATTCGGGGCATTCCCATAAGTGCTCCGTCCCCATCCTCAGTAGCCAGCGAAGAGTTCCAACACTAATAGTACCAGTAGCAATCTGATTATAAGTCCGTCTCGCCTTTCCTCTGAGCGTTGAGCGTCGGCCAGATCCCCTCGTCACTCCTCGCTGTCTCATTCTTGCCAGACCATGGTAATCCATTTGCTCCTCCGAGGTGTGTACGTGCTCCCACAAGGCCGCAACCACATCTACCTTGTCATGTATCAATACTCCACCAAGTTCTGCAGAGACAGCCAATCTGTCCGCCTGTTCATTTCCCAGCACACCGGCATGCCCCCGGAGAAAAGATTTAGGCGATGCTTGTCACCCGTGACCTCTGAAGCGAAGCAAGCCACTCCGCACGAAGCCTGCCCGTCCTCACCCTCGTCAGCATGCTTTCTGAGTCAGTTCAATCACGATGTGTGTGTGTGTCGTATTCTCCATCCAGTGGAGAGCCGCAGTGACTGCCTCCACCTCCATTCTTAAACTGGATGTTGTGGTATCATAAGCCAGGCTCTCCTGCCCCAAACATCGACCATTAGCTTCGGCTATGAACCCCCAGCCACTTCTCTCACCTCTTGACACCAAACCATCTGTGTAGATAATCACATCACCCGAGTGAGCATTGTCCTGAATTAGTTGCTGGATTTCCACTTCCGTGGCCCCTGCTGGCCACTCCCTGCACTCCTAGCTTAATGTGATTATAACTGCACACGTCTGACTGCTCCGCTGGCACTCTGACCCACTCCTCTCCACGCCTAATGTTCTCCAAGGGGCACACCTGTCTGATCGTATCCTCCGCCTGAGCCATCCATGATTTCCCTCTTATCAGTTGCTGACCCTTAACTGCGTCCAGCGCCTCATGCAGTGGGTGGTCTGTGTCTGCAGCTACTCTGAGGTATGCCTTCGCCTGCATCACCTTGAGCCTACCAGCAACGGTCGGCAGACCAAGGATGTAACACATACACACTACTGGGGTGTCTCTAGTGCATCCCAGAATGACCCGCATAGCTTCGTTCTGTATGCGCTTCACCAACTGACTCTCTGAGACAGTGAGCAGACCTAATCCATAATCAATTACTGAGAGGATCAAGTCCTGGTATAGTGTGAAAAGCATTCTCGAGGATGCATACAATAGAGTTCGATATAATATTTTGATGACCGCACTGATGGAGAAGGGGGTCAATCCCTGGTTGGTGAACTGGATAGCAGCCGTCGGGTTGCTCTCCGTCTGGGTGCATGGACCTCAGAGCCACATATGTTAACCCCGTGACTGCCACAGGGATCTGCAGTCTCACCGGTGCTCTTTAATGTGTATACGAGCAAGATTGCAAACCTAGAAGCACCAGGGGTTGGAAGAATACTAACATTTGCAGATGATATTCTTGCATATAGGCAGGGGAGAGATAGGGAGCAAACAGCCCAGGAGTTACAGGCGACAGTAGATAAAGTGATTGACTGGTGCACAGAAATGAGTGCTGTCATCCACCCGGAAAAGGCGGCTGTATTGTGGTGCTCTCTGGACAACAGGATTGTAAGAGCTGATGTCCCAAGCCTCGCGATAGATGGTAGAAATGTCAGCAGAGAGAACAAACTGAAGTATCTGGGGATCACATTTGACAGGAGCCTATCCTTCAAGGACCATGTGGAGACGGTCGTGACAAGAACTCAAAAGGGACTCAATGCACTTAAAACTATGGCTGCAATGGACACAGAGCAGAGAATATGGGGGATAACATGATATTCCCAGTATACCTCAGAGAGTGTGAAAACGCTTCTGTTTGTTCTCAACATCCTAATATGCCTTCAATGAATCACCAAAAACGAGAAGTAGATTGTGAGCTTTACTAGAGCACGATTACAAGAAACAAAATGGGCGTTGCGGCCAAAGCCTTCGTCAGCACAGAACAAACAAACAAAAACAGACAAACAAATACACGAAAGACACTACATGAAAATATTAAGGTTACTTATCTGTATCCTTGCTTGGCTGAATACGTCTTGAGCGGCTATCAGTGGATGGAATTAACTGGATGTGTGGTTAAAATGGTAAACAGACTAAAGGTCAATAATGACAGAAGCTCGGGGATTGGCTAAGCCATCTGGTGAGGGAACACACGCTGGGGGAATGGGGATACACCCATAAGAGTGAAAGGAAAAATATGGATTATTAGAGCACTATAGCCGGCTCTGTGGCGAAGGTGTCATGGATGCAGTTCGCAATTCCGCATCATAATATGTCTTCAGCAACTTTTTAAGTTTCAGTACTGGTTTTGCACATTCTGCTGGTTTTCTGGGGAGGGAAAGGAGAGCTCTGCAACAGTCCCTGCGGAGGTGGCACTTTTGTACTGAGTCACAGAGACAGGACTCGACATCATCCTGGCTAATACCTGCAAGACCTTGTTAGGGCTCAGACAACCTGAAAGCTAGTTCATCGCAATTAAGAGTTCAAACTCCCAGACTTCCAGAGGATTTGCATTAAACCAACCAACCAACCAATCAGCCATACAAACAAGAGAACAAGATTATGTGTCCTGGTTGACATAGTTCTTGAAGAATATGATATATAAAGCTAATTTTTGTAAATTATATCAAAAATCAAAAAGTTCTTCCATGTTAAGTGTATGCCAGATTGTCTTTTATCATATAAAATATAATGTTTAACCTTCTTTTGTTTTTCAGTGTATACATTGTTTGCTGGCTGCGAGTATATGGTAGTGGTTACAAACATTTTATTCCATTACACTGCAGTTTTGGACTTTGGGCCCAGCAAACTGTATTTGCTTAACACAGTCCTGAAACCAGATACAGCTTACAAATTGTTTAGCAAAAGCTCTTTGCCAAGATAACCGATTTGAATCTCTGTGTATGTCTGTAGTTTGAGTATTATTCAAGCGTTGTGTGTGTATTTGTACCACGATTACAAGACCATTGCATGTCATTATGAAGGCTTGGTGATAGATCCATTATATGTGTTTAGAAGAATGGGTCCATGGGCCAGTGGTGAGGTGTTTGTGCACTGCACTGAGAACCTTCTTGTGTGATCAATGGGCAGAGACTGGAGCACTTATGGAGATACCATTTACTATTCTTTTCCTTCTGGTTTCATTCACTTGAAATTTGTCTATTATCAGCAGTGTCATCTCTTGTATACCGTCTACAGTGAAATTGATCCTTAAACAAACCAAATCCATGTCTATAGAAGAATTCTTGACTGTGAAATCCCAGTGACAGAGGTCAAATCTTAGCCACAGTTTCAGGGAAGTTCCTATGTTCTCTTCGTTGGACTCTCTATAAAACATACAGTGAAAATAATAATAAATGTGTTTAACAGTTGCAGTAGCTGAAGAAACAGTGAAATTGTGTTGAGATTGTTGTGGAGAAGCAACAAATATAAACTAATAAACTAGGCCTGACAAATACATCTTTATGGGTATAGTATCATCATCATCAAGTTCCTTGCAGACTGGCATAGATGATCATGCTTCTGCACATCTTGCGATCTCTAACAGCATGCATCACTGCATATGCTAACACCTTACCATGTCATGACACAAGGCTATCAATAAACTTCTTTTGTTGTCTTCCTTTCTCTTTCCATAAATCTTTCCAGTTTTCACATGTACCAGATTTTCCCTTCTCGTAATGCAACCAGAAATGACAATTGCCTTTTTCTGATGTTTGTGATAAGTTATGTGTTTGCCTCTTTGAAAACATTTAGATTACTCAGCTTGGATGTCCAAGGAATGTTCACCCACCGAGCACATCACCCACCGTGTGCTGATTTGGTCTATACAAATATGTGTGTACCACCATGTGTCTAATGCACCTAAGACACATGAAAGGGTCTTTTATTGTACTTTATGTGAAGTACAAGCACACAGTTGTTTGTACTTCTGTAGCTCCTTCTGATAGTATCCTGAGAGTATATGAATTTGTTGTGTCTCAACAGGTTTAGATTTCATTTTGTGTGTCATAATCTGCTGCAGTCAATATCTTTGTTATTTGAAGATACATCATCTTCATCTGCACACTTCCAGTGACCAATGATATCAAGCCCATTAATTCATCAACATCTTCTTGCGCCATCTCAGTAAATGTGAATGGTGGTAGTGTGTCAACACTTCCAGTGACCAATGATATCAAGCTCATTAATTCATCAACCTCTTTCCGCCATCTCGGTAAATGTGAAAATCATAGTTTGTCATCTCATAATGTCACCAGATGCTTGGATCAAGTCTGTTTCTCTTTTCCTGACCATGATTCCAGACTTAATTCTGTCAAGAAATGTGTTGTTCTAAATATGTTCTATTTTGGCACTTTATCAACCCACGATGAACTGACCCAGTCTTTTCAATTTAACAGTTCTCTCATCTTTCTCTTCTAGATGTTTATGTTTTGTTGTCAACCAAATTAAAGGCGAACAGTTTATTGTGAATGTATCGATGTCATAGCACCAGGTTTATCCTATCTGGCCCGTCTGTCTCAGCACGGTGGCAGGCAGCCTGGCGAGAGTATTGCACAAACTCTGTAGCTCCAGCGATGACCCCCAAGAGCCACAGAAGAAATCACACTAGAAAACAGGCTCTGATCTTCAGAGCATGTGGCAGATAGCTTGACCACTTTATCTTGAGACTCAGTTTCACAATAATTTTCAGAATTTCATGGGAAGGACAATGGCAAGGAAGGGAACTAACTGGCTATTTCACCTCATAACAATGTGGTCTATAATATGTGAAAGCATAATACTCCACAGCCCATTGCAGTTTCTGTAATGGGACCTTTTTCATGGTTACAAAATGAGTAAAACATACAAGAATCGTTGTGTTTAAGCAGAATAAATTATGTTTTAACAATACTTTTTGAACATGGCACAGATGTCAGCTGTTCTTGAAAAATGTGTTTTCATAATAGCTTGGTGAGATTGTGAATTTGCTTCTTAATTAAATGTTGTTGCCATTAAGATCTGAAATATGATCTGATTTAATTTGTCCTGCCGAAAGTCCTTTCTTCATTTTCAATGAGCTGCACTAAAGTGGTTCCACCTAGTTGTCCTTGGCGATCACATAACTCAGTCCATGATATTCACTACCTCATCTCATCTCATCATGTTCCTCTTGTACCTTGCAGTATCAAGGTGAAGTATAAACATCGTGAAAGTGCCCGATTATGGGCTTCATTCACTACCATTGTATGTTATTACCAGTCACCTTCACACTTTCTTCATTGATCTCCCTTTGACCTGGTACCCAAGATATAAGTGGAAACACAATATATATATATAATTTTGTCTGTTATGTATTCTTAATTGTGAAATTACCATGTCATTTGTGTATAATACGAGGAGCGTCAAATAAAAATCTTAAAAGTGTGATAGAAATTACAATAACCATACTATTGTTTTGTAACCTGTCACTATTGTTGTTAAGGATGTCAAGAGTGGTAAGCATGTGACATCATGGTACAGGCGAATACTATGGCATCATAAGGGCAGTTTAAAGATGGCCACCCCACTTTTGACATGCACCAAAGAGGAGCAGCGCTCTGTTATCCGTTTTGTATCAGTGAAGGGGTGAAACTTATAGAAATTCATTGGCGAATCAAGTTTCAGTAAGATGATGGATGTCTGTCAGTCCAGCAAGTGTATGAGTAGAAAGTTTCAAAACAGTGTGACTTCTGTAACAGACTGTTCATGACCGGGTCAGGCACACTGAATAGTGAACCCAGAGTTGATTTTCCTACTGAAATCCAAGCACTTTATCGGCTCTGGGGGACTTGCATTGAATGCAGTGGTGACTACATTGAGAAATGATAGATTTATTCTGTACTTTTTAGAATATATTCACCCCAAAAAAATTAAGGTTTTCATTTGAAGCCCCCTTGTGAGAGACATAATATTTTTTGTGATCTTCTAATATGTTGAGATGGTTGTGACTACACAGGACCTACCCTATTTGTTACATTTTGCAGTATCTTTCCAAAGTAATGATCTTTCATATATTGTATATCACATACATTAGCATACACATTCAGCAGAAAGACCAAGAAGAGCAGTGGGGAACTAAGTTTAAACCCAAGTGTGGGCCTGTCTCCGCAACCTCCTTTACTCAAACATAGTGTTTACATCAAAGAACCTTGTTGTTTCTGAAGCTGACATGCTACTCCAAGACATAATGAATGAATCACAGAAATCGAGAAGTAGATTGTGAGGTTTACTAGAGCATGATTACAAGAAGCAAAATGTGACGTTGTGGCTAAAGCCTTCGTCAGCACAGAACAAACAAGCACAGACACACAACTACACGAAAAACACTACATGAAAATACAAGGTTACTTATCTGAATCTGTTTTTGTGTGTTGAATGCGCCTTAAGCGCCTACCGTTTGATGTGGATGGAAAGAACCTGTTGTATGGTTTAAGTGGATCGATGGGCTAAAGATCAGAGATAAGATGAAAGGCTGAATAGATAGTAAAAGGGAGGGGGGAATGGTATTACGAGAAGTTTTAGCGTTAACTTCTGGCCCAGGGATTACCAGGATTGCTATAACATAATGGTTGGGCATTTTGGAGGGAAAAAAAATGCCCATTGTTTCTAACTCATACTTCCCCCTAATTACTTGGATGATGAGATTTGATACCTAGCCTTCTCAGATAAGGGCCGAAACAGAAGGCAAGTTGCACATGTAAAAGATTCCACAGCAGTTAGAAATCATCAAGAGTAGGCCAGAAGTGTTCTTCAGTTTCTGCTGCCATGTGTCTGAATGGAGGGTTGGCGCTCAACCAACTCAAGGCAGCCCTTTGTAGACTGGTTTATGATAGATTGGGCTCTGTAGTTAAAGTTTTCTATGAATTGAGGTAGCCAGTCTCATGCCAACCCTCCTTAATTGCCTTATACCGCATACATGGTAGGCTAGTGTTAGTATTCTTTGCTTCCCTTATTGAGCTTGGTGACACACGAGTGCCTAAGTTGTCCTGGTAAAATTGTTAGAACAGTACTTACTGTACTTACACATGGGTAGAAAGAGTCCATGATCTGGGATAGAATCTGTCTAGAAGTAAACCGCTGAAAAACATCTGATGGCTGTGGAAATGTGGTTTCTGAGGAGAATGGAAAGAATACCATGGACAGACAGAAAAACCAATGACCAGAGTCCTACAAGAAACAGATGAAAATAGTAAACTGATTAGAGAAATAAGACGTAGACAGTCAAAATTGTTTGGACATGTTATGAGAAGAAATAAATTAGAGAACTTGGTGACAATTGGCAAGATTGAAGGGAAGAGAACGAGGGGAAGACAGAGAAGTAAATACCTGGATGGCTTGACCACGTGGCATGGTCGAGGCAAGAACACTGAGCTGATCCAAGACTCTGATGATCGAGTGAAATGGTGAATCATGACCGCTCACGCTTATCGGTATGGCACATGATGGATGGATGGTATATACATGCATGTCAAAGTTGCCAATACCAACCCAATTTAGAGAAATGTACAATTAGGTGTGACACAGGCCACTCAGAAGAAGAAGAAGAAGAAAAGCAATGAAGAAGAGCACACAAAGATAATTAACGGATCCTGCCGCAAGCAATGCACCATGTATGAGCAGCTAGCGTCCACGAGCACCAAAGTAACACACAGTTATGTATTTTTACATTTGCTATGAAATAAGCAAAGGTCAAGGACCCCTTTTCATGCCCTGAAGCTGATTGGCTACATGGTTATAGCCCCGTATTTTTAAACCAATGGACACTCAGTGGAGGATGTAGCCAATATCACACCAGCCATCTTGTCTCCCCAGGTAAATCCTGGTAGCCATTTTAGGCTGACTCAATCTGGGAGCCCGGGTCAAAAAACACAAACTTCAGTGATGTATGAGCTTGCTGGGTATTCTCACGTGCAGTAAACTATACAGAAAGGGCTTGGTAATCTGAAATAAAAAAGACGACCAATCAGGAGTTCAGAAAACTTGCTCACTGACCAAATCATGGCCAATGCCTTTCTTTCAGAAACAGTATATTGTTTTTCTCTTTATAATCAATAACATACTCATGTGTTTTTCGATGTGTGTATTGACCCTTGTAGGGGAATTTGATGTGGGACTTAAAGAATTTAGATTTTTATGTTCAGTAGTTTGCCGTTGCTTTCTGAATGCCACATTCATATAATTGAAATGTAGGTCAGCATGACTAAATAGATAAGAACGCTTGTTCTTAAACATCCAGTGTGCTGATGCCGAGGTAAGGGGTTCAACCCCTACACCGTACAGTTGGACTAAAATGTTGACATATCGTCATTGACTTGGGGATGTTAATTACAAGTACCTCTGAAGTCAGAGTGGGTTCGCCTGATGGCGAAGGACACTTAATAGGGAAAGCTAATCCACGGGAAAATTTCAGCCCTGCACTACCAGAAGGTGTCTGTATGGACTACACTTGAGTTCAAAGCGAGCGAGTGCACGCACAGAGAAAGAGAGAGAGAGAGAGAGAATTGAAATCAATGCAATTCAGTCTGCTTCAAAAATCGTGCAGACAGAGCTGATGTTGAATCCCTGACTCAGTATGTCCGGGAAGTGTCAAACACTGCCCCTAAACCACAGTGCTGGCTCTCTCGCTATATATTTATTTACATATATGCTTTAAAAAAACAAACACCATTTGCCTGGTAGTTGACTCTCACATTCCAGGGATGTTATCTAAAGTATTAATAGCAGACAGCGATAACATTCTTGCTGTGTACTTTCACATTGTTACTGACATTTTAATTTATATGTTTGGTTGTTGAAAGTGGTGAAGTCTCAGTGGTTCCTAGTTCTGTTGGATGTTTGTTGGTTTAAGTGGTTGGTCACGACTAACTAACTAACTTTATTTAGGGCATCTGACTGCAGAATGAAGTCTACTTATCTTTGTCAGTCTTTGGAGGCAAAACGTATAATCCAGCGTTTCCTGTAGCTTTCACATTTTTGTTGTTGGGTGTATCTTATAATATCTGTACCATTCTCCTTGTGAGAAACTTAAGTACTTATAAATGTTTTATTTCATATTATTTCTGTTATTATGCTTTCATTTTCTTGAAAAGTATTGTCTATATCTGTATCATTCTCCTTGTGAGAACCTTAAGTACTTATAATTGTTTTATTTCATATTATTTCTGTTATTATGCTTTCATTTTCTTGAAAAGTATTGTCTATATCTGTATCATTCTTCTTGTGAGAACCTTAAGTACTTATCATCATCATCATCATCATCATCTTCCACTTCTGCCGTCAAGCGTCGTGGGGAGGAATAATTTGCGTTCCAGCGCCCGGTGGACGGCACTGGATAGTGTCATTCCGTGAGGTTGTACAATGTCTCTGATGTCGTCAATCCATTTTCTTCTTGGACGTCCTCGTGGTCTCGTCGCAGATGATCTTTGATGTAAGGCCAGTGATGGTAGTTGTTGATGTTGCATTCTAATGACATGGCCAAACCACTTGATCTTCTGTCTGTCAATAAATGTGGCACAAGGTGTTGATCCCACAGTCTGTCTGATGGTAGCATTTCTTACTCGGTCTCGGATTGTTAAGTTGGCAGCTCTCCTCAGGCATCTCATTTCATTAAGTACTTATAAATGTTTTATTTCATATTATTTCTGTTATTATGCTTTCATTTTCTTGAAAAGTATTGTCTATATCTGTATCATTCTCCTTGTGAGAACCTTAAGTACTTATAAATGTTTTATTTCATATTATTTCTGTTATTATGCTTTCATTTTCTTGAAAAGTATTGTCTATATCTGCAGTGCTGTCTTTTGTATAAACTTCGCTCTCTTTTTTAGTTCACTCATTGGTCCATATATTACTCTTCCACTGTTGTTTCTCTAGGCAAGATTCGCCTAGATATGTTGTATTTGGAGCAATCTTGGAGTATGTTGATCTGCTGTCTGCGACACCAATCCAAATGTGCATATGTCTGATTTACCAATCTTAAATTTTGAACACATATGGTTGTGTAATTGATTGTGTCCTGTTGATTGGCTGATTCCACGGTAAGCTCAGCCTTTCCAGCATGTCTTTTTGTATAAACAGGTGGATGGCAAAACTTATAGTTACAGCTTCCACACACAAAATAAGCACTGATTGTTAGTTGTATAAAGGGACAGAATGCTTCTTCTTTTGGACCTCACGACTAGAGTTAAGTGGTTAACTTGTGACAGAGGAAGCGAACTCTTCTTCTTCTTGTGTCAGTTGCTCAGGTTCCAGCATGAGAATTGTTCTTCATTTTTTGTTCTCCTCTTTGGAATGTCATCCAGGCCTTGATTACCTGGCTATCTTTCTGTTCTAACATCTACACGGAAACTGGTAATTACATCTGAATTTGGCATGAGTGTATATGTTCTTTTGTAAGTTAATTTTTATTTGATGAATTTTTTTGTAACCAGCTTTGCATTTCAAGTATTTTAAGTAATTAAGTTATAAAAGTTTTGCTACTGGTTAAAGTAAATATAAACATTTTTGTTAATAATTGTTTGAAAAACTGGTAAAATTATTATGTTATGTTATGCATGAGAGGTATTATCATAGTTTTTGGTGTTGGATGCTAGTTTTCTCTGAGATAATTGTTGTTATTGCCTTTCCTTATTAAGAAAATTATCACTGTGCTTTCTTTTTTGTTTTTTGTTTTATTATGTGTCATGTAGACAGATATTATTACATACCTTGATACATATCACTATTTGTTATTTCCTAAGTATTTGAAATACTTTGAACTGGGTTTGTTAAAAATGTGTGTATTTTCCAGGATTGAAGTAATTATTTGAAATTTGAAAGTGTTGTTGGTAATTATTTGATATATAAAAACATGAATGTGCTTGGTAATTGGTTTGAAAATACAAGTATTGAAGTTAATTAGTTCAGATGTAAAGGTGTTTGTGTTTCAAATAATTACCTCAAACAAAATAATTATTACTGTTAATTTTATATATAACTATGCTTGCTTGCTTGTGTCCGCTGGCTGTGAACTCCAGCGTGACATCCTGTTGTCCAACATCAGTGTGATGTCATACCAGACTGAGGTTTGCATGAGTAGCCGTTGTCCCGTGTCTGGCTTATTGGTGTGCAGATATGTATATGTATGTGTGTCAGACAGTCAGTCGTATGTTGGCATATCTGTGTGTGAGAGATGACATATAGATATGCGCTTGTCTAAATGTATATAGGAGCTGTGGTTGCAGTGGCCAAGACGCTTGTTTCCTGGCTCTGAGCTCTTTTTGTGTTCTAATCTCCATGGAAGCAATTTTTTTTTCAATTGACCCAGGACTCCCAGCTCCACCCAACCTAACATTGGTACCAGAAAATGTTTGGGGAAGCACAAGTGTCCAGTGTGCTACTGACCACATCAGCCAACGAGTACCTCTGGGTCTGTACAAATATGGAGCTATAGTCAGTTTACTTTTGTCTGCCTCAATATAAAATTCCATGTCTCAGTAACCACCTGAGGGAAAATGATGAGATTTAGTATATAACCTTATCATTATGTCCACCCAACAAAATTTTTGTTCTGGAGATTGTACAGCAGATTTCAAAGTTTGTTTATATGCGGTATATAATTTACGGGTCAGAGATGAAGTGCACATTATTAAATGTATTACGTCATCACACGGAAACATCGTTGAATAGTTAATTTCCTTGTGGGACATGGGATTGGCCTTATGACAAGAGCCTCGCATGGTGGAACAGGGCAGTACTGTAAAACAAGTTTGTTAGCGAGAAATCACTAGTTTTTCACCAAAACATCAAAGAAATGTCGCCGCTTTCCATGATTTAAGTTGCTTTTGGACCTATCAAAGACATATTCCTTGGGTGGAGGTTATTAAAACGGCAGGAAAATTTCATAACAATGCAACTGACAGTTTTCAAAATAATTTATCGTGAATGAAGGCATTCATTTCTGGACTATAGCACCATGTACCCAGTATGCCTTAAGTCATTTACTTGTTTCTTTTTTAAACTTATAAAAGCACGGCCACCATGGCCGAATGGGTAGCAGCATTCATTTTTTAATACTGTGGTGTGCTGATTCAACCCCTAAGTTGGACTAAAATGTTGACTTCTCATTCTTGATTTGGGAACATAATGACAAGTACCTCTGAAGTTGGAGTGGGTTCGCCTGATGGCAAGGGACACTAGTAATAGGGACAGCTAATCCACACGCATACGTGACTCCAGTGCACTAGAAGTAGTAGCATGTGTTTGGACTATGCTCGAGTTTAAAGCTGGCGAGGAAAAATAAACACCACTTTGGAGAGAAAGGTCGTAGACAGGTGAATAAGAGAGAATGCGATACAAATGGGAAAACAACTCCCACAGACAGCAGTGTGTCAGTGCAACACCCAAGTGAGAGACAGAAAGTGTTGGAGATCTACTGAAGCCAACCTGTTCTAAATCACAGGTGGGGTGCCCAGTTCCCTTCGTCACTTTTCTTTTCCAGACAATTCACAGATATGTTTGAAAATAGTATAGTACCTATTTTCTCATGAGTTGTCCAATTTTCTTATCACAACACACTGAACAGTTTCTCAATCTCATGCCATTTCTCTGGCCTCATGCCCAAGGTGTCTGCAATGTTCTGTGTCCATCTTCAAGCTGGTCAACTCTTGCCTCTTCTTTCAGGAATCATTCCTTTCATCGTTGTCCTCTCCAAACCACTGCCATGTTTAATATGGCCCAAGTATTTCAGTGTCTGAGATATGACGATGTCTACGAGCCAGTTGCCTTCAATGCTCAGATCTGGTAAAATGTCAGTATTTTTCTTCTTGGTTCATGAACCAGTTATGGTTCCAATTTCACAGCAAAGAGTCACCCCATAATGCTTTGTTCCTGTGTCAGCAAATATCACACAAAATGCCCTTCACCGTCCCATGTATGTGAAAAGTGGAACAGACAGTGGTCCTGACAAACTAACAGCACACACATGCATGCATAAGGCCGCTGCCAGAATGCCAACACAACAGACGGCCACTAGAATTAGTTTATTGTTGATAGAAGAGCAGCAGTCATTAGAAAAACCAGCAGTTGTACAAGCTGCAGCATAAGGCAAACAAACTAGTTCAGCGACCAGCCACCTGCCTTTTTTTTTTTTCTGAACATGCAGTTCACAACACAAACCACCGCGTATAGATGAAAAAGCATTCTACATGAAATCCACAACTCAGTGTCGCACCAAGCACTCAGCTCAGAAGCTGGGTAATGGTCAGAAGCAAAAATACTCCAAGCCATAAGGAACTGCCCGCCTATCTGCCATTATGGACTGGGACACATTGATGGAAGGGTATCCTTGTTAAAATATCCTCAACTAATATTAAAGACATTCTCACACTTGATTTAGCATGTTTAATTCTCTTTGGGGTGAAAACAGAAACAGATCATGTTATCAAATTGTGACATTTAATACATCTTCCAAACAAAATTACATACAACAATATATCAACAGCTTGAACACATCAAAAGTGACAAATTCATTACAAAATTAAATACATAACAAACATACAGTGTCAAGGCATCCAACTTCATATGCATCATACAGCTGCTACCATCTTTAATATCGTAAATTGATTGACTGCCAGATCAGAACAAAACTACCTAGTCGATACCATTTTTGTGGGCCTCCAAGGTCGCAATTCAGAATCAAGTTTCTGCGGCCTGTCCCCAGACTGCATATCCAGTAAGGTCAACGTTTCATCCACCGATTTGAAGTTCCTGTACCAGTTGTTCACCCCTCTGGTTTCTGAACATGGAGAGGGGAAGGAGAGCTCTGCCGATTCCCTGGAGATAGTAATCTAGTAATGGGTTGGCAGCAGAATCTGTACACCAATATCACTTTGATCCAAGCCCTTTCAGGACAACCTTAACGTCAATGCTTTGGGCTTGAGTTAAACCTTTGGCAGAGGATTCACAACCATACCACCTTCGTAGTGAAGGCTCTAGCTCCATCCCATAACACAATGCAGGTCATCAGAATAGCGGTGTTCACATGAAGGTCTTTTGACTGCTCCCCATCTAGTACAGCACCTATAAGTGTGTTGCCAGGGCCCATAAGGGAAGCAAAGAATAGCAACACTGCAGCCTACCACGCATGTCGTAAGAGGCGACTAAGGAGGCTTGATGGTTCCGTCGCCCTGCTACTGAGTGAGTGCGTGGCGCGACACTGTGAGCTGTGAGTTTCGTGTGAAATGCTGTTGAATCTGCCCGAGGTTTTTTGGAACGTGACTGCATGTTCGGAGCGATGGCAGATGGCTATGTCCCAGAGTTGACCGGTTTTTGCCTTATGCAGAAATGCGTGGCTGCTGGGCTTCTGGTTGACTGCCACTGCCATCGACGATGAACTGTATTTCGTGGACTGTGTGGGTGAACATCTAGGAAACATCCAGATGGGAAAATGACTGCAGATTCCATCAGAAATGAACTGGGTGTTTTGTGGGGGACTATTGTGTTGACATTCTGGCGGTGGCATTATGCACAGTGCATCTGTGCGGGCTGTTGTTTGTCGAGACTCCTGTCTTTTCCACTTTTCACATCGGGCAGTGGGGAGCGTTTTGTATGATGTTCACTGGCACAGGAACGGAGCATAATGGGGACGACCCGTTGCTGTGAAGTTGGAACTGCGACTAACTAACCTATAAGTGTGGCAATTCTGTTCTTCTATGATTTCTTTAGTCTGTACCTTCACTGCAACTGTTGTGAAGAAGTTGTCCACAAAGAACTGTGGCAACCTGGCCAAACTCAGCAAAGTTGTCTAAGGGTCATCTGCAATAACTCTCCAAAAAACTTGGGTATTTTTGCCTTCAAGATCCACTTCGATAAACCTGTTTTTGCCTGCTTGATATTTAATTTTTGGGTGCAGCTTGCATGGTTTTCTTCCCTCTTACACATTTGTCCTTGGCTCTCTCAACCATCATAGCAGTGATGCTTGATGTGCAATTAGTCAGAGTTACAAGTTGCGATTAGTCAGAATTAAAAGTTAACGTTCAGTAAAAGACTATTTCAATGCCATGTGTCCTCTTGATACTATGGTATTAGAACAAATCAGCACTGAATGGAGGTGTGGTTAGAATCATACCACTGCAAAATTTCCTTACAATGTTACAGTATTGATTTTTATGAGGCTGGATTCACCCAATCCATAACAGTTTCCAGCTTCAAGGGGATTCAAACTCATGACCATCAGGTCAGCCAGTAAATGGGCTAGCTATCATGCTAATTTTGTAATCAGGCCATTCTAACTTAACACACCCACTACCAATTTTATTTTTATAAAAGGAAGAGAAAAGAAATGTTCTTGCATGCTTCAAAGTTAACATCACATACTTTCTCAGCCCTTTTAATCTTTGTACAAATAGAAACAAGGACTGAAATCCAGGACTGAACACATTACAAAGTACACAATCAAAATTTACCGGAAGGGAAGTATAAAAATATATTTCATAGAAATAATATTTAAAATATTTCACGTCTTTTAAAGATGTTAGTGTGTGAAATATCAAACCGTGATAATCATAGTTTACATAACTGAACTGCCCTTGATTAAAGCCTAGCCTTTATATATGTGGATAATGAAATAATCTAACCGGGTACGGCATAAAGGAAACTAATTTTCCTCATTGTGGCAATCAGATTAAATCATGTGATACCAAAATAACCTAATGGACTGGATATAAACACATCTGAAATTACATAGGCAGACATGAAATAGATTAAAAATAACTGAGAATTTTATTTAAGGACATAATCTCCTGGAAATAGACTGTTTTCATGATGATTAGCTACTAACAATTTCTGAAAAACTAATTTTGGTTTGGTATAGTGAGTTGCATTTTTGTTACAGGTCGTCGCAACCAACCCTAGTGGTTTATTTGCTGGTGGTGATTTTCTAGGCAATCAGTTCAGTAGTTTGCCATTGCATGCAAGTAGATGATTCTCATACTATTGTGAAAATCAAAGCAAAGCAAGCTGCTCCCAAATCGCCCGTGGCTGACATTGAACCATTTATGCCGGGATTGTGAAATTGCGCTCACAACCCCTAAGCCACAGATGTCAACAGGTATGTAAAAAGTAAGTATAGGCCCCTTTGCATGCCTAAGTTGCACTGGGGGTATGATCTTAGGCCAACAGGTATGACATCAGAGAAATGTACATTTTGTGGTAAAAAGCACATGAACTTATATTAAATTAATCGCCCAAAAGGAGATAAATTACATTGTCAGATGTGGACACTGGATATGTGAAATGAATTTTTCCGCAGTGAACATTTTTATTAAACTTAAATAATATTTTTACAAAGTTATTTGCATATCCTTTACAGGACATCGCAGTCAACCCCAACATTTTTGGCGGTGTGATTTCTTGGCAAGTTTGCATTCAGTAGTTTGCCATTACTTTCTAATGACCAGCATGCATACCATTGTATGGAAACCAACACAAGGTGCCCTGCTTCCAAATCGCCCGCAGCTGTGTTTGAAATGCGGTACGAGAGATCGCGACTTGCATTCACAACCCCTTTGCCACAGAACTGCCAAACTCAAATAACCTAATGAATAAACATCTTGGTTTTCCCTTGTAATAAACCCAAACTATTTACAGGTGCGCATTCATGATACCAATTAAAATGAATTTTGTTGCATTTGTGACACATAAAAAAGTAATCAAAGTGTTTCATTGTGACAACCAAACTATTTACTTTTATAATAATATTTGCCCACAACCCAGAAGGGAAGCAAAGACTTGTAATGCCACAACTTAAATGCATGTCATAAGAGATGTCTTAGGAAGGTCAGCTTGTGATTGGCTAGCCCATCCCCCACTTAGCTGCAAAATGAAACTCATAATGAGCAAGTCTAAAAATAACTTTGCTTGAGTTGCCTAAGGGCCTTTACTCCAGACGGAGATGAAAGAGAATGAAATTATATAAATGGACGTGAAATAAATGACGATTTTAAACTTCATGTCTCTTTCAGTGTCTGAATGTTTCACAGCAGCTGTCCTGGAAGGCAAATAACCACTACGTAAAATTATGAATGTATGACTTGACCAGAGCATAATAAATACCGCGGAAGATGTGTGCTCGGACCAAATGCAGAACGTATGGGAACACATTATGTGATGGCTGGGACTCGTGGAGAAGAGCCGTTCACACACCGTACATATGTTGCTCGGGGGTGAAAGCATGAATGACATCGTCAAAGGCAGGAAATAAAATAAATGTTCAGAGACAACTAACAACTTCTGATAATAAAAGGGAAGATATGGCTATGAATTACATGACAAGTGACTTTTGCGCTGAAATGCAAACTACCTGTAGTAATGAAACTAACCAAGAAGACACAAATTAAACTGAGCTCAACAAATTATTAACCACATTTAATGTAGAAATTACTCAACATATAATTAAATGAACAAAAATTCATTGTCATGATTACAGCAGGCTATTAACCGTTATCTAACAAAACAATAAGTAAATAGGCACTGAAATGAATGAAATCTCGCTGAACACTTAACACCTTCTTCGTTGACTATTTTTCTGGCTCTCTGAGTTTCCACACGTAGCTGAAGTTATTTCCATGATTAGTGTTTCAAAGCTGGACGGGTGTAAGACAGAATTATAAAGGAAATATTTAAACAATTTAACCAAGTAAAAAAAAACATAACCCATGATTACTGACTGACTTTCCAATAGCAGTCCCAAATATGAGTCCAGCTTTAAGGAGTTAAAAGTCACCAGCTCAGCATAGTGAAAAAGTGCAAAATGAGTATACTTGAATTTAATAGGTAGAAACATGTTTCCTTTATGTGTGTTTTACTGTCATGTTTCTATTGCTTTATCTATTGCCCAGCCCTTTATGGGTAATGAAACTGTATGGTCCCACAGATTATCTGATGATATCCTTTCAATAGTACCTTATATGTGGTTTTACTTTACTGTATATATTGTACTATTTATCTATTGCCCATCCCTATATAAATGATAAAACTATATGGCCCTACACATCATCCGATAATATTCTCTGAATAGGTACTCTAAACTTTTATTGTACTACCTGTACACTGTACTATACATGTATTGTATTATCTATCTATTGCCCCTCTCTATATGGTTGATGGAACTGTACATTGGAACTACACATTATCTGATGATATTCTCCGATTCATGATGTTTAAGACAATCTTTCTACATGGGTACTTGATGCCAACCGGACAGATACAACCGGAGTACACTATAGCTATGACTCAAGTGCTCTATGCAAATATGAGGCTTATAAAAAATATGATATACGAGTAATTCTATTTTAACATACATGCTGATGATTCTAAACATATTCATACGAGCAGCACGTGCAAATAACCGACAACTGATTGAACTTATTAGCTGCACTGTTCCAGCATGTGTGCCCGGGTTAATGCTTTGAGTTCCTGTAATGTGTAGTCTTCTGGCATGGGTAGGTCCGGAATGTGCTTGCTCAGTACTCTGTACAGAAAATAAGGGTTTTAATTACATACAAACACCACACAATAAAATGCATTTATATGGGTTTCCTAGTGCACAGGTCATAAAGTACAGGGATCGTAGCAATATTTACAAACTTGTTTTCAGTGGGTGTTCACACAGTAATTCAATGGGTATTCACAAGGTAATTCAATGGGTATTCACAAGGTAATTTAGTCTGTCAAAGATGTTCCTCCTCCTTTTCCTTCTTTCACTGCACTCATGACCTAATGTTGGAACCAGAGGAAGAGGCCGATCATGCAAATGATGGACAGAGGGAATAAACGAGTCCATGAGAATCTTAATCTATGAAATCCATAAATGGGCACTCTCCCGCTGTTTATGCTTCACCATGACACCGCAAGTTTGTCAAGGTCTCACATCCGAGGTTGCGACGCGTTGTCTGTACCAACGCCAGACAACATAACGACACGCAACCCTGAGTGATGTTAAACACTGCAGAGGGAATGCGGAGTCTTCGACGACGCCCGTATAAGCAGCCAAGCACAGCAATTGAGCGACGCTTAAACGACCACTGGTCAGCAGTATATATTTACAGGGGTCACACCAGCTGACATGAGCGCCGACTGGCGTGTAGCGTGTAGAACGCCAGAGCTGGCAGACGGGTTTAGGTGTTTGAATGGACAGGTCACATGGGTCTGCGAGTGGTGTTTGAATCTACATTGAGAGCTAGCCTGTATGACAGTGGGAGACTGGTTCGAACGCTTGAATAGTTTGACTTGTAAGTGAGATGTTTATTGCTTGCATGTATTATTATGTATTGTATTGATATTGTTCATGCCGTAATGATTGCTATGGATTGTCATTGCGCGATGTTTGTGCGATAATAAATGCAGCGTGTAAATAAAGCTTGTGAAGAATAGTTTCGGATATTCACTTCGTGTGATTTGATAGTTTGATATTGCTTCACACTTGCCAGAAAACGAGCTACTTATCTTGCTCTACGCAAGACTCTGATGAGAAGTTGCATGCCCGTTCTGTATGGATGCAAATGCTGGACAATCCAACGGCTAAATAAATAATGAAGTAACTGAAGAAAGTAGATATGTGATTTGTGAGAAAAACATTGAGAATATCACACAAGTGTGTGTGTCTGTGTATGGAAAGATTGGGAATGTGAACTTCATCAAGACATCAGAGATACGTGGTCAGGGTGCTGGCCTAAAGACAGTGATCAGGGTGCAATCCTCAGCACAGGCAGAATGTTTTCTTTCTTTCTGACTAGCACAGCTCTGGGGTCAACCCAGCTTCATAAAAAAATGGGTATCAGACAATTTTCAGAATAACCTGTGAAGGAAAGGTAATGAAGAGGGAACTGGCAACACCATTTCATTTGTCTTGTTATAGAATATGTAAAGACACTTCACTCCCCAACAATATCTGCCAGGGGTGGTTAAAAATTTGGTTGCATATCCTTTACAGGACGTTTGCAGTTTTACATTCAGTAGCTTGACCAGGGGTAGACAAGACTAAAAATAATTCAGGAGCCAGCATCTTTTTCTCAAGAGCCAGCATTTTTGTTGTTGTTTTTGTTACAAATGCAGGCTAAGAAAACCACAAATTCAGGAGCCAAGTAAAAATGCCCAGTCTCCCAATGTTTGTCTACCCCTTGTATCTGCTATTGGACAACCTTTGTCAACAGAAATCATTTGAATGAAGTACCCACTTGACAAGTGACTCGCCACCAAATGCATGGAAGGTCCGCAAGAGATTTGCCGAAGTCTTGGACATCTCCGCTTGACACAGGCGGTCTTTAGAGTTGTGGCATGTCAACCCTTTGATACGTGAACACAGTGATATGATGTCTGGCTGAAGTTCTTCCAGGTCATAAGTTGAAGGCTGTGACTGGAAAACACAAGAAATATATACTAGCTTCAAAGATAATGTATGTGTACTGTATGTTCCTATATCTGTCTAGATGTAACATAGGACTGCCACCTTGCTGTAAATGTTTTTATGAAAAGCAAGAAAATGTTCTATGGATAAATATGCGTGATGTCTTCATATATACTTTATGAGGAAGTTGCATTGATAACATAGCAAAGGTGACATGACTTTTCAGCGGGGTAGCAGGTCAAAGGTGACTGGGCCATTTCATGAGAGTAACAGACCACAGGGACTCAGTCACTTCATGGGGGTAGTAGATCAAAGGTGACTGGATCACTTCATGGGGGTAGCAGATCAAAGGTGACAGGGTCACTTCATGGGGGTAGCAGATCAAAGGTGACTGGATCACTTCATGGGGGTAGCAGATCAAAGGTGACTAGGCATCTAACTGGAGAGAGAGAGAGAGAGAGAGAGAGAGAGAGAGAGAGAGAGAGAGAGAAAAGAAAAACAGAAAGGACATACACACACACTGAAATACAGAAAAATGGGTCAGATATGCTTCCAGTCTATGCCATTTTAGTTTCTTCAAACTTTTTCTTTGCATTTTCTCATTCTGGAATATTCACTCTTGCATCCAGACTTGATCTTATCCTTATCATTTTCATTTGTTACCTCATACTGCAAATATGTATTTAGCCTAAATTTAATGACAGTTCCTTATTGTGTTTGATTTCCCCCTAATTGAAAAAAATATAGTGCAGCTCAAAAATGAGACCAAACAAAAAAAATGTCAAACCTGTTTGAGTTCCTCCAGGCGTCTGCAAATGTTGATGAAGTCCAGAAAGACTTTCCCGTTGTTGTTCCAGTTGAGAATGCCTATACTCCGTTCTGGGGCTGCCAAGTCATCCAGATAACTTTTTAGATAGTCATAATTTTCTGTTCAGAAGAAAATAAAATATCCCAATGACACATTCTTCTGATGGAAAAATAAATCACAATTGTCTGGAGAAAAAAAAATGCATTCTCACGTAGGGTAAAGAAATTACATAGAATATAATATTCATCAAATGCCATCTCCACACTGAAGATCAGCTGTCTCCAACACAGTACGTCCTGCATCTTCACAGGTGCTTTCATACATCCTTCTTTTAGTATATCTTTTGATGTAGTCAACCCAAATGTAACATTATCTTTCAGTCTATCTCTCGATCTTGTCCACCCAAATGTAACATTATCTTCCAGTCTATCTCTCAATTTTGTCCACCCTAAAATAACATTACCTTACTGTATCTCTTGATGGTGTCCACCTAAATACTGTATGCCTCTTGCATGATTCTCCTGTTCCCTCCAATACATCTTTTAACAAGCAGCTATGTGACTTTATAATCGCCTGACATAATTATCAGGTAAATCCATATCAAGTAATAAGAATTTAAGATGGCAATGGAAGCAACTAAATATACATGGTGCATTCTAGAAAACTCACATTTCACAAGAACAGAAAAGAGGAAAAACGCTGTAGTTAGAATATATAACACACTGCTAATAATTCTTTCCCTAAACTAATACACAGAAATTGAAGGACAATAAATATTCATAATTCAATAACAATTCAAATCTTAATGCAGAGTGCCACGTGTTAGATTTAGGCACTTTCTTTAATGAATACCTGATTAAGATGGTAAATAAAGTTAATGGCAGAAGTGACACAGAAATAACAAGGATATAAAAATTATAAAAATTACATTCAACAGCATGAAAAAAAAATTCATAAAACCACTGTGTACCGTTAATAATGGCATCTGCTGCAATGTGCCTGATGACCACCATGTGTCCAGTATTGTAGTGGCCAGCAAGAATCCAATGGGAGGCCTCAGCATCGTGGTCACCTTCATGTCCAGCTCTGACGGCCTGAAATACACATTTTAAGTGACATGTTAATGCAGCTCTCCCCAGATTGTTCTCTGGGCCACTTTCAGTTTGAAATTGTGCTTGCACACTACAGGAATTTGTTTCACTGATAAGCATTACTTTCAGTTGTCTTGTAACTCACTTTGTGTCAAGCAACACATCATTTGTCTGTTGTTGTTCTTTTGTCTTTCATCTCCCAATGAAGCATTGCCTCTTGATCAACTCACGCCCAGCCTTTTGTAGATGTGTTCATAATTTATTGGATTTTGTAGCTAAAGTTTTTATGAGATGAGATGGCCAGTCTCACCCCAACCTTCCTTAGTGGCTTCTGATGACATGCATGGTAGGTTACAGCATCACTGGTATTTGCCTGTCTTATTGACTCCAGTAGCACAGTCTCATGTCAACTGTAGAATATGCACTCAGCTTCTGTGTTCATCTAACACCAACTCCGCAATGAAGTTTTGAATTAATAAATCTCCCAGTGTTTATCCAGACAGCAATCGTTCGAACATTTTGCTAGGCTGTATCTTGAACATATCCTAACGACTACACCCTGTACTCTTTGGATATCTTTCAATAGATTGTTACCTTGTTACCAAGTACCCCCATCTTTTCCATTTTCATGTTCTCAGCAGTGCCTTTTTATGCTGAACGTCATTTGTCCTCCTCATTCAAGAAATTTATATGAAGATCCACACGTAAAAAATTTGTTTTACACTCCATCTGATTTAGTCAAGGTCCTTGCTTTGAACACATCATAACATTTAATGAGTGTCAATGTTGGTGTCCATGGTACTGATTTGTAAGAAATGTTAATAATTTTGTTTCCGAGACATAGCAATTAAATAAAAAACACTGTTAACTGTTGTGGTAAGATGAGTGTTAAAGTACTGCATAGTCTACATCAGGGGTGGCCAACATGAGGCCCGCGGGCTGCATGTGACCCGCGGGGAGCTATGTTGCGGCCCGTGGAGTGGGAACCGACGATGTGGTCGAAGCTGTAGCACGCTTGCTTGTTTACTTTAATTAACAAACCAAAACAAAAAATAATTAGGTGCGTGGCCCGGCAGGAAATATTATTTCTGAAATTTGGCCCGCCTGCTGAAAATGTTAGCCACCCCTGGTCTACATTGTTATTGGTATATGAAACATGAACAAAAAGCAGACATAATGAGAAACTTTTATGATAGTGGGAAAATGGTTTCTGAGGAAAATGCGAAGAATGCATGGATGGACAGAAAAAAATTAAGGAGAAAGTCATTCCAGAAACAAATGAAAACCATAAATTGATTTAGAAAATTAGAGGAAAAATACACTTAAAACGTAGTGACAACTGGCAAAACTGATGGCAACAGAGCAAGGCAAAGAAATGAATACCTGGATGGCTTGACCATGTAGCATTATCAGGTCAAGCATACAGACCTGATCCAAGATGAGGGTGACTGTGTGAGATGAGGGTGACTGTGTGAGATGAGGGTGACTATGTGAGATGGCGAACCATGTCAGCTGACATTTAACATCATGGAACGTGATGATGAATGCAATTTCTATGTCACATGACACCTGCCATTGTATCCACAGCATTCAATAAATTTAAAAAAAAAGTAAAATAATATTTTTATTGAAAAAAATCAGAAGACAAAACGTACCTTAACTTGGTGAAGCCATTCGGCGGGGAGTTGCAACTTGTCAATCAAAAACTGCTCCCTGTCAGTCATCTCATGGGCCAAACCCAGGTGGCGCTGCAGCAGCGACATGACGGCACTGTGCCTCTGAAAGCTGTTCTGTATGTGCAGAAGGACAAAGGTGGCCCAGTGCCACAGGCCGAGGGCTTCCAGCTGGGAGGCGAAACTGACATGGATGCTGTCTGTGTGGTATTCTGACAGGTGTCTGTAGTGCAACGCCTGCAGGATCTGCAGCAGGTGCCAACTGTAAGACGTTCACAACCACATTCACTTTAACAATTTATAATTCTTGGATATTCAAAACAATGTATTCTCTTGGTGAATTTAAATAAAGATGCCATAAATAAAATATTGTGATTTCTTGCCCGCTATATTTTGCTGCATCTCGTCAGGTGCATACTGCAGAGGTATAGATCATTTTATGTGAAACAAGGAATGATACTTTGGCTGAAATATGACGTACATCGTCGCTGACCTTGCGCGAATGTGTAGAACATTATATCCACGGAAATTAACACTTAACAGGAAGTCCTGTTTACATAGTAATGGTGGGAATCGACTGATATATAATGTGTTGATATATTTGAGCAGTCGATTTTTGTTCATAGAATACAGTATATGATGTGCTGATTGTTTTTTGACTGTATAATTGCTAATACTACATACACTAAAGAAAGTTTATATGCATATAAATTAAATAACTACAATATGTATTCACTGGAGATCAGCACAGCCGGATGGATGAGTGCTCTGGCTCTTACACTTCCGGTGTGCTGATGACAAGGTAATGGGTTCAACCACTACACTGGTCACTTGGACTGAAATGTTTTCTCTTCCTTGACTTGGGGGATTGATTGATTGATCGATTGATTTAGGAACCGACATCACAGCATTCGGGGCATTCCCATAAGCGCTCCGTCCCCATCCTCTGTAGCCAGCAAAGAGTTCCAACACCAATAGTGCCAGTAGCAATCTGATTATATGTCTGTCTTGCCTTTCCTCTGAGCGTCGGCTAGATCCCCTCGTCACACCTCGCCGTCTCATTCTTGCCAGACTATGGTGATCCATTTGCTCCTCCGGTGTACACGTGCTCCCTCAAGGCCGCAACCACGCCTGCCTTGTCATGCATCAATACTCCACCAAGTTTTGCCGAGCCAGCAAATCTGTCCGCCTATTCATTCCCCAGCACACCGGCATGCCCCGGAGAAAAGATGCAGGTGATGCTTGCCACCTGTGGCCTCCGAAGCGAAGCAAGCAACTCCGCACAAAGCCTGTCTGTCCTCACCCTCCTCAGCATGCTTTCTAAGTCAGTTACAATCACTTGGGGGATGTAAATTACAAGTACCTCAGAAGGGGAAATGTAGATAGATGTTAAATAACACCTGTCTTGCTGAATATCAACAATGTATCAGGGTGCATAAACACATTAGGAGATGTGCTTTCTGGGACAAATGTTGCAAATACTTAGGACTCCATCCATCATGTGCCATGCCGATAAGCGTGGGCGGTTATGTTTTGCCATCTCACCCGATCACCGAAGTCAAGGACGACAGGCCAACATTTCAGTCCAGCTGTCCGGTGTGTGGGGTTGAACCGCTTACCTCAGCATCAGCACACCAGATGTTTAAGAAGATGCGTTCTTACCCATTCAACCATGCTAACCAGGAAACAGGTCTGATTCATATTTGTTACTTAGAAAAATCAACGCGAACTAAAACTCTAGAGAAAGAGCACTTAAGAGATGTGATTTCTTCTTCTTCTTCTTCAGCGTTCCGAGCCATTGAGGTTCTTTGCTGCAAATACAATCCGTCTCCATTCGTCTCTCTGGTGGACCTTCTCTTGCCAGTCGTTGATTCCAAGTGCTTGTAGGTCTGTACATGTATTATCTCTCCACCGCCTTCTTGGTCTACCTCGGGGTCTACGGTCATTTATTTCCTGAGTGTAAGCGAGTTTTGTTTCCCTATTATCTTCCATTCTTTCTAAATGCCCCAGCCATTGTAGTCTATTAGCCTTCATGATACCAGTGATTAGCGGGGACTTAAACAGATCATAAATGTCTTTGTTACTTCTTCTTTTCCACTCTCCACTTTGTGTATCCCTAATGGGTCCAAAGATGCGTCTTAAAATTTTGTTCTCAAAGGTTTGTAACAAGGCTTCGTCTCCTTTCGTTGTACTCCAGGTTTCAGAGCCATTCAGCACAACTGGTCTGATCAGTGTTTGGTATATTGTGATTTTGGTGTTACTAGATAGCGCCTTTGATTTTAGTAGATGTTGTAGTGCATAGTATATCTTATTTCCAGAGTTGATTCTAGTTTGTATTTCTTCCCTTATGATGTTGGAGCAGTTGAAGATTGTACCCAGGTATTTGTATGTTTCCGTTCTTTTAATGGTCATATTATCTATTTGTATGTGGCCAGAGTTTTAGCCATTCCGTCTCTTGAAATTACCATATATTCTGTCTTATCTTGGTTGATAATCAGCCCCATCTGATGGGCTTTTCCCTTTAAGTGAGTCAATATTTCCAATGTCTTTTGTTCACTTTGCCCTATAATATCTATATCAGATGTGATTTCTGATTTTTAAAATTTTTAAAACGTATAATTTCTTAGGAAATGATAAATATGCGAAGTGAGAGGTTAAGAGAGAGAGAGGAAAAACTCCCATAAAGACTATACAGTGACAGCTGCGACTTGTGTCATACCAGCTGAATACATGTAAATAAATTAAAAGTATTGACAGGTGCCACAGAAGTAGAGGAAAGTCTAATCTCTGTCTTTCTTCTACTTTTAGAAGTGCCAACAATACTAGCAAATTGTTGTTGTCTCCGTGGTCTTAAAGGTTCTCCAAGTGAATACATACCTCAATCTGAAGTCTAGATGTGAAGAGGTAGACGATGTTGGAGACAGCAAGGCTTCCAGGCCATACGATTTATCAGCGTAGAGACACATCAAGTGATATGCTGTGTCAAAGATCTTCTCATCGCTGTCACTTCCTCCATGATCCTCAAGGTATGGAGGTAAGGGTGCTGCACAGTAAGCTTGGCTGTTATTGGTGCCTTGGAACCCCTGCTGGTATTGGTGCAATGCTGTCTGGATGGTAGAATTAGGAGGGCACTTGTACCTGGAATCAGAAAAGTATCATGAGCTGTCAAGAGTAACTGGTGAAACATCAATGTGGTTTGAGGTGCAAGAGGGAGAAAGACATGGGTTGTATTCTTTCTCCATAACTCTTCAAGATAGTCGCATATCCTTTACAAGACGTGGCAGTCAATCCCAGCGTTATTTGGCTGTTTGTGATTTATGGGGAAGGTTACGTTTGCTTTCTGGATGACTGGCACTCATGCCTTTGTATGAAAACCAACACAAGTCGGTCTGCTTCCAAATCACTTGCAGCTGTGTTTTGAATGCGGTGTGGGAGATTACGAATTGTATTCGTGACCCCTTGGGCAATGGTATACATTAATTAACACACACAACTTTCCCACTGGACCATACGACCACAACCAACTCATTCTTTCTTTCTGCTATCTTCTGCAGCTAAAAAAAAAAGTCTCTTAAAAGTCGACAGGGTCGACTTCATTGCACCGGGTTTTACCCCATATGGCTCGGTCTCTTTCTGCAGCATGGAAAACGTCGCACAAAGCACGAACTCCGTAGCTTTTAGCGATGACCCACAGGAATCTCCGAAACATTTAACTCGTAAACCGAAGGACGCGGCCCGGAATCGAACCCACAACCTTCGGAGCATGAGTCAAACGGCTTGACCACTTCGCCACAGAGACTTCTGCAGCTCCCTCCGTGTTGCCCCAATATTATGAACCTGTCTTTATTTATCTTCTCCATATGTTTTAGATATCCCTCTATTTCAGTTGCCCTGATAGTTCCAGAGAAAAGACTTACTAGTTATACAATTACCAGGTTTTCTCAATGTGTGTCCTATCCATCACCAGCGTCCCTTCATCACCTCTTGATTCGCTGGGATAGATTTAGTTCTCTCCCTAAACTCCAAATTAGTGATTCTGTCATGCCAATTTAGTTCTGTTCTTCATGAGCTCCACTTAAATAATGTTTGTAATTTACAAGTAATTGTTTTAGCATTTCCCCAGGTTTCTGATCCATCCAGCAATATTAATTTAACATGAAATATTCTAAGCCTGGTGCTAGTCCGTATGCTACAAAAGTTTCTCTTGCCTTTTGTTTTCTTATTTTAACACCTCTATCTGCTGCCCCATCCTTGTCTCCATTGGCTACCTAAATAGGTCACACAAAACTCACCAGAGATGTAGAGCCAGCGCACGCTTCCAGTCCAGCCCCTGGCAAGTGTTGATCTCCTGATCTCGACAGCACCACACCAGATGTCCGCCCAGTAAACAGTAGATTTTTTGCCGCACTTCATTAATGAACTGAAAGGCCTGAGAATAATACAGTGAAAATATATTTTTAAAAGAATTTAATTAACATCCGGTACTTTTGTGTGGATGTGAAGTGTGGACAATGAGCAGTCAAGCTGAAAAACATCTGATGTCTGTGGAAATGTGGTTTCTGAGGAAAATGCAAAGAATACCAAGGACAGACAGAAAAACCAATGAACAAGTCCTTCAAGAAACAAATGAAGATCGTAAACCGATTAGAGATATTAGACGTAGACAGTCAAAATTTTTTGGGCATGTTATGAGAAGAAATGACTTGGAGAACTTGGTGACAACTGGCAAGATCGAAGGGGAGAGACCAAGGGGAAGACCGAGAAGTAAATACTTGGATGGCTTGGCCACGTGGCATGGTCGAGACAGAAGCACGGAGCTGATCCACGACTCTGGTGATCAAGTGAGATGGCAAAACACGCTTATTGGCATGGCACATGATGGATGGATGAAATTAACATTTCTGAAACTCTCAACTAATGAATTCAGATGAATGGCCGTTCGTTACTTTGTTAAAATTAGAAGAAAAAAAACAGAAAGCTACCCAGATTAGTATATTTATATCAAACAAACAAATCTCTTATAGTGATGTGGAAGTCAAGGGAAAAGCACATTTCCCAAGAATAAGTTGATCAACAACAATACTGCTTTAAAGTGGAATGACATGATCAATGATCTGCATACTAGGGGAGGGAGGGAGAGGAGGGAAAGAAAGAGAAGGGAGAGAGCGAGGAGGGATCAGATCAGGGAGAGAAGGGGGAGAGAGAGAGAGAGTGGGAGGGAGAGGGGGGAAAGAAAGAGAAGGGAGAGAGAGAGCGAGGAGGGATCAGGGAGAGAAGGGGGGGGGGGAGAGAGAGAGAGAGAGCGCGAGAGAGAGAGAGAGAGAGAGAGAGAGAGCGAGGAGGGATCAGGGAGAGAAGGGGGAGAGAGAGAGAGGAGAGAGAGAGAGGAGAGAGAGAGAGAGCACGAGAGAGAGAGAGGGGGGGAGGGAGAGGGGGGAAAGAAAGAGAAGGGAGAGAGAGAGCGAGGAGGGATCAGGGAGAGAAGGGGGAGACAGAGAGAGAGAGAGAGAGAGAGAGAGAGAGAGAGAGAGAGAGAGAGAGAGAGAGAGAGAGAGAGAGAGCAGGCAGAGCCTTTGTATATAACATCAGCAAGTGAACAAATAAACAACTTCCACAACAAGCTGGTACCCTGTGATGGTTGCAAAACAAGACTGAGTACTCACATCCAGCTCGGCCCACTTGTCCAGCTGCTTGCTGACCATCTGTCTAGTTACAGTGTTTCCTGCAGCCTGGGCAAGCAACAAGGCCAGGCGGTGGTCCCTCCCTCTCTGTGCCAGCATGCAGGCCTCTGATATTTCTTCCACCGTCAGTTTTGAGAACACAGCCTTCAGATGACTGTCAGTGGTCTACAAAAAAACCAAAGCAACAGATAAGACTTCCTTGTCTTCTATGTTGTGTATATTTGTTTGTTCTATATTTCATTTGTCTCTCTCTCTACAGCAAAGCAATGAGAGAGATAAAAGAGGGGCCATGAATTGGAGATTATAATATACAAATCTACGCTATGCAGATGACACTGCATTGATAGTTGAAAATGGAATAGATTTACAACTTTTTGGACACTGTAGTAATAGAGTGCAGTAAATAAGGACTTGCTTTGAATATCAAGAAAAGAGAAACAAAGAAACAAAAGAGAAAGATGACACCAAAATGTGATATAACAACAGAAGAGAAAATACGTAACCAAGTTAATAAATTTAAATACCTAGAGGCAATTATAACATCAAATGGAAGATGCATAACAGAGATAAAGAGAATAAGTCATGCAAAAGCCATAGAGTAAGTACTGAAGCAGTGAATTATGGAACTAGAAAGAGCTTGGTAGCAATGGAGATGTGGTTCCAGAAATGAATGTTGCAAATATCTTGGACTGCCAGAGTAAATAATATCTGCCCGTAAGAGGCTAATGAAAAATATAACATTATATACAACAATAAGAGTTAAAAGCATTCTTTGGTCATGTAATGAGAAAAGGGGAGTTTGAAAGCATCATCATGACTGAAAAGATCAGTAAGAAAAGAGGCAGACAGAGAGAAATGATGCTGGATGAATGAGACACGTATGAATATCATTAGCAGAGTTGATTCGGAACAATAAGGACCAAGATCTGTGGAGAGACATGAACACCTATGCCATTTGGCAGGGCACATGATAAATAATGCATGACCCCAGTGATACAATAATACTCTGTTTTTCTTCTCTAGCAGACAACACCTTTTGTAAGCACACACCACAAGCACACATATTTGGGAAAACTCACAATAGCATTGCAGGCTTCCATCTCTGCAGCAACTTTTGTTAGACTTGCATCGGATAGCCACTGTGAGAAAGCCTCCCTTCGAAGCTGCTTCTCCCGATAGACCTCGTCCTTTTCTGCTCACAGAAATAAACGTACATGAATAACACATCAAATCAGCTGCAACTATATACAGAAAACAACGAAACATAACTAATTACTATTATAATTTCATACAAGACTTGCAGATTAGCTAGCTATATGGGAGATTAAATTATTGATTGGAGAAATTAGACATAGACAGTCAAAGTTTGTTCGGCATGTTAAGAAATAAACTAGAGAACTTGGTGACAACTAGCAAGATTGAGAGGACAAGAACAAGCAGGTCATTAGGAGAATATCATAGCTGCAAGAACCATTTATGCACAGATGCTACAGTCAAATCCTTGAGACAGTAACGATGCATTAAATCTCATTGATTAGGGCGCTTTTAGGCTACGATCAAGATTTCCCTCAACAAACACCATCATGCAATAATGATAGATCATATGGCATGCTGTGTCAGCAACAACAAAAAAATACAAGAAAAATAACTCATATTTAAAGTGGGGGAAAACAATTGTGTTACCCAAAACATCTATTTAACTCCTTCAGTTGAATGAACATAAAACATGACTATGAAGTTGAACAACAGGAAAGACACACAGAGACAAGTGAACCATTTCGACAAAAGTCTTTATCAATAACAAAAAATATAGCAGGTGTTTGTAAAACTCCACTACACTTTGTCTGTAGAACAATGTTGAAAAATTAAGTACATAACGTCATCAAAAAATGTGCTAAAAATTCATTAAATTACTTACATTAGTTACTGTTACAGTCTAACACGGTTTTGGGGACGCTGGAAAGTACCAATGAAGCATTCATTATAACTTATTCAACACATTTCTAACCGTAATGCCATGAGGGGGTTGTTTACAAGGAAATCTTGCTATAAATCTTTGAACAACCATCTGTGTGTATCGACCGCCATTTCGAAACACTTGTTCAACCAAATAAAATTCTTTATTCCATTGATAATACCATTCTGTTTGGAGTGCAAAGAATTACTCCAGCAGATGACAGCCATTCGCTACATACTGCATTTTCAAAATTGTTCTACATACAAAGTGTGACAGAGAAATGAAAGAGACATGGTTGTACCTAGGTCAGGAGCTTGCAGCAGCTTGCCCCAGAGGGTCACACACAAACACAGCACCCGCTTCATCTGTAGCTGAACACCGGCATCTGGGTGAGAATCTGAAATGGCAGGTGACAATATACATAAATTTCAGAACAATACCGCTTGCGTTTTCTTGGTTTAATAAAATTAATATCATAGCACTAAAAAACAAAACCCAATAGATGCTGCCTATTCCAGGGTAAATACCATAAGCAGATGCTCGAGCCAGTAACACACTGGCTGTGTACACATCAGACTGGACTCTCCATGCATTCCTTCTTGCTGGAATCCTGTTTACAATCCAACTCCAGCACCCTTAATTATGTTATTTCATTTGTTATTGCCTTTTCAACTGAAATCTTTTGTAAAAATGTAATTACAACACTTATGGGTAGACCTTCTAAACTAGACAAACAGTGAAAGATAAACTTTATGGACCAATGAGTAAACTAAAAAAAACAAGACAATGAAGTTTACACAAGAGACAATATTGCAGATATAAACAACAAATGTTAAGTGAGCGAATGAAAACAAAATATTTGCAGGCATAGGGAATTACACATGCAGGTGTAGGTAATTGTAGAATACCAAAGGAAATCTTTTGTGGTGAATTACAGACGGGTAAGAGATCTCAGGGGCAGCCTCTACTACGATACAAAGATGTGTGTAAGCGGGACATGATTGATACAGGCATTGATACTGGGAGCAATGTCACAGCTGAAGAAGGCAAAGATCAGAAATAGAATAAAGACAAAGGAGAAAATGATTGCAGATAGGTCACACACTGAACGTGTGAGATGTCAGATGGTGTGTGGTGGTGGAAATGACCATATGTTAACATGCACCCATTGTGGACGAACACTTACAGCGAAAATTGGTCTGATCAGTCACATTCGCTGCTGCCATGGGTTATAGTTATTATGCTTATTTGAAGCACAATGTAACAAACTATCATCTGTCAAGACGGCCAAGTGCCAATGTAATGTAGGTAATTACACTTCTATGCATAGACAAATAATACTTTTATCAAAAGTTAATATTTGTTGATGGCTAATATTTAACTACAAAGTCTGTTCAAATAAAGTATCAGACCACTGGCTGGAAAAAATACATATACTGACCTGGATCTCTGAAACTCTAATCCCCTTAGGGCAGTACATAATTCTCCCAGTGGCCCTGCCAATGATGGAAGCATTTTTGAAAGGCTTCTTTAAGAAAGGAGTACAATATAATGTGGCCATTGAGTTCCACAGGTCTTTTCTGGACTCGAAGCAGATCCCTGTCAGCTTGAGGAACAGCTAAACACCACAAGGAGCCATGTCAAGGCAGTAGGGAGCCTGACCAAGCAGAGGAATATTGTGTTTGGCCAATAAAATTTAAATATGATGCAAAGAATGGACAGGTGTGCTGTCATGATGGAGCTGCCAAGCTCCTGCTGTCTGTCAAGGATGTGAACTACTGCAGCTTCAAATGGATTTAAGTACATTTGATTTCCATCATTCGTTTCATGGGTTCAATTTGTTTGGAGACACCATGGGGTCATTACTGGAGCTCTGGATTTCAGCTATAAGTAATGCTTTCGTCAGACCCCCTCTGCAGAAAGAGACTGAGCCATCTGGGATCAAACCTGGTGTAATGAAGTCAATCTTCTGGCTTTTAAAGCTTGAAATAAATAAATAACTAGCTTACTCATTTCAACCAGCCCTTGTGCCACACAATCAGCCAGCTGGTGCAGAGCTTCAACTCCCGGCTGCGGCACAAACAAAGGACATCCCTCTTCCAGGCTGACCTGGGACTGGTCCAGCTGTATCTTCAACATGTCCTCCTGCTGCTTCTGAGAATAAATTTGGATAAGGCATTATGTAGCAATTGTCCAGTATTGCCAGTTTGTAAAGGTAAACTATATATATATATATATATATATATATATATATATATATATATATATATATATATATGCTAAACAAACCAATGCGGAGTTTACAGAGGGAACTAGACAAATACCAGTGAATCAATAGGTGAAAAGATACTGGCTCTGGTTAGGGCATGCAATGAGAAAACCTGAGAATAGTGTAACTAGAAAGGCCTTTGCCTAGAATTCACAATGCAAAATAAATAGTGGAAGATTTAAAACCCATGGAGAAGAGAAGTAGAATAATACCAGGACATGGGCAAAGCTGCATGGGATAGCTAAGGATGGGAGGACTTGGGGTGAGTTGGTTCAGGACCTCTAACCCAATGGGGAATAAAGGGTGAAAGAAGAAGATGGTTAACATATTCATGAATAGATTTATACACGCGAGGCATGAGCATTTCTTTGCCCATAGGAACTATTACATTAAGAATAATGACACCAGTGCAGCTTGTAATCGTTAACGTCTATGCGCGAAATGGGAAGGTCGACGTGCGACAATGGCAGAGTTTGTTCGATATGGATGAAAGGCATATCATCTACTGCGGGGACTTCAATGCCAGAGGCAGTCAATGGGGGAATTGCATCACCGATAGACAGGGAGAAGATTTGGAGGAGGCCCTGGCATCTGCTGCCCTAATCTGTCTGAATGATGGGAAGGTCACTAGAATGGCCACTCGACCAGGCGACTCTGACAGCGTCATTGACCTGGCTCTGGTGTCGCCCACCATCGCACCAAGATGCCGGTGGGGCACACTGGGATACCACGATAGTGACCACTACCCTTGTGTCATCCTGATCAAGAAAGACGGGGCCATGAGTCAAAGAAACAAGACCAATGCCTTCCCGTACGACACCACTGGTCAAGACGCCATAAGCAAGATCAGAAGAAGGAAACTAACTTCCTCCCGTAGGAGACAAGAAAGATGGCTGCAGCCACCATGGTGGAATGGAGAGGTCGAGAAGGTGTGGCTGGGAAAGAGGCAGGCTGTCAAAGACTGGCAAAAGGCCAGAAAGGCTAACATGCCACAGGTTGAATTGGCGAACCTGAAGACTGAGGTCGTTAGGACGACGACTTTATTCAAATCCTGCGCCAAACAGGCCAAGGCCGACAAATGGGACGAGTTCTGCAGGAAGGTGTGCTCCGAGCAATCTCTTACGACATTCTGGCGCCTCCACAAGAGCATGAACGGTGCTGCACAACGTAGGGGTATTCCAGACTTTCAAGGCACAGACCTCGCATGGAAAAAGTCGGATGCGGATAAAGGTAAGGCCCTTCTTGCACGCTACATAGAACAGACTGACCAGAAAGACGAGCCCGCCAGACAGAGGACCACAACAACACTCTCTCAGTTGTGCGAGGGGGTCGGGACAGACGAAGAATGGACGATCACAGTTGACATATTGCGTGCGATGCTCAAGAAATCACCCAACACCGCCCCAGGCCCAGACGGCATCCGATATGGTGACCTAATGGTGATATCAGATGATGACATGGAAGAACTGGCCAGAGAATTCAACACCAGTATCCAGAGGGGTCAGGTCAAAGAAGAATGGCTACACAGCTACCTGCTGCCAAAACCGAACAAAGACCACTCCAAGATAAGCGGCTACAGAATCATTACGATGCAGAATACTGTTGGCAAGCTACTGGAGAAAATTGTAGCACACAGACTTGCTTGGGACTTGGAACAGCTCGGCTGCTTCCCGCCCACACTTGGAGGATACAGACGCAACAAAGAGTCATGGCTGAATGCGGCGGTCTTTGCTCAAGATGTTTACGAAGGATTTCAGGTCAGAGAAGAGACATGTGCGGCCGCCATAGACTTAGAGGACGCATATAACAGAGTATCTTTCGAGCACTTGATGCAAACCCTCCTCAGACTGAAAGTGCACCCTCACCTTGTACGATGGATAGCTGCAGTTCTACTCCAAAGGAAGGTGGTGCTAAGATGCGGGAGTTGGTCTTCTGAGCCGATAACGATATGTCCAGGATTGCCGCAGGGTTCACCACTGTCACCAGTACTATTCAACGTGTATACGGTGCCGATCACTGAACAACAGTTGGATGGGAGGGGTAGGACTCTATCATTCGTTGACGACATCCTCGTGTATCGACAGGGTCGAGATAGACAGGCGGTTGCCAACTATATGCAGGGCGAACTAGATCGAATTTCCTCATGGTGTGCTGATGCCGATGCCCTTGTCAACCCTGCAAAGGCAACGGTTACATGGTTCTCACTAAACAACCATATTGTGAAAACAGACCTGCCGGCAGTAAGAATGGATGGGAGCATTCTGAGTAGAACCCAGTCAATGACATATCTTGGCGTGAGGCTTAATCGTAGCCTGTCCTTCAGAGATCATGTCGATTATGTCATAACGAAGGCTCGAAAAGGTTTGGCAGCAATGAGAGTCATGGCGAGTGCCAATATCGAGCAAAGACTGCTATTACTTCTGTTCCAAGGACTTGTGCTTTCACGCATCGAGTATGCCCTGGCCATCCTCACTGTCAGCCCTACACAGATTGGAAGACTTGAAAAGGTACAAAACGAAGCCATGTGCATCATTTTGGGCTGCACGAGAGACACCAGCTGTGTAGCAATGAGATACCTCCTTGACTTCCCGACAATGGAACACAGGATCAAGATCTGGAGAGCTCGTGCATACTTAAAAATAAGTGCAGATGAGCAGTACCCTCTGCATGACGCTGTATTCAGAGAAAAGGGTGACAGGCTAAAGAGGGGCAAATCATGGATGGGTCGGGCGGAAGATGTCGTCGGACAGGTCTGCAGTCTTACCAGTATTAACCCCGGCAAGGAATGGGTGCCGGTGCCTCCAGCTTTTAAGTGTACCTTCTCCTGCATTATCACACTCGACAGATGGTGCAGAGAGCAGAACCCTGCCGCTGTCAATGCAGAGGTTAACGCGCTCATCTATGATCACTCAGATAGCCCCGAAGTGCTCATCTATACAGATGGATCTGTTGTAAAGCAGCAGAGAAGTGCGTGGGCATTTACAGCCCGCTCAGCGGGCCGAACCGTTCAAGAATCCAGTGGTGCCCACTCCATGACCACGAGCAGCATGACGATGGAGGTGATGGCAGTTACACAGGCTTTCATATGGCTGGAATCACAGCATTATACCAACGTGTGTGTACTAAGTGATTCAATGAGCATGATTCAGAAGGTCGAAGCTGGATCTGTACGTAGACAGTGGACTGAGTCGCTGCGGAAGTCTGTTGTCCGCAAAGTCACCTTCATCTTCGTCCCGGGACATGCGGGAATCGAGGGAAATGAACGAGCTGATAAATTGGCTGGCTCTGCACCCCCTGTAGATGGCCAGCCCATGGATCGTGCCGATGTTATTAACGCCCTTAAAGATATGGCGAGAACAGAGGATTTTGACGCCAGTGATTCCACATCGCTTTCCAGGATGAAAGACCTGGGAGTAAGAATCGGCACAGCCAGACGCGAGAGGTACATCGGGAAAACAAAGCGCCTCGTCAACCAACACAGAACTGGCACTATTAGCCACCGGACGCTGATGCATATGCTGGGGGGAGGATCTGAGCACCTATGGACATGTCTGGAGTGCAACGAAGATACCCCAACTGATAACTAACTAACTACTTTGAAGTAATGTCCAAGACAGGAATATTTAAAAATAACTGTCTTATACCAAATTGGATTATAACTGTAATCATAAGAGAATGGACTAATTTATTACAACTGTCTGAGATGTATAGTATTAATGTAATACTCGATCTGTGAGTTAAAGTAACCACTGTTCGGGACATCATCATCATCCATGTGCACTGTCTGGCATAGGCGTTCATGTCTGTCTACAGATCTCAGTCCTCGGTGTTCTGGAGCAAGTCTATTGATGATATTCCTCCATGCCACTGTCTGAGACCATCCAGCATCTTGTACATCACATATAACAGGTGATGACTTTATGGGAGGTCATGACCAACTCTCTCTCTTAAATCTCCTCACATTCCTCATTCTATATCACATATTTCATAACTCTGCATCAATGTGCATCAGGTTTCATAGACAATTCCAAGAAAATTCTGATACCAATTTTTAAAATGAGACTGGGCTGAGTCAGAAAAAATAACCCTGCCTCTCCTGGGGACTGAACTTGCACTAATGTCTTGACAGGCAAGCATACCAATCATTATGTCCGTGTGGTACCTTTAATCATTAAACAGGGTAAATAATCAACATAATAGTTCTCATGTCAAACAAGTATTACCAAGATGTCAACGTCTTGAGAATCCATGTAATCTGAGACTTGGATCTGTTCAACGTGGGCCATCCAGCTTTTTAACCGTGGCAGTGTTTTGACTCGTCCTTTGGCAGATGGTAGGATCGATACCTCATCAGTGTCATCCTCTGCAGATATAAATAGCAATTGCACTAACATATTAGGACAACAAATATCACTCTCGTGGTATAAAACAGGACTTTTCCCACGACTTGAGGTGAACTGGGTATTTGGTGCTTGTTCTGTATTTTTAATAAACCGACCGACACTCGGTGAGTGGCGTGGTCGACAGCATGCCAGCTGCTTCAACTTCCCAGAACATTTCCTGGTGCCCATTTTAGGCGGGGCCAACCTGGCAGTGAGAAAGAGGACAGGACATACACTTGTGCAATGGCCTGGGCATAAACAGTAGCAGAGTAAACACAAGGTCTGTGCATGTACTGTAGGTGTGTAAGAGATAGGACTGGGCACAGATAGTGTAACGGATAGTACTGGGTATATGCTGTAGAAGTAAGAGATAGTACTGGGTATATGCTGTAGAAGTAAGAGATAGTACTGGGTATATGCTGTAGAAGTAAGAGATAGTACTGGGTATATGCTGTAGAAGTAAGAGATAGTACTGGGTATATTGTAGAAGTAAGAGATAGTACTGGGTATATGCTGTAGAAGTAAGAGATAGTACTGGGTATATTGTAGAAGAGATAGTACTGGGTATATGCTGTAGAAGTAAGAGATAGTACTGGGTATATGCTGTAGAAGAGATAGTACTGGGTATATTGTAGAAGTAAGAGATAGTACTGGGTATATTGTAGAAGTAAGAGATAGTACTGGGTATATTGTAGAAGTAAGAGATAGTACTGGGTATATTGTAGAAGTAAGAGATAGTACTGGGTATATTGTAGAAGTAAAAGATAGTACTGGGTATATTGTAGAAGTAAGAGATAGTACTGGGTATATTGTAGAAGTAAGAGATAGTACTGGGTATATTGTAGAAGTAAGAGATAGTACTGGGTATATGCTGTAGAAGTAAAAGATAGTACTGGGTATATTGTAGAAGTAAGAGATAGTACTGGGTATATTGTAGAAGTAAGAGATAGTACTGGGTATATTGTAGAAGTAAGAGATAGTACTGGGTATATTGTAGAAGTAAGAGATAGTACTGGGTATATTGTAGAAGTAAGAGATAGTACTGGGTATATTGTAGAAGTAAGAGACAGTACTGGGTATATTCTGTAGAAGAGATAGTACTGGGTATATTGTAGAAGTAAGAGATAGTACTGGGTATATGCTGTAGAAGTAAGAGATAATACTGGGTATATTGTAGAAGTAAGAGATAATACTGGGTATATTGTAGAAGTAAGAGATAGTACTGGGTATATGCTGTAGAAGTAAGAGATAGTACTGGGTATATTGTAGAAGTAAGAGATAGTACTGGGTATATTGTAGAAGTAAAAGATAGTACTGGGTATATTGTAGAAGTAAGAGATAGTACTGGGTATATGCTGTAGAAGTAAGAGATAGTACTGGGCATTTACTGTAGAAAGAAGAGACAGTACTGGGCATATAAAGTAGCAGAGGTAGAGATAGGACAGGGCAGACACTACAACAGAGATTAAGTTATAGGACAGGTCAGACAATACAACAGAGATGTAAGATATAGGACAGGACAGACACTACAACAAAGATATCATCTTTCAATGACGTAAAGAAAACAAAGCAATTATGGATAAAAACGTGACACAGAGAACTCTTTCTCCTACCTGGGATTCCTACGAGGTTTCCACTGTGTGTTAGCGTCCAGCAAGGACCCCAGCCAACTCTAAAAGACCGACCCATGAAGCAAGCAGCATCTATGAGTGGCTGTTGGTTTCTGTACAGGAGAGAATCCTTCACATGGAGAATCCCATGCCGCACTCGTGTACCAACAATACGCGGTGGCACATCCTTTGGCTGCATCCCACTCGGAATCAACTTATGTTCCATGACAGGAGGATGAAGGAATGTTTGCGGTACTGGACGAAGTATGTCTCTGGCTGAGCCAACATCAAATAAACCTGAGAAGAATATATGAAGTTAAGATCTAAACACAGTCTATACTTATTAACAGCTTCATTCCTATTTTGATATCTTTATTTTATTGGCTACTAAATAAATTCAACAGGTAAATAATTTTTGTCGCTAGTTGCAATAACAATTTAGAGAAGTAATTCTTAAATTGGTACAGAATATGTTAGATGGGAATTGAATTCTTTTTTACGGATGCATCCTTCCTTGATTTTTCTTATGAAATGAAAGGATACAAAGTCAATTCCAAATGTTTGCTTCCTTGTATTCAAGACACCCTGTGATATGAAAATAAAGCTCAGCAAGATCTACTCTATAGGCAAATGGAACAACCTTAGATAAGTGTAACAAAAGCCTACAAGATTTGCAGATGACAGTGTAACTCATGCAGGAAACAAGAATGCAGATATAGGCTGATTCCAAGCTGATTCTTAAGTCTATACAGGTGAAGGCGGTTATTGCAGCTTTCCACTCATTGGAGAACAAATTGTACACGCATGTTATGATTGTGACTGATTCACCAAGCATTCTGTCAAGGGTGAAGACTGGTATACTTCATGCTAAATGGCTTGCAACAATGCAGAGGTCACAGGTTGTCATAATTTGCTAGATCTTTTCTCTGGTTGGAAATGAACAGGCAGGCAGATTGGCTGGTGCTGCATCAGTGAGGAGTGGTTTGATGCATGATAAGGCAGATGTAGGGAAGGCGCTCTGGGAGCGCACAAACAATGCAGAAGAACAGACTATCATGGTCTAGAGAGAATTTGACAGCAGGGAGTGGTCAGAGGATCTGGCTGACAGTCATCACTCAGAGGTAAAGTAAAGCGACTGACATATAATCATATTGTAACGGGCACCATTAGTATTGGAACTCTACACTGGCTGTTGAAGATGATTGAGCTCTTATGGGAATGTGTCGGTTCTTGACTCAACTCAAGCAGATGAAAAAAGACTTGTGATCCTTAGATGTGAATCTTAATCTCAAGTTATTTGATCTTCCTAAACTATGCTACAGATATGGAGGATTTATTTACTGGCTTTGAGTGTATGTAACCAGGACCCACTAGGGAAGCAAAAAATATAATGCTGTAGCCTACCAAGCATGTCAATGAGGCAACTAAGGAAGGTTGGGATGAGACTGACTACCTCATCTTGAACAAACCTTAAAGGTTTTTGCATCAGGTGATTAAGTGCCTATGCCCCATTGAGAGACAAAAGGCTGGAACAGAGGAAGAAGTTACTGATTTATACCAAACAAACAAAAAAGTGGCATGATTAGGTTTATGACAAAACCATAAGCACTTAGTATCCCGCAGCAGATACTGGAGTAGTAGACACCTTGCAGTCTTGACAGACAAAAGTATGCGAGTGGAATGTGGCCAATATTCCATCACAATGTCTGGGCAGAGCTTCAGAGATCATGTGATGCCCAAACGACATGACCCCTCCCTCGGCCTAGTCTTGTGTATTCCAGAGGAATGGGTAACCAATACGTCTGGCACAAGGTAGGCTGCAGACGCTGGCGGCTCAGCGTCAATCCACCGAGACCTCACCACCACGAGCCGGTGGCGAGTTATGGCCAGACCCTGACACCCAAGGGACCCGGCTTAGAGGCGTTCAGCCATGTCCCACAGGTGAGGGCCTTGTACGTGCCCGGACCATGAGGGCGCGCACATCTGTCAATCACAAGTGTCCGGGCCTGTGTAAAGCGTGCACTATCGTCAGACTCCCCACCTGACTTATAGCGGTCCCCGCGACCAACGGGAATAGGCCCGCCATAGCTACCGCAGGAGATATTGCCTGTCTATTTCCAAGCAAATCTCCCATACTTCCACTGTGCGGATCTCGCGACCAGCGAGAATAGGCCCGCCGGAGATTATGCTCGTCTGCTGCGAACAAATCTCTACCGAGAGACTGAATAAGTAAAGAAACGATAAGTATACTTATAAGTATATACAATAAGTATATATATATATATAAGTATATAAAGATACTGGAGTATATAAATAACTACCCGTGTCCTGTTGCATGCTGGTAGAATGCATCACCATCATCATGTATCCTGCCAGATAACACTGACCTTCACCTTCCTCCCCAGATCTCAGTCCATGGTGTTCTGGACCAATTCTGCTGATATTCTTCTTCTATGTCACCATCTCAGTCCGTCCAGCATCATTTCTTGGTCTGCCTCTTCTCTCACTGATCTTTTCAGTCATCATGATGTTTTCCGATGCCTCTCTTCTTATCATTTGACCCAAGTGGTTGAATACACATCTGACATATCAATACAGTTCACATTTCAGATTGTAATTTTATGCTTCCTTAGTATGTGCACAGACACCTATTTGCATTATAATTTTACAGAAATCTCCATGATTGCTCATAATAGTGAAGATATGTCCTTATAGAAATTGCCCAGTGTATGAAGATCTGGTAAGAAATATGAAATATCACAGTCGAGATCTGGAACTACTGAACACAGAAGCTAGATTTCATACTTATGTCAAACATCTTTTTATTTTCAGGAGGCAGTTCCAGAATTCAATATGGTCTGAAAAAGCTACCCTTAACCCAGTTCCACAAATTCTAAGTACCAAAAATTTATACTGTTTCAGTTGTCATGGCTCAGTGGCTAAGGTGATGGATGTGAAATTCACTGGGATTTTCCCGCATAAATTTGAACTCTTCCAACAATGAAACATTTTGTTAATTTTATGCATGTATATATGTATTATATTTGTCTCATAACATGTTATTCTGTATCATGTGTATGTTCAGTGTTGATATGTTTACTGCTACATGCATTTAATATGCATAATACGGAACATATGCCGGTCTCCCTGGTCGAGGATTTAGCAGATTTTTCCGTAACCCCAAATACTCTCGCGGTTGACGTGAGTGCACGAGAATTGGAAGCGGTTCGAGCCGCGCCAGTGACTTATGTGAGTATGGAGCCGGTCGCTCAGAAAGTCGTGGCGTGCTGATGAGCGTAATCAAGCCTAGGAATCAACATACAGCTGAAAGATGCTGATGTTGACAGCAATATCCTGAAACTGGATGGAAACGATGGGGGGGGGGGGGGGGGGGGGGGGGGAAGAGAAATACAGAGAACATATAATTGGTGCTGTATGAAAGATGAATGGCAAAATGTAAGACGTGCCTGCATGCCCAATTTGTGACCCTTTGAAAATAAAGTTTGTTCACTTCCTTTGGTCAATAAATGTCCAAATCTTCCTTAAGAATGACATTTCTTAAATGGCATACCAACTTACTTTCATCTCCATTAACATAATGTGTTATCTTTATCTACATACCAGACTTCAGAACAACTGGTTCGTATCCTTCCTTCTCATGTGACTCTCTATCTGAGAAAGCTGGTGACTGAGGCAAGGATAATGCTGCCGGGTGTTTGAAGGAGCCAAACAGGCCAGTGCTGGCTTTACTGCCAGATTTCTTCCACACAGACCTGATGTCTGCATCATAATAATCTACATCATCACCCACAATCTTTCTGTCTTTGCTTCTGGCAAAATCTAAAGATCAAAATGAAATTTATGCAAGTTAACTTTGTTTGTTATTAGAACTGACAGCATTTCATTCTAGACAAACCCGTAAGTTCTTAGCCTCTTTCAGCAGACAAAATATCTGATAGGTAACAAAATAGTAGCTTAACAATATTTTTGTGTGACGTTTGCACACTCAAGGAAAGTAATGATTATGTTTAAGTAACTACAGGTAAGTTTGTTATTTACTAACAGAACACAATTAACACACTTTCAAATCTGTAAGTTATCAATCTCTCATCTTCTTCTCTTTCTTTCTTGGTAAATTGCAGTTACTGTGCTCGCAAGTCCTAATTTGTCACTTGTAAATATAAGCTGGGCGTTTTTGAAAGCACCAAAAGAAAATAAAAGAAAGTTAATTTCATTAATCAAATAAACAAGTAAATTGCAATTTCAGTGAGATAAAAATCATTTCTAAACAAATGAAACACAAAAGTTGTAAAAAAGAACAGCTCAGATTTCATTTTTAAACAATAAATTCTATTCTGGTTATGTTGACACAAAAAGTTGCATAAAAGTAGTTTTAATGATTTTATTTTTGAAAAAAAGGTTCTGTTCTGGTTGTCTTGACACTGGTAGTTATCATTTTCTTCCTGTCAGACCATTTGTTCTGTCCAAGAGAGTACAACTCTCCAAGCGTATTTGCAATGGTGTTTTTTTTTTCTTCTTTCTTTTGAGCCCATTCAATTGGATATCACAGTTCTAGAGTTCAGTGCATTCAGATTATCGCTACTGGGCTGTAGACATGTCTACAGCTGCTCCAACCTCTTCCATAATGAATAAATTAGCCAACAGCAACTAACTGCTCTAGTTCAGTGCTGACTGAGAAGTCTATTTATGTCGATTCATTTAGTCAATAGTCTTTGTTTTGGCCCAACTCTTTTAAAACATTCAAAATATTGGTCCCATCTATTTATTGGCCGACTGGTCCTGACCTAATGACCCCACAATGACCAACCCCCTGAACTTTCTACACACATTATTACTGATTCTCCTACACTCAACATATATTTTGCTTCTATGCATACAGCTTTGTACAGTCTAATGATTACGCTAGTTTCATGCCATTTTCCTATGGGAGACACTTTGCTACAAATATGTTATTCAATAGCCATCTAAACCATATCAATCCCTGGCATGCATCACGGTGTGGGTAATGTTCAGACCCTTCTCTTTAAGCCACTTGTGCATTTGAACACCAGGACAAATCTACTACAGCCATCTCCGACAGTTACTCACACTTTATAGACTTGAACCAACATAAAAATGACATTGGGTTGCCAAGAGTAAGACAACTCCGTGGTAATTCAGCCAATAAAGAGAGGGCTTCAAATGAAAACCTTAAATGTTTTTCGACTCTTTAAGTTGATTCTTTGAAGTGGAAATCACTTGGGGCTAGGTCTGACGAGTATGGGGGGAATGAGGTACACACTGAAAGTGGAGGTCTTCGATGGTTTCAACCGTTGCACGGGCAGTATGGATTCGAACATTGTCATGTTGCAAAAGGACACCTTTACTCAGTAGTCCACGCCGTTTGGATCTGATTGCGGGTCAAAACTTCCTACTCCACACATACCCCTGCTGGACTAACAGGCATGCATCAACATACTGGATCTTCATTCGCCAATGAATTTCTAAAGGTTTCAATCCTTCACTGATAAAAGAACAGATAACAGAACGCTGCTCCTCTTTGGTGCATGTCAAAAGTGGGATGGCCATCTTTAAACTGTCCTTATATCATCACTGTGTTTGTCTGCTCTGTGATATCACGTGCTTAACCCTCTTGACATTCTTACAGACAATAGCATGGTCACTGTAATTTGTTTCACACTTTCAAGGATCTAATTTGAAGCCCCCTGTATAAAATAGAGACTATACCTTCCTATTTGACTATTTGTCTCACTGATTAGTTTTCTTACTCCTCACCTTAACAATCACTTTTATTTCTGGCTACATACCTTGGGGTTATTATTTATCTTTCAATTTTATTTGTATGTATATTCACAGGAAATACGAGTCCACTCAATGCCAAAGAAACAACATATACAAAATTTCAACGAAGTCACAATTATCTTCATTAGATACCACACACACACACAAATACAACTTGTGGCTTATTCAATGTAAGCCATGCAATGTTTATATCAAGTTAGCAATTCTGGTGACCTATGAGCTTATGTCTATTACCACTTTCAATCATACTGAAATCCTTCACTACATTGAATTATTTGTTATTTTTTGATTCCTTGCTTAGGTCACTGGAAGTGTCAAGATTGAAATATACACACAGCAATGGCTAAAGTTGATGAAGACAAAAGAGATCTGACAGAAATGTATTTCAACATTTCTTTCTTTCATTTTGACAGAATACGTTAGAATTTTAACACAGATATATTAGCACAACCAGAGCCTTCAAAGGTGCATTACTGAGAAACGATAACAGACAATCTTCAATTAAGTCAATTTAAAAAGTAATTCAATTTATTACATAAAACAAGCATAAATGTAACAAGAAAACTGATTAAAACCAGATTCAACGTATAATTATAAAAATTAAAAAAAAGACGGCACATAAAGAATGTCTACATTTTATTTGTGAAATACAGACTACAACATTAGTGTCAAACAACCTCCATAGATTCACAAAGAATAAAATTAACAATTTTCTGATAAAATACAATGCCGATTTGTTTTCTGTTCACCACATCAGCAGAACTATTTCTTGCGTTACCTATCTCTATCAAATGTTTCTTTTTCATTTCTTGAAAAAGGAGAGTCTGGCATATGAGACTACGACCTCCAGCATGAGAATGGAGGTGGAGGCAGTAACAGCGGCATTCCGGTGGCTAGAGGAGACCACTGCAACACACGTATTCATTACGGATTCAAAGAGTATGCTTAGCAAGGTGGAGAAAGGAATGTTTCGCGTGGAATGGCTCTCGTCGCTTCAGAGGTCAGGGTTGTGAGAATTGTATGGATATTTTGCCCTGGCCATGCGGTTGTATGAGGGAATGAACAGGCTGATAGGCTAGCAGTGAGGGCACTTCTTGGTGGTAGTTTGCCTATGGACAAGGGGCAGGTGGTCGTGCGCTTGTGGGACCAGGTGGAGATGGCGGAGGAACAGACTGAGAATCCATATGTGGAAAGAATGAGATTGTGGGGGATCGGCAGGGGTTCTGGAAGAATATCAAAACAGAGGGAAGACCAGGAGAACTTTTAATCAGATAGCGGTGGGAACGATTAGTAGTATGACTCTTCGCTGGCTGTTGAATGAGGGGATGGAGCACGTATGGGAATGTCCTGAGTGCAGTGATGTCAGTTCTTAACTCAACTCAACTTTTCATTTCTTGTCAATTGCCCACGCCTGGAAGTTTCTTTGATGCAAGCAATGCCCATCTATATTTACAACCGTGACATAGGATGGTTATTTAGGACAAGTTGAGGTTTAATCAATAGATGTTTCCATTTTTCTCTACCTCCGCTGTTGCCCCTGTGTATGACATTCAATTCTATTAGATTTAGTTCTACACCTTTTCTATCTTCAGTGTGGATACCTTCTTGGCCTTGCACCTACATTTTTAAAGTATGCACCTTCTTTGTCTCTCAGTCCAGATTCATTCATCAACTTAGCCGAACCATCTCAGTCTGATAGTCATCATCAATGCTGATAACAGAGTCCGATCAAGTTGAATGAAATTCATGTTCTGACATTTCTTATTTATTCATATAAAAACAATAAACATTCTTTTTGCTGTGGTATTTGTAATAACAAACTGAAATGTGACTAACATGCTCAGCAATAGTATCACAAATCTCAAACCTAAGTTTTAGTTATATTATCACAAGTCAGAACCTAAATTCAGATATGGTATCACAAATCTAAAGCCAAAGGTGTACCTATATTATCTAAGTTTCATTCTATATTTCAGCCATGGTATCACAAATCTAAAGTTTTACCTATAGAATCTAGTCTAGTTTCAAGTCTATATTTCAGCTATATCACAAACCTAAAGCCATAGTTTTATCTATATTATCACAAGTTAAGGCTAAGTTCAGCAATGGTATCACAAGTTAAATTCTAAGTTTAAGCTATGTTGTTACTGCAGATCCAACCAAATATTTTAGTACCTAAACATTATAATATCATAGGTTAAAAATCTAAGTTTCATCTGTACAACTATTCTCAAAACCAAATGCTTTGCACTGCCCAGCCCCACCTCAAAGCTTACCAAATAATATGATGTGCCCACCCAATTCTGTTAGTATGCAAGATTACTGATATCACAGATTTAAAACAAGTTTTGGTTACACCGCAATCCAGAAATCAGAGCCACTGGTACCTTCAAAGCCTTGCAGCCCCTCTCCAAAGAAGGATGCCTTCATGCCCTGAATATTCTTGGCACTGATTCCCATTGTCGTAGCCAGATATTTGGAGTCCATGCCTGAATCTGCAATAGTAAATGGGGAAGATATTGAATGCTGGTCACTATTTTTGTCAAATAAAACAAACTGCAGAGAAACAAGGAATATACATTCTACATACAAAGTTCAGAATAAGTGAAGAAGCATTTTTGTTTTGTTCTGATGATCGCTCGTTTTGAACTCAAACATAGTTCATATACGAGCTACTACAACTAATGCACTGGGTTGATTTTTGCGTATGGATTAGCTTTCCCTATTACCAGTGTCCCTCGCCATCAAGCAAACCCACTCCAACTTCTGAGGTACCTGTCATTTATGTACCCAAGTCAAGGATGAGAAGTCAACATTTTAGTCCAACTGACCGCTACCTTGGCATCTGGACATGAGAACTTCAAGAGCATGTGCTCTTACCTATTTGACCAAGCTGACCTCCATGCAGCCTGTGTTGTGCTATTATTTTATATTTGTTATATCATGTGAAATCAAAATGAAATTAACCAATTCTTTCATGGATTAAAACATAGTTAAATTAGTAGTATCATCGTGTGCCATGACAATAAATACGTGTGATCATGTTTCACCATCTCACATGATCACCAGCGCCGTGGGTCAGCTGTGTTGTTGTCTTCATTATCCCATGTGGTCAAGCCATCTAGATATTTACCTCTACATGTCAGCTGTGGTTGTCTTCATTATCCCATGTGGCCAAGCCATCTAGATATTTACCTCTACATGTCAGCTGTGTTTTTGTCTTCATTATCCCATGTGGTCAAGCCATCTAGATATTTACCTCTACATGTCAGCTGTGGTTGTCTTCATTATGCCATGTGGCCAAGCCACCTAGATATTTACCTCTACATGTCAACTGTGGTTGTCTTCATTATGCCAAGTGGTCCAGCCACCTAGATATTTACCTCTACATGTCAGCTGTGTTTTTGTCCTCATTATCCCATGTGGCCAGCCATCTAGATATTTACCTCTACATGTCAGCTGTGTTTTTGTCTTCATTATGCCATGTGGTCCAGCCAGCTAGATATTTACCTCTACATGTCAGCTGTGTTTTTGTCTTCATTATGACATGTGGTCAAGCCATCTAGATATTTACCTCTACATGTCAGCTGTCACCAAGTTCACTTCTCATAACATGCCCAACAAATCTTGACTGTTTACGTCTAATTTCTCTAATCAGTGTACGTATTTAGAAGACACCAGGAACAGGTAACTTATAAATATAAATAGAATAATCTTTCCAATGATACTAAACTAATGTAAAGTAAGTACCTTCATCGTCAAACCCTGCGAGGCGTCTCTTCAGACTGACATTCATGGATTCAGACATGTCAAGACTATTGTCGTCGTCCAACATGTTGTCATCTTCCTCACCCTGGATCATATCTTGATCATCCTGCTGGAGGTCACTCTGATAAGATAGAAGACAAATATACACTGTTTAAACAGTACTCACACACCTCACCTGGATAAAGCTAAGGATGATTTTCTTTAAGGGTCACTTTCTTTGAAATTTCTTTAAGTGGTTAAGTCTTCTCCCATACATAGATCAAACAAGGAGAATCTTAGCACGGCGCAAAAACTCCACAGACTGACAAGGACCCAGACATGTCATGCCATAAATATTATGTCTGTGGGTAAGTTCTTGTTATTTAAAAGAAATAATCATAAATTAGGGGCAATGAAAATAATGATGTTGATCTTAATACTTAACCTGAAGTGAACTGCTGTTTATTTAAACATATGCAGCTTGAAGATGTACAAAGGAGTAGAAAGTAAGAAAGGTTTGAACAACATAACACTAGCATTGTAAAGGCAGCATTCATCTTTATCATAAATACAAAAAAAAACACCTCCAGATCTTACATACAAAAAGAATTTAAGCCTGCAGATACACCAACCAAACACATAGAATCTTAACCTGCAGAGATAGTTGATCTTCTTTCAACAGTGAACCTTGACCCTTTCTGAGTTGTCCTTTCTGCTTTGCCAAAATATTTTGCTGCTGAACAGTAAGTTTCTGGGTGGAAAAAAAAAACAAAAGAAAATTGTAACATTCTCATCAATGAACATTACGGTATCATCATCTTGCATATACCTTTAACACTGTTACTTTACACGGAACACCACAACAGCCAATGAATATTTGCAAGTTTCACTACATTGTACTAAGGACAGAATAAGAGCTGAATTATTGTGCCAAAATCACCACCTTGAACATACTTCAAATAGGCCAAGGGTAGAATTTAGACATTTCTTATAAGGTTCACTTTTGCCTACCTAAAGAGTCACCTGCGTGTTACCAGGGGCCCATAATGGAAGCAAGAAATAGTAAGCCTTTAATTTGCCATGCAGGTCGTAAGAAGTGACTAAGCATGGTTAGCATGAGACTGGGCACCCCATTTGTAGAAAAACTTGAGCTTCAAAATCCAACAAGTCTACAAAGGGCGTGGCAGCAGTTAGCCGTGGGCATATACTCCGCTGGGAGATGGAAGGCAAAAGGCCAAAAGAGTGACTCAGATTCAATCTTCAGTACTGATCAAGAAATGATCAGATGAGGAAACTGATTGTTCTCATTTCATTATGCGTTGACCTAGTATATGTGAAACTACAACACACAGCCATTGGATTTCCTTCACTGCACCTTTGTCTACCCAATTTTCTTCATGCCTATCTCAGATTCAGTTGGCTTTTCAATGAAAAGATACCATAAATGTACATAATCTTTATGTTAAAAAACATACAAGCTTCAGTTACTTTTGCCCAAGCAAGCTGGTTTTCTAGCCCACCATGTCTTTAATCTGATTTTACCAGTTGCCATTTCCACCGTGAATTCAGTTTCTTTCAAAGTAATTCACTAGAACAAATTAATAGTGACGCTGAAAAAACCTGGGACTGTAGCTTGTTATATCCCACGGTGGGTTTCTACCCCACAACACTCTTCCCCAGTTGTTTCTGTAACTGCTATCTTAGACAATCAGCTATTTCCTTGTGACTCATACAGCTATTTTAAAGCAGCTGGGCGTCTGGAAGAATTAAACAGAAATCTAAGCCAGGCAATTTACCTCCAGGCAACAACATATTATTCAAATTATGAGCAAGGCATTTTTACAGTCCACAATTTCACTAAATAAAATTGTTTTTAAAATGAAAATGTAAAGGTCGCTTGAAACATCATGAAATTTTGGAGAGAACAATAAAAAAGTGGTATAAGCCCGGGAAGAAAGGAAGAGAACGGCCAAAGAAAAGATGGGCGCAGGGTGTGGCAGATGATCTCCAGATGGGTGTATCGGACGGGGGACATCTTGCTTTTGGCCGAGAAGTTTTTCGGAATGTTGTTAAGGGAGCAAGGTTCTACAAAGGACATGCTACTGAATGAATGAAAGGCCTAGCCCGGCATGTTTAGACTAATGCCCGGATGTGGCCCATCTTGTAATTAAAATTGTATCTAGGCAGACAAGACAAATCTGTAACGATGCCTTAGTGTAATGCTATTTTAAATGTTATAAAAATTCTAGAGTAAGAAGATATCTTTAGACTATGGTCTAGATGAGACAATACTTTATTACGTAATTTTATAAAGCTGTTGTATAGAGTAAAATGATAAAGCTGTTGTATAGAGTAAAATGAAACAAAGGATCCACATCTGAAGAAGCTAATTCAATGGGGAGTGAGCAGATAGACTACACTAACATTTAGGAGAAAATACAGGTTGGTGTTTAATCCGGCTGCCATTGGTACCACAGGCATGGGAACTCTTCGTTGGCTACTGAAGAAGGGGATTGAGAACATGTGGGAAATAACCCAAGCGCAATTATGTTGATTCTTGATTTCATATGTTAAGACTAGACAATATTTTATGTGATCAATATTTCATCTGGGGTAACAAGATATCCTTAGTGTAAGGTCTGATGAGACATTATTTTATAACGTAATGAACATTTCATCGTGGCTAACAAGATATCGTTAATCTGAGGTCTGATGAGACTATTATTTTATAACGTAATCAACATTTTACCTGGACTAACAAGACATCTATAGACTAAGGTACAGACAAGACTATCTTACAACATAATCAATATTATTCCTGGACTAACAAGATATCTTTAGACTAAGGTACAGACAAGACTATCTTACGACATAATCAACATTTTACCTGGACTAACAAGACTTCTTTAGACTGAGTAGCAGCCAGAAGCTCTTTCTGCTGTTCGGAGAGCTCATCCTCATCTGAATCGTCAAGAAGGCCATACTTGGAAAAATGGTTAACCTAAGGAAAAACACATCAAGGGGTCTTAACTTATTCATCATATCACATAACATGAATTACATAGCCCTGTTTCGATAAACTTCTGCATCTGATTTTGAGTGTTATTTTTGTCACATGTGCCTTCCCCAGCTGTTTACGACATGCAGCCAGATGCTGAGCAACATCTCTGAGACTGCATACTTCACACTGTGTGGCAAACTGGTCAGGCTGCGTGCCCCTCACCCTCAAGGTCATGGGTTTATTTTCAGAAGTAAAATTTTATTTTCAAAGATCCACGTGGGCCACTACTGAAGTTACAGAGTTCATGCTCTATGCGATACTTCCTGCAGGCTGTCCTGTGGAAAGGGGCCGAGCTAGATGGGATTAAACCCAGTACAATGAACTCAATCCTTCTAAATTTGAATTTAATTAGTTTTAACACTTCAAACTATCTTAGTTAAAAGCATATATCATCCTCATCGCGTGTCATGCAGATAAGATGGATGAGCATGGTTTATTACTTCACATGGCTGCCAGTCTTGGATCTGGTCTGTGTTCTTGTTTGATTATGCCATTTAATGAAGCCATCCATGTATGTGTCGCTTTATTTTCTACTTTTCATTTCAAGTTTGTCACAGCCTATACTATATATGCTGAAAAATCTGGCCTATTCAGTGTAATTGAAAACCACACACACACCCACAATATTCTGATGAGACCCCCCAAGCATCATCATCAGTACAGAGCACAATGTAGAGACCTCAAGCTTCATTACCAGCACAGAACAGTGTAGAGACCCCAAGCATTGAACAAAGTGTAGAGACCCCAAGCATTGTCACCAGCATAGAACAAAGTGTAGAGACCCCACGCAACACTATCATCAGCACAGAGTATGGTTTCAGCTTTAACCCAGCAGTAAATTATTTGCAGAATGTTTGTTTTATGCGCATACTCACTTTGAACTCAAGTGTAGTTCATACACACTATTTCTAGTAGTGCTGGGCTGAATTTTCATTGTGGATTAGCTTTCCCTATATCCACTACAATTTCAGAGGTACATGTAATTTACGTCCCAAAGTCAAGGACGATAGGTCAACATTTTAGTCCAACTGTCCGGTGTAGGGGCTGAACCCCATACCTCGGCACCAACACACAGAATGTTTAAGAACACGCATTTTTATCCACTCAGCCATGCTGACCTATATCTGTAGAATTTCACTCTCAACACAGCTCCACTGAAAGACTCTCAGTCCTAAGCCAGTTCTCATGCACTTTCATGCCTAGAGCTTTGTAATGACCTGTATCCACCGTTTGTCTTGGTTGACCACTACATCTTTCAGGAACCATGCCTTCCATTTCTTTCCTGTCTAAACCATGTGATGTTTAATACGGCCAAAAACTACATCAGTTTCTGAGTGTATTGCATACAATTAATAATTAAGTCCAATACCATGAATAAATGTACGTATTCCACATGCCACAATATAAGACATGGAGATCTACTTACTGAAGATACTTGAGTACAGAAACCAGAAGAAAAGGAAAAGAGAATCAATTCATGTATTCCACATGTCACAATATAAGACATGGAGGTCAACTTACTGAAGATACTTGAGTACAGAAGCCAGAAGAAAAGGAAAAACAAATCAATTCACATATTCCACATGTCACAATATAAGACATGGTCTACTTACTGAAGATACTTGAGTACAGAAACCAGGAGAAAAGGAAAAACAAATCAATTCACATATTCCACATGTCACAATATAAGACACGGTCTACTTACTGAAGATACTTGAGTACAGAAACCAGAAGAAAAGGAAAAGAGAATCAATTCGTGTATTCCAAATGTCAAAATTGTCTTTTATGTCTCTTGGTGAAACTCACTCCAAGAGGCAGAATCACACATCTATTTAGATAGCAATGTGGATACAGATGGAGATACACAGAGTTTCTGTACTCCATATGTTCCAATGGGATAGGGGAGTCTACTAATACAGGAAGTTGAATACAAAATCCTGGGACAACGAAAGAGAATGTCAAGGAAACAACTGCATCACACAGACATAAAAGAACATTCAGGTTAAGATTTATGCAGAGGTGAAATTAACTCCTGAAAACAGATAATCGTGGTACAAATGCACTAGAAGAGGTAGCACATGTATAGACTTATGTTGGAGTTGAAAGCGTGCGAAAGGAAAAAAAAAATGATCAGATATCTTCAACATTCGTATAAGAACTCACTCCTCTAATGATTACAAACATCCCTTACATGGTTTCATTACAGAATATAACAGGTATCCCATAATTTCCACTTACCTGGAACACCCATGACCCAGTTTCTGGCCGATAATCAATGAACTTGCCGCCAATCTTGGCTGTGGTTTCCTCAAGTTTCTTGGTGTAGTTTATCACTTTTAGCCTCTCAGGGCTCTGAAAATATGACAAGCGAAACCACAATATAACAGCCAAACTCAACAATGTATACATAATAGGTTAGTTCAACAACTTTACTTTGTGGTGAAGCAGCAGTTTGTGAATGAATTTGGGTAACAATGCAGACTATGTAGGAGGGATCAAATAAATATCTATCAAATAAGAAGAAATAAATCAAGAGACGCCTTTATAAATGCTAGGGAATATATGGAAATAAAAAGTAATGAAAAGAAAAGACGAAGAACCTTTTAAGTCATGGCCTACGTTTCCACTTGCTACTGCAGCATAAATATATGTAGCATCATCGTTAGTTAGTCATTAGTCGCGGTTCCAACTTCACGGCAAACGGTCACCCCATTATGCTCCGTTCCTGTGCCAGTGAGTATCACTCAATTCCCCATGTGAAAAATGGAACAGACAGGAGTTTCCACAAACCAACAGCCTGCACATATATATTATGCATAATGTCGTTGCCAGAATGCCAACCTGGAAGCTTAGATAAGACAAAAAACGAAAAAATCCCTGCCATGAGGTTTCAAACATGGCCACCAGGCAAATGTGCCAGACGCTGCCCTATCACAGCCCCCCCCCCCCCCCCCCCCCATCCTGTTTCAGGATATTGCGGTCAACATCAGCATCTTTCAGCAGTATGTTGATTGCTAGGCTAGATTACACTCAGCACGCCACAACTTTCTGAGCGACCGGCTCCATAAACAATTAAAGAGAGGCTCCATAAGTCACTGGAGCGACTCAAACTGCTTCCAATTCTCGTGCGCTCACGTCAACCACAAGAGCATTCGGGGTTACGGAGAAAGCCGCTAACCCCTCGGCCAGGGCGACCGGCCCTCACTATTTGGTCAAGATAAATTATAAATTATTGGTTTTTAATAATCTTATGAAGCTAACATACAAAACAGATGAAACAATGGCCACATTGTTTACAGGACTGTGATAGTCAAGGCATAACTGCCTAACAAAAATATAAATCAACAAACAAAAACACCAAACACATAAACTCTAGCAAATAGTAAACCTTGATTGGGCTTCTGGTAGATTTGTCAGAGGGCCATACACATTCCAGAGTGATCTCAGCCTTCTTGTTTAAGCCCTGACCAAGCGGAGGCTTACTCTTGTCATCTGGATATACCACAACCTCTCGACGGCGGAAGTGAACTGTGCAGTCACAGAGATTACATGAAATTATTATTACATTGCAGCCATCATGTGAGATTAAACAATAGAAGACAAGTTCAAGTCAGAAAAACATGTTTGCATTCAATTATTACATGAAATATTACAGCACTCATCTGCTGCAAGTCAAAACAGACAATTTTTAACAATGAGTGTTCGCTCTCTCAAAGGGCTTAAAGGAACAACTACATTGCACAATATCTTTCCCATCTAGCCAGGCACTCTACAGCAACAACTAACCGCCTGCTGAAAGTCTAGCACAGAGCATAAACTCCCCAGCTCTGGCCACAACCTGCAAGGGTCTTTTTAAAATTACACTCGTGAATTAAATAACGGAGCTATTCAATATTTAATTGGGAATAGAAATGCAAAAATAAATGTTTCAGCAACAATTAAAATTCTCCAGAAATCACACAACTTACGTGAATTAACTAGATAAATCCTTCAATTTGAAACATACACATATTCGCACAGTAATGTCAATTATCTACCACAGTAATTTTAAGCTGACTAAAATGTCTTTCTGTTTGCACAATTCTGGCTTGCGTTGATTGATCATAATTGCTTCTGCAAACTTTAACAAGCGAGTAATTACCGTGGTAGATAATTGACATTACTGTGCGAATATGTGTATATTTCAACTTGAAGGATTTATCTAGTTAATTCACGTAAGTTGTGTGATTTCTGCAGTATGTACCTGACGAGATGCAGCGAAATATGCCAGGCAATAAATCGTGCAATCTATTGTTTGTGTCTTCGTTATTCAAATTCACTACAGGAAAACATTGTTTTGAATTAAAATTCTAGTTATTTGTATGACATTTACAGGATGCTGCAATCAACTCCAGCATTTTTAGCTGTTTGTGATTAACTAATTTTTTGTTCAGTAGTTTGCCATTGCTTTCTGAACGACCAATGCTCATATCTTCAAAAATAAAGCAAGGCAGCCAGGTCTGCATCCAAATCATCTGCAGCAGATTTCAAACCCTCAACTGACTTTGCCAGGGAATTGTGAAACATGTTCAAAGCCCTTAAGTCAGACATTTCAATGGTAACTAGAATTCAAAACAACATCTTCTTCTTCTTCTTCAGCGTTCCGAGCCATTGAGGTTCTTTGCTGCAAATACAATCCGTCTCCATTCGTCTCTCTGGTGGACCTTCTCTTGCCAGTCGTTGATTCCAAGTGCTTGTAGGTCTGTAAATGTATTATCTCTTCACCGCCTTCTTTGTCTACCTCGGGGTCTACGGTCATTTATTTCCTGAGTGTAAGCGAGTTTTGTTTCCCTATTATCTTCCATTCTTTCTATATGCCCCAGCCATTGTAGTCTATTAGCCTTCATGATACCAGTGATTAGCGGGGACTTAAACAGATCATAAATGTCTTTGTTACTTCTTCTTTTCCACTCTCCACTTTGTGTATCCCTAATGGGTCCAGAGATGCGCCTTAAAATTTTGTTCTCAAAGGTTTGTAACAAGGCTTCGTCTCCTTTCGTTGTACTCCAGGTTTCAGAGCCATACAGCACAACTGGTCTGATCAGTGTTTTGTATATTGTGATTTTGGTTTTACGAGATAGCGCCTTTGATTTTAGTAGATGTTGTAGTGCATAGTATATCTTATTTCCAGAGTTGATTCTAGTTTGTATTTCTTCCCTTATGATGTTGGAGCAGTTGAAGATCGTACCCAGGTATTTGTATGTTTCCGTTCTTTTAATAGTCATATTATCTATTTGTATGTGGCCAGAGTTTCTAGCCATTCCGTCTCTTGAAATTACCATATATTCTGTCTTATCTTGGTTGATAACCAGCCCCATCTGTTGGGCTTTTTCCTTTAAGTGAGTCAATATTTCCAATGTCTTTTGTTCACTTTGCCCTATAATATCTATATCATCTGCATAACCAAGCAGCTTGGATGTTCCTCCAATATCACATTCCTCCTTTACCTTCCTTACAACTTTCTCTAGAGCCAGATTGAAGAGTAGCGGCGATAGTGCATCACCCTGTTTCAAGCCAGATGTTATTTGGAAGGGGTCTGATTTCCTGCCTTTATATGTTACTATATTATAAGTATCTTCCATGCATAGTCTGGTCATGTTGATTAACTTCCTTGGTATTCCAAATTCCTGCATAGCATTCCATAGACTATTCCTATGGACACTATCATAAGCCTTTTTAAAATCCACAAAAATGTTATGGAGATCTCTTTTATATTCCCAATGTTTCTCGGCTATTTGTCGTAAGATAAATATCTGATCTATTGTTGATCTGTTTTGTCTAAAACCCGCCTTGTAGTCACCTAATATGTCTTCTGAATATGGTTTTAGTCTATTTAGTAATACTGCGGATAGTATCTTATAGCTTGTGGACAGTAGTGATATTCCTCTATAATTTCCACATTGGAACTTGTCTCCTTTCTTAAAGATAGGTATCAATAATGACTCTTTCCAGTCATGGGGTAATTCTTCTGTCCTCCAGATTTTTATTATTAGTTCGTATAGCTTTAGATGTAATGCATGGCCACCTGCCTTTATAAATTCAGCAGCAATTCCATCAGTCCCAGTTGCCTTATTGTTTTTAAGTCGTGTGATTACATATAGGATTTCTTCAAATGTAGGTTCTTCAATTTGTGGTTCGCATGTTAGAACCTCTTCCTGTGAGAAAATGTTACTTGGAGCTTCACAATTTAGTAATTCAATAAAATATTCTTTCCATGTGTTGCACATTTCCTCATTGGTATTTATCATATTCCCATTTTTGTCTTTTAAACCATATGTGTTTTCTTGGTGCCCTCGTTTCATTGACTTCAGTTCTTTAAAAAATTTTCTGGATTCATTTTTCTGGTGATTAGTTTCCATATCTTTGATTATATTACTCATATATTCTCGCTTCTGCTGTCTGACTATTTTTGTAGCCTCTTTACATTCATTTCTATAATGCTCTTCCTTTTGGATGTTATTGATGTCATTTAACCATACATGTCTGGCATTCTTCTTCCTAATGACTGCTTCTTCACATTTTTGATTGAACCATCTGTTCTTTCTATGCGTGGTTAACACACCGAGACATTCTTCTGCGGTAGACTGAATTGTATTCTTGATGTTCAACCAAGTTTGGTCAATGCTTTCCTCCAAAGGGTTTTGCAGAGTTTCAAGTTTACATTTTATTTCATCTGTAAATTTTACTTTGACTGTAATGTCTTGCAGTTTTTCTCTGTTATATGTTGGGTGTAATCTTTGTAATTTAGTATAGAAAGCTCTCTTAAGTTTTATTTTAAATTTTGCTCCAACGAGGAAGTGGTCACTGTGGCACTCAGCTCCTCTATAACTTCTGACTTGCTGTATGTTTGATGCATTTCTGTTGTTAATTAAAATGTGATCTATTTGATTATAGGTTCTCTTGTCACATGATTTCCAAGTTTGTTTGTGTATATCCTTTCTTTGTAGTCTGGTACTGCTAACCTGCAGTCCTTTGGCTTCTGCCAGGTTGATGACTCTCCATCCATTATCATTTGAAGTTGTATGTAGGCTTTCCATACCGGCCACTTTTTTTATTAGATTGCTCTCTACCTATTTTTGCATTGAAGTCTCCCAGCACAATCAGGATGTCCTGTTTGGGGGTTTCTTCTATGACATCTTCCAGATCATTATAAAAGTCTTCTTTAATATCATCTTCTTTCTCTTCAGTAGGTGCATGTACATTAATCATCGTTATATTTTTCCATTTACCTTTTATTCGTAATTTACTAATCCTGTCATTAAAAGCTTTAAAGTTTAAAACGTTCCCCCATAACTCTTTTTTGATGACAAAACCTGTTCCTAATTCATGTTTATTTTGAGTGTTTCCTCCATATATTATAATCATTCCATTTTGCTCTAAAGTACCCTCTCTCAAAACAACATAAACATTAAAAATAAAAGACCTTACCGATCTCATCTAAGTTTAATCCTGTCACGTCTGTAACACCAGGAAAGAAAATATACCCGAAGCCTTCCCGACCAATGAGGAAATTTTCAACCAGACAGTTGCCATTGTCATCGATCAGCTCAATCATCTCATCCAGTGACGGGGTCGTGTAATATCCAGGGCGGGTCAGTGTGATCCCTGTAGGGTGAGGGGTGCTTCTGTCCACAGGCTGCCCCCCCAATACAAATAAATAAATAAAATGAGTACACAAAAATAAAAACAGCATGATAGTAAACAACCATAAACTAAGTTTTACAGAATGAAAAAACATAATGACATTGTACAGATGCACTTGTAATTGTATAAAAACAAAATTCTCCAGGGATAAAGAAGATCGCCTCCTCTTCTTCTACCTTCATCTCCCAAATGCAGCATAGACCGTCAACTAACTCACATCAAGCCCTTTGTAGGTCTGATAATGATTGTTTGGATTTTGCAGTTGGTTTTCTACTGTCCGGGGTAGCCAATCTCATGCCAACCCTCCTTGGTTCTTTCTTATGACATACATAAAAGACTTAGGAAGTACTAAAATAATCCAGATATGAGTTGTGAAGAAACTGTTAACCAAAGATATGCAGTTGGATGAAATGCATAAATGAAAGTAAGTGCCTCAACTTCTGTAATCAATTGTGAACAAGACCACTCATTTAGTGGCAGAGCAGAAACCATTAAATTATAAAAACTAAACACTCCTTACGATTCACTTAAAAAAACTCACTTTGTAGTTTAATAAATGTAAATACCTAGGGGCAATCATATTATCAGACAGACGATGCGTGACAGTTGATAAGAGCAGACACTTATGTCAGCTGGCATGGAACATGACGATACCTGTAGTACTAACAAAGATGCTCATATGTTTGCTGCATGTCAGTTACAAGGATTTGCAATCAAGCCCAGTATTTTTTTTTTTATAGCCGTTTTGACATACCGGGCAATTTTTACATTGGGCAGTTTGCCCTTGTTTTCTTAACTGATGCTCAAACCATCGAAATCGATGCAAGGCAGCCTGCTTCCAAAATATCTCGGCTGATTTCAAACCCTCGACTCAATATGTCGGGGAATTGTGAAACACATTCACTGCCCCTGAGCCACTGAATACATCAAACGAGCAACCACAAAATTAACATGGAAGATGACAATTCACAGGTATCTACACAACTAGAAAGATGATTTGATAGGTGTGGAACTAGAAAATCGTCACAGTAATCAAATAGCAAACCATAGCTTTACTTGAAAGCTCTTGGCTGTTGTTTCTAATGCTTGTGAGTTGTATACTCTTGGCTACCCAAAACCATTGTTATGTAACTGCAGGTCCTCTACAGCTGTCCCAGGGTTCTAGAGAATGAGAACTTGTTGGAAACAGCTGGAGTAACTTTACCCGGATGTTTGAAAAAATACTGCTGTTGAAGGTGATCAATGGTTTCACAATGGTGCATATTGAATGAAAACTGATATTTCAGATAAGCGAGGCCCCGGTTAGGGAAAGTATGCCTGAACTGAAAGCAGCACTGCATGAATGTGTCACATGCTTTGCCTGACACATAAAGACAAAATGTATACATGTTAAAAGGTAAGAAAAATAAAGTGCGCACCACAATCAATTCCCAACCTCCACACATCATGCACTTCTATGTACGTTGTGTTTCTTCAGAGAAAGAACAGAGACATAAAGAAAGCAAAAAATTAGGGTACAATTTACCAAACAACTGTTGTCTAGATCGGAGGAGCTCAAAAATGATGTGGTATCTGCAGCACTCAGCCTATTATCTCCATGATTTGAGTTCAGATCCTTTCGTTTCACACCCATTATACTGTCATCAAGACTTGTACTCCTGTTGAGATGAACATACAATCACAAGTGGAATTATTGCTCATGTAACTCAGTAGTAATAAATGTCTATGATGGTGGAACATATGGAACAATGTAATCCCCTGGGACAACAAAGTAATCATTCTATGAACTGTGGTACAATATGTTTCTAGAGTTTTAAAGTCTTAACAAGTTGTAAAAGTCGAGAGGATCGACTTCATTGAGTTTAATCCCACATGGCTCGTCTCTTTCTGCAGGACGGCCTGCCAAAAGCATCGCACAAGACACGAACTCCGTAGCTCCAACGACAACCCCCAGGAGTCTCCTAGAAAAACGCACTAGCAAACCGACGGACGTACCCCAGAATTGAACCCACAACCTTCGAGTGCGAGGCAGACGGCTTGACCACTTCACCACGGAGATGTTTCTAGAGTGCTGGCTAGAATACTTGACCCTATCAAATAGCCTTTTATTTCTGTGTTTTGTACACCCTCAACTAACTCCCACCACGCCCATTGTAGACTTGTTCACGACTGGTTGGTTTTAGCAGCTAAGTTGTCTATGGGATGAGGCAGTCAGCCTCTCGCCACCAGTCCTCCACGGCTGTCTCTTACAAGGATGACATGTTAGGTGTTACTATTATTTGCTTCACTTATTGTTCCTATTGACTAATGGGTGGTCAAATGACTGGCACCTGGCCATCTTGACAGATAGTTTATAAAATGGAGTTATACCTCTCCATAACACAAAGCATGGTCTGAATTTAGAGACCATGTGTCGCCCATGCAGCATGATCCCTCTCTCGGCCTGTTTAGTTTACTCCCGAGAAAAGGTTAAACCAGTATGCCTGGAACAAGACAAGCTGCAGAAGCCGCCGGATCAGCGGAGCAATGCTCTAACTGTCCACCTGTAGGAGCTTCCATCCTAGACCAGTTGCTGACAAAGGCTTAGGGCCTGATCTGCCCTGCCATGACATTCAGTCTTTAGGTTGCATTTCCTCTCACTAGGGAAAGGCTTGTACCCTCCCAATTGCACTCCTCCACCTGAAGCCGCTGGCACAATGTGGGGTGTTGAGTTTGGTGAACCCCGCCCAACATTTGGCGCTAACAGAAAGCAGGTAGTACCGTCTACTGTCATATCTGACTAAGACCTGACACATAAAGTTGGAATATTTAATACGTCTTAGCTTTTCTTTTTAAAATACTTTTTGTTTTACAGTACAAAATGGCAACATAATTTACTCACTTAGAACTTGAATAATACAACTTAAAACATATATTAATAGTTTATATATTTATTAGATCAAAGCCATAACATACAGCAAAATTACAAATTGTTAAACATTCAAAGCAACAAAGTAAGCCAAGATTGTGTAAATAAAAAAAACAACACATGTTTTCTTGATTACATACCAAGACCGGACTAATGGGTAGTCAAATAAAGTAATACTAATTAATGAAGGGTAAAACTAAATTAATGAAGGGTAAAACAAGTAAAACCCACCATATAGCACTTAGGACACATCAATATACACTATATCTCTCTTAGCATATTCAGAGTGTTGGGATGCTGACTGCTTCTGTAAAGGGCTGATTAAGAATATGCTTATGTTGTCTCCACCTGGCATTGCCTGAGGTGATACCAAATGACAGTCGTTGTTGGCGTATTACACTGACGCTACATGGTTCACTAAACTTACTGTATGTGTAAGTGACACAAACACTACATGCTCCACTAAACCTAGTATATGTGCAAGCTTCACTTACTGATCAACAGCACTATTTTGACCAGTTGGTGTGTTCTGCTCATGCACAATGGCATCTGCCTCATTGTCCGAATTGTCGTCATGCTGATATGTCCTCAGTGGCCTGAAAATACACACACGCACAAAACATCTGACATAAATCATATACTTGAAAGTTTTTTTAAAAGCAAGAGGATTATCACTGCAACAGGTTTGATCTCGTATGGCTCGGGCTCTTTCTGCAGTAGTCTGCTGAAAGCACCACACACAGTAACCCCAGGGTGGCTACCAGGGTTCTCTTAAGAAAATTGCACTCATGAACCAAATGGAACATGAAGTTACGAGTTTTATGACGTAGGGGTGTACAGCCATAAACCTCTACATGTGCAAGTTTTATGACGACGGGATGGCCAGCTCATTTCCTTATTACAGATTCCTACCATAAAACAGTCGGTTACTATATGTAACCAGATTAGTTAGTAAAAGGGACCACAATCTTGCTTTATACCAATCATCTAGATAACCATAAAAGCTCTGTAACCATTCTGTGACATATGTATAGCAACATCTGAGGTCCTCAGTTTACAACAAAATAAAACCAGATGTGAATACATACAGATTCTAATCTACTTCATCAGGTATTTCTTTGTCTTCTGCGTTCATCCGGAATGTTGTTTTGGACGTAATTGCGTTGTGCCTGTTTACAGCAGAGCTGCGATATTTGCATTGCACTTTTCGGCCGACACATCCAACTTCTTCAGGCATTTGTTAGCTGGGTTACCTTCCCGGGTCATAGGTATTTCAAATGAGCAACAAAAAAAAAACAAAAAAAAGAAAAAACCCCAGCCTATACTTTGCAATAAAAACTCTAGTGTAGTGCAGACCTTACTTAAGCTCTGTTCAATATGAGTTTCGAAGTGACTATTCGCAATGGAATTGCGAATATAAAAAAATTATATTCGCAATCGAAGTAGGTCACGTGATTATTCCTATGCGTGTGTCCACATTACAATATTTTGTTGATCCGTTGACGTGTCCTCATTAGCATAGTGGTTAGTGTTTCCGCCTGGTGCACGGGAGCTCCGGGTTCGATTCCCAAATCGGGAGGTGATTTATTTTTTTTTCTATTTTCAGGAGTTAGGTGACACCAATGCTTGTCTGATGATTTCGCTTTAGGCATATGTTTTCTACGGATTTTGTGTATTAGGTGTTGTTTATCTTGCTCCACAGGAACCTGCACACTTGTCTTTCTGTTCTTATCTGTCCTCTACTTTTGTTATCTTGGGAAAGGAGCTTAGCCACCCGAACACGAGTTCTCTCTCTCTCTCTCTCTTTAAGTCTCGATCTCCCACCTCTCCCTTTCTTGTCTTTACCACTCTTTAATGTCTTTCAATACATCTTTCTCATATCTCTGACTCTCACACTGTCTTCGTTATCTATCTTTCTCCTCTCTCTTTTCCACCTGCTTCATATATACCAGGTTTTCCTGCACTTTATATGCGCAGCATTTCCTTGTTTATTTATTAATTAATGAGGCCAGTCAATCGAAAGCCTGGTGTTTGAATTGCCTAATCATGTCTTGCTGTGGTGAAGCATATTACTGTCAGCTTGGACCAGAATAGAGTCACTCAGGATGTAATGGGGGGCCATAGAAAGTGTCAAATTGAGAGAATCATCACTGCTGCGATATTATCAGGACATAAATAGTAGGACGGTAACGTAAACAAGCATGGATGCCTGGTATGGTAACAGTAAGTGTACAGAAACGAAAGTTAACAATTCTTGAACTTGCCTGGGGACAGAATTATATGTAGAGATCGTTATTTGTATTGAGGATACCTGTTCTGAACAATTATTCTTGATATTTAAACAGGACTAACGTAACGTAAAAATAAAACGGGATGCCAAAAGAACGAACAGAAGTAAATGTAAGAAGAAGAGTGATTAATTAATAAATACGGAGAATTCGGCAGAATTAAACTCGCAACAGTGAACATTCCTATTTAAAATAACCACCTTCTTAGACTTCCTAGTGGCCCAAACTAAAATTGACTAGTAAGCAGACGATGTGACATGTTTGTTACTTCCCGCAAATCGATTGCGAATATAATTTTTTTTATATTTGCAATTCCATTGCGAATAGTGCCTCCCTATGAGTTTTGTGTGTTTGATGCGCGGTACACATGTGTGTATGTTTTGAAAATGCCATAGAAAAATATGCATTTAACTGATTTTGCTCTGGAGACCGTTTAAATGCGTTGAAACGTATTAAGCACATGGTTCTAGCCCCATATTTTTATATGGCCAACTGGCACTACAGGAGTGATGGGGTCAGTATCACGTTCAGTTGCCTTTATGTCCCTGAGATTTACTAGTGCCCATTTTAGGCAAACGTATGTGTTTGCAGTGCCAGGTACTCATTTTATGAGGTACCCAGATCTGACATCATCAAGTGCGTTGCCAATTGGTATGGCCGCTTATGCTTCTCCACATTTAGCGATTGCCAATTGCACATATCAATCTGTGCCATGATACAAGACTGAAGAATTTCACTTGCTGTTTTCCTCTATCTCATTTTCGAGAAATCTTTATCTTTTTAGATTAGGCCATATTTTATTCATAGAACACCTCATGACACCCGCTACATCTTTGAACAAACTACGGGAATGACAACGGACTTAAGCTCACTAAAAAGAAGAAGAATCGTTCAACAAGAAGCAAGTCCCCCAATCAATATGGTAGTAAGATTCACGCAGGCAATACTGAAAATGTGTGTAATAAACACAGTGAATTAGCAAATGGTGCCTAAATTAAGCTGATGAAGAAATCAAATATTCAAAGAAGTTTAGTTATGTACCTCTCTAATTCAAAGACCAGTGTCAACCTTCAGCATGCATTCATTACATTGTGTTTCCAGTAGACAGATTCCAACAAAGATATTGATTGGTCATCCATCCATGAGCAGGTATTTTCTTTAACTAATTTTGCCACGGTGGTGGTTTTACAGCCTGCTTTTTAAGATCCCCACTGTTTTGTAATATCAAACATGCACAATGTCCACCCAGGACCCCATTCTCTCCCCCCCCCCCCCCCACAATTATCCATGAAGGCTAGATATTGAATCTCACACCTACTCTCCCCCCTTTCCTTGAGAGGGAGGGGAGATGACAGCGTGATTTGAGGGTGGGGATTGGGGGGCATGCATATGATACCAAATACCAATAGGTTTTGCAAACATACTTAGCTCTATAATGGAAGCAAACCAGTTTTCTTAGCCTAAAGCAGACACAGAAACTTCTAATCATTTAACCTATAAAATCTTCACAAGTTCTGCAAGAACTGTTTCCAATCCATCACAATTTACTTACAAATAATAACCACAAACTCACCTGGTAATGGGTGTAACTGCCGGCCCATTACTGTTGTAGGACTCATCCAGCTGAGACGTGACATCTGTTGTGTCGCTGTAGACAGAATTCGACTCTGCAACTGACTTGTTCTTTATTCCTTTTCCCAGGACCAGTTTCTTCACACTTTTCCGGGGGACAAAAGTGTCATCACCAAAGCTGAAGTCTTCATCTTCCAGCCCATCAAACAGCTGTGCCTACAGACACAATATAGAAATGTGGAGATAAGTAATGTACTATGATAATAATGTTACGCCTTCATGTGCTTCTGTAATAGGATCCACAAAGATTGAGTGGATTGATGTTAGCTATCAAGACAGTGATCCATGTCTAACATTTTGCATTGTTTGTTTATCTTATATATAAATTAGGATCTCCGTCCGTCTGTCTGTCTGTCTGTCTGTCTGTCCGTATGTCCTTTATACGTTCGCGAACGGCCCATCCGATTGAGATGAAATTTTCTACACGCCTTCCTTTCATTCCAGAGCTGCCAACTGTGATATTTTGTTAGTGTGAAATCGCCTGCTTACTCAGTATTATTTCATTTTTCATTTTCCATCATAATTTCATATATTTCAGGGGACCTAACTCTGTAAAAGTTATTTCAAGGGGCATAACTTTTCTGTATAATTTATAGTCATATTGTGGCATCGTTTTCAAAGATTTATAAACTCTTTGTCCATAGTTATGTACCGGCATATGAGTTATAATAAATAATGATACAATCTGTAAGGCATTTTCAAAGTTTTCATAAAAATAATGCACAATGCATAACATTGTAACTCATCTTTTTTTGCTTAAGAAGTTACTGTAGTCATGCAGGTGATTAGAAAAAGTTTTCATTAAAAATAATGGATGGTGTGTGGAAGAACGTTCTTTTAAGTTACTTTTTTTGTTGTATGAATTTAATGAAGCCGGACAGGGTCAGGCAGACAGATAGACAGTCGGGAACAGGAACTTATATGACTACTTATATAAATTAAATGAGATGCTTCACACCAGGAGCTGTGCGATGCCGGGCCGGGTCAGACAGACAGACAGACAGACAGACAGACAGACAGTCAGTCGGTAACGGGAACGAGAACTTATATGACTACTTATATGAATTAAATGAGATGCTCCCCACCAGGGTCTGGGCGAAGCCGGGCAGGGTCAGCTAGTGCTTTATATTTTAGAGGTGGCACTGTAATTGTTCATCACAAAAACTGTTTCGTTTTGAATGTCTTTATCCGATCTTACTATTATCTGTCAACATTGTGGGACATCCACCGTTAATATTCATCCATTCCATTTCTTTTATCACAATAACATGTTTATGTTTGCCAATAGCCAGACATTCCTACTCTAAAGTTGTTGGTTTTAGTTTTGCCACCAGTAGCTTGATGACTGGTATCACCTGTGGCTTGTGACAGTCCCAACCTGATGAGGATATCCTAAGACAGCCATTAACATTCTTCTATGTCTCTGACCCGCTTTGATTTATAAAGACTTGGGAAGATAAACATAGAACGTGGCCAAAGTATTTTAGTTTCTGAGACATGATACAATTTATGAGATGTTTTAATTCAATGTTCAGATCTTGTAGAGAGTAAGAGGTATTTTTTTGTCTTCTTGATCCACAGTATTCTAAGGAGTTTTTCTGCAAGTTTAAAAGCCTCAATTATCTTTGGTGTTTGTGAATTGGGCCATGATTGAAAATTGTCCATAGAAAGATGTAATGAAATATGATAGAAATAAGAACTGTGTTCAGCTCTTTAAACATTACAACTACCATAAAATATCTATATTGATCACTATCTCACCTTCCCTCCACTAAGAAGAGAGTGAAGAGACTTTGGCTTGATCTTTGTTGTTGGTCGAGGGCTTACTTTCGGCCGATTTGCTGAGAATAAGGCAGCCTTCTGTGCATTAGGGTTGGTAGGTTTCAAGGCATCTTCTCTACGGTCTTTGTTTTGCTAGGAAAGAACAAAAAACAGAATCATTGGAACATAGTTGTTGACTCCAAAGCTGTTAAGCTGTGTACTCTTGGCCGCCCAATGCCATTCTTATAAAGATGCAGGACCTCTGCAAGTGTTCCATGGACCCAAAGTAATGTTATTAGAACATACGGCACAGTTAACGAGAATGGAAGACCTTGACACTGACTGGTTATACAAGCTCACAACAGGAGGATGAACCCAAGGTGTTCCCAGCCAATAATTACTCGATCCTTAAGTACATTTTTCTGTTTGAAGGTTTTTTTTTGGTTAGTTTAGTCAACTGATCAACATCACAGCACATAGGTGTAACCCACAAGTGCTCCATTCTACTTCTAACTCAAGCCTGAGTCCGGAGAATCTCAGCTCAGTGCACAAACTCCATAGCACCGGTGAGAATCCTGAAATACTTTGGGTAGATTTTTAACTTCAAATTTTACCAGGGTGGCACCGTTAGGCTACTCTTTTTCGATTTCCAACTGCCAAGGGTTGTTTTACGCACGAAACAATACACACTGGCGTCCAATCTCACTACCCAGAGACCAGGGGAAATTTTATTACTGGAAGTCCAGGTGGATTTTTTAAATAAATCTCGGTCCTCACCGGGGCTTGAACCCGGGACCTCCAGCACCCGAGGCGGACACCATACCTTAAGACCACTCAGCTGGACATAATTATGACTTTTTACAGCACAGCTGCATTATTTGCATGTTTCAGCCAAAATATCCTATTTCCTAGCATTTGTTGAGTGGATTAGCAAACCCATGTGGGTTTGTAAGATATTACACAGCTTTAGAGCAGTGAATTCATTTCTGTCCTTCTACCTACAGGTTGCGCCTCAATGCAGGTCCATGCAGAACAAATGCATTGCATGTCAGCTTGACCCTCAAGGGAATCCTGGGGCATAACACCAGCATTCCATAACATCCAAAAAGGTTCCATAGATGCAGAGCTAACACTGATGTTCTGGTACTGGGCTCACCCAATGACAATTATTACCATAACTATTTCTCATTCAGGAGTTTCACTATAGAACAGCCAACGTTTGAGTCAGAAGGAGATCAAATAACACTATGGGACAAAAAGAGTTCAATGTTAGAATTTGTTAATGAAATAACTGTCTACAACTTTATGAAGTGGTGAGGGTTTGTTATGCTATAAAAATAGTTAAATAGTGTACATTCCACTGTGCTACATGTTGCCTTAAAATTAATTGTCCCAAAGTAGTTTCCCGCTTTGGGTCTGTAATGTGATAATCTCATCACATTTTGTAGCTCTGGATGCACGGAGGAATAGGTGGCCAGTCTGTCCCTCACTTTCGCAGACGACGAGCGCAGATGTGAAATCCTCGCCCGACCATGCTTATGACATAACCAGTGAAGTTCACTATCAACTACGCTAGTATCCCCGTTTCCTTACTGTGAAATATATTTTAAAAATTTTAATCTTTACCACAAAATACCCGGTAGCTGGAGAAGAAAATATACAAAACTCACAAGGCACAGTCAAAGCACACACTTGCCTGCAGTCACCATTGTCTTGTCCTTATACAAGGATGTCAGGTTAACCTGAAGTAGCAATTTTGGAGTGTGCGTTAACCTGTGTCAAGCGGTGTGTTTCCAGCAGCCACCTATGGCTCCAAAAACAGTTAGGAATTTTTATTTTGCACCAGAACCACTTGTTTCTAAATATCCCACTAGCCTCTGATGATCTTTTGGGTAGCGAGGCTGGATTGCCAGCCATCTCAAAAATTGACATTGGGATCAAAGCTTATCACAAATGCATGCCACATGAATATAGTGTGTTTGTGGTTTACCTGAATCAGTTATTTTTGTAGGTCTCATAGTGTAGGGAACTTTTAGGGTTATTGACTTGTCTTTTTAATTAACCTTGAATCTTATCTAATGAGGTTACATACCGAAGAGTGCTTTACTTTAAAAAAAAAAACTATTTATTTAGTGAACCCAATGTCAACAGACATTTTTGCTGGGTCTGCATTCCCTGGCCTCTGACTGTCATTCAGACTGCATCCAAGGTGAACGTGTTGGCATCCCTCTATTTATACACCAAGTTTACAATTAATTGGCTCATGGACAAGGCTATTCACACATTTTGGTTATAGTGATGGCTACTGACACACTATATTGACAACACAGTCATGGCTACTTACAAATCAAGTTTAAAACAATTAGTTCATGGTGAAGGCAGCTTTAAGTTTGGACAATTTGTTAAAGCAAAGGCTTCTTACACATGATGATTAAAACAATTTGTTCATTAAAAGGTAAATTTCAGCATTAATTAGTTCATGGTCAAGGCAACAATCAAGTTTAAAAGAATGAAAGACCCAGGCTACCTAAACATCAAACAATCACATTCAGTTACCTGCTTGAGGTTCCAGAACAACGGGTTGTCACCGTACGGCGAGGAGGCAAGTGCTAGGAGATGCTGGCTGTTGCTGCCCTGGGCTGGTGAAGCAGCACCGCTGTACATAGTAGATGAGATATCACACACATGCATTTTATAAACAGAAGAACATCAAGGCACATGGATAAAATCAGATGGAAGATATAAGCCAAAAACTGCATTTTATACAATGAAAAACAATATATTCCTGTCATCAGAGGTTGAAAAAAAAATTCTTGTATGTTACATAGAACCAGTTTTGATATATGGCTGTGTATCCTGGACAATTAGTAAACAATTTTTTTTTTTAAATCCTATGTTGAATGGGACATAAAGAGATAATAAAAAACATTAAATTTAATGAATTGTGTTGATGCAGCCAATGAAAGTAAATAGTGGTGAAACAAATAAAGAGGTCAGTACTTACCCCCCTAAAGCAGTGCCAGCAGCCCCTAGGTTCAGACTTCCTATTGTGTTGTTTGTGCTGCCGAGAGTGCTGCCAAATGCTGTGCAAGATTGAAGACATTTCACAATTATTTCCAAAAGACACAATGAACACTTGTTAAATAAGGGACAGTATAACAGAGCTCAATTACACGGCATTGCTCACACTATGGACTATTAATACAGTGATAAACATATTTTCCTGAACAAAACGGCACAAAAGGGGTAGTAATTTACCATAGAAACCCCTGATGGTCATTTTATAAGGCTGCGTCCACTCTGGAACCCCAATGGTTGGAAAATACACAACCCTGTCTAGGCTGGGAATCAAACCCAGGCAACTGTCTTAAGGGACATGTGCACTAACCAGGTCTTCTAAAATTGAATGATGGTAAAACAATGTCATTACCATAATTCATATGTGGTGCCAAGGCATGCGTGTCTCTCTACAGATCTTGGTCTATTGTGTTCTTGATCATTTCTATTTCTACACCACCCAGCATAATTTTCTTGGCCTTCTTCTGCCTCTGATCTTTCCAGTTGTAATGTTCTCCAATGCCTCTCTTCTCCTTATATGAACAACAAACATGGTTTGTCTCTTAATCAGTACTGGTTGATCTTTGATCTCTCTCATTTCTATTTTACTATAGAGAGAAAACAGATCTGGTGACAACCCATCCAACGCTTAGTCCTTGCTTTATCTATTCATAATTGCTCACAATATTTCCCAATTTAATTGCTACTATTTGTTTCCTGTCAATGCTTTTCATACATATTATTCCAGACAGAATATTTCAATTAACTGCACACTATAACGTGGGTGTCAGTCTCTGTGGCGATGGCTTTACAGATGTAGTTCGTAATTCTGCTTACCCACGTTCGAAACACAGTTGCGCACGATTTGTCAGCAGACAGCGTTGCACTGGGTTTTAACACACTGGTATGGGAGCCGGTCATTCAGAAAGCAATGACAAACTACTGAACGTAAACTTGCCAAGACATCAACAACAGCAGTAAAATGCTGGTGTTGACAGTGATGTCCTGTAAAAGGATATGCAACAAAAACAAAAAAATACTGTACTGTGGGTGCCGGCTCCGTGGCGAAGGTATTACGGGTGCAGTTTGAAATCCTGCATACCGTGTTCGAAACACAGCTGAGGGTGATTTGGCAGCAGACCGCCTTGCTTTGGTTTTCTACGAAATGGTATGAGTGCCAGTTGTTCAGAAAGTAATGGCTAACTACTGAAAGTAAACTTGCAAACAGATTACAACAGCAGAAAATGCTGGTGTTGACTGCGAGGATATGCAACTAACTTTTTAATACTGTTGGTGCTATTTTTTTATTCTTCTTCTTGTAATCCATGCTGTGTGGCATTGGTGATCATGTCCATCCACAGCCTTATGTCTTATGTACTGCCAGTATTTCTGATACAGATGTTCCACCATACCAAGATTCCAAACTGTCCATCGTCTTCTCTTTTGGTCTCGCTCTGCCTCTATTCTCCCAAAGCTTTCTCATTGTCACAACATACCCCAGCTTTCCCATTCTCATGATGTGTTCAAAGAATGTGAATTGTCTTCTTCTGATGTGACTAACCAGTTCTCTTTGTGAATTAAGGTCTTTCAATATATCTTCACTTCACTAGTAGAAGAGAACAAGTATTAATCTTCAGGCTCCACACAGGATGCAGGCTGAAATACCACATTATTAATAAAATAAAGGAGATTGTGATGAATGAAACTATGGACCTGGTAAAATGAGAGCTAAACATTTGTTCCAGTATTGTCCAGGATATACAAAACTATTGTGGCCTAAACCCGCTCCATTTAAGGACAAAATATGCAAATGACAAGAAGCTTAAGTTCATTGCAGTTTTCTCTGGATATACTCACGCTGCTACCTAAAGGTGTATGAAGAAGAAGAGCCTATTCAGCAGTTTGCTTAGTTCACACATATATACCGGTGAAACAGACCTTCCTGGAGCTTCACAAGATACTACTTTCCCACCTCTGTCAAACTCACCAACCAACCAAACTATTACCTGTGCCTCCGGAAGTTCCACCACCAAACGTGAACCCAGTTCCAAAGGCAGGTTTTGCGGCAGGTATACCAAAAGTGCTAGTTGTTGTACCGGTGCCGAGTCCAGTCCCAAATCCAAATGTATTTCCGCTTCCCAGGCCCGTGGTAGCTGTACCAAATCCAGCTGGCTTAATACTGCTGAAGAGACCACCTCCTGATGTACCTTCAATGAAAATAATACACATGTAGTAAAATAATGTAAGCAATCTTTACAATGTGCTATGCTGACTAGCACAGACAATCATTTCCTCCACAAACATATATCCTATTTTTATTGGTAAGTTTGACTTCTGATCACCTAGTAGAAAATATATCAATCCATGCAGCAATTTGTCCGTTTCAAATACACTAGATCGCCCCAGTTGTCACAACCTTCTCCAAACTTTCTTGTCACATGAAGTGACTAAAAAAATGACAATTGCCTCGTCTTGATGCACATTAAGTAATCATCCTGGCAAGAGTATTTAACAAACTATACAATAACCATGAATTATCCAGCAAGAGTATTTAACAAACTATACAATAACCATGAATTATCCAGCAAGAGTATTTAATAAACTATACAATAACCATGAATTATCCAGCACTCTGCAATGGAGAAGACTAGTCAACAACCCAAAAAAGACCCCCACGCTATGAAACCCACAAAACGAAAGTAACAGGCTTTAACACACTATATACATGTATAAAATGCAATGTATGTCTGTCTGTATGCTATTTATGCATCCGCGAACGGTCCATCCGACTGAGATGAAATTTTCTATATGTGTTCTCATTCCGGTGCTGCCAACTGGCATAGTTTGTTAGTTTAAAAACAGTTATTTACCTAATAAAATTTAATTTTGTAATCACAATATAATTTATTTACAGCGAGGGGACTTAACTTAAGAAAAGTTATATCAAGTGACATAACTTTTAGTAGCATTACTATATCTTAAATTAAGTCCCCTTGCCCGGGAAGGTTAACCCGGTCAACACAACGCAATCACATCCGGGGAAAAAACTCCGGATGAACGCAGAAGAAGAAGTCCCCTTGCTATATGTACGCCGAAGATAGATAGATAGATAGATAGATCTGACCCGATAGATAGAGAGGGAGGGATAGATGAACGGATAGATGGGTAGGCAGACAGACAGACCCCCACCAGGGGCTGGGCAAAGCCGGGCCAGCTAGTATATATATATAACAGACTTTAACACACTATATATATATATATAAAATTAAATTAAGGGTGTGAAAATGCGATTACTCTGAGAAAGGCAGAAATTCATAAACTACGAGAAAGACAAACAGTTATAAAATATACAACATTGCAGTTATAGACATATTTCAAGCGAACGAAAGAAGAAGAGCTAAATGCAAGCCTTATATATAAATATCAACTGTACTTTTCAATAAATTGTTTGAATCATCTTATACAGGAGCCTGGTCAGAAGTAAACATTGGCATCATGACTCTCCAATTCTCTCTGTCACCTCAAATTTGAATGAAGTTAGTGTTGCATATATTTTTATTTGTTACTCAGCTACTTAAACTTTTCCTGTCTCTCATGTCTAACACTTTCCATCTCAAATTAAGGCATAATTTTTCTGCTCCACCTATTCTATAGGTATGTCTTATAAATATTTGTCTTTTCTTTATAGTTTTGATGAGCGGTTATTCTCAAGTATTTGCTTAACATTTCTGAAAAGAACACAAAATAGGATTGGTTGGTGGAGTTCATAAAAACGCACATTGCTATCGATTTTGAGCGTACAACTTTCAATAGGCATATCACTCTTTCTGATCTAAAAAATCAAAAGTGTGCCTAATGATGTAAAAATAAATAAACCCAGTAACCACACTAGACCATAAGATGCCTCTGCATCTAAATGTAAACAGGAAAGTCAGACAAGGCCATAATATGCCCTCTACATCCAAGAGTAGAAGAGGAAAGATAGACAAAAAAAACATGTCCCTGCAACAAAGAGTAGAAGAAAAAACTCAGACAAAAGCATAAAGTGAATCTGTATATCAGGATAGAAAAGGAAACTCAGACAAAATCATAAGATACCTCTGCATCCTAGATGATCCATTCTAGCTATGCTAGAAAGACATGAATTGCCAGGGAACTCATTAAACCAATAAAGTACTCAGAAAAATAAACTCACAAGTATTTAAATGATATTCATGAAGACAAAGGAATGCAGTAGCAATAAGAAGATACATTAGACAACAGAAACACTTAAAACTATGATCACATGTATTTTACGAGTGCTGACAAATACTGCTTACATTTACTTCTCGCGTCATTTCAACCGCATCAAGCATTTCCCAGTAACTGATATTTATTCAAGTATTTCCCAGTTACTGATATTTATTCAAGCATTTCCCAGTTACTGATATTTATTCAAGAATTTCACAGTTACTGATATTTATGTGTAAACAAACTGCCCAGAAACTCACTTCCAAATCCAGTGGTGCTGGTGTTTGTTCCAAACCCAAAGGTTGAGGCTGTAGACGTGGGCTTGGCAAACAGACTTCCTCCAGCCCCAAATCCAATTGATGGCGTGGTGGATGTGCCAAAACCTGTCGGCTTAGCTGCTCCAAACAATCCTCCCTGTTTATTAAGTAAATACAAGTAAACCAAACATGTTCACATGATAAAAGCCATATTGGGGATATAAAAATGTAGCGGACCTGTTCAGACGCCTTCAGGCGCAGAAGATACATGGTGCTTGACCCATATTATAATAGACCGGTGGCTCTTGGTTTGTGACGTGGTTAGCATCATGCTCCGGGAAGGTTAACCCGGTCAATAACTGCCCGCAGAAGTCGGATGTGTCGGCCTAACGGTGCAAGAATGCAGCTCTACTGTAAACAGGCACAACGCAATCACGTCCGAAAATACTCTCCGGATGAACGCAGAAGAAGTGTCATGTTGCCTACCTTTACTTCCCAAGAATTTCAGGGTGAACCTGAAAACTCCAATCAATTTAAAAATCTGTCCCAATGCAAATTTGAACCCACGACCAACAGGTCTATGAACAAGGACCGAGCCACTATGATTATATCTGGAATTTGTAGAATTTTCAGTGGTTAAATGGCATCATGCCGGTCTCAGGGGTTAGCGTCTTTCTCCATAATCCCGTATAGTCTCGTGAGTAACGTAACCTGTGTCAGAATCGGTAGCCATTCGCGCCGCAGTGGTAACTTACGGGGAATGTGAGCCGGTCGCTCAGAAAGCAATGGCAAACTACTGAGCGTAATATTGCCAAGAAATCAACAATCAGCTGAAAGATGCTGATGTTGACAGCGATGTACTGTAAAGGATAAGCGAATTTTAAAAAAAAATGGCATCATTACTGGTACTTTTATAGCTTCAGTTGCTGAAGTAAACTTTCCAGAAGTAATGTTGCAACAATGGTGAAATACCAGATTGTTTCCTAAAGATATTAATGTTTACACAAATATTGACCATACACCTCTTCTGCCTTTTTATTTGCTTTTCATTTCCCCACTGGAGCACAGACACTCAACCAACTCTTGCCTAGCCCTGTGTAGACTTGTTCTGGTTGGTTGAACTCTACAAGATGGGGTAGCCAGCCTTACGGCAACCCTTTGACAGCACTGAAGAAATTTCTTCCCCCCGTGGATGCAGTCGCTGTGCACGACCTGCCTTGCCCGACAAGTATGTGACACTTGTAATCATCTGTTAGTCACCTTTCATGACAGCTTGGAGAGTAATGTTACTTCTTCTTCTTCTTCTTTGTTCATCCGGAGTTTTTTTTCGGACGTGATTGCGTTGTGCCTGTTTACAGCAGAGCTGCGTTCTTGCGCCGTTAGGCCGACACATCCGACTTCTGCGGGCATTTGTTGACCGGGTTAACCTTCCCGGGGGTAATGTTACTATTCTTTACTTCATGGCCCAGGTAACACACAGGTGAACCGTTCACACATCATTGGCACCTTGCCGTCTTGACAGAGGATAGTTTGTAAGGGATGGAGTTATTGCCACTGCATAGCACAAAGCCTGGGCTAAAATATAGAGATCATATGTTGCCCATGCAGCATGATCCCTCTCTCGGCCTGCCTAGTTCACTCCAGAGGAAAGGTAACACCTCTACATCTGGAACAAGACAAGCTGCAGAAGCTGCCGGATCAGCAAAGCAATGCTCTAACTGTCCGCCTGTCGGAGCTTCGATCCTAGACCAGCCGCCAACCAAGGCTTAGGGCCTGGTCTGCCCTGCCATGACACTTTGTCTTTAGGTTGCATTTCCTCGCACCAGGGTAAGGCTTGTACCCTCCCAATTGCGCTCTTCCGCCCAAAGCCGTTGAAACAATGTGGGGTATCGGGTTTGGTAAGCGCTGCCCACCGTTCAGCGTTAACAGAAATCAGGTAGTACCGTCTACTGTTATACGGTAGCTCAGTCATATCTGACTAAGACCTGACACAAAAGGTCACACATAAGTCATGAATAAAATCATGATCATATCCCAACACATACACCACAGATGCAATTAAGCTATTTAAATTACGCAGCCAGGGTAAACCAACTGACGTTGCCTCTAATAATTGCCGTCTCAATTTACACATCCCTGAAATAACTACAAATAACAGATACATCTTAAGCATGACAATGGGCAACAAAAAACAAAACAGGCAATCCATCCATTCTGAGATAGAAGCAAGAAATGAAACACTACTCACACTTTGTGTACTGGTGCCAAATCCTACAGGATTGGATGCCCCAGCAGCAGATACTCCAAAAAAGCTGGATCCTCCAGTTAGTGAGGGTTGAGTTGAGGCTGTACCTCCAAACAAAGGCTAGACAGGAATTGATAAGCAAACATTATTAACAGCATTGTCTTTAGTCTAGTCCCAGGTGGCTGAGTTTTTCTTAATCAACACTAGCCATCAAGCATAAGGGTTGGAGGAGTTTGCATTCAAAGGCCAGAAGTATCAAACTGGTTGAGTCATATCTGTGTGTATTTAGTGTATCCTTGATGTTGCCTATTCACTGTTTTCTTGGTCTTTCTTGGCTCTGTATCCAGATTTTGTTTGGTTGTATGGTGTTATCGTTAGCTTTCATTTTCATAGATTGACCTAACAATTTAATCTATCATTGCTCAATGAATTCGAAAAGCTATGCTACGCCTATCATATTTCTGATTGTGGTGCGGAACACATCACCCACTGAATGTCGATTGGTATATAAAAATACAGGTCTAACCGGGGCTTTTATTTTACTTCATTACATATGTATGTATTATTATTATGTACCATTATGTATCAGCACAGAATACAACAATATATATAGGAGCTGGTGTATGCAGAATACCCAGATAAACCCAGGGCAAACTATTAGCAATGCAATTAGAAAGTACTGCAGCCACAATACCAAAGCCAGAGCATTATTAGCTGCAAATGAGGCACTCGTAAAATCAAAAAATATACACCCAGTAGTAATTCTTATTGCCTATTGTCTGTTCTCCAAGAACTCAAATCCAACTGAGCACTCAAAACTAGAAGATCTACTCTGCCAAATATGTCAATGATGTAGGACTATTATAGAATGGAGCTATCCTATTGGAGTATATCAGGAGAGGGGTCTGTGAGAGTGCTAACAAATTGGCTAAAGAAAGTGCTGCGGCACAACAACCAGCATCCGTTTTTAAATTGCCGGTGTGCTAATGCCGAAGTAGTGGGTTCAACCCCTCCACCGGTCAGCGGGACTAAAATGTTGACTTCTGGACATAAATAAAAGTACTTGCTCTAAGTCGCAGCTGGTTCGTCTTATTATGAAGGACACTGACTACAGAGAAAGCTATCCACACCCAAAAATCAGTCTATGCACTAGAAGTAGTAGAACACGTGTGGACTATGATTGAGTTCAGAGCGAGGGAGACAAATAAACCCACAGATATCCCAATGGCATACTCAAGTTAATTTCTCCGCAGCAGTTTCTGGCATGTGTCTGCGATGTGATAGCGCAGTGGTTCTCAACCTTTTTTGGTCCGTGCCCCACTTACCATATTTTTAGAACGTCATTCCCCCCCCCCCTTTCCTATAAAAAATTTGGCCCGTGCCCACCTTCACCGTATTTTCAGAACGTCATTCCCCCCCCCCCCCCTTTCATATTTCCTATTTAAAAATCCCCCACCCCTACACAGTATACGTAAAAATGGAAGGTAAATTTAATAGCATATACTAAAACAAGTCTAGACATCCACATAAAACATGATTTGTGGGTCTACTTACTTTATAAAATGAATTTTAGAAGGATGAGACGTACATAACTGTAAAGTATGAAGGGAAAAACAATATCAAATAATCGGTTCTTGTATTAACGCGATCTTGAAATTGTCTTCATTCCCCCCCCCCCCCCCCCCTGGAAACCCTAAAATTCCCCCCTTGGGGGGGGAAGAGAATTCTTCCCCACCGGCTGAGAACCGCTGTATAGCGCCATGACATTTTGTCGGCCTAAATGCACGGAGGAATAAGTGGCCAATTGTTCTCACTTAGCAGGCGACAAGCCCATACTAAAATATGGTTAATACAGCCCTGAAATGTCTGCTCTATAGATGGATGAAACAACCCTAGACGACAAACTCTACAGAAGCCTGCAAGATCTGCAGAAGAGAGGTGTAGTTCAGGCGGGAAAAAAACGTCGCTAATTCCAAGTGAATGAGAAGAAGGTGAAGAACTCATGTCTGGTGCATTGGCATTCATCATCATCCAGTGCCTTGCCGGCTGGTGTGGGCGATCATGCCTCTCCACAAACTGCGATCTCTGACAGCACAGATCAATTCGTGTGGTGACTCCCTTCCATGCCATGACACAAGAATCTTCTCACACTGTCTTCCTCTATCTTCTCTTTCCACAAATCTTTCCAGTTGTCACATGTTCCAGTTTTTGTCTTCTCTTAATGTGGCCACAACACGATGGCTGCTTCTTTCTGATTTTTGTGGTAAGTTGTCTTTGTGACTCAGCTTCCCTCAGAATGTACAGACTGCTCATTTTGGCAATCCAATAAATGTTCAGTATTCTATAAAACCAATTGGCATTCAGGTCATCTAACCCCTGAAGATGCCAGTGGAGCATAGGCAGTTGTCTATGGGATGTGGCAGCCAATCTCATGCCACCCTTCATTAGTGTTACAACATGCAAGGTAGGGCAGTGTTACTATTCTCTGCTTCTTTTGTGTTTCATTCACACATATCCTGCAAATCTCATGGTATAAACATAACTGCAAATGAAGAGACAAACACAAATTACCCTAGCAGGACTCCCAAAGAGAGAGGTTGACTGCTGAGTCGCGGTTGAAGTACCAAAGCCAAACCCTGACTGGGTGGTTGTGGCTGTTCCAAACAGAGGCCTATTTTGGCTGAATGGTGTAGTTGCTGCAGAACTAGTGTTGCCAAAAGCTGTGGATGACATAAATAATGTTAGCAATCATCACCGACATATTGGCCTAGGCAGATATCTCTTTCACGTGATTAATTACTCCTCCAATGCACCAGAGTGCATATAAATCTTGCGAAGTAAATATTATGATAGGAAACGTTTTAACTGATCAAGAGTTAGAGAGCATTAAATGTGCCTGGACAAACAAGCCAGCTCATGTTAACATTTAAACCACAACCTCAAATTATTTTCATGTCATTTTCCTGGCAAATGTTTTCTTCATTAAATCGCTTTGATGATTCTTCTCTGTATGCTCACTGATTTTCATTTTTTTCTGCTAACCCACCTCTATGGGGTATGACCTCCCAATGAAAAAGTGAAAGATCTGAAGCTGTGTGTAAACAATACAGAACCCAAAGATGTTACACTTCCCTCTATTCCTAAAGTGATGGATCAGAAATTTAGCCTTCTCAGATAAGTACAAGAAAATATGAGATTCTATGTGCACATTAACAATCCCTGGGCTTTTAGAAATCATAAAGAGTAGACAATATGAGCTACTGCTGTGGCAAAATTTTGAAAATGAGGAAACCCACCAATAGTAGAATATTTATAATGAGGTTGGGCTCTGGAATAGCAAACACCAGCATTATGCAGTTCAGGCAATGTGATATGATTATCTTTGTATGATCCATGGGAGGAGGGTGGAGTAAACAAGTAACTAAGATGATCCTTTACAAAGCCCACCCCACACCCCAAGTGCAAAATCACAGGCGAAACAATAGTAATGCTGATAACTGAACAAAAATCTGAAGAAAACTGTGAAAAAGATAAAGTAAAGGACCCTGTTACATGCCTGTAAGTGCAGTGGATACATGGAGACAGCCTCACATTTTCACAGACCAATCAGCAGCCGACGGGTGATGTGGTCAATATCACATCAACCTCCTTTACGTCCCAAGACATTTCCTGGTACCAATTTATAGGCTGGATCAACCTGGCAGCCCATGTCAATTTTTTTAAACATCTGCCCTGCGGGAATTGAACATATGACCACCAAGTTGCCAGGCAAGCATGCTAGCCAATAACACACCCAGCCCCGTGAACAAACACAGGACAGAGAAATATACAGGTAAATTAAACCTACTTCCAAAGCCTGTTGTGCTTGTCTGAAGACCTGAACCCAGACCTCCTCCGAACACAAAACCTGTATTTGCCTGAGTACTTGGAGTCTGCCCAAATAAGCCAACTGTGCTGGTCGAGCCTGCCTGTTTTGATTTCCGGTTTGCTGCGTAATCTTCCATACGAAGCTCCTGCATAAAATTATAATGAATTATGTAAAACACTGCAACAATATACTGTAAGCCATAAATAAGAATCTTAAAATATCACAGGCAATTGTTCCTTCTACCATTCTCTCTTTTTCTATACACACATGCATATATACAGCAGCATCTAAGGGATACATACCTTCATATATATATATATATATATATATATATATATATATATATATATATATATATATATATATATATATATATATATATATATTATATATATATATATATATATATATATTGTGTGTGTATCAGCAGCAGGTCCTTTCCAGAATGTCACTCTCATTATGGCTTGCTGGAAAGATTCTCCATCCTTTGCCAGTGACCCCTCCTCCCCTTTCTCTCTCTCTCTCTCTCACATACAATGATGATCTTTCCAACCTTATGTTTAGTAATACGACCAACGTATTTCACTCTGATGTTTAGCAATATAACCAACATATTTCACTCTGATGTTTAGCAATATGACCATCATATTTCACCCTGATGTTTAGCAATATAACCAACATATTTCACCCTGATGTTTAGTAATATGACCAATGTATTTCACCCTGATGTTTAGCAATATAACCAATATATTTCACCCTGATGTTTAGTAATATGACCATCATATTTCACCCTGATGTTTAGTAATATGACCAACATATTTCACCCTGATGTTTAGCAATATGACCATCATATTTCACCCTGATGTTTAGCAATATAACCAACATATTTCACCCTGATGTTTAGTAATATGACCAATGTATTTCACCCTGATGTTTAGCAATATGACCATCATATTTCACCCTGATGTTTAGCAATATAACCAACATATTTCACCCTGATGTTTAGTAATATGACCAATGTATTTCACTCTGAAGTTTAGTAATATGACCAATATATTTCACCCTGATGTTTAGTAATATGACCATCATATTTCACCCTGATGTTTAGCAATATAACCAACATATTTCACCCTGATGTTTAGTAATATGACCAATGTATTTCACCCTGATGTTTAGTAATAAGACCAATGTATTTCACACTGATGTTTAGTAATATGACCAATGTATTTCACACTGATGTTTAGTAATATGACCATCATATTTCACCCTGATGTTTAGCAATATAACCAACATATTTCACCCTGATGTTTAGTAATATGACCAATGTATTTCACCCTGATGTTTAGTAATATGACCAATGTATTTCACCCTGATGTTTAGTAATATGACCAATGTATTTCACCCTGATGTTTAGCAATATAACCAACATATTTCACCCTGATGTTTAGTAATATGACCAATGTATTTCACCCTGATGTTTAGTAATATGACCAATGTATTTCACCCTGATGTTTAGTAATATGACCAATGTATTTAACCCTGATGTTTAGCAATATGACACCAATGTATTTCACCCTGATGTTTAGCAATATGACACCAATGTATTTCACCCTGATGTTTAGTAATATGACCATCATATTTCACCCTGATGTTTAGCAATATAACCAACATATTTCACCCTGATGTTTAGCAATATGACCAACATATTTCACTCTGATGTTTAGTAATATGACCAATGTATTTCACCCTGATGTTTAGTAATAAGACCAATGTATTTCACACTGATGTTTAGTAATATGACACCAATGTATTTCACCCTGATGTTTAGCAATATAACCAACATATTTCACCCTGATGTTTAGCAATATGACCAACATATTTCACTCTGATGTTTAGTAATATGACCAATGTATTTCACCCTGATGTTTAGTAATATGACCAATGTATTTCACCCTGATGTTTAGTAATAAGACCAATGTATTTCACACTGATGTTTAGTAATATGACACCAATGTATTTCACTCTGATGTTTAGCAATATGACACCAATGTATTTCACCCTGATGTTTAGTAATATGACCAATGTATTTCACTCTATTTAGTAATATGACCAATGTATTTCACCCTGATGTTTAGCAATATAACCAACATATTTCACCCTGATGTTTAGTAATATGACCAATGTATTTCACCCTGATGTTTAGTAATATGACCAATGTATTTCACCCTGATGTTTAGTAATATGACCAATGTATTTCACCCTGATGTTTAGCAATATAACCAACATATTTCACCCTGATGTTTAGTAATATGACCAATGTATTTCACCCTGATGTTTAGTAATATGACCAATGTATTTCACTCTGAAGTTTAGTAATATGACCAATGTATTTCACTCTGATATTTAGTAATATGACCAATGTATTTCACTCTGATGTTTAGTAATATGACACCAATGTATTTCACCCTGATGTTTAGTAATATGACCAATGTATTCCTTGGCTCTCGTCTTTCCTATACTTCCGACAGCTACTTTCGCTTTCGCTGATAGCTCGACAACGTGGCCGCCATTTGCAAGCGCCTACTATGATTTTTCAAAATGGATTTCGGCGATTCTTCAAGTGACAGCCGAGATTTCGCTAGGTTCAATTTAAGTGACATTGAAGGGCACGAAGTTGACTACTAATCTGAGCTAGATATCAGTGAAAAGCATTACTTTGCATTAGCAGTCTGAGTCGGACTTTAAAAGAAAGTGATTATGATTCTGAAAATGTGTTTGTAAATTGCTGTATAGATGACTGAAAATCACAAACAATAACTGTATTTCGTAAATATTTGTTCATATATGGATAACCGGCAACAATCACATGAGTAACATATTATGCATGCTTTCCCCTTCATTGTGTTGTTTATTTAACTAAAAATCGGTTGACTAACACCTTATTTGTGATGTTTTTAATAACGCAATCCGAAATTTTACCGAACCTGAAAAAATCTTGCTTGTTTAGGGCTAAAACGGACAAGCGTCTGCCCTGTAAAGGGTTAATGTTCACATTTTTCTACGGACACACATAAGCTAATGTGTATACACACATGTACATACCCAAAAAAAACTGTCACCCACTCCTCGTAGCCTTTTCCTTCCCATGGATACCAATGATGGAAGGAGAAAGAGAAAGAAGAACAAGTAGAAGATGACAAAGCTTTAGCTTCAGAAGTAAACTCACCTCTAAACTTTTATTTTCATACTCCTTCATCGCCGTGATACACTGGTGTTTAGTGTTGATGTTCGTGGTGACCCCACTCTTCATCATGGTGTCTTGACCATTTGGGGGGTTGAACGGAACTGTGGTTCCAACTGCCGCTATACTGGCACTGGCCCCACCAAATGCACCAGTGGCTGATGTTTGACCAAACAGAGAGGATGTGGCTCCTGTATTTGTTCCAAACAAGCTGCTGCCTGTCTGACCAGCGGAGGTTCCGAAACCTGAATAAATTGTTACATTCTTCATTGGACGTGTGTACACCATGATTATGTAAACAAAAAGACACAGTAGTTTCTATCAAACTAATTTGGTTAACACCAAAAGAAGCAAATCATGGATAATTATCAGACTAATGAAGAATTATGTAGAAGTTGTGATTTTACAGAAGATTGAGAACACCATTGATGGCAATAACAATATCTCGAAAGAAGTAAACTCATAAAGAGAACTGGTCACTTGATTCAGAATACGACAGTCTTTAAGCATACGAGAAAGAGAAAGCTGGAATATGTTGCTACAACTGGAGGAGACACCTAGATAGAAGATGCTGGACAGTTTGACATCATTGTATGAAGGATCATCAGTATAAGATTTGACTGGTAGCACATGAGACAGAAGGCTGTGGACAGACATCATGATCACCACACGGCCCAGACTGTAAGCAAACACCAAGTGTCTTGTGTCAAACAGTCACTGTCATTTACTGCCAAAATAGTAACTTGCAGTGTATGGCAGGGGGGAGTGGGTGTCTTGAGCCTGGGGAATTAAGGTCGCCTGGCTAGTGCAGTCGCCACGAACTGTGCAGATTAGAGTGTTCTTTTTGCCCCCGACAGAAAAAAACTCCACACCTTACAAAGGATTCGAACCCGGGTCTCCCGAAGGAGAATCCAACATTCTAGTCACTCCACAGTGTGTACTGTGTATTTTGGTGAAAAGGATTCTTACATTGCTTCAATATATGTTGAATTGTTATGTAGTATATAAAAAATACGTTTGCATATCCTTTACAGGACATCGCTGTCAACATCAACATCTTTCAGTTGATTGTTGATTTCTTGACAAGATTATGCTCATTGCTTTCTGAGCAGCCGGCTCACATACCCCGTAAGTTACCGACGCGATTCTAACCACTGCTGATTCTCACCGTCGTCACGTTACTTACGAGAGTATACGAGATTACGGAGAAAAGTCGCTAACCTCTAGGCCAGGAAGCCGGCGTTATGTAGTATGCACATGATAAATAACCCAGGTAATAAAATATGCCAGATATTGTTTGTGTCATCACTATTCACATTCACACCTTGCATGAAAACATTTGAATCTTAATTAACAGTTAGCTATGAGATACAATGTTGGTTTTATTCACAAAACTCTATGAGTCAGGTTATTCAATCCAAAGATTGCTGTGAGGTTTGTTTTATTTGTATTATTGTTGACTTTCTGTTGCATGTTTTCCCTGCATTTTTCTCTCCAACACATCCTTTAACAAGTTGCTCTGTACATGGCTGAAGTACCTTAATTGTCTGACCTCAATCTCATTCAGTAATGTTTTCTTCAATCTCAGTTATTTTATTACTTCATGGTTTTTTTCCACCCTGCCAAAATATTTCCCATATTCGTCGAAATAACCACATTTCAAAGGCTCCAATCAAGACGTATAATACACACACACTCACATAATTGCCACGATCCATGTTTATTACAAGTTAGTTGCATTTCCTTTACAAGACGTTGCAGTCAACCCCAGCATTTTTTGGCTGTTCGTGATTTCTTGGCAAATTTACATTCAGTAGTTTGCCATTGCTTTCTGAACAATGTTTATTACACCCCTTTAATAAATCAAGACATGCATGACTGTTAGGATATGGGTTCATAGGGGATTGTATCCGGAACAAAGGAGTAGAAAATTCATGGGACAGGTTGATGGGCTATAAATGGCTTGAAAAGCCAATGAAACTGGTTGAGTTAAGAAACTAAAAGGGAGATTTTTTACATGAGATCATTTGAGCACTTGTGCTGACAAGGAAATTTCACAATGCTGAAGTCCCATCCATCTGTATGTGCGGCTTTGCTTTAAAATGTCAGATTACATGTTTCACAAGCACCTGTTTTGATTGTACTTCAGGACTCATCTGTATTGCATGTGATTAGGAAAAAAAAGGATCCTATTATATGTGACAAAGAATAATGTAATTGATTGACTCTGTCATTCAGTGACTTCGGAATCAACAGATAAATTATCAGGATTGTAACAAGGATGCTTCAGTTATAAAGCTTACAAGTAGAGTAAATCCTCACCAGTAAATCCTCCTGGCCTGGCACCAAATCCTGCCCCAGCTGATGGGGTAGAAAACAACGAACTGGTTCCTGTATTGGCTTGACTGGTTGCACCAAACAGCCCGCCTGTATTGCCAGTCGCATTGGCACCAAATGCTGTACAAGTGATAAGATCACCACATTTATAAACGTGAAACAAACTGAACTGAAACATTAACAATTACAACAAATTATGTTTTGTTACTAGTTGAGGTAACCATACAACTTCTGCTTCCTTTTATTCCTCAAATGGAGCATAGGTCCGAAACCAACATGCATAAAGCCGACCTACACGTTGCTATCTCTTTCATACCCCAACTCTTTCCCATATTATTCATCTCTATCTCTAATTATCTTCTTTGTGTGCTTTTAGGTCCCCCTGTATTTGATTGGTTCTGTTAAATATAGACAAGGTAGTGTCTAGTAATGCTATTCTCAGGTTTTCTCAATAGGTGTCCTACCCAGCACCAGAGGGGGATTTTAACACTCAGAGCAGAGATTGGGACTACGCAGGGGAAAACCGACAGGGGTATGCCTTTGCGGATGCCACAGTTGAGACAGAAGTAGTCAGCATTACTGATGCAAGGTCAACTATTCTGGCAAAGAGACCTGAAGACGCAGAAACTCCTACTAACTTGGCCAGTGTTGATTTCCAAATCAAGCAAGTTTAAGGCTATGAGATAATGCAGGGCCTTCAAATACAAGCGGACAAACACCCTTCTTCATCTTTCGTTCGCTTACCTACACCCTTATTGGACACATCCAACAGAAGACATGGATTAGACTGAGCAGACTCACTTTTGCGCAACCCCCATGGTGGATCACCAAAGTTGAACTTGTGCTGAAGTCTAAGAGAGTGACAATTAAGCAGCTGCAGATATTACGAAAGACACAACAAAGCACACAAGAGGAACTGGAGATGGCGGAAGGGTGAAAATGAAGAAAGTTGAGGAGTTCAAGCTCCATGCAGCAGAGGTCAAAAAGCTAAATGGGATAACTTCATGAGTGAGCTGGGAGATGATAAGGTTTTGGGTAGGTTATGGAAACTACACAAATGTGTAGAAAAGACCAGCCTACCACAATGTCACCTATACATAGGGACAACAGCTTGCTCATGACAATGGACAAGGAGAAAGGAGAAGCTTCAGAGGTTTACAACACAGACAGATCACAACGATGGAGATAGCTGGATAGCTGTTACAGAACTAGTAGTTTTCAAAAAGGATGATTATGATGATATCACACAAGTCAAAAACAAAATAAAGCATGTATTGTAAACAGCAAAGGACACTGTGCCACGTCCTGGCGGAGTCAAATGAAAGATATGAGTGATGGGGATTTGAAGAAGATGGCTAATTTGTTCTCCCTCTCACTCAGGCAATTTGAACTTGAGCGTAATCCACGCTGGACTGATTTTTGTGTGTGGGATAGCTTTCCCTATTACCAGTAAAGTCTTACAATAAATGGCAGAAATGTTAACACAGAGTGAGTAAACTGAGGTACCGGGGAATGACCTTTGACAGAAGCCTATTATTCAGGGATCATGTGGAGGCAACTATTATGAGATCTGAGAAGGGACTCTATGTGCTGATGCTCATGGCAGCAATGGACATGTAGCAAGGAATGTTCTTACTCTATCAACATCGGATTCTCTTAGTAAATTAGTATGGATTGGGACTGCTCAAGTGTTAAAAGAGTCAGTTAATGAAACTAGAGCACACACAGAATGAAGCTATGTGATACTGGGATGCACAAGGGACATGCCGGTAGTGTGTATGCGATACATCTTAGCCATACTCATGATTGCAGGCAGGCTAAATCATAACTCCGAGTGACTGCAGACATGGAACACCTCCTGCATGAAGCCCTGGAAATGGTTACGGGCCACAAGCTGATCAGAGGAAAATCATGGATGACTGAGGCAGAGGACACATTCAGAGAAGTGTGCATGCTTGAGAACATTGGAAGAGGAGAGGATTGGGTCAGAATGCCAGTGGAAAAGTCAGACTTGTGCAGGGTCATAACACTGTATCGAGAACGCAGGGATTGCCCGTGAGGCTGCACCGAATGGGAGGTGCAACGATTGACCCACGATAATTTGTGACCTGGCGATATAATTATATACATGGATGGCTCTGTACTAAGAGATAAATTATGTGTGGCGAAGGTTGGTAGACAGATATGGTGTAGAAGAGCCTGGAATATCTTCTTCTTCTGCGTTCATCCGGAGTTGTTTTTTTTTTCCGGACGTGATTGCGATGTGCTGTTTACAGCAGAGCTGCGTTCTTGCGCTGTTAGGCCGACACATCCGACTTCTGCAGGCATTTGTTGACCGGGTTAACCTTTCCGGGTGCCTGGAATATGATACAACATCTAGTCTGAGAATGGAGGTGGAGGCAGTCACTGCAGTATTCTGCTGGCTGGTGGACAAACACACATTTCGTGATTGTAACGAATTCACAAAGTATGATGAAACAAGGAGAAGACAGGCATGCTATGGGCAGAGTCAGAGGCTTCCAGATTGACTCGACTCAACTCAATAAAATACAGCTAAGGAAAAGAGGATGAAGCTTGTCACTGCAACATCCTAACATCCTGTTTTCTGTAAATGTATTTTGAAAAGCAACCCTTCACTTTGTGTTTGTCTACTGTTGACGTTTCCAGTTTTATCACAGGTTTTACCATTTCTCTGTATATAGCATAGACACTCGAGCGACAATCGAGCTGTCAATTTTAAGTTACATTTATCACTAACATAGCCATACACTCCCCAGCACACAAAACTGAGATGAAATGTTCACTTACAAAATCCACCAGAGTTCTGTGTTTGCCCAAACCCTGTGCCACCAACAGAACCAAACAATCCACCGCCCGTACTGCCAGTTCCGCTGGCTCCACCCCCAAACAAGCTACCACCAGCCAGTGGTGTCTGCACACCAAATGCCGAATTCCCACCAAAACCAGACGAAGCTGAAACACACACGATTTCAGTATACAACACTGTTGTGAGATCATTAATCAAATCAATGAGTCATAAATATTCATTCTTCGTTTACTTTCTTCAAAATATTTTTAAGGGATAATTTAAAAAAAAACAAACAAACGTTTCAGCTGTGTTTGAACTATCTCCCTTCAGCCCAATGCCATGTTCGCAGTGCTCTATTATTATGCGTAATGTGGTTTCACCTGTCCCACACACAAAATCAGATGCAAGATAAGCTAAGCATACCTGATGGGAGATTACAACAATCAGGTATAACAATTTAAACAGGAAAGAAAGATAATAATAAATGGTAACTTGATATCCCTAGACGAAATCACACTTCAAGTGGTAGAATCATACACCTATTTAGAAAGCAGGGTAGGCAAAGATGTGGGAACGGGCACAGATATTAAAAAAAGATTACAAACAGCAAACGTTTGTGGCAGTCAAAAGAAAATTAAAACTAGTGCGAAACTTAGAATATTTAACTCTAATCAGTTCTCCTGTATGAATCACAAAAATGGAGAAAGCCTAAAAAAAATTACAAATAAAATACAAATATCCATTTCTCTTATTTAATGCAGTAAAATTAAGTTTCACTCTAACACTTTTCTGTGTTAAAGGGTTATAATTCCGAGGAATATTATTATTCTCTTTCTCTCACTCCTCCCTAACCCAAATTCCTATTTTTCACACCATACCCCCCTTCAATAAAATCATAGAAGAATGTAGAGATACCATCTCATGCAAACACTTTCTAAATCCACATTCATATGGCCAGCACAACATAATGAATGTTAATAATTCTTAAGGTCCAAATAAATGAAAAACTACCAATCTCTAGCCCATGCAAAAGAAAGGTATCTATTAAAACACAGAAACTAAAAACCACAGCCCATTCTTGTATGTCATAAGCAGTGACAAATAAAAGGTGCAAAAAGTTTACTTAAGTTTGTGGGGGGGGGGAAAGCACTCTGGTACATGGCTTATGGGTCACGCCCAGTCATTAAGTGTGAAGACTGGTTGCCTTAGTACACGCTTGACACGGTCTATCCAGTTACTCGACCACAAGACTGATTACTCTACATGTCTTGTCCAATCATTTAGTGTGATGACTGGTTACTGTGATATATGCACTATAAGTCATGTCCAGTTATTCAACCACAATATTGGTTACACTGGTGCATGTCTTACATGTCATGTTATAGTTTGAAGTCTAAAGATTGGTTACTCTAGTACACGTTCAGTAATTCAACCAAACGCCAGGATACCCTGCATAAGTCATTCCAGTAATTCAACCAAAAGTTATATGTCCAGTTATTCAACCAAAAGACTGGTTACCCTGGTACATGTCATGTCTAGTTATTCAGTCATGTCCAGTTATTCAACCAAAAGACTGGTTACCCTGGTACATGTCATGTCTAGTTATTCAGTCATGTCCAGTTATTCAGTCATGTCCAGTTATTCAGTCATGTCCAGTTATTTTTTTGGGGGGGCGCTCACTTGCTTTGAACTCAGCCGTAGTCCATACACACTATTTATAGTAGCAGTAATGGAATGAATTTTGCACGTGGGTTAGCTTTCCCTACTAACAGAGTTCCTCGCCATCAGGCGAACCCACTCCGACTTCAGAGGTACTTGTAATTAACGTCCCCAAGTCAAGGACGACAGGTCAACATTTTAGTCCAGCTGTCCGGTGTAACGGTTGAACCACTTACCTCGGCATCAGCACACCGGATGATTAAGAACACGCATTCTTATCCATTCAGCCATGCGGACCTATGACCAGTTATAATTATTCAGTCTGAAGATTGGTTCTCTTTTAATGTAAGTCCAGTTATTCAGTCCAAAGACTGCTTACGCTGGTGCATGTCATGTCCAATTATTCAGTGCAGACTGCTATAAAGTTTTGTAAACATGCCATTCAACTATAAATCTAGCTGTGTGGGTGCCAATACACATATTCTTGTGCAAGTAATGTGGTTTCACCCACATCTACATCCATATAAGAAATGCAGGTGTGTGTACGTGCACACACACACAAACACACTATATGGTTTTGTTAGTGTGTGTGTGCACGTGCATGCGCGCGCGTGGGCAGATGCATACGTGTGTGTGCATGTTTAAATATATTTGTGCATACAGTGGTAGAGTACAGAGTGCTAAGGTGCGGCTACATCTGCTTCATAAAATGGGTGATTAGCCAGGACCATCGTCATTGCTCTCTGGAGTGGTCCATGGGTGATTTGATCTCATCATCTCCACCAGCATATATCGACTGATAGCGGCAGTTGTGTTAGCTGATAAAATGTCTTATGTACTTGACACATATTGTTCATGTCTGACGACTCCTCACTTCATTCCCGTCTCCTTCACTCTGGACAAGGAAGCAGATTCCTGGGTTTCCTTAAAGCCATCTGTTTGTCCAGCATCTCTTAAAACACTAATGATGTCTGGCCCATCCATTGCTCTTCCCACCTTGATCATTGCCAGAAGCATAATGGTATATAGATGAAAGCTAGCATGACTAACTGTGATGTGCTCTTTGTGCCGAGCCACTCATGTCATATGAGATCAGTCTGGACCTTCCTGAGTTGTTCTCAAATTGCATGTGTGTAAATACTTTTGTGTGCAAAGCCAGTTTAGGGCATTGGCTACAGCAACTGTTTCCATCATATGGCTCATGAAATGGGTGTCAGAGATCTGTGTAGAAAAGTCACGGTGTGGCTACAGCCATTATTTCCATCATACAGCTCATGAAATGGGGGTCAGAGATCCGTGTAGAAATATCATGGTGTGGCTACAACCATTGTTTCCATCGTATGGCTCATGAAATGGGGGTCAGAGATCTGTGTAGAAAAGTCACGGTGTGGCTACAGCCATTATTTCCATCATACAGCTCATGAAATGGGGGTCAGAGATCTGTGTAGAAATATCATGGTGTGGCTACAACCATTGTTTCCATCGTATGGCTCAAGAAATGGGGGTCAGAGATCTGTGTAGAAAAGTCACGGTGTGGCTACAGCCATTGTTTCCATACTACAGCTCATGAAATGGGGGTCAGAGATCTGTGTAGAAATATCATGGTGTGGCTACAGCCATTATTTCCATCATACAGCTCATGAAATGGGGGTCAGAGATCTGTGTAGAAATATCATGGTGTGGCTACAACCATTGTTTCCATCGTATGGCTCATGAAATGGGGGTCAGAGATCTGTGTAGAAAAGTCATGGTGTGGCTACAACCATTGTTTCCATCATACAGCTCATGAAATGGGGGTCAGAGATCTGTGTAGAAATATCATGGTGTGGCTACAACCATTGTTTCCATCGTATGGCTCATGAAATGGGGGTCAGAGATCTGTGTAGAAAAGTCACGGTGTGGCTACAGCCATTGTTTCCATCATACAGCTCATGAAATGGGGGTCAGAGATCTGTGTAGAAATGTCATGGTGTGGCTACAACCATTGTTTCCATCGTGCAGCTCATTAAATGGGTGTCAGAGATCTGTGTAGAAAAGTCATGGTCCCCAATGTGATACTGAACTACGCTATGGACATTACAAACACCACATTCCCAACATGTCTTTGTGAATGTAGACATCAAAGTTTCATTTCTGTATACAAATTATTTGCAATATGAACAACTTTTAGTTGCTTGACATTACAAATAATTATTACTGAAGTAATAAGCAGCTGTCTTGGTTAATAGTATCAAGCAGAAATACAATGAATTACAAAGCATACACAAAAACTCACATTGCCCAAAGTTTGCTGTAAAAAGAAACGTCAAATGAAAAAACAGTAACAATATAACCCTATAACAGAAATAAAGCTAAAATAGGCAACAAAGAATAAAAGATCAACATGTATCATAAATTCTGGGAAAATATCTGGCTTCATTTATTTTCATACTAGCTGACCCGGCCCGGCTTCGCCCAGACCCTGGTGGGGGAGCATCTCATTTAATTCATATAAGTAGTCATATAAGTTCCCGTTCCCGACTATCAATCTGTCTGTCTGACCCGGCTTCGCCCAGCCCCTGGTGGGGAGCATCTCATTTAATTCATATAAGTAGTCATATAAGTTCCCGTTCCCGACTATCTGTCTGTCTGTCTGACCCGGCTTCGCCCAGCCCCTGGTGGGGAGCATCTAATTTAATTCATATAAGTAGTCATATAAGCTCCCATTCCCGACTATCTACTGTCTGTCTGTCTATTATTAGAAAGAGCACTTGAAAGATCTTTACATCTTCCCCAACAATTAACTTGGGTAAATGGAGCATCTTAATTAATTCATATTCGGCCCCTGCTCCTGTTCCCAAAAAAGACGACCTGGCCCGGCTTCGCCCAGTCCCTGGTGGGGAGCATATAATTTAATTCATATTTGGTGGAGGGAGGAGGAGGGAGCAGGAGGAGACAGGAGGAGGAGGGGAGGGAGGAGGAAGAGGGGGGAGGAGGAGGGAGAGGGAGGAGGAAGAGGGAGAAGAAGGAGGGAAAAGGATGAGGGAGGATGAGCAGGGAGAGGGAGGAGGGAGGAAGAGGGATGAGAAGGAGGAGGTGAGGAGGAGATGAGGAGGAGGAGGCGGCGGGGGAGGGATTAGGAGGAGAGCGGGGAGGAGGTAGGAAAAGGGAGAGGAGGAGGATTATAACGCATATGCCTGTAGATAACTGCAGCGAAAAGGTCCACCCATTTGAGAAATATGCAACAATTTTACATATATAGCAATTCTATTAGAAGTTATGTCCCCTCGCTATATATAGATTATAATGTAAATTAAATATTAAATAATAATAAGAAAATATGTTTGTACACTAAAAAAACTATGACAGTTGGCAGCACGGGAATGATTAGAAGACGTGTAGAAAATTTCATCTCAATCGGATGGACCGTCCGCGAACACATAAAGGACATATAGACAGACGGAGATTCTCTTTTATATATATAAATGATTAATAGCTATAGTTAGTAGTTTTCCATATTATTCTTCAGTTATTTGTAGCCCCTAGTCAGGTCTTAGTTAGATATGACTGAGCTACCATATGACAGTAGATGGTACTATCTGCTTTCTGTTAGCACGAGTGTTGGGCGGCGCTCACCAAACCCGACACCCCACATTTCGCCAACGGCTTTGGGTGGAGGAGTGCAACTGGGAGGATACAAGGCTTACCCTAGTGCAAGGAAATGCAATCTAAAGACTAAATGTCATGGCAGGGCACCAGGCCCCAAGCCTTAGTCGGCGACTGGCCTAGTATGGAAGCTCCGACAGGCGGACAGTTAGAGCATTGCTTTATTGATCCAGCAGTCTTGTTCCAAATGTATTGGTTTTACCTTTCCTCTGGAGTAAACTTGACAGGCCGTGAGAGAGATCATGCTTCATGGGCAACACATGGTCTCTAAATTCAGCCCAGGCTTTGTGTTATGGAGAAGTATAACTCCATTTTACAAACTATCGCCTGTCAAGACGGCAAGGTGCTAGTCATGTCATATTTGGAGCCATGCTGCAATAGTGATTAGTGCACTTACAAACAAATACAGGTCTGGGGTTAAATCCCCAATAGTGGCTAATTGTTTTCTTACCCCCGTGGATCTGGGGTTAATCCAGCAAAATAAAAAAGGCACCAGAAAAGGCAACGCGGAAGGGAACTGATCACCCTACTGCATTGTGTTGTGACCTAGGATATGTGAAGGCCTGACATTTAATACCCCATTGGTAGTATTTGCTACTTGAAACACGAAAAATAATATGTAATACTAACGGATAAGCAGATAGTGATACGACCATTATCACGGAGTATGCCTCAGATGTCTAGTCAGGAGTGACACTGGCAATCAATGCTCGCCTCTGTCATCTGATATTTTGATGAAGTTGATGACTACATTAGAGGAGCGGCTGGCCGAGTGGCTAGAATGCCAGATTCTCCTTTGGGAGACCCGGGATCAAATCTTTGGTAAGGTGTGGATTTTTTTCTGTCTGGGGCAAAAAGTAAACCCTAACCTGCAGTTAGCTGCAACTGCACTAGCCAGGCGGCCTTAATTCCCCAGGCTCAAGACCACCCTGCCATACATGGTATTATATAGGCAGTAAATGACAGTTTTTTTGACAGATGCCTAGATTATTTGCTACCCAGTTGCTTAAGCTGTCCATATACATCGTTTGTCTTCAACCACCTCTCTTGCCTAGTATGTACCCATATTTCTCTAATCTACTTATGTTGATTTACCCTATAAATTTTATTAGTCTTCTCCTTAGCTGTCAATACCTATCAACTGAACTACAGGCTGCATGCTGTTGTTCTTTGTGTTGCAAGCTACTTTATGGTATAGCTGAGGTGGTGACCGCTCTGTAAGACCCAGTGAAAAATGCAGCAAACCACAGAGATTCAGAGGGTAGTGAGCAGAGGGTCTGGGCAACACTCAATGTAAAGGAGAATGTTCAGGCTGATGTTTAATCAGGCAGACACCGGGCACCATCAGCATGAAAACTCTACATTGGCTACTTAAGAAGGGAACGAAGCAAGTGTGGGAATGTCTTGCGTGCACTGACGTTGATTCTTTAATCCTTTACCAGGCAAAACGTCCCAAAGCGTTTTTTCCCCGGGACGGGCAAAACGCCCGAAAGCGTCTGGGACTACTGAGACCATCATGCAAACCCACTCTGATTTCAGAAGTACTTGTAATTTACGTCCCCAAGTCATGGACAAGAAGTCAACATTTTAGTCCAACTGTCCGGTGTAGAGGATGAACCCCCTACTTCAGCATCAGCACACTGGATGTTTAAGAATAAGTGCCCTTATCCATTCGGACGTGCTGACCGCAGCAAGAGAATATGAACAGTTTATGTTGTTTGAATGTGTATTGTCTAAATTACGGAGAAAACAGGAAGTGAAAGAAACAGTGGAACCATCATCTTTTGCCATTTTTAAGTGAGTAAAAATGGGTTTCTAGGGAATGAAATTAATAACCTTCACCAAAATAGTGTTTACAAAAACAGCCATATGAAATTTTAAAACAACAATTGCAGTCTCTAAAAAAATACTCAGATGAAAAATAGATACTGCTAGTAAATATGGGGGAGTAGGTTGAAAGCAGGAGATGAATACATGAATAATTTAAATTTTAAGTATTCAAATCGCTATATAAAATTACAACACATGACTCATCACCATTCTGGTGGCAGCAATATGCACAGTTTGCCTGAGCGGGCCGTTGTTTGTCAAGACTCCTGTCTTTTCCACTTTTCACAATGGGGCAGTGGGGAATATTTTATGTGATATTCACTGGCACAGAGCATAATGGGGACGACCCGTTGCTGTGATGTTGGAACCACGACTAATGACTAAAGGACTCATCACCTACAATACTTTCAGAAAATGTATACAAATATGAATCTCTGGCTTCAGAATTGGAATATAGAAAGGGATAGCCAGTGAAATACTTCAATATTTACAGCAAATCACCAACAATACAAATAAGAATACGAACATACAATGCTTGAAAGGGTTTGAAATACAACAATGCATGTAACAGCACACAGGAAACTGGTACTTACATGATGAAGTCACAAAGGTGCCAAACCCACCTGGTTTTTGTGTATACATTTTGAAGCAACTGTTAGCTGCAAATTATGAGCACTGTTCAGGACTATCTGGAATAGACATTTTGTTTTTAGTTGTAAGAGGAATAATAAACATTATAAGCAGCACATACAATAATCATATTGATTATAAAAACTTCACGACTGTGCATGCGAGCACATGCACACACACACACATATATATATATATCAATCAATCATGTGCCATGCCGGAAAGCGTGGGCGGTCATGACTCGCCATTTCACTCGATCACCAGCGTCGTGGATCAGCTCAGTGTTCCTGTCTCGTCCATGCCATGTGGCCAAGCCATCCAGGTATTTTCCTCTCGGTCTTCCTCTTGGAAAGTAGTTTTTAGATGTGGCAGTTGGACTTCGGAACCAACAACAATATATCCTGGCCTACCACAGGGATCACCATTATCTCCGGTACTGTTCAACGCCTACACAGTGAGAATCACCAGTGAGCAGATCACTGGACCTGGCAGGACATTGTCATATGCCGATGATGTTTTAGTGTATCGTCAGGGGAAGGATAGAGAGGAGGTTGCTGTGGAAATACAAACCAAACTCAATCGCATAAGTACTTGGTGTGATGAAGCTGGGGCAATGGTCAACCCAACAAAGGCAACAGTGACTTGGTTCTCGTTGAATAATCATATTGTCAACACTCCAACACCAACTGTAATGCTGTGTTCAGAGACGGTGGAAAGAACGCAGGCAATGAATTACCTGGGGATACGGTTTGATCGAAGCCTTGCTTATAATGTGCACATAGACCAGGTGATAACAAAGGCCAAGCGGGGTTTGGCAGCGATGCGGGTGATGGCGGCAGCAAACTGTGAGCAGCGCCATCTATGTCTTCTGTACGAGGGGTTGGTCATGTCTGTTTTGGAGTATGCAATGGCAATCCTGACTCTCAGCCATAAGCAGATAGAACGGATGGAAAGGATACAGAATGAAGCTATGCGCATTATTCTTGGATGTACAAGAGATACAGCATGCAGGGCGATGCGCTACCTTCTTGGGTTTCCAACCATTGAAGAGAGAATACAAGATTGCAGGGCACGCGCCTACCTCAGAATTAACGCAAACACACAACATCCACTGCATAGTGAAATTAGGAAGGTGAAGGGCAGCAGGTTAAAAAGAGGACGGTCGTGGATGGGTCAAGCCGAAGACATTCTTCAACAGGTGTGTTCACTTGAGGACTTAGAACCTGGCGAGGAGTGGGTGCAAGTGCCAACAGACTTCTGCACATCCTTTTCAGTTTGCATCCAACTTGACAGAAAATGCAGACAAGAAAATCCGGCTGCTGTTGAGGCTGAAGTACAAGCGTTGATTTTCGAGAATTCGCTAGACGGTGACGCGGTCATCTACACAGATGGGTCGGTCGTCCGACATGTGAGAAGCTCATGGGCCTTTACAGCTCGGGCCGGAGGGAGAATTGTGAAGGAGGACTCTGGTGCTTTCACTGAAACCACAAGTAGCCTGACCATGGAAGTCATGGCAGTAAGTAAAGCAATAACATGGCTCGAGACACAGACATTCACTAGGGCTTGTTTCCTTAGCGACTCAATGAACATGATCAAGAGGACAGAGGAGGGGTCGATCCGAAGAGAATGGTTGCTGCCTCTGGAGCGGTCTCGACTGGCAAAGATTAGTTTCATCTTCGTGCCAGGGCATGTGGGAGTACAAGGAAATGAGCGGGCTGACAAGCTCGCAGGTGAGGCTACTATGGAGGGCGGACGCGCCATGGACCAGGCCGACATTCTGAATGCTCTACGAGAAGTAAGACTTTTGCGAGAACCAAGTGATGACTGTGAATCTACAACAATGGCCAGACTGCGAGAGCAGCAAATTAAAAGAGGTGTGGCCAAACAAGAACACTACGCAGGAAGCCAAAGAAGATTGATAAACCAACACAGAACTGGCGTCGTTAGCCGCTACACGCTGCGGGATTTGCTGAGGAGGGGATCCGAGCACTTATGGACTGAATGGTTCGATGTGCAATGAGGATGATCTGTCGACTAACTAACTAACTAACTAACTTCCTCTTGGTCTGTTCCCCTCGATCTTGCTAGTTGTCACTAAGTTCTCCAATCCATTTCTTCTCATAACATGTCCAAAAAATTTTGACTGTCTAAGTCTAATTTCTCTAATCAGTTTACGATGTTCATTTGTCTCCTGTAGTACTTGGTCATTGGTTTTTCTGTCTGTCCATGGTATTCTTTGCATTTTCCTCAGAAACCACATTTCTGCAGCCATCAGATGCTTTTCAGCTTGACTGCTCATTGTCCAAGTTTCACATCCATACAAAAGAACAGGCTCTATGCATCCCCTCAACACTCTTTTTCTCGTTTCAATTGACATCTTTTTATTGGTCAGAATGTTTTTCATCTTGCTAAAGGCTACTTTCGCCATGGCGATTCTTGTTCTAATCTCTTCAAGGCATCTCCCATCAGATGTTATAACTGTTCCAAGATAATTGTGCCGATTCACTTGTTGAAGAATATTTCCATTTACTTGTATATTACATTGTGGCACTTCTTCCTTCCTACTGACGACCATAACCTGAGTCTTTTTACAATTTAATTCTAACCCCAGTTGCTCACTGAATATATATATATATATATACACACCACCATTACCAATAAGATTGGCTGCTGCCGCATCATTAAGGGGCGATTTGATGCATAAGGCAGATGTGGTAAAGGCCCACTGGGAACATGTGATTAATGCAGAAGAACATATAGATTATTATGGTCTCGAGAGAATGCGACTGCAAGGGGTGGTCAGAGGATCTGATCGACAGTCATCACTAGAGGTAAAGCAAGACAGACATATAATCAGACTGCAACGGGCACCATTAGTATTGGAACTGGTTGTTGAAGTTGAGGACTGAGCACTTTTGGGATTGCCCTAAGTGTAATGATGTTAGTTCTTGACTCAACTCATCATTGCTAGTTAGAAAGGGATAAATACAGGGGAGTCAGCAGTTATACAATGACATCTATAACAGTATTAATTCCCGCTGGATGGATGTATTGTATCCCAAAGAGTTGATTAACTGGCTTTCTATATTAAGCCTAATTAAGCTGTAAAGAGTAACATCGCTTTAATGCTGTGACCCATACACTGTCGACTCTATTATGATCAGAAAAATTGAAATAGTTCGAGACGGGTTTGTCTGAGAATTTTATAATATCCCTATGGTGCTCCTCCAATGGTGTTTCCACCTTGTCGTGGTGGGGGAGCTTGAGTTTCTCAATGACCCTGAGAGCTATGCCGGCGGCAACGTAGCTACCAGCAGGGCCTCCCAAGCCGGACAGGTCAAAGGGTAGAGAAAAGACAAAGAGAAACACCCTGGTCCTCCAGGTTGGGGGTTGAAGCGTGGGGTTAACATCCCCACCTTTGTAAAAACCGTATTGTTACGAAACAGATACATGAGTCTCGAATTCGGACTGACTTATTTGGACATCGACCTTGGAACGTTAAAGGACTTTTGAGATTTGGTATCATGAAGGCTAATAGACTACAATGGCCGGGGCATATAGAAAGAATGGAAGATAATAGGAAAACAAAACCCGCTTACACTCAGGAAATAAATGACCATAGACCCCGAGGTAGACCAAGAAGACGGCGGAGAGATAATATATATACAGACCTACAAGCACTTGGAATCAACGACTGGCAAGAGAAGGTCAACCAGAGACGTATGGAGACGGATTGTATCTGCAGCAAAGAACCTCAATGGCTTGGAACACTGAAGAAGAAGAAGGTGTTCCCTAAAGAGAGGAGTGGTTGGCCGAGTGGCTAGAATGCCGCATTCTCATTCAGGAGACTAGGGTTCGAATCCTCGATAAGGTGTGGGATGTTTTTCGAGGGGGGGGGGGGGAGAGAGAAAGATAACCTGCACAGTTCGCGGCGACTGCACTAGCCAGGAGGCCTTTATTCCTCAGGCTCAAACACACCCCCCCCCCCCTCTGCCATACACCACAAGGTACTATATTGGCAGTAAATGACAGACAGTGACAGTTCCCTAAAGCGGTTGGCTTGGCATCTACAGATCTGTCCAATATATTTCATGTTACATCGTTTGCAAATAATAACATATATTAGTTGTGGGATAAGCATGTAAACGAGTATTCAAGAAAAAGGTGCCTAAGAGGAATGTGATCACATGTCTGAATAACATGAGCATGTCAAGCACGTCTTCCGGTGACATTTAGATGTACCCACAGAGGAAGTAACTGTAGGAAGGCGACTGAACAAGGTGGTCTCTGATATTTTTGTTGCGGCGTAAGATTACCAGAAGGCTGATAGGAAAAAAACCTTATGAGTGTTGAATCTGATCTCAGAATTGACTAATACTGGAGGAAGATATAACCTTATGAGTGTTGAATCTGATCTCAGAATTGACTAATACTGGAGGAAGATATAACCTTATGAGTGTCGAATCTGATCTCAGAATTGACTAATACTGGAGGAAGATATAACCTTATGAGTGTTGAATCTGATCTCAGAATTGACTAATACTGGAGGAAGATATAACCTTATGAGTGTCGAATCTGATCTCAGAATTGACTAATACTGGAGGAAGATATAACCTTATGAGTGTCGAATCTGATCTCAGAATTGACTAATACTGGAGGAAGATATAACCTTATGAGTGTCGAATCTGATCTCAGAATTGACTAATACTGGAGGAAGATATAACCTTATGAGTGTTGAATCTGATCTCAGAATTGACTAATACTGGAGGAAGATATAACCTTATGAGTGTTGAATCTGATCTCAGAATTGACTAATACTGGAGGAAGATATAACCTTATGAGTGTCGAATCTGATCTCAGAATTGACTAATACTGGAGGAAGATATAACCTTATGAGTGTCGAACCTGATCTCAGAATTGACTAATACTGGAGGAAGATATATTTGATGGCCAGGGCATGTGGATGGATGAAAGGTGAGGATAAGTTTGGGTTCATTACTGGCAGGTTGTGTTTTCTTAATGAAAGACATGTTTTGCTGTAGCTAAGTGCTCTCGGTACATCCATATAAGGAAAGTCTAGCATTTCATGGGCTCTCTCCAGGAAGTTGTTATCATCCTGACAGAAATGACGTAGACAAAGTAGCTGGGAATATGAGATACAGTCTTACAAATCTTGGGGTGAGATGAACTGTATAGTGTATATATGAGGAAACTGTCAGCATAAATAAGCTTATAGTATTATGGAGGTGATGGGTCCTGCTTGGTCGATATTAATGGTGACATCTAGAAAAAGAAAAGAAAAATCATACAAGCAGAAATGAGATTCCTAAGAAGAATACTCAATGCATCAAGAAGAGAGAAAATCAGAAATAAAGAAATCAGGACTAAAGTGGGGCTTATAGCAACGCTAGATTTTATCAGAAGGCAGCAAGTTAAATGGTTCGGCCATGTAACTAGATTACCAATTAACAGTATACCACAACAAGCAATGATGTATAGACCAGATGGAAGCAGAAGAAGCCGGCCACGTAAATGAATGGCAGAGGGAATGGCAGAGTCTATGGGAATCTCGATACAAGAAGCCCATAAACGGGCACTCTCCAGCTGTTTATACTTCACCTTCACACCACAAGGTGCAAGAGGAACATGATGCAATGAGATCTAGGAAATTGATTTATGTGGTAGACATTTCTGAACTGAATTGAATTTGATCGACGGCTGTAAATTTTGGTCACAATTTATGAATCAGTTCTTCTTTCATGTTAGGAGACCAATCATCCAATGTCAGCGTCAATATAGCTATATAGATGTACAACTGAGCACCATTATCAAACAGGATATTTCAGCTGTCAGTAAGTTGAGAAGTTAGCAAGACCCAACTCAAACATAACATTGATGGCTAAGTTCTACATAGAAACTACACTACTAGGTATGCCAGTAGTGCCACGACCCGATCTGAAACCGGAAATGATATACTAGGCCACCCTGGAATGATCCATTGTCCCCAAAAATGGCTATGTAAAGACCATTCATGCTTCCGACGTCATTCATTCATTCAAATATCATGTGACAATAACAAACGCCATCTAGTTTCCGCAGAATAGGTCATTCTAATATTTTGTGCGTAGCGAATGGTTGAAATAACTTTTGTTGTTAAAATAATTAAACTTTTTTTGAATACGGTAAGTAATTTTATTTTCTAGGCTGTTCTTATAAGACATCAGATATTTTGAGATGGATTTTTGAATTCTGTATCCATTTTTACATATACATGGAAAGTTTCATTGATGATCGTCAATGATTGGTTGTAGAAACAAAATATTTATGCGCACTTGTTGCTTTGTCTTTATGAAGGGTAAAACCAAGATGGTGGCTCCGCGAATAACGATCGCACTAGGCCGTGGAAACTTTTACGGCTAAAAAGTGCAATTTGAACTACTAAAGTTAAAGAGAATACAAGTTTAAAGAGTATTAATAATTTATGTATACTTTTACTATGTTTTAATCATTTAGCATGACTGAACATATTTTTGAAGTCAGTTTTGATATCCTTCTATGACCTGTTTGAGACAATCTCGAGCAAAATTGCAGTACAATTTATTTATAACTAGCTGACCCGGCCCGGCTTCGCCCAGGCCCTGGAGGGGATCTATCTATCTATCAGTCTGTCTGCTTGTTTGTCTGTCTGTCTGTCTGACCCGGCCCGGCTTCACCCAGTCCCTGGTTGGGAGCATCTCATTTAATTCATATAAGTAGTCATATAAGCTCTCTCGTTCCAGACTATCTGTCTGTCTGACCCGGCCCGGCTTCACCCAGTCCCTGGTGGGGAGCATCTCATTTAATTCATATAAGTAGTCATATAAGCTCTCCCGTTCCCGACTATCTGTCTGTCTGTCTGACCCGGCGTCACCCAGTCCCTGGTGGGGAGCATCTCATTTAATTCATATACGTAGTCATATAAGCTCTCCCGTTCCCGACTATCTGTTTGTCTGTCCGTCCCGGCTTCACCCAGTCCCTGGTGGGGAGCATCTCATTTAATTCATATACGTAGTCATATAAGCTCTCCCGTTCCCGACTGTCTGTCTGTCTGACCCGGCCCGGCTTCACCCAGTCCCTGGTGGGGAGCATGTCATTTAATTCATATAAGTAGTCAAATAAGCTTCCGTTCCCGACTATCTGTCTGTCTATCTATCTGACCCGGCGTGGTTTCACCCAGCTCCTGGCGCACAGTAACTTAAAAGAATGTCCTTCCACACACCATTCATTATTTTTAATGAAAACTGTTTTTAATCACCGACATGACAGTTGATAAGTTCTTTAAGCAGAAAAAGATGGGTTACAATGTTATGCATTATTTTTATGAAAACTTTGAAAATGCCTGAAAGATTATATCATTATTTATTATAACTTATATGCCTGAAAATAACTATAGACAAAGAGTTTAACAATAGTGCAAGTAAGTCCAACAATATGACTATAAAGTATATAGAAATGTTATTAAAAGTTATGCCCCTTGAAATAACTTTTCTAGAGTGAAGTCCCCCTGCTATATAGAAATTATATAATGAAAAATGAAAAAGTAAATATTAAATAAGTAGAAGATTTTACACTAAGAAACTATTATAGTCGGTTGCACAGGAATGAAAGGAAGACGTATAGAAAATTTCATCTCAATCGGATGTACCGTTATCGAATGCAACCAATACATAGCTGACCACAAACACACAAAGCCACATACACTCTGTTTTATAGATATAGATAATTGTGAATGAGAAAATACTGTTAGATTAGTATTTTCTTTTAATCTACAGCATTTGTCTTGTATTTTTTTTAATCTCTTATTGCTCATCAATGGTAGGCTTTGAAAAATCAAATCTTGCAGTAACTCACTGAAGCCTGTTGTATATCAATTCTAAGCGGAGATACTGGAACACACAGGAGAGATCTGAAGTTACGGGAATCATGAAAATTGTTCTGTTCATAATCTTGACACTCAAATGTGAATATCTCCGCTTAGAATTGACATACAGGCATCATTGAACAACTGTTGGATGGGAGGGGTAGGACTCTGTCATTTGCTGACGACATTCTCGTGTATCGACAGGAGATAGGCGGTTGCCAATGATATGCAGGGTGAATTAGATCGAATTTCCTCATGGTGTGCTAATGCCAGGGCCCTTGTCAACCCTGCAAAGGGTTCCAAATGTTGCTGTATGTAGCCGAGGCGCGGTGTTGGGGTGAGCGCCCAACATTGCTCAAATACCTCAATGGCTCGTGAATACATAACCTATGCAGCAAAAGTCCAACTCCTGGCCTTCACGTGGCGGACCTGTTTAAACTAACAGGAGAAGGGGCGACGGCGAGTCTCTGGCGCCGGAAAATAACCAGTATGCTCTAGATGTGTATGCACGTACATGCATGCGCAGACAAGTGTGTGCGCGCGTACACATCTACACTCGAGTGAGACCACAGTCTGCTCTAGCAAAGAAAGGTGCTGAAGACGGAGGCAACCAGCCAAGAGGCGCACCACAGAAATCAGGATGCCACGCAATCACGCAAAATGGAATATGTCGACTACTGCTAATCGTTATGGTGCTCGCCCTGCTTTGGACCCCCAGGCAGGTGCAGTGCCGGGCCCTATGTCTCGAAAGGGCCCAACCCCAACTACTGGAGGTCCTTCTCAGATGTCCTGTGGAGCCAGGGGACATGAGAATAGGATGACTGGCCATACTAAACGAAGACTTAAAATAATGCACTGGAATGCGGAGGGAGTCAGCAACAACAAAAAATAGAATTAGAAACAATCTTGGACCAAGAAAAAGTAAGCATATGTTGCTTGCAAGAAACTCACCTCAATGAAAATATAGCCTTCAAAATCAGAGGCTACCAGTGTTACCGATCTGACCGAAAGAACAGGCGAAAAGGTGGGATACTGACCCTTGTAAGAAATAACATCATGGCTTCCCAAATCAAAGTCTACATGGAAGGGGCTGAGTATCAGACACTTAAACTTAAGACAGGCAATACAGATCTACATCTGATCAATTACTACTGTCCAAGTGACCGCCCACAGGCACTGGACACTCTACCACTAAAAGAAAAAATGATTGTGTGTGGCGATTTCAACAGCCACTCGCAGAGCTGGGGCTATGATCACATGGACCAGAGAGGAGAGAGACTGGAAGACTGGCAGGATGAGAATAGATTCATGTTGATTAACAAGCCGTCCGACCCACATACTTTCTACTCGAGATCATGGCACTCTACAACTACACCTGACCTGGCTTTTCATTCACCAGACCTGGAGTGGAACATTACACGAACTGTTGGGAAACAACTTGGTGGCAGTGACCATCGGCCAGTCTTTCTAACCGTAGAAAATGAGCTTGTAAGTGAAAGCAGCACCCTCTCGAGGTGGAACTACAAGAAAGCAGACTGGGCAATGTACAAGCATCGCACCAGCATACTGGTTAGAAACCTGAACACTGAGAAAGACATAACTAAAGCAGTTGAAGAGTTTGGGAAATGCATACTACAGGCAGCGCGAGAAACAGTACCAAGAGGAGCCCGTAAACAATATAAACCCTACTGGAGTAGTGAACTGGAACAGTTGCATAATGATGTTGAAGTGTGTAGAAAGCAAGCAGAGGCCACACCCAGCCAAGAGCACCACAATAAATTCCAGCATGCAAAAGCCAAATTTCAAAGGGCCAAGCTGCAGGCTAGACGGAAAAGCTGGCAGGAGAAAACGGAGTCTCTGAACTTTGAAAGAGACACAAGGAAATTGTGGAAGCTAATAAAACAGCTTAATGACGAGGGCACAGGGAGAAACTCAAAAATTGCACTACATAAAGATGGAAAAATCTTAATAAGAAAGCAAGCAGCTGACCATTTTGCGGACTCGTTCGCACAAGATAGCAATATCAAAATTAGTCCAGAGAAACAACAAGAGATTCGAGAGAAACGACAACATACAGGACAGAAGGAAATAGTACATGAGGTTCTGGAGGCACCCATCACAATCAGCGAACTGGAGCTAGCCATATCAAAACTGAAAATGAGAAAGTCACCAGGAGCTGATGGTATCTCCAATGAAATGATCAGGAACCTAGGAACAGAGGCCAAAACAAAGCTGTTGCAGATCTTCAATAACAGCTGGACCTTAGGCAGTGTTCCACAAGCCTGGAGAGAAGCAATCATGATACCCCTCCTAAAATCAGGGAAAGATGGTTCCATTGCCTCTAGCTACAGACCAATTAGCCTCACCAGCTGTCTCTGCAAAACACTGGAGCGCATCATCAATCACAGACTGCAGTGGTACATTGAAAGTAAAAACATCCTTGTGCCACAGCAGGCTGGCTTTAGGCAGTGCTACTCTACGGAAGATCAGACAACCTACCTCTCTCAAGAAATTGAGGATGCATTCCAAGAGAAGAAGCTGGTGCTTGCGGCATGGATAGATCTGAAGAAAGCCTTTGACAAAGTCTGGAAAGAAGGTCTGATGAAGAAACTGAGAAACTGCAAAGTCAATGGAAGAATGTACAAATGGGTGAAAGCATACTTGCACAACAGAAGAGCACGAGTACAGATAGACGGACTCAAGAGCAAGAAAGTACTACTGCGTCACGGTGTCCCCCAGGGCGGAGTCTTGTCCCCCACACTTTTCCTAATCTTCATCAATGATCTTGTTGCTCACCTACTGCATGGAATTAAAGCGGCAATGTACGCCGATGACCTGGTTCTATGGAGCACAAATGAATATGCATCAGTGGCCACCAGATTGCTACAAAGAGCTGTAGATACATTTGCTGCATGGGCAAATAGATGGTGTGTCAGCATAAACACTGACAAGTGCAGCACCACCCTATTTACCCTCTCTCCAAAACAAAAGGCAGGGATCATCCAGATAAATGGAACACCCCTAAGAGAAGATAAAGAACCAACATACCTTGGAGTAACATTTGATGGCAAGCTGACATGGAGAAAGCACATCAACAAAGCAGTAGCAAAAGCCAGAAGGAAAATAGCCATCCTGAGAAAGCTAAGTGGAACCACATGGGGAGCCAGTACGAAAATACTTAGCAAAGTTTACCAACAGAGCATACGACCACACCTGGAATATGGGTCAACTGCGTGGTGTTCAGCATCAAATACCACACTACAAGAGCTGGACAAGGTGCAAAATCAAGCACTTAGAGTCACCACAGGAGGGATGAGATCAACCCCTATAGTGGAAATGGAGAAGATGGGGAGGACACAGGCACTGAGTAAGCGCAGAGAGACGAAAACGCTAATACAAGCAGAAAAGTTCCTCAGCTTGCCAGGCCACCCTATGAAGAACAGATTTGAAAACCTAGCTATGGGGCGGTTGAAAAGAAGTAGTTTTATCCACCAGGCCAAACGACTCTGCAGAGAAACCACTGATCTGCCCACAGTTGGTATCCCCCTAACAACTATTCCAGAGCGAACTCCATGGAAAGATGAGCAAAGACTATCGTTACAAATCCAGACAAAAGTGAGAGGAATATTTGACAAGGAAGAACAGAACAGTGTGCAGCGCAGAACAGCCACTCTCAGCTTCCTTGATGAAGAATACCCACAGGACCTCTGGATCCGAGTCTACACAGATGGGTCAGCACAAAATGCTGTTCGAAATGGAGGAGCGGGAGTGTACATAGAATACCCAAATAATACTAGGGACACAGCCAGAGTACCGACAGGAAAGTACTGCCATAACTATGATGCCGAAATTGAGGCAATCAAGATAGCAACAGAGAAATTACTAAATAACAGCAATGGTACACAACCTGTGGTGCTACTAACAGATGCAAAATCAGTACTCGAGGCGCTCCTCTCTGGGAAATTGCCAGTACTAAGGACACTACTTTCTGAGCTTAGCAGTCAGCATAAAGTCACCATACAGTGGATACCATCCCACTGTGGAGTACCCGGAAACGACAGAGCTGATCAATTGGCTAAGGAAGGAGCCAAAGAGGAACAGCCTGATGTGCCCGTTACATACCACCAAAAGAAAAGAATGATCAAATCAGTCAGAAAGCCACCAAAACCTGCTCAAGATGACTACCACATTATGGACAGACCAGAACAAGTCATTATTCTGCGCCTCAGAACAGGACACAATAGATTACGCAACCACATGTATACAAAATTCAAGATTGGTGAAACAGCCATGTGCACATGTGGATTGGCGTCGCAGACAGCAGAGCACATACTCCAAGACTGCCCAAAATATAACATATCTAGGCAAACCTTCTGGCCTAGAGAGACGACAGTGGAAGATAAACTCTATGGACCACTGTGTGAACTGAAAAAAAACAGTTCAATTCATGCAAGAGACGACATTGCAGATATAGACATATTTCAAGCGAACGAAAGAAGAAGAAGAAGAAGAAGAAGAACCCTGCAAAGGCATCGGTTAAATGGTTCTCCCTAAACAACCATATTGTGAATACAGACCTGCCAGCAGTGAGTGTGGATGGGAGCATTTTGAGTAGAACCCAGTCGACATATCTTAGCGTGAGGTTTGATCGTAGCCTGTCTTTCAGAGATCATGTCGATTATGTCATAACAGAAGCTCAAAAAGGTTTCTCAGCAATGAGAGTCATGGCGACTGCCAATATCGAGCAAAGACTGCTAATACTTCTGTTCCAAGGACTGGTGCTTTCACCCATCGAGTATGCCCTGGGCATCCTCACTGTCAGCCCTACACTACACAGATTGGAAGACTTGAAAAGGTACAAAACGAAGCCATGCGCATCATTTTGGGCTACACGAGAGACACCAGCTGTGTAGCAATGAGATACCTCCTTGACTTCCCGACAATGACTCACAGGATCAAGATCTGGAGAGCTCGTGCATACTTGAAAATAAGTGCAGATGAGCAGCACCCTCTGCATGAAGCTACATTCAGAGAAAGGGATGACAGCCTAAATTGGGGCAAATCATGGATGGGTTGGGCGGAAGATGTCGTCAGACAGGTCTGCATCTTACCAGTATCAACCCGGCAAGGAAAGGGTGCAGGTGCCTCCAGTTTTTAAGTGCACTTTCTCCTGCATTATCACACTCGACAGAAAGTGCAAAGAGCAGAACCATGCCACTGTCATTGCGCTCATCTATGAACACTTAGATAACCCTGAAGTGCTCATCTATACAGATGGATCTATTGTAAAGCAGCAGAGAAGTGCGTGGGCATTTACAGCCCGTTCAGCAGGTCGAATCGTTCAAGAATCCAGTGGTGCCCACTCTATGACCACAAGCAGCATGACGATGGAGGTGATGGCAGTTACACAGGCTTTCATATGGCTGGAATCACAGCATTATACCAACGTGCGTGTACTAAGTGATTCAATGAGCATGATTCAGAAGGTTGAAGCTGGATCTGTACGTAGACAGTGGACTGAGTTGCTGCGGAAGTTTGCTGTCTGTAATGTCACCTTCATCTTTGTCCCGGGACATGCGGGAGTCGAGGGAAATGAACGAGCTGATAAACTGGCTGGCTCTGCACCCCCTGCAGATGGCCAGCCCATGGATCGTGCCGATGCTATTAACATCCTTAAAGATATGTCGAGAACAGAGGACTTTGACGTCAGTGAATCCACATCGCTGTCCAGGATGAAAGACTTGGGAGTAAGAATTGGCATGACCAGACGAGAGATACATCGGGAAAATAAGGTGCCTCGTCAACCAACATAGAACAGGCACTATTAGCCACCAGATGCTGATGCATATACTGGGGGAGGATCTGAGTACCTAAGGACCTGTCCGGAGTGCAATGAAGAAACCCCAACTGATAACATCATTGAGATACCATTAGATTTGGTTTTTCAAGGCCTATCTATCTGTGGTGGTCTCATTAGTAAATACTAATTTTAAAATCATAATCAAACTCACTACTTTATCTCAACGCCGTCTCTCACCAAGTTGACCAAGAGGGATGATGAGAAAAACTTTTTCACTTTTAGTTTTTTCAAAAAAGTGACAAGTTGATGAAGTTGCATGATCACAATCAGTCGGCTTATAAATGTTACTGACTGGCACCTAAAGTCCTAAACCTATGTAACTTAATAAATATATTCAGTATCACAATATTCAGTGCACAAATAATAATAACCACACTCACACATGATTTGAAATTAACGAACTTTCAAATAGTGGACTAAAATCTACAACAATGGCAACAAGAATAAAAAATAAACAACACCACATTTTCCCGAAAACAACATCCTGAGCATCTTCGCATCATAATTAAATTACCTGAGTTATAAAGCTATACAGCTGTGAACGAGCTGTCCTTGCGCAAGTCGGGTATTTATCACTTACATTTGAACTGCTTGCAACTTGTCGACTGTAGTTAAATCAAGAACTCAGGCCGTCGACCGCCATCATCCATGTACAAATGGCGCTGGTGAGTGTAAAAATATGAACATCTGGCCGCGTGGTTAACTAGAGATAAATTATAGGTATACCTCATTAAAATATATTACTTAAACATTATTTGTAGGCATATAAATTGTTTTGGTGAATAAATGATGGACTTATTTGTGTTTTTTTTTATTACGTTACTGATTTTGTAAGTTTCTAATCTTAGACAAACAGGCGGAAACCAGCCTTATCTAATCCGATCCGAATTTTGGCGATTTCGAATTAGAAAATACTTAACATCGATAGAACTAAAGACATGGCAATAATATAACAAACAATACACATACATTGATTGACACTTACACAAAACAATAGAAATATGTAGAACTGTGAAATGGCACTAGACAATATTAAGAATGAAAGATTATAAGCATAGTCTGGAATTCAATCAAATATGTCACCTACAAATAACAAATGAGGACAGGGCATGTCTGAAGGACGAGACGAGTTGTACTTACTCCAATCTGCGACCAACTACTATTGTCATTGGACTATTCAATTGACTAAGTAAACAATTTGAAAATAAGAAGTGTTGGGCAGCTTTACAAAATATAAATACAAAATAACACAGCTTAGCTGCGACGAGTCTTCGTCGGCTATTAACAAGAAAGCACCCAAACAGTGGAAATGACACAATAATAGCTACACAATATAACTTATAAGATAACATGACATATTTTAAAAAAAGTACAACGGAATAAAGTGGTACTATAGACTAATAAAACGAATCCACGGAGGACCTCACAAAGACTCCCGGGGTAGTAATGGGAACTTTTTCATATTTACAGCCTCTGAGTTAAGTACCACATGTTATAATTACAACACATTTTATTCCATTAATCAATTATGCTTGCTATTTTTTTTTTTTTTTAAATTATCATGTGGTACCATAATAGCCTGCTGAATATAGTCACTGGGAGCCACACAAAAATTATCAACATTATCAGTTGTATGTTTTACTAGGCTGCGTCACATTCAACGTCTCTCTTTCTCTTCTTCTTCTTCCCCTTCCTTCTTCTTCTTCCCAAACTGAGCCTTCGATGAACTCACGACTAGCATTTTTACCTTTACCATCGTCTGCATCTCCCTTCGTGTCATCCCCATATTCTTCTTCTTCTTCTTCTTCTTCTTCTTCTTCTTCTTCTTCTTCTTCTTCTTCTTCTTCTTCTTCTTCTTCTTCTTCTTCTTCTTCTTTCTTCTTCAGCATTCCGAGTTATTGAGGTTCTTTGCTGCAGATACATTCGTCTCTCTGGTCGACCTTCTCTTGCCAGTTGCTGATTCCAAGTGCTTGTAGGTCTGTATGTATATTATCTCTCCACCGTCTCCTTGGTCTACCTCGGGGTCTACGGTCATTTATTTCCTGAGTGTAAGCGAGTTTTGTTTCCCTATTATCTTCCATTCTTTCAATATGCCCCAGCCATTGCAGTCTATTAGCCTTCATGATACCAGTGATTAGCGGGGACTTAACAGATCATACATGTCTTTATGTATCCCTAATGGGCCCAAAGATGCGTCTTAAGTCTTTGTTCTCAAAGGTTTGTAACAAGGCTTCGTCTCCTTTAGTTGTACTCCAGGTTTCAGAGCCATACAGCACAACTGGTCTGATCAGTGTTTTGTATATATCTTCTTCTTCTTTGCGTTCATCCGGAGTGTTTTTTCAGATGTGATTGCGGTGTGTCTAGTTAGGCACCCTTGGATCGAAACCCCTAGGCCAACACATCCGGCTTTTAGCGTGCATTTTTGACCAGGTTAGCATTCCTGGGAGACTCTCACTTTTGTGGTACTGTCCACCTCCCAGCTGGTCAAGTTGGAACAGTCGGAGACTGCACGGTCATCCCTCAAATGAAGGCAGGGACAGTCCATAGCATTTTCCGCCATCCTGGGTGGCTTCCATAATTGCAGGGCCGGCACATAGCGCCCTGGTACTGGGCACACAGAGGGAATCGTCACGTCCTGCTCATGGCTGCTTTAATTCCTCACTTCAATATATTGGGCATTTCGTTTGCCCCGTGCCGTTCCCGCACAAACCAGACAGGTCTGCAGACGGTATTCACTCAGCGAGTTTTCGGACATGTGCTTGTCGTTGCGCCCTTCAGAGCTGTTCCAGGCACGACAGACATTCGAAAAACTACCTAGTCAGAGCTGTTCCGAACAAGAGCGGCATTCGGAAACTAGGTAGTCAGAGCTGTTCCTAGCACGAGAGACATTCGGACGAGACATTACACTCGGACGTAATTGCGTAGTGTCAATTTTTAGTTTGCCACCCGTAGGACGACACTTCCGGCGGGCATTTATTTATGAGGTTAGCCTTCCTCTGGTTTCGAGACACATTAGACTGTTGTGATGTCACCCACATCTCAGCTGGTCAAGATAGAACAATCAACGACATCGCGGTCGGCCCTCAAGAGAAGGCAGGGGCAGACCATGGTCATTCCCTCGCTATCCAAGGGGGCTTCCATAATTGCAGAGCCGGCACATATTGCTCTGAGACTAGATCACCCAAGGAGTTGCCACGTCCTGCTCATGGCTGCTTCAGTTCCTCACTTCCATGTGTTGGGCATCCCGCTTGCCACTGATCGCTCCCAAGCACACACCAGGAGCGGTCAGACTGCGAGCGACATCCACTCGGTAAGCTTTTGCTTGTGCTTTCAGACCACGCATTAGGTTCGCTCGTCGTGCGTTCCATTTCGCGTTATTAAGACGTTCTTCCACTTTTGTCTATGGGTAGGTACAGACATTTTTCGTAACCATTTACTTCGACTGGGGCACTTTTCTGACTTTTTGTACTCGCTCACCAGGTAGGCTACATGTGCTGCCGGCTCAGCACCTTACCTTCGTGGAGCAGTGGACGAAAAACGGCCTAGCCCTCTCATCCGGGAATCTCTCATATTCCCCAGCTGAGAGCCTTCGAACATGTAAAAGAACTAAGCATGTAGCTTGCTCAGTATCACGCTTCTATTTTTCGGTAGGCGGGTATCGGCCTGGCTCTCAGATCCGGGGGTTTGTGGCTTAGAGGCGTTCAGCCACAGCCCTCGACAGGGAGCCTTAAGAGTTTTGTCCAGACCAAAAGCGTCTGCCTTCGTGCACCTTTTAAACTTTTGACTGCTATCCTCAGTAACCTGCAGAGCAGCAGGTTGTGTCTCTCTTAGTCTGGTCCCTATCCCATATGCTGTCCGATATGTAGTTTTTCACCCATCGGCAAGCACATGGGGTCTATGGGACATGCAAGCTCCCCCACCACGGCAAGGTGGAGACACATCGGGGGAGTTTTGTATATATAATAATGTGATCTTGGTGTTGCGCGATAGCGCATTTGATTTTAGTAGATGTTGTAGTGCATAGTATATCTTATTTCCAGAGTTGATTCTAGCTTGTATTTCTTCCCTTATTATGCTGGAGCAGTTGAAGATTGTACCCAGGTATTTGTATGTTTCCGTTCTTTTAATGGTCATATTATCTATTTGTATGTGAGCAGAGTGTTTAGCCGCTCCTTCTCTTGAAATTACCATATATTCTGTCTTATCTTGGTTGATAACCTGCCAAATTTGTTGAGTCTTTTTCTTTATGTGAGTCAATATTTCCAATGTCTTTTGTTAATTTTCCCCTATAATATCTATATCATCTGCATAACCAAGCAGTCTGGATGTTCCTCCAATAGCACACTCCTCCTTTACCTTCCTTACAACTTTCTGTAGAGCCAGATTGAAAAGGAGCGGCGATAGTGCATCACCCTGTTTCAAGCCAGATGTTATTTGGAAAGGGTCCCCATATTAACACCCCGATTTCTAATTCTCTTTTCCGTTATTGAACATTGAGAGTTGAACATTCTAAGTATATCATTAAATACAATGTATGTTAACTTCCATAAATGTCCTAGTGCTGTGAACGCGCTTCTTGCGAATTGTAGTTTTATCGTAATATATCTCTTTGTTCCCCATTCTTGTCTACTTGCTACCTGACTATGTTATGATTCCACCTCTTGAAATGAGATATCACAAAGAAATATCGGGTTATCGTTTATATAGTCCAGAATTCCAGTAAAAAATGATGAACTGATTTCAGTGCTTTACAACATTACCATGCGTAATGTTGCTATCTGGTCAGTGCCGGGCCTATAGGCCTATGTTCAAAAGCATGAAAGAAACATTAACAGGTGTTTTCTTCTTCTTTCGTTCGCTTGAAATATGTCTATATCTGCAATGTCGTCTCTTGCATGAATTGAACTGTTTTTTTCAGTTCACACAGTGGTCCATAGAGTTTATCTTCCACTGTCGTCTCTCTAGGCCAGAAGGTTTGCCTAGATATGTTATATTTTGGGCAGTCTTGGAGTATGTGCTCTGCTGTCTGCGACGCCAATCCACATGTGCACATGGCTGTTTCACCAATCTTGAATTTTGTATACATGTGGTTGCGTAATCTATTGTGTCCTGTTCTGAGGCGCAGAATAATGACTTGTTCTGGTCTGTCCATAATGTGGTAGTCATCTTGAGCAGGTTTTGGTGGCTTTCTGACTGATTTGATCATTCTTTTCTTTTGGTGGTATGTAACGGGCACATCAGGCTGTTCCTCTTTGGCTCCTTCCTTAGCCAATTGATCAGCTCTGTCGTTTCCGGGTACTCCACAGTGGGATGGTATCCACTGTATGGTGACTTTATGCTGACTGCTAAGTTCAGAAAGTAGTGTCCTTAGTACTGGCAATTTCCCAGAGAGGAGCGCCTCGAGTACTGATTTTGCATCTGTTAGTAGCACCACAGGTTGTGTACCATTGCTGTTATTTAGTAATTTCTCTGTTGCTATCTTGATTGCCTCAATTTCGGCATCATAGTTATGGCAGTACTTTCCTGTCGGTACTCTGGCTGTGTCCCTAGTATTATTTGGGTATTCTATGTACACTCCCGCTCCTCCATTTCGAACAGCATTTTGTGCTGACCCATCTGTGTAGACTCGGATCCAGAGGTCCTGTGGGTATTCTTCATCAAGGAAGCTGAGAGTGGCTGTTCTGCGCTGCACACTGTTCTGTTCTTCCTTGTCAAATATTCCTCTCACTTTTGTCTGGATTTGTAACGATAGTCTATGCTCATCTTTCCATGGAGTTCGCTCTGGAATAGTTGTTAGGGGGATACCAACTGTGGGCAGATCAGTGGTTTCTCTGCAGAGTCGTTTGGCCTGGTGGATAAAACTACTTCTTTTCAACCGCCCCATAGCTAGGTTTTCAAATCTGTTCTTCATAGGGTGGCCTGGCAAGCTGAGGAACTTTTCTGCTTGTATTAGCGTTTTTGTATCTCTGCGCTCACTCAGTGCCTGTGTCCTCCCCATCTTCTCCATTTCCACTATAGGGGTTGATCTCATCCCTCCTGTGGTGACTCTAAGTGCTTGATTTTGCACCTTGTCCAGCTCTTGTAGTGTGGTATTTGATGCTGAACACCACGCAGTTGACCCATATTCCAGGTGTGGTCGTATGCTCTGTTGGTAAACTTTGCTAAGTATTTTCGTACTGGCTCCCCATGTGGTTCCACTTAGCTTTCTCAGGATGGCTATTTTCCTTCTGGCTTTTGCTACTGCTTTGTTGATGTGCTTTCTCCATGTCAGCTTGCCATCAAATGTTACTCCAAGGTATGTTGGTTCTTTATCTTCTCTTAGGGGTGTTCCATTTATCTGGATGATCCCTGCCTTTTGTTTTGGAGAGAGGGTAAATAGGGTGGTGCTGCACTTGTCAGTGTTTATGCTGACACACCATCTATTTGCCCATGCAGCAAATGTATCTACAGCTCTTTGTAGCAATCTGGTGGCCACTGATGCATATTCATTTGTGTTCCATAGAACCAGGTCATCGGCGTACATTGCCGCTTTAATTCCATGCGGTAGGTGAGCAACAAGATCATTGATGAAGATTAGAAAAAGTGTGGGGGACAAGACTCCGCCCTGGGGGACACCGTGACGCAGTAGTACTTTCTTGCTCTTGAGTCCGTCTATCTGTACTCGGGCTCTTCTGTTGTGCAAGTATGCTTTCACCCATTTGTACATTCTTCCATTGACTTTGCAGTTTCTCAGTTTCTTCATCAGACCTTCTTTCCAGACTTTGTCAAAGGCTTTCTTCAGATCTATCCATGCCGCAAGCACCAGCTTCTTCTCTTGGAATGCATCCTCAATTTCTTGAGAGAGGTAGGTTGTCTGATCTTCCGTAGAGTAGCACTGCCTAAAGCCAGCCTGCTGTGGCACAAGGATGTTTTTACTTTCAATGTACCACTGCAGTCTGTGATTGATGATGCGCTCCAGTGTTTTGCAGAGACAGCTGGTGAGGCTAATTGGTCTGTAGCTAGAGGCAATGGAACCATCTTTCCCTGATTTTAGGAGGGGTATCATGATTGCTTCTCTCCAGGCTTGTGGAACACTGCCTAAGGTCCAGCTGTTATTGAAGATCTGCAACAGCTTTGTTTTGGCCTCTGTTCCTAGGTTCCTGATCATTTCATTGGAGATACCATGATAGAATTAACCAAAGAATTCATTTTGAATGAATTATGCACCACGGATTGGTCAGAAGAAGTCGCCGTAGGCATTCAGGCGAGCATCTCATTGCTTAGGTAGGCGGCGAATGCCGTCCGCAACAAAGGATTGTGGTTGCTCACTGACCCAAGTGTTTACCGTGGTCAATACGTCTGCATCTGTGTGAAATTGTTGCCCCTTGAGAGCTTTTTTAGAGGTTCGAACAAATGAAAATCAAATGGTGACAAATCAGGACTATAGGCTGGATGTTGCAGAATTTCCCACTTTTTCCTTGCTAATGCTTCCTGCACAATCTTTGCCACATGCGGACGAGCATTATCGTGCAACAAAATCACACCGCGAGAAAGCATGCATGTCGTTTATTCTTGATGGCTTTTTGCAGCTTGTCTGGTGTTTGCAAGTAGTGGGTAGAGTTGATGCTGACACCAGATTTTTTAAAGTCAGTCAACAATAGCCCTTCATGGTCAAAAAATGCGCTCAGCATAACCTTACCAGCGGAAACCGGTAACTTAAATTTTTTGGCTTTTGGTGATCCAGCATACTTACATTGCATGTTCTCTCTTTTGCTGCTCTGCTCAAAATGGTGACACCATGATTCATCGCCTGCCACTATGCGGAAGAGAAATGCATCACCCTCCACTCTGTAACGCATCAAGTGATTCAAACACCATTCCATGCGTTCCTCTTTTTGGTGGTCGGTCGACATCCGTGGTACCCACTGTGAACACACCTTCCGATATTGCAGCTTCTTACGAACGACCTTTTAAATTCTCCCAACAGACACATCAAATTCTTTCGCTAGCAAACGTATGCTTCAACAACGGTTCATCTGTACTGCTGCATCAATTTTGGCGATGGTTTTTTTCTGTTGCAACAATATGCGCTTGACCCGGCCGTCGAAGATCTGTCGTGAACTGGCGTCCTTTCCGAAACATTCGTGCCCAGTCTGTCGCTGTTGTCTTCGACACACATTTGTGACCAAACGCTGCCTGAATTCTTCGATGAATGCCCACTGGTTGATATCCTTCAAATGAAAGAAACCGAATCACCGCTCTTTGAGCTTCTTTGGGCGGATTTTGGATCAACCCGGCCATTTTCTCAACGGTCAGAAACAGAACCTATGCATCATGGGACGATGAGCACGTGCTCTTTTATTCATTGGTCAGTACTTATCACATGACTATGACATTGATCATGTTCAACGTACGCAATTACGCGCGGTGCGGCACGAACGGATATCAAATGAACGCCACTTATATTTGTCAATGGTTTCTTAATATCCCCAGAATTTAAAAACAATATATATATATATGTCTTGCGCTTGCTCGCTTTGAACTCAAACGTAGTGTATACACACTACTTCTAGTAGAACTGGACTGAATTGTGCGTGCAGATTAGCTTTCCCTGTTATCAGTGTCCCTCGCCATCAGGTGAACCCACTCCGACTTCAGAGGTTCTTGTAATTTACGTTCCAAAGTCATGGACAAGGCATCAACAGTTTAGTCCAACTGTCCGGTCTAGGGATTGAAGCCATTACCTCAGCATCAGCACATCTGATGTTTAAGAACTAGCGCTCTTATCCATTCTCCCACAATTCTTCTTCTTCTGCTGCGTTCATCCGGAGTGTTTTTTCAGACGTAATTGTGTTGTGCCTGTTTACAGCAGAGCTGCGATAATTGCGCCTTTAGGTCGACACATCCGAGTTCTGCGGGTATTTGCTGACCGGGTTAATTTCGTCCATACTAACCTCCATCTCCAGAACGATTCTGTTTAATATTTTTTTTTCCAATGAACTAACAATAGCATTCTGTTCTTTCTTCCTAATTTACCATTTACCACGCATTGGGCTATAGCCACCCCCCCCCCCACCTCTCACCTCACTCATCTCACTCCAAACAGTCATATCCTAAATATGTCATATTTTTGGGCAGTCTTGGAGCATGTGATATGCTACCTACGGTGCCAATCCATATATGCACATGGCTGATTCGTAAATATTGAATTTTGTATACATGTCGTTGCAATATTTTAAAGCTAAAATTAAGAAGACACAGGCTAATTTATGAATTAGTAGTTAATTAATGACCATTTTTAATTGCTGATTAGGTCACCACACATCATACTGACACTGTAAAGAGACCATAAGGTCTGTAACATCAATCCTCATAATAACACATACATCTTGCAATTTTGTAAAGCTAAAGTTAAGAAGACGCAGGCTAATTAATGAATTAATAATTAATTAGCGACCATTTTTAATTGCTAACTAGGTCACCACACATACTATCAAAACAACAAAGTGACCATTAGGTCTGTAACATCATTCCGCGGAATAAAATAGACATCTTGCAATTTTTTAAAGCTAAAATTAAGAACGCACAGAGTAATTAATGAATTAGTAATTAATTAGCGGTTATTTTTACTTGTCATGCCGTCTCCATGGCCCAAGGCTTGCGAACGCTGTTCGTGAGCCGCGTACCAGGCGTTCGAAACGTAGCTGTGACGGAATTGTGCAGCAGACCGTGTCGCGTTGTGTTATAACGTGCTGGTATGAGAGCCGGTCGTTCAGAAAGCAATGGCAAACTACTGAACGTAGAAACGTGCCTAGTACATCCACAGCAGCTGAAAAATGCTGGTGTTGACTGCAACGTCCTGCAAGTGATATGCAACATAAAAAAATTAATTAATTAAGTCACCACATATCATATTTAAAAAAAAAAAATAGATGACATGAGCAGTTAGGTCTTGCAACCCCGATCGCAGTGATGTATGGTTGCTAAGATGTTCGTTTAAAAATAAAATAGATATAGTAAAAAAAAAAAATGCTAAATTTCGATAATTTGAGCTCTCACTCTGACTCGGCCGCACTAAAATCAACTCAGACATCGGAATTTTCAGTAAATTTTTGTCAAAGGTCACGACACTCAAATGTGAATAACTCCACTTGGAACTGAGATACACACACCACTGAGGAACCGTTAGATTTGGTTTTTCAGGGCTTATCTATCTATGGTGTCTCATTAGTAAATAACCAATTTGAAAATCATTATCAGAATACCTCTGAGGCACAGAATAATGATTTGTTCTGGTCTGTCCATAAGCTGGTAATCATCGTGATCTGGTTTTGGTGGCTTTCTAACCGATTTGATATTTTTGGTTTTGTCTTTTGGTGGTATGTAACGGGTACATCTGGTTGTTCGTCTATTGCTCTTTCCTTAGCTGTTGGTAAGTTTTCTCGTTACTGGGTACTCCACAGTGAGATGATATCCATTATATGGTGACCTTATGCTGACTCCTAGTTCAGAAAGTAGTGCCCGTATTATGGGCAACTTTCCCAGACAGGAGCGCCTCAGGTACTGAGTTTATGTCATAGAATGCCGCGATTTCACCAGAATGTCTGTCTGTCTGTCTGTCTGTCTGTCTGTCTGTCTGTCTGTCTGTCTGTCTGTCTGTCTGTCTGTCTGTCTGTCTGTCTGGTTTCTTACGAAAAGTATTGGCGCCGGTCGTTCAGAAAGCAATGGCAAACTACTGAACGTAAAGCTTGCCAAGACATCAACAACAGCTGATAAATGTTGATGTTGACTGCAATGCCTAAACTGCCTCTTCTACAGCAGTGGTTCTCAACCGGTGGGGAATTCCCCCCCCCCCCCGGGGCATTTTAGGGTTTCGGGGTGTGGGGGGGGGATTAAGATTATTTCAAGATCGCGTTAATACAAGAACCGATTACTTGATATTGTTCGTCCCTCCATACTTTAGTTAGTTAGTTAGTCGACAGATCATCCTCATTGCACATCGAACCATTCAGTCCATAAGTGCTCGGATCCCCTCCTCAGCAAATCCCGCAGCATGTAGCGGCTAACGACGCCAGTTCTGTGTTGGTTTATCAATCTTCTTTGGCTTCCTGCATAGTGTTCTTGTTTGGCCGCCCCTCTTTTAATTTGCTGCTCTCGCAGTCTGACCATTGTTGTAGATTCACAGTCATCACTTGGTTCTCGCAAAAGTCTCACTTCTCGTAGAGCATTCAGAATGTCAGCCTGGTCCATGGCGCGTCCGCCCTCCACAGTAGCCTCACCTGAGAGCTTGTCAGCCCGCTCATTTCCTTGTACTCCCGCATGCCCTGGCACGAAGATGAAACTAATCTTTGCCAGCCGAGACCGCTCCAGAGGCAGCAACCATTCTCTTCGGATCGACCCCTCCTCTATCCTCTTGATCATGTTCATTGAGTCGCTAAGGAAACAAGCCCTAGTGAATGTCTGTGTCTCGAGCCATGTTATTGCTTCACTTACTGCCATGACTTCCATGGTCAGGCTACTTGTGGTTTCAGTGAAAGCACCAGAGTCCTCCTTCACAATTCTCCCTCCGGCCCGAGCTGTAAAGGCCCATGAGCTTCTCACATGTCGGACGACCGACCCATCTGTGTAGATGACCGCGTCACCGTCTAGCGAATTCTCGAAAATCAACGCTTGTACTTCAGCCTCAACAGCAGCCGGATTTTTTGTCTTTACTTTACGATTCTGTACTTCTCGCCCTTCTGAAATTCGTTTTATAACGTAAGTAGACCCGCAAATCACGTTTTATGTAGACGTCTGGACTTGTTCTAGTATGTGTTATTAAACGTATACTGTGTAGAGGCCGGGGGTGGGTGGGGGGAATTTATAGGGAGGAAATACGAAAGGAGGAAATGGCATTCTGAACATAATGGTGAAGGGGCGCATGGGCCAAACAAAAGGTTGAGAACCACTGTTCTAGAGCCTTTTTCGGCCTGTTCCAGTTGCGTAGCTGATCGTATTAGACTTGTTTCTGCTAGTTCTATTGGAGTTTCAGCTCGTGCTGATCCTGTGGAAACATTTTCAGTTAATGCCTCAACTGCTTCTTCTAGACTCTTTTGCTCCAGATGTAGACTCACGATGTGTACACAGACATGAAAGCCCACCCCGAATGGTACGGTACGACTTGTCGGATTACCCACGAGACCACCCCAACCATTCGGCAGCGAACAAAACGTTGGTCGGCAAATTCAAAGATGAATGCTGCCGCCGCCCAATAGCCAAGTTCGTAGGTCTCAGGCTTAAAATGTACTCAATCGTAGAAGCCAACGACATCAACATCAAGAAAGGAGTCTCCAGGGTAGTCGTGAAAAGGACCTCAAGCATGGGATAGGCTTTATAGGAATAGGCTTTATAGGGTTAGGTTTTAGGGTTAGGATTTTTAGGGTTAGAATTTTAGGGTTAGGTTTTTAGGGTTAGGTTTTAGGGCTAGGTTTTAGGGTTAAGTCTTAAGGTTAGGTGTTTTAGGGTTAGGTTTTAGGTTAGGGTTTTATAGGGTTAGGCATTATAGGGTAGGTTTTATAGGGTTAGTTTTAGGGTGAGGTTGTAGGGTTCGGTTTTAGTGTTTAGTTTTATAAGGATAGGTTTTATATGGTTAGGTTTTAGGGTTAGGGTTTTTTAGATTTAGGTTTTTTAGGATTGGGTTTTATAGTGTTAGGTTATTTAGAGGTAGGTTTTATAGGGGTAGGTTTCATAGGGTTAGGTTTTATAAGGTTACGTTTTTTAGGTTTAGGTTTTTTATGTTTAGGTTTTTTATGTTTAGGTTTCAGGTTTAGGTTTTTTAGAGTTAGGTAGTTAAGATTAGGTTTTTTAAGGTTAGGTTTTGTAGGGTTAGGTGTTACAGGGTGAGGTTGTAGAGTTCGGTTGTAGAGTTCTTTTTTATAGGGTTAGGTTTTAGGGTTAGGGTTTTTAGGGTTAGGTTTTATAGAGTTAGGTTTTAGGGTTAGGTTTTTTTAGGATGATGTATTTTTAGGTTAGTTTTATATGGTTAGTTTTTATAGGGTTAAGTTTTAGGGTTAGGTTTTAGAGTTAGACCTAACCCTAAACCATAAATTAGGGGTAGAAACCTAACTCTACATTAGGGTTAGGTTTTAGGGTTAGACCTGATGCTATTAAGGACTCTTCTGTGCCCCACGAATCGACTTCTCCAGCTCACCGTGCTATCGACCTCAAGGAACCTGTGATTCTCTGGTCAGGTATCTATCCGAGTTCACCTGGAAAGCATGAGCTGGAAGGGGGGTCGGCGTCGAGCGACTGATATTTCATGGTCGCTGCCTTTGCACACGATTCACCATGGCATCCGACAAGAGGGGCAGCCTGGTCTTTACTACCTGATGGCACATGGCTTTGTGCGCAAGGAATTGCTCATCGCGCCTCCTGACACCCAACTACCCCCAGGCCGGATTCGAAGGGCTTGATGCTCTCTGTTACGCGTTTCGTGATGATATGCCAATAGGCTCTTGTGGTAACGCCGCCGTCGCAAATACCACACAAACACTCCCAAACCCCTGTACCAAGACTTCCAAATAAGCACTCCCACACCCATGCACCAGCACTCCCCCACTCCCCAACATCAGCCCCCTCCATCTCCACCTCCTGTATGGACATAGAACCCAGCCCTGGTGCCTTGTATCAGTGAACACCATATTCCTCACAGCTTACACAGTATATTCTACACTACCAAGCAGAGGCCCAATTGCAGGATCTGGCACAGGAGGAAGCCAACTAGGACACACACAGGGCTGCTAGCACTTTTACCTGGTCCTGTCTAATCCGGGACAAATATTCCACCCTCAGTGTGTAGGAAACAAACAGGACAACACACAATCATCGGTGGTTCATCAACATGTGTCACGCCTGTGCTGGCCTACATCATCTACTAGTTTGGGCATGTTGTTGGTGTCAGTGCTTGCTTGTGTTTGCTGGCTGTGAACTCCAGCGCGAAGTCCTGTCGGATGAAGACATCCTGTTGTCCAACATCAGTGTGATGTCATACAGGACCTGAGGTTTGCGTGAGTATAAGTTGTCCCATGTCTGGCTTATTGGTGTGCAGACGGGTGGTTCCTCGCCGTGCAGGCAGACACTCTCCGACTTCGGAGGAATCAACGATCCTACTGACTTTAGCCAGGACCCCATAGGGATCTGCTGCTCAGGACGCTCGGCGAGGACGCGTCAATAGGTCTTTGCCAGCATAGAACCCAGCCCTGGTGCCTTGGAAACACCTCTGCGTCCCGTTAGTGTCAGTGCTAGTGGTGGTGTGGCCAAGCAGTGTTATTAATATTACACAATTAGCTGCATGTCCTTTACAGGACTTCACAATCAACCCTAGCTATGCTGGCTGTTTGTGAGTGGCAACTTTACATTCAGTAGTTTGCCATTGCTTTCTCAACAATCGATGCGCATACCATTGAATAAAAATCAACACAAGGCGGTATGCTTCCAGGTCACCTGCAGCTGATTTATAATGCACTATCTGGGATTGCTAGGGGTTAACATCTTTCTCCGTAATCCCGTATATTCTCGTGAGTAATGTAACCTGCGCGAAAATCGGTAGCGGTTCTTGCCGCGTTGGTAACTTACGGGGTATGTGAGCCGGTCGCTCAGAAAGCAATAGCAAACTACTGAGCGTAATCTTGCCTAGTACATCAATAGAAGCTGAAAAATGCTGGTGTTGACTGCAACGTCCTGTAAGGGATATGCAACACATATACAAAAAAATCTGGGATTGCACATCGCATCTGCTACCCCTTCACCACAAACGCCGGCCAGTAATAATGTCAGTTACTGTCAAACCACTGTTGCATGCAGTGAGTTATGTTTCAATAAACACAGCTTCTAAAGCAAGGAAATCAAAGATCATACAAATCTGTGAAATGGCAAACAGATGCCTGTCCCACTGCTCATACAAATCTGGGAAATGGCAAACAGATTCCTGTCCCACTGCTCATACAAATCTGGGAAATGGCAAACAGATGCCTACCCACAACAAAGTTCATACAAATCTAGGATTTGGCAAACAGATGCCTGCCCACAACAAAGCTCATACAAATGTAGAAAATGGCAAACAGATGCCTGCCTCACTGCCCACGGCAAAGCTCATACAAATCTGGGAAATGGCAAACAGATGCCTACCCACAACAAAGTTCATACAAATGTAGAAAATGGCAAACAGATGCCTGCCTCACTGCCCACGGCAAAGCTCATACAAATGTAGAAAATAGCAAACAGATGCCTGCCTCACTGCCCACGGCAAAGCTCATACAAATATGGGAAATGGCAAACAGATGCCTGCCCACAACAAAGCTCATACAAATGTAGAAAATGGCAAACAGATGCCTGCCTCACTGCCCACAGCAAAGCTCATACAAATATGGGAAATGGCATACAGATGCCTGCCGCACTACCCACAATAAAGCTCATACAAATCTAGGAAATGGCAAACAGATGCCTGCCTCACTGCCCACGGCAAAGCTCATACAAATATGGGAAATGGCAAACAGATGCCTACCCACAACAAAGCTCATTCAAATGTAGAAAATGGCAAACAGATGCCTGCCTCACTGCCCACGGCAAAGCTCATACAAATCTGGGAAATGGCAAACAGATGCCTACCCACAACAAAGTTCATACAAATGTAGAAAATGGCAAACAGATGCCTGCCCACAACAAAGCTCATACAAATGTAGAAAATGGCAAACAGATGCCTGCCTCACTGCCCATGGCAAAGCTCATACAAATATGGGAAATGGCAAACAGATGCCTGCCCACAACAAATTTCATACAAATGTAGAAAATGGCAAACAGATGCCTGCCTCACTGCCCACAGCAAAGCTCATACAAATATGGGAAATGGCATACATATGCCTGCCGCACTACCCACAATAAAGCTCATACAAATCTAGGAAATGGCAAACAGATGCCTGCCTCACTGCCCACGGCAAAGCTCATACAAATATGGGAAATGGCAAACAGATGCCTACCCACAACAAAGCTCATTCAAATGTAGAAAATGGCAAACAGATGCCTGCCTCACTGCCCACGGCAAAGCTCATACAAATCTGGGAAATGGCAAACAGATGCCTACCCACAACAAAGTTCATACAAATGTAGAAAATGGCAAACAGATGCCTGCCCACAACAAAGCTCATACAAATGTAGAAAATGGCAAACAGATGCCTGCCTCACTGCCCATGGCAAAGCTCATACAAATATGGGAAATGGCAAACAGATGCCTGCCCACAACAAAGTTCATACAAATGTAGAAAATGGCAAACAGATGCCTGCCTCACTGCCCACGGCAAAGCTCATACAAATATGGGAAATGGCATACAGATGCCTGCCTCACTACCCACAATAAAGCTCATACAAATCTAGGAAATGGCAAACAGATGCCTGCCCACAACAAAGCTCATACAAATGTAGGAAATGGCAAACAGATGCCTGCCCACAACAAAGCTCATACAAATGTAGGAAATGGCAAACAGATGCCTGCCTCACTGCCCACAGCAAAGCTCATACAAATCTGGGAAATGGCAAACAGATGCCTGCCCACAACAAAGCTTATACAAATCTAGGAAATGGCAAACAGATGCCTGCCTCACTGCCCACAGCAAAGCTCATACAAATCTAGGAAATGGCAAACAGATGCCTGCCTCACTGCCCACAGCAAAGCTCATACAAATCTAGGAAATGGCAAACAGATGCCTGCCTCACGGCCCACAGAAAAGCTCATACAAATGTAGGAAATGGCAAACAGATGCCTGTCTCACGGCCCACAGAAAAGCTCATACAAATGTAGGAAATGGCAAACAGATGCCTGCCTCACTGCCCACAACAAAGCTCATACAAATGTAGAAAATGACAAACAGATGCCTGCCTCACTACCCACAACAAAGCTCATACAAATCCGGGAAATGGCAAACAGATGCCAGCCTCACGGCCCACAACAAAGCTCATACAAATCTGGGAAATGGCAAACAGATGCCTGCTTCACTGCCCACAACAAAGCTCATACAAATCCGGGAAATGGCAAACAGATGCCTGCCTCACGGCCCACAACAAAGCTCATACAAATCTGGGAAATGGCAAACAGATGCCTGCCTCACGGCCCACAACAAAGCTCATACAAATCTGGGAAATGGCAAACAGATGCCTGCCTCACGGCCCACAACAAAGCTCATACACATCTGGGAAATGGCAAACAGATGCCTGCCTCACTACCCACAACAAAGCTCATACAAATCTAGGAAATGACATGGTGTGAGCGTCTTTTGTTAAAAAGCAATGGCAAACTACTGAACGTAAACTTGCTTAGTAAATCACAAACGACAAAAACATGATGGGGTTGACTGCGATGTCCCGCAAAGGACATTAACTAACTTTTTTGCAAAAAAAAAAAAAATGCTGCCACCTATGAACAAAAGGGATCAGCTCCAGAATTCCATCCATCCATCATGTGCCATGCCGGTAAGCGTGGGCGGTCATGTTCTGCCATCTCACTCGATCACCAGAGTCGTAGATCAGCTCCGTGTTTCTGTCTCGACCATGCCACAAGGCCAAGCCATCCAGTTACTTGCTTCTACGTCTTCCCCTTGGTCTGTTCCCCTCGATCTTACCAGTTGTCACCAAGTTCTCCAAATCATTGCTTCTCATAAAATGCCAAAAAAATTGTGACTGTCTACGTCTAATGTCTCTAATCAGTTTACGATCTTCATTTGTTTCTTGAAGGACCTATGCATTGGTCTTTCTGGCTGTCCATGGTATTCTTTGCATTTTCCTCAGAATCCACATTTCTACAGCCATCAGATGTTTTTCAGCATGACTGCTCATTGTCCAAGCTTCACATCCATATAAAAATACAGGTTCTATGTAGCATCTCAACACTCTTTTTCTCGTTTCAATTGACATCTTTTTATTGGTCAGTATGTTTTTCATCTTGCTAAAGGCTACTATTGCCATGGCGATTCTTGTTCTAATCTCTTCTAGGCATCTCCCATCAGATGTTATTACTGTTCCGAGATAATTGTACCTATTCACTTGTTGAAGAATATTTCCATTTACTTGTATATTACATTGTGGTATTTCGTTCTTCCTAGTGACGACCATAATCTGTGCCTTTTTACAATTTAGTTCTAACCCTAGTTGTTCACTGTGTGTTCACTAAATTTTGCAGGTCCTGTTCATTGTCTGCAATCAAGACTGTATCATCTGCATATCTAATGTTATTGATGCATCGTCCCTCAATGTTGATTCCTTCCATATCTTCAATATTTCTGAAAATACTTTCATTGTACAGGGATAACAGATCTGGAGACATTACACATCCCTGTCTCACACCTCTTTTAATAGCCTGATATTGGCCTACTTCATTATCAATTCTTATAGCAGCTTGTTGTTTCCAATATATGTTTTTTACAAGTCTAAGGTCTTTTCCATCAATTTGTAGATCTTCAAGCATCCTTGTCATGTTGACATGTCTCACTTTATCGAAAGCCTTTGTGTAGTCAATAAAGCAAAGGTGTAGATCTTTGTTTACTTCTATAGAACGTTCGATTACGGTTCTCAGTATATACACAGCATTTACTGTACCCTTGCCTTCTACAAACCCATATTGTTCTTCTCCTATTTCAGGTTGTATTTTCCTCCTAACTCTTTGCATGATAATTCTTAGTAAAATCTTCGTGATGTGACTCATTATACTAATTGTTCGAAGTTGATCACATTCCAAGGCTCCCGATTTCTTTGGGATTGCAATAAATACAGAATTACATAACTCATGAGGTATATTTCCAGTATCATATATTGTATTAAGCAGACTGGTAACTTTATATATTCCATATTCTTCTAAAGCATTAATCATTTCTGTTGTGACGCTGTCTGAACCGGGGGTCTTGCCAGATTTTATATGGTTAAGAGCATTCTGAACCTCCATCTTCAAAATTGCTGGTCCTTCATTATTATTTTGAACATCATATTGTTCGTCTCTGTTATCGTCATAAAGGTTTTTCATGTAATGTGACCATTCATGTAAGATCTGATCTTTTTCTATTATGACTCTTCATCTTTTGTCTTTAGGCAGCCTGCTGATGTACGTGTTCTTTGATTAGTAAGCTCCTGAATTCTTTTGTGCATTAGTTTTGCATTTTTACTGTTGTGTTGTTTTTCAATTTCTCTGCAATTTTTCTCAAGCATGGTTTCTTTTGCCTCATTACATAAGGTTCTGACTTTTCTATGAATTTCTTCATATTTGGCAGGATTATTTTTGTTCTGTCTTCTTGTTTCCATTAGTTGTAAAATTTCTTCAGTCATCCATGTCTTACGGCCCACTTTCTTTACTTTTGGAATAGTTTTTTTCTGCTGCACAACTGATTGAATTCTTCAGCATTTCCCATTGATCATCTACATCTTGAAATAGGATCTCTAGATCAGACAATAAATCAAATTTGTTCTTTACTTCTATGTTAAAAGTATCTTGTATTTCTTTGATTTATTTGGTTGTTTCGGGATTTGAAATTTAAATATTGAGCACAACCCACCACTGGCAACGCTGATCGCATTCTGACACGAACCTAAGGCCTATCCACGTCAATATGGAAACACTATACTCGAGTTTCGCTCTCGTTTGAGCTTGTCAGTAGTTCATATCCCTGACCAGATCCGGAAACAAGCCCCGGATCACGCGTGTGAAGCGGGTGTGCTACCACGCGGCACACACTGGACACAGTCAAATTATCATAACAGAATACTCCAGACACGAAGGTAATACTCCAGACGCCTTTGTTATATATGAGGATATTTTTGATGCCAAGAATGCCTGCGATAACTTGTCTTCAGCGTCTGCAACCGCTATCTGGTTGTCTTATACTGCTAGATTGTCAGGGTGAGTGTTATGTTGTCAATGTCCTCTTGTTTGTTCCTCTCAGCTTCAACATCGTGGTTTTTCTCTATACCGAAGACTTGAGATGACATTGCCATTACTCTGATCATTTAGTTGAATGTCTTCTTCCTCTTCTGTTTGTCATCCTAATCTTCATCTTGTTATCCTTCCACATGTTATCCTTACCGAAAAAAATTCTAGCAAAAAATATGGCCTACTAACAGTTGAATGGCAAACTCACCAATACAAGAACCTCACACTGCAGAACACGTTCTGCCACACTGAACCAAACACAACTCAAACAGAAACATCTGTTCGGTGTCTGGGTGAAACTACCCTAGCGGCTAAACTCTACGGAGATCTGCAGGAAACAATTGTTGAAATCGACAGGACTTCAAGCGGATGATAAGAAGAGAAGAAACTTTAGGTTCTTTTCCATGACATTATCCGTGTTTACATAGTTAGTTAGTTAGTTAGTCGCAGTTCCAACTTCACAGCAACGGGTCGTCCCCATTATGCTCCGTTCCTGTGCCAGTGAATATCACACAAAACTCCCCCCACTGCCCAATGTAAAAAGTGGAAAAGACAGGAGTCTCGACAAATAACAGCCCGCACAGATACACTATGCATAATGCCGCCGCCAGAATGACAGCACACCAGTCCCCCACGAAACACCCAATTCATCTCTGATGGAATCGGCAGTCATTGTCATATCTGGATGTTTCCTAGATGTTCACCCACACAGTCCACGAAAATACAGTTCATCACCGAGGTCACAATAAGTAATTATTAATTATTTATAGGTTATTAAGCAGTATAAATAAATAATTAATTATTGCAATTTTATCTTTCTTATACACTTATACATTATATTTGACAATATGGACAAAAACTTTTACTAATTTGTTAACAAGATGTTACAACTTGTTATTATAACAAATATTCTTTATTATCTATCAATGGCTTTAATTTAGACACAAACCGACTACATTGTCACTATAATTGTTGATTTCTATTGAGATGTATGCAACTGTTTGCACTTTTTGACAATATTCTTGAAATCTGGAGCAAGTTTACTTGTTGAAATTCGCATGACAGCATGCAAGTTGCAGTCCGACAATAACGACCTATGCTTAGGTTTGTTGATCTTCAAGCAAGAGAATGCTTGTTCGCAAATGTATGTTGATCCAAATAATGATAAAAGTTTAGCTGCAAAGTTAGGTGCAAATGCAAGTCAAGCAGCTCCAACTATATGGCCTCCGTGACTGTATCAGCTTCTGCACTAAAAGGAGAAATGAGAATATTGAATTGTGGCTCTAAGTTCTTGAAATCTTGGAATCTCCATCCAAATTCTTCAATCAACGAATCTAATTGGGCTTTGTACTTTTCAGTCATTTCACCAGAAATAGTTTCCTGTTTCAGCAAAGGGAAGTGACAAAATCTTTTTTCACTTGCTTGTCTGGAGCACAATGAGAGTTTTGCCTGAAATGATTTTACATGTACATACAATTCATGTGCAAACACACCATTGCCCTGAAGTTTGACATTCAGTTCATTTAACTTTTCCATAATTTCAATGGCAAACATAAAGTCTAACTTCCACTCTTTATTGACAAAGGTAGTATTAAAGTCACATTCAATGTCCTTCATCTCTAGGAACATCACTATTTCTTCTCTGAGTTCCCACACTCGCCTCAACACCTTGCTGATACTCAGCCATCGAACACTGGTGTGGTACAGGACATCGGAATTTTCAGTTTCCAAATCGCCAAGTAATGCCTTGAATTGTCTCTGATTAAGTCCTCTTGATCTGATGAGGTTGATGACATTGACAACTGGGTCAATAACATGCTTGATATTCAAAACAGTTTTACAAAGACTTTCTTGATGAGTCACACAGTGAAGTGGTAATAATGTGTGGTCTGGATATTCTGCTTTAATCTTATCACTTATCAACTTTACCAGACGTACATTTTTTCCAGTCAAACCATGAGCTCCGTCATTTTAACACTTGCCATCTTGTTCCAAACCAACCCAGTTCTTTCGATACAGTTAGTAACAGCATTGAATATATCATGGCCTGTGGTTGTGTCTTTGAGTGACTCAACACTCAGTAATTCTTCAGTGAGTTTGAAAGAAGTGTTTATTCCACGTATAAATATCAATAATTGTGCAGTATCATGTACATCGGTATTCTCATCCAATGCAAGAGAGTACCACAAAAATTGTTTACTTTCATCTTGAAGTTTATGCATCAAATTATCACTTATCTTGTCAACACGTCTGACCACAGAGTTCTCCTTGATAAAGTAATGTTGTCAAATCTGTGTTTTTGTTCTGGAAACATAATGTTTGCTGCATCTAGCAAACATTCCTTGATGAACTCGCCATCCGAAAATGGCTTGTTCTGTTTTACAATTCTGTGTGACAGCACAAGACAAGCTTCAGTTGCAGCATCTTGAATTGAAGACTGTTTAGTGAAAACAGTTTACTGTTTCACCAAATATTTCACCACCTCAAGGCATTTCCTTTCCCTCCCTTCGGTTGTTAAATAGTATCCGAAATTGGAATGTTTTGTTTGATAATGTCTTTTTAAATTGTACTCTTTGAAGACAGCCACTGACTCACGACACAAGCAAACTGATTTGCTACCAACTTTTATAAAACAGTTCTTAGTTGTCCATTCATAATTAAAACACGGCATTCAGCTTCAATCTTACGTTTGTTATTGACACTAATTGTTTTAATAAGAACTTCCGGTCGTCAACATGGCGGTTAGGCGTTGAACCGTTAAGGCCTGTGGCGTGTTTATGATTGCAGCTACGGTTTGCAATCGCATTTTCCTCATGTTGGACTGATAGTGCATGGTTCCGTGGCCCTGCTACTGAGTGAGTGCGTAGGCGACACATTGAGCTGTGAAATTTGCGGGGAATGCTTTTACATCTGTCCTGTACAGACTGTACAGTGACCTGCATGTTCGGAACAATGGCTACCGGCTGCTGCTGAATTGACTGATTTCCCTTTTCGGTTCACGAGTGCATTTTTTCAGGAGACTCCCGGGAGTCGGCGCTGAAGCTGCGGAGTTCGTGCTTTATGTGACACTTTTGGCGGGTCGCCCTGCGGTAAAAGACCGAGCCATGTGAAAAAACCCGTGTCAATGAGGTCTTTTTGGTGACTGCCGAGATGAACTGGTTTTCGTGGATTAATTTTGTGTTGGAATTCTGGCGGCGGAATTATGCACAGTGTACCTGTACGGGCTGTTTGATTGCCGAGACTCCTGTCTATTCCACTTTTCACATTGGACAGTGGGGAGAATTTTGTGTGATATTCACTGGCACAGGAAAGGAGCATAATGGGATTATCCGTTGCCGTGAAGTTGGAACCTCGACTATCTAACTAACCAACCAACCAACCAACCAACCAACCAACCAACCAACCAACCAACCAACCAACCAACCAACTAACTAACTAACTAACTAACTAACTAACTAACTAACTAACTAATTGTTTTAATAAAATTCGAAGAGTTAGAATTGTACAAAACTTTAACACGGAAATGAAACAAAACCTACTTCCGGCTGTGTGTGAAAATAAAATATTCGGAAAACAAGTATTAAACTCATAATACATTTCAGAAATATATCAAGACTACTACAACAAATAAATTAATTTGAACATTGTAAATGTGGAAATAATTTATAACAGCAAAAGACTTTTAAATGTAATATTTTCTTGTAAAATAAATCGTTTTATTCACCGGAGAAACATCTGTTTTTCATAAAATCACCATTATTAAATTTTTACATGTCGATAAATATTTCTCTCTATAAAAATCGATAAATTAGCATGTTAGCATTACATGGTTCCAAATGTTGCTATATGTAGCCAGGGGCCGAGCTGAGATGAGCTCCCAACCTTGCATAAATACCCTAACGGCTCGTGCATTCATCTCTTATGCAGCAAAAGTCCATCTCCTGGCCTTCTCGTGGCGGAACTTTTAACTAACAGGAGAAGGGGCGGCGGCGAGTCACTGGCGCTGAGAAATATCCAGAACGCTCTAGATGTGTATACAGGTACATGCATGCGTAGACATGTGTGTGCGTGCCTATATACCTAAACTCGAGTAAGACCACAGTCTGCTCTAGCAAAGGAAAGGTGCTGAATACGGAGGCAACCAGCCAAGAGGCGCACCACAGAAAACAGGATGCCACCAATCACGCTTAATGAAATATGTCGACTACTGCCAGATGTTACGGTGCTCGCCCTGCTTTGGACCCCCAGGCATATGCCTGAAAGGTTCCAACCACAGCTACTGGAGGTCCTTCTCAGATGTCCCGTGGAGCCATGGAACCTGAGAATAGAGCGTCTGGCCATACCAAACACAGATAAAACTAATGCACTGGAATGCGGAGGGATTCAGCAACAAAACAATAGAACTAGAAAACATCTTGGACCAAGAAAAGGTAAGCATATGCTGCTTGCAAAAAACTCACCTCTACGAAAACGAAATGATGTCTTGGAAATTGCCAGTACTAAGGACACTACTTTCTTAACTTATCAGCCAGCATACGGTCACCATACAATGGATACCATCCCACTGTGGAGTACACTGAAACGACAGAACTGATCGACTGGCTAGGGAAGGAGCAAAAGAAGAACAACCTGATCTGCCCGTTACATACCACCAAAAGAAAAGAATGATCAAATCAGTCAGAAGGCCACCAAAACCTGCTCAAGACGACTACCATGTTATGGACAGACCAGAACAAGTCATTATTCTGCGTCTCAGAACAGGACACAATAGATTACGCAACCACATGTATACAAGATTCAAGATTGGTGAATCAGCCATATGCACATGTGGATTATCATCGCAGACAGCACAGCACATACTCAAAGACTACCCAAATTACAACATATATAGGCAAACCTTCTGACCTAGAGAGACGACAATGGAAGATAAACTCTATGGACTGCTGAGTGAGCTAAAAAGGACAGTTAAATTCATATAAGAGGCAACATTGCAGTTATTGATATATTTAAGTCTAACGAAAGAAGATGAAGCATTACATTACGAAGGTCAAGGACTGTTTAGAAAAATAGATAATTAGAAAGAAATTTTATCAAAAATGTTAAAACAATCATAACGGTATATGAAATTCTGTAAAAGTCAACAAAATAACTTAAAAATGAAGTAAAAATGTGTATTCCTAAATACCCTCGCGGGTCGCATAAGATCACCCCTTCTCTAAACCATATGAAAACTGGCAAGACCCCGGGTACAGAAAACATCACAATAGAAATGATAAATGCCTTAGAAGAATATGGAACAGACCAAGTCATGAATGGAGATATACCTCCTGATTTATGTAATTCTATATTTATTGCAATCTCAAAGAAATCAGGAGCCTTGAAATGCGATCAACATCGAACAATTACTATAATGAGCCATATCACGAAGATTCTGCTGCGAATTACCATGCAAAGAGTTAGGAAGAAAATATAACCCGAAATAGGAGAAGAACAATGTGGGTTTGTAGAAAGCAAGGGCACAATAAATGCTGTGTATATACTGAGAACAGTAATTGAACGTTCTATAGAAGTAAACAAAGATCTATATCTTTGCTTTATTGACTACACAAAGGCTTTCGATCAAGTGAGACATGTCGACATGATAAGGATGCTTGAAGATCTACAAATTGATGGAAAAGACCTTAGACTTGTAAAACATATACATTGGAAACAACAAGCTGCCATCAAAATTGATAACGATATAGGTCAATATCAGCCTATTAAAAGAAGTATGAGACAGGGATGTGTAATGTCTCCAGAACATTTTTTTCCTGTACAGTGAAAATATTTTCAGAAATATAGAAGATATGGAAGGAATCAACACTGGGGGACGATACATCAAGAACATTAGCTATGCAGATGATAGTCTTGATTGCAGACAATGAACAGGACCTGCAAAATATAGTAGATGCGGTTGTTGCGCACAGTGAACAACTAGGGGTTAGAACTGAATATTAAGAAGACACATATTATGGTCGTCACTGGGAAGAAGGAAATACCACAATGTGATATACGAGTAAATGGGCATATACAGTTATCTCGGCACAGTCATAACATATGATAGAAGATGCCTTGAAGAGATTAGAACAAGAATTGCCATTGCCAAGGTAACCTTTTGCACGATGAATAACATACTGACCAATAAAAAGATATCGATTGAAACGAGAAAAAGAGTGTTGAAGTGCTACATAGAACCTATACTTTTGTATGTTTGTGAAGCGTGAACAATAAGCAGTCAAGCTGAAAAACAGCTGATGGCTGTGGAAATGTGGTTTCTGGAGAAAATGCAAAGAATTCCACGGACAGACAGAAAAACCAACGAACAAGTCGTTCAAGAAACAAATGAAGATCGTCATTAGAGTCATTAGACGTAGACAGTCAAAATTGTTTGGGCATGTTATGAGAAGAAATGACTTAGAGAACTTGGTAACGACTGGCAAGATCGAAGGGAAGAGACCAGGGGGAAGACCGAGAAGTAAATACCTGGATGGCTTGGCCACTTGCGTGGGCGAGACAGGAACACGGAGCTTATCGTAGACGCTGGTGATCGAGTGAGATGGCAGAACATGACCGCCCACGCTTATTGGTATGGCACATGATGGATGGATGGATGGATGGATGGATGGAATAATTTCAATTCTACTGCCTGTAACCTGTTTAACTGATGCGCTTTGTTCTGCAGTCCTGTGCTTTCAGTGCATATGGGCTTAGGGTAAGTTTGTATGTGGAGCTTGTCTGTTGTGACGTACTGTGGGACAGAATTGTCTGTTTTGTTCACTCAAGATGGTGACGATAATTGTCTGTGACAGAGGAGGAGGAAATTACTGGAACTTTGCCGACTTGATAGATGATAGTGTTTTACACTGTGCTTAAAAAATTATAATAACAACCAGACCATGGATGGAAGTATACCTCCATAGCACAAAGCCTGGATTGAAATGTAGAGACCATCTGTTGCCCATGCAGTATGATACCTCTCTCTGCCTGTCTAGTTTACTCCAGAAGAAATAACTATACAATTGTAGTCATTCTGGTCTAGAACTTGAGGCAGCAGAGATTACTTTTTAATTGGTCTAAAATAAAATTAGTTAAAAGTGTTTTTTTCCCCCTTGGTGTTCAGTCTGCTACTAAGGTCATAATGGCAGCCCCTGTAGCACAGTGGCTAGCACATTAGCCTCCCAGCCCACTAGTTTTGTGTTCAATTCAGACCAAGGTCGATTTTTTAAATGTATCATGTCGACCCAGAAGAAAATTGGTATAAGGAAGTGTCCATGGAAGTAAAGAGGTATCCAAATATGCAGCTTATATAATTAAAAAGCAATTTAGAAAATGTTACTAAAGTGGCTAATAATACTTATCAGCTTAATAATTACCATTTGTATTCAAACACTTTATTGTTCAAATAAACGTAAAAATCAGATAATGCATCATATGTTGAGTACAGCAATGACAACCATAAATATGCATATAAACTAAAGTCTTATTCTGGAAGACATACAGAACTGTAGGACCTCACTGTTTATGCTATACCACCACACAGGCCATCTCATATAGTTATTACATTGTGTCAGGTCTTAGTTAGATATGACTGAGCTACCGTATGACAGTAGACGGTACTACCTGCTTCTGTTAGAGGGAATGTTGGGCGACGCTTACCAAACCCGACACCCCACAATGTGCCAACGGCTTCGGGCGGAGGAGCGCAATTGGGAGGGTACAAGCCTTATCCTAGTGCGAGGAAATGCAACCTAAAGACTAAATGTCATGGCAGGGCAGACCAGGCCCTAAGCCTTGGTTGGCAACTGGTCTAGGATTGAAGCTCCGACAATTAGAGCATTGCTTTGCTGATCCGGCAGCTTCTGCAGCTTGTCTTGTTCCAGACATATTGGTTTATCTTTCCTCTGGAGTACACTAGACAGGCCGAGAGAGGGATCATGCTGCATGGGCAACACATGATCTCTAAATTCAGCCCAGGCTTTGTGTTACGGAGAGGTATAACACCATTTTACACACTATCGTCTGTCACGACGGCAAGGTGCCAGTCAGTCACTTACTTTATTCCTCACACATTGGCCAGATCAATAAAGTCAAACAACAACTGCAAGTTTTAAAATATCAGTAGAACAGTTAAATAACAATAAACAAGGGATCAAAATAATAATCCAAACTATCTGTTACGATGAGACGATAATCTAGCAGACGTACTTGGCACACAGAAATTTGATACGAGAAATACAGGGACAAAAGACATAGAAGATAACAACAAACTGTCAGAATATCTGTAAATAATAAACATAAAGTGTTCCTAGAAATCTATTAAAACTCTGAATTACCGACCAAAATGTTTGCAAATCAGAAGCAAATCACTTGACGCTATAATTTAATTATTAATATTTACAATTATGTTTGTATACTTTGTGGATACATACATCCTATGTTTATTATGAATTGCCAGATTCCGGGAAGGTTAACCCGGTCAACAAATGCCCGCAGAAGTCGGATGTGTCGGCCTAACGGCGCAAGAACGCAGCTCTGTTGTAAACAGGCACAACGCAATCACATCCGGAAAAAAAACTCCGGATGAACGAAGAAGAAGAAGAAGAATTGCCAGATTGAAAGAGCATTAAATTGTCAAGATGAGAGAAGAATGCCGTAGATACTAGCAGTAGACCAGTACCAGGACAAGTGAAGAACAAGTAGCTAGAAGACCAAATATACCTAAACAAGAACCAGTCGCTCAAGGGATACCACCAACAGCATCTCAAAGTTGTTAAATAATAGAATAATTATCATTGTCTACCGTCTACTGTTATCGCTCAGCCATATCTGACCAAGGCCTGACTCACATCTTCCCATAAATGTCAGGAAAACATAATAAGATATTGAAGATGAATTACACCTCAAACATGTGTGAGGAACTTATGCCATTAAGGCACGGCCAATTCCTCAAATCAAAATACTGAAGATGAATCAAACCTCAAACACGTGCGAGGGGCTTATGCAATAAAGGCACGGACACTTTCTCTAACCACATTTCTGCACACTGGGCAATCTTTCAGTCGAACAGCACAATCTGTACATGAAACAAAGTGTCCACAAGGAAGGAAAACCACTGCTACTTCCTTGTCCATGCAAATTTTGCACATTGTCCGCTCGCGAAGCTCGTTATTCTGTTCTTTCAGCTGTTGCATGACTTTTAGAGAATGAGAAAGTGTATTAGACAGCTATAAAACATAGTGGCTACAAATAAACTGATGCTAACTTTTAAAATAGTCGTGTCTCTAAATCATTTGTAATTGTAAATTACTATGACTGTACGACGAGTAAAGTTAACCAGCTTCAAAAGAAACAACATTTCTTGTGTGGATGATTGTAAAACAGGCAAAGTTACATTCTAATGTTTCTCCACAGATGTGAAGTTCCAATACTGGTCTTGCACACCCCGCTAGCTTCTGAGCATGAGAAGAGGGGGACAGCTCTGCATTGAAGAGTTAAAACTCATTGTTTCAGAGGATTAGAATCAACTGATAAAGTTGACTAGTTACATATGATGTTTTATCATTAATATTCCTGTATGCGAGTGTGGCCAGTTAACTGAACCAACCAGAGAAGAAACAGCACTAGTTATGTGATGTGACTCCAATATAAAACAGTTCATGACAGAATAATACTTTTTTCTTGTACATAGAGAGATTATAAGATAAGCAATGTTAGCCAGTCAGAAGAAACATTTTTTAAATGTTAAAAAGGAGATTAACCCCAAGGCGAATAGCTTGGTCAAACACAGCTCTCTTGAACTAAGAATGGGAGGGGTAAACACAAAAATAAACGCAGCAAGTGCATCTTGTATGGCTCTGGCTGAGAACAATTCCATAGGCTAACTTTGATCCAATTAGAAAAACTACAAAAATGTAAGTTGGGTGCTTCTTGAACGAAAGTGTACCCATGCAGCACATCAATTGTTAGTTATAAGTTTATAAGAAACATGTTCAAAACAATTGAAGCCAAACAAACCATTCTATCATGATGTGTATCTCCTAGTGTGCATATGTGTGTAACTGCGTATGAGTAGAGAATCTGTATTTGTATGGGTTTGCGTATGTTCACTGTGTGCATGTCATTGCGTATTTATCTGGGTGTGCCCGCATGTCAGTTTTTGTTTGTCTGCGTGTGTGCGAATGCACGCAGGTATGTATGCCAGGTAACATGTTATTCCATATATATTAGCGCACGTATCAGTATGTTTACTGCCCCATGAATTTAACACGCATAATGCACAACATGTAACTGAATGGGCCCAGTTTGTAACTCTTTCAAAATAAATGTCATTCGCTCATCATAACAATAAATCATTCTATCTTACCAGTTATCCCCTTGCACTACACCAATGACACACACAGACAGCTGCGTTATAAAACCACAGCTTTAGACAGAGTAAATTAATGCTAACAAGTATATATTTGAATGTTAGCCTAAGCCTGCACTTTCTGCACAAATAAATCGTGAAAAAAATTTCTTACTTATATTTTCTGACCATCTAGGCCTCTTCTTATGCTTGGCGCCTTCATTACGAACTTCAACAACATCGTTGGATACCGATGGCACATCGCAGACCTTGCTTACTTTCTCAGTTTTTCTCTTGATGCCTTCACCTCCAGATTGACCTACAAACATTCACGCAAGCAGATAAGATAGAACTGATTAACTTACAAAGATTATGAAATATTAATTTGTTAGAAGAAAATGCTCACAAAAATTAAACCTACAGAACATAATCTGAAATAACAATCAATCAATCAGGTTCCATCTCCACAATGAAGGTTGGCTGCAATGGATCTCTAACACAGTCTGTCTCTTGCCCTGACCGTACATTATGTCAGATTGATGTTCGTCTATCGCTTGATGTTATCTTCCCAATTGTATCGTTGTCTACCTCTTGATCGCTTGCCCTCAACTTTACCATCCAGTATGGTTTTTATAAGAGTATTATATCTTAACATGGCTGAAATATTTCAATTGCCTCTTTTTTATTTCTTTCATCAACCATCTTTTCATTCCCAGTTTTTCTAGATTTGATTGGTTTTGTTTCCATGAAATACACCATATTGGCCTGTATATCCACATCTCCAGGGTTTCTATTCGACTTTCTAGTGGCTTGTTCAATGTCCAGGCTTCCGCCCCATACAGTAGCATTGAATATACGTAGCATTTGACAATTCCCATTTTTAATGCGTTGTTAATCTCTCTAGATGTTAATACTGATTTTATGCTGCTGAAAACATTTTTGGCCATTTCTATTCTCCCTTTTATTTGTACTTCACTTTTGCAATTAGAAATAACAAGCACCAACTGTAATATGAAAAGTCAAAATAAAATTGTTATATCTGGTCAATTAGAAGTTATTAAAAGTAAACATTTAGCATTAAAAATAATCAGAAACATTCATTACAATCAAGTACACATTTCAAAATGAGCCACAGCAGCAGTGCTTAGCTCGATAGCCTGACGGCCAGGTAGTTGTGTCTTCAAGTCTCCACTGAGTCAGGTATTTATTTTAAAGCTGAGCTGGGCTCCCAAGTCAAGGCAGCCTAAACTGGGTGTCAGGAATATTCTGGGAAGTAAAGGTGGCTGGCGTGACACTGACCACATGACCCACCCACTGCCAACTGGTCTATACAAAAGGCAGCACGCGTAGCACTCACCACATGACCCACTCACTGCCAACTGGTCTATATACAAAAGGCAGCTCGCGTGGCACTGACCACATAACCCACCCACTGCCAACTGGTCTTTACACAAAAGTAAAGGCAGCTGGCGTGACACTGGCCACATGACCAACCCACTGCCAACTGGTTTATATACAAAAGTAAAGGCAGCTGGCGTGACACTGGCCACATGACCCACCCACTGCCAACTGGTTTATATACAAAAGTAAAGGCAGCTGGCATGACACTGACTACATGACCCACCCACTCCAACAGATCTATATACAAAAGTAAAGACAGCTGGCGTGACACTGACCACATGACCCACCCACTGCCAACTGGTCTATATACAAAAGTAAAGGCAGCTGGCGTGACACTGACCACATGACCCACCCACTGCCAACTGGTTTATATACAAAAGTAAAGGCAGCTGGCGTGACACTGACCACATGACCCACCCACTGCCAGCTGTGATCTGACATTTTAAAGCAATACCACACATGCAGATGGGACTTCAGCATTGCGAAGTTTCGTTGCCAACACTGGTGTTAAAAAATAATCTCGTGTCAAACATCTCGCTTAGATTAGTTTAATTGTGCTTCAGGTCTCGTCTGTATTGCATGTGATTAGAAAACAAAATGATCCCATTATATGTGACAATCAATCAATCAATCAATCATGTGCCATGCCGGAAAGCGTGGGCGTCATGACTCGCCATTTCATTCGATCACCAAAGTCGTGGATCAGCTCAGTGTTCCTGTCTCGTCCATGCCATGTGGCCAAGCCATCCAGGTATTTGCCTCTCGGTCTTCCTCTTGGTCTATTCCCTTCGATGTTGCCAGCTGTCACCAAGTTCTCCAAATCCATTTCTTCTCATATGTCCAAAAATTTTGACTGTCTACGTCTAATTTCTCTAATCAGTTTACGAGTTTTATTTGTCTCCTGTAGTACTTGGTCATTGGTTTGTCTATCTGTCCATGGTATTCTTTGCATTTTCCTCAGAAACCACATTTATGCAGCCATCAGATGTTTTTCAGCCTGACTGCACATTGTCCAAGTTTCACATCCATACAAAAGAACAGGCTCTATGTATCCCCTCAACATTCTTTTTATCGTTTCAATTGACATCTTTTTATTGGTCAGAATGTTTTTCATCTTGCTAAAGGCTACTTTCGCCATGACGATTCTTGTTCTAATCTTTTCAAGGCATCTCTCATCAGATGTTATGACTGTTCCGAGATAATTGTACCGATTCACTTTTTGAAGAATATTCCCATTTACTTGTATATTACATTGTGGTATTTCGTTCTTCCTAGTGACGACCATAACATGTGTCTTTTTACAACTTAATTCTAACCCCAGTTGCTCACTGTGTACAACAACCACATCTACTAATTGTTGCAGATCCTGCGCATTGTCTGCAATCAATACTGTATCATCTGCATATCTAATGTTATTGATGTTTCGTACTCCAATGCTGATTCCATTTATATCTTCTACATTTCTGAAAATATTTTCACTGTACAGGGAAAAAAAAAAGATCTGGAGACATTACACATCCCTGCTTAACACCTCGCTTAATAGGCTGATATTATCCCACTTCATTATCAATCCTTATGGTAGCTTGTTGTTTCCAATATATGTTTTTATAAGTCTAATGTCTTTCTCATCAATTTGTAGAGCTGCAATCATATCCATCATGTTGACATGTCTAACTCTATCAAAAGCCTTTTTGTAATTAATAAAGCAAAGATGTATATCCTTGTTTACTTCTATAGCACGTTCAAAAACTGTTCGCAGCATATACACAGCAATTACTGTACCCTTTCCTTCCACAAGCTCACATTGTTCTTCCCCTATTTCAGGTTGTATTTTCCTCCTAACTCTTTGCATGATAATTCGTAGCAAAATCTTTGTGATGTGACTCATTATACTAATTGTTCTATGTTGATCACATAATAAGGCTCCTGATTTCTTTGGGATTGCAATAAATACAGAGTTACATAATTCAGAAGGTATATCTCCAGTATCATATAATGTGTTCAGCAGTCTGTTGACTAGATCTAGTCCAAATTCTTCTGTCATATAAAACAGTGAAGAAGCTTCAAAAAGTATGCCCAGAAGTTGAGACAGCTATTATGCATCAAGCTAAAGCTAAAGCTATCGTTTGAAGATTCAAGATGCATCTGAAGCAAATCTCTGCCATCCTAAAGACTGGAACAGAGACGTCCGTCCTTCATCACACATGTCAGTCAATCCATCAATCATGATCGTATCACCATATCATGAAGACATATACATAATTCTCTGGTTTCTGTTAGCGCCGAACGTTGGGCGGCGCTTACCAAACCCGACACCCCACATTGTGCCAACGGCTTCGGGCGGAAGAGCGCAATTGGGAGGGTACAAGCCTTACCCTGGTGCGAGGAAATGCAAGCTAAAGACAAAATTGTCATGGCAGGGCAGACCAGGCCCTAAGCCTTGATTGGCGACTGGTCTAGGATTGAAGCTCCGACAGGCGGACAGTTAGAGCATTGCTTTGCTGATCCGGCAGCTTCTGCAGCTTGTCTTGTTCCAGATGTAGGGGTGTTACCTTTCCTCTGGAGTGAACTAGGCAGGCCGAGAGAGGGATCATGCTGCATGGGCAACACATGATCTCTATATTTTAGCCCAGGCTTTGTGCTATGGAGAGGCAATAACTCCATCCCTGGTCTTAACTGGTCTCGGAATCAAAGCGAGAGTTTTAAAAAGTTATTATGCCTTTTTAAAGCACAAACTATCGTCTGTCAAGACGGCAAGGTGCCAATGTAATACATAATTCACAAAGATTAATAATTATTCATATAATCAATGAGATGATCATACCATCCAATCATACAACTAAATTTCGAGAACTTATCATTCATTTACCATTATATTATCGTAGTAGGTATGATATTGAAATATAATAATGTAATGAGAAGTATTGACAATGTCACAAAAAGTCAACAGTTTTTTTTTCATGCTGTTGAAACATTTAATTTTCGCTTTTGGACGTTGAAAACAAAACACTAATAATGCAATACATTTTTGTGTATTTCAACACAATAGAAAAACTCAACATCACATTTTACAAAACAACTGAAATACAAAACACAAGAATAACAGCAATCACAGTTACTAGGTCACAAGAGACTGAAAGAGTGAGAGAATGGAACAACTGACTCTATATTTCTGATGTATACACAGCATCATATTGAAAACATTGATGCTGTAACAAATTTATTTTGTTGTTTTCATTTGATGGACGTTATTTATTCAACATAAATGCTACATTCACTTGGAAGTTTTTGTTTTGTAGTTTCTTTCTAAAACATGTGATTAACATCACCTCATTTGTAAAGGTGTATAAATGACTATACCTTGGATATATGCACTACAACTGTCATACACACAACATACAATGTCCAGAAGACTAAGACATCAAGGAATACAGAGGTCAACAAAAGAACATGCTCATCACTGGAAAAGAAGATGGACATAGAAGAGAAAGAACAGACAGTCTGAACACAACATAGAAACGAAAGTTTATCTGCGGTATAAATAAGTGAAAAGAATGCTCAACTCTTCAAACGATCAAAAGAGAAAATACACAAGGTTAAAACCAACAACAAAACTATGTGACAGAATGGATGTAAGACAAAAAGTATTTGAGATTTGTATATAGTATTTGAATTGAATATGAAGTTGTGATATTGTTGTATAAGTGGCCAGCCAGCCAGCCAGCCACACACACGCACACGCACACGCACATACACACACACACACACACACCCACCCACCCACCCACCCACCCACCCACCCACACACACACACACACACACACACACACACACATTTTTGTCAACATGAATGTACAGACATATTGACAGGGATGTACACATGCACATGTGTGAACATAATGTACACCGATGCATAAGTAGAACTGATTATGTTCAGTAAGTTGTAAAAGAATGAGAGAATCTCATGTCAGAGGGTTAGAGAATGCAGGAATAGAAACGCTATAAACATCTTACAAGGCGACAAGAAAGAGTGATACCAGATAAATTGATCAGATAACTGTCAAACGGTAACCTATATTGACAAGTCAGCAAATACAATAGAGAGAAAAGGGTCATACATATGATGGAAAGAGTCCACATACAAAGAACTAATCATAATAAAGAGGGTAATAGTACCTGATAAACACACACGTACCTTCATTCGGGCGTAATGGCCTAGATAGGGATGGAGATGCTCATGCTTAAGCATGAATGAGGAATCGCATGGGGAGGCCCAGGGGACCTTTTGAAACTCATAGCACGGTTACTCTCCAGTACTTTGAAAATAAAGGAGTCTGGAAGTACACGCCGTCCATATGTGGACTAGAAGCGCATGTCTGACACATATAATAATTTTTTCCATTGATTTTGTGTAGTGTTTATTTGAATAACATACTATCATATTATAAAAATGCAAATTATGTATGCATAATCCATATATAAGTTATGGATAGGATGACCAATAACTATCAATGTTGCTACATCTCAAGGATATACACACCGAAAAGACTAGCAAAATATTTGTACCATTTTGAGAAACTGGGGGTGGTGGGAGGTGGGGTGGGGAGCACACTGCCATGTACCAAAAGCGGGTAAACAGTACCAGCGCTAAGTACGAATAGAGGGTATACAGTACAAGAAACAATCGACAAGATTAAGTGACAGTATAATAACAGTATATCAAAGATCACTAAGAAAAACGTGTTGAGTCAGACATGAAGAATAGTGATGGTGAATCACGAGAAAAGAGGAAACCACTCAATATTACACGACGAAAAGTAACTGCCGTCACTGGATCGAAGGTTCTATTCAGTTAGGAAAGCGGTTTGAACTTGGAAGGACGCGAAAGTGTTTTCAGTCATATAAAACAGCAAGAAGTTTAAGAAAGTATTCCCAGAAGTTGAGACACCTATATAGCAACAGAGAAATTACTAAATACCAGCAATGGTACACAACCTGTGGTGTTATTGACAGATGCAAAATCAGTACTCGAGGCGCTCCTGTCTGGGAAATTGCCAGTACTAAGGACACTACTTTCTGAATTTAGCAGTCAGCATAAGGTCACCATACAGTGGATACCATCCCACTTTTGAGTACCGGGAAACGACAGAGCTGATCAATTGGCTAAGGAAGGAGCCAAAGAAGAACAGCCTGATGTGCCCGTTACATACCAACAAAAGAAAAGAATGATCAAATCAGTCAGAAAGCCACCAAAACCTGCTCAAGATGACTACCACGTTATGGATAGACCAGAACAAGTCATTATTCTGCGCCTCAGAACAGGGCACAATAGATTACGCAACCACATGTATACAAAATTCAAGATTGGTGAAACAGCCATGTGCACATGTGTATTGGCCTCGCAGACAGCAGAGCACATACTCCAAGACTGCCCAAAATATAACATATCTAGGCAAACCTTCTGACCTAGAGAGACGACAGTGGAAGATAAACTCTATGGACCGCTGTGTGAACTGAAAAAGACAGTTCAATTCATACAAGAGACAGCTTTGCAGTTATAGACATATTTCAAGCGAACGAAAGAAGAAGAAGAAGAGACACCTATTATGCATCAAGCTAAAGCTATCGATTGAAGATTCAAGATGCATATGAAGCAAATCGAGCAAAGTTACAGCAGTCAACTTGGCGGCCCAGTCGGCTCAAAATGCCTAGTCATCCACATAAGGGATGTATAAGAATTAAGATGAACGTTTTGTGTGTGACTTTTGAGAAATGCGACCCCCTGAAAGGATTGAAGTCTTCACTTGGGACTAAACTGCTATTTAAGTCGACAATAACAGTAATTAACAGGACGCTCTCTGCCATCCTTAAGACTGGAACAGAGACGCCCGTGATTGATCACATGCTGTTATAGAGATCCATTATAAACAAGTGTTCGATGCAAGGACGTCAGAGTTTTGTACTTATTCTCGTCTACATTAATGTGTCGTGAAAAGTTGAACATTGACAACGTCCTGTATGTTTCTTAATTCTGTTCTGTAAAGCTGCATTAGTTTGTGTTATCTTATGTTGTTTACATTTCCATTGTTTTACTGCAGTTCCAACAATTTGATTCATATTTTAACTACGGATTATGTGCACTGTGCCGAGATTCTCCAGAGTGATCTATGAAAGGACACTGGAGTGCTTATGGAGATATCCGTGTGCAATGAAATTTGCGAACCAAATCAAACACTTTATACTAATAATATTTCACCATTTGGCTCCTCTAGTGACACCAAGAATTCTTTTTAATCATTTTAAATAGCTAATGATGAGTTTTCTCTTTTGTAGTTTGGCACCAGTATAGTTATCACTAGTTTGATATCCAGATGTTAAGAGACTTTGTTCTTGGTGAAAGTTAGCCATATGTTGGATCGGCAAACATCAAATTCTATTAAAGGTTATTGGGCTGTGTCAGACAGAGTTCTATTAGTAAATTTAAACGGAAGACCTTTCAAACTAAATGTCATTCAAATATATGCTCCAACAAGTGAAAGCAGTGAAGAAAAGTATAGATGAATTTTATAATGACACGGAGCTTGCTTTGAAGGAATGTAAAAATTCAGAAATAAATATTATAATGGGTGATTTCAACGCAAAAGTGGGAAATCAAGGCGATGGATGCTGTGTAGGCAACCATGGTTTGGGACAACAAAACGAAAGAGGATACAGACTTGTAGAATGGGCAAAATAAAAAAGAAATGGTTGTAGGAAACACCTGGTTTAAACAACATCCTAGAAGATTATCGACATGGAAGAGTCCAGACAGCAGGATTAAAAACCAGATCGATTACATTCTGATTAGCAGAAGGTTTCGAAATGCGCTAAAAGTCGTAAAAATAATTACAAATGCAGACTGTTACAGTGATCACAGATTAATTACAGGCAGACTGAGGTTAAAGTTAAAGAAAGTCAAGTATACAACCAAAATCACTAAATATCATTTGTGCAAATTGAAAACTGATAAAGAAATACAAGATCATTTTGACATAGAAGTAAAGAACAAATTTGATGTATTGTCTGATCTAGAGATCCTATTTCAAGATGTGGATGATCAATGGGAAATGTTGAAGAATTAAATCAGTCTAGCTGCAGAAAAAACTATTCCAAAATTAAAGAAAGTGGGTCGTCAGACATGGATGACTGAAGAAATTTTACAGCTAGTGGAAACAAGAAGACAGAACAAAAATAATCCTGCCAAATATAAAGAAATTCACAGAAAAGTCAGAACATTATGGAAGGAGGCAAAAGAAGCATGGCTCGAGAGAAACTGCATTGAAATTGAAACACAACACAACAGTAAAAATACCAAACTAATGCACAAAATGAATTCAGGAGCTTACTAATAAAAGAACACGTACATCAGCAGGCTGCCTAAAGACAACCATGGAAAAACCATAATAGAAAAAGATCAGATGTTACATGTATGGTCAGATTATGTGAAATACCTTTATGATGATAACAGAGAAGAACAGTATGATATTCAAAATAATAATGAAGGACCATCAATTTTGAAAATGGAGGTTCAGAATGCTCTAAACCATATTAAATCTGGCAAAAATTCGGTTCAGACAGCATCACAACAGAAATGATTAATGCTTTAGAAGAATATGGAATAGATAAAGTTACCAGACTGTCCTGTCCCGTCTGAGTAAGTTCACTCGACTCGCTAGCCTGGTCGTCCTAAATCTCGTGCGGTCAGCAAAACTCCGTGCTGTTCTATTCGTCACGTAGTACAGTAGTCTTGCTCATGTCAACCTTGGGTTGTACTACTGCTTAGTCTGTTTACGGGTGTTGTCCCGTGAACTAGCGTCCCCCGCCGTATCCTCGGGGTTGGTCCTACTGATGTCCTAGATATGACACGTCCGTGTCCCCACCTAAGTTCTGTCTTATGACTGTTCTAAGTTATAGCTTGCGTTCTGTCTCTACTCTATCTACTCCCTTGTAGGGGTCCTTATCTACGTCCTATCTGTCCTTACCTCTCTTCTGTCTCTTGTCCTATTTATGTCCTACCTAACACTTTGACAAGATATATCGCATAAATTATATAATTCTGTATTTATTGCAATCCCAAATAAATCAGGAGCCTTGGAATGTGATCAACATCGAACAATTAGTATAATGAGTCATATCACGAAGATTTTGCCAAGAATTATTATGCAACGAGTGAGGAAGAACATACAACCTGAAATAGGAGAGGAACAATGTGGGTTTGTAGAAGGCAAGGGTATAGTAAATGCTGTGTACATACTGAGAACAGTAATTGAGCGTTCTATAGAAGTATACAAAGATCTACACCTCTGCTTTATTGACTACACAAAGGCTTTCGATCAAGTGAGACATGTCGACATGATAAGGATGCTTAAAATCTACAAATGGATGGAAAAGACCTTAGATTTGTAAAAAACATATATTGGAAACAACAAGCTGCCATAAGAATTGATAATGAAGTAGGTCAATATCAGCCTATTAAGAGATGTGTGAGACAGGGATGTGTAATATCTCCAGATCTTTGTTTCCCTGTACAGTGAAAGTATTTTCAGAAATGTAGAAGAAATGGAAGGAATCAACATCGGGGGACGATACATCAATAACATTAGATACGCAGATGATACAGTCTTGATTGCAGACAATGAACAGGACCTGCAAAATTTAGTAGATGCGGTTGTTGCACACAGTGAACAACTAGGGTTAGAATTGAATTGTAAGAAGACACAGATTATGGTCGTCACTAGGAAGGAAGAAATAACACAATGTAATATACAAGTAAATGAGAATATTCTTTAACAAGTGAATCGGTACAACTATCTCGGAACAGTCACAACAACAACAACAACAACAACAACAACAACAACAACAACAACAACAACAACAACAACAACAACAACAACAACAACAACAACAACAACAACAAAACTTTATTTTCAAAGGGTTAAGAATTGGGCACGCAGGCCCGTCTTACATTCTGCCCTTCTATCACTCTCTTTCATACATTATATCATTCACACATCATTCAAGGCTAACTGAAAACGGCAACAATATAAAAGATATGGATTATAAAGGCATGGAAAAAAATGAACAATCAATACTACACGACTCAGTAATAGTAATGACTGGTGTGGCGGTACTTGTTATTAGCTATGATGAATATACTGGCCTTTCAAAGGGGGGCTGGCTCTTACACTAGGGTTTTATTATTATTATTATTATTATTATTATTATTATTATTATTATTATTATTATTATTATTATTTCTATTATTAAGGGGGGGGCCGGTCTCTCTGGCTGTGGGGTTACAACACTTTCTCTCTGTAATCCCGTTTATCACGCAGAGTCTCGCAGCGGAGCGAGAACTGAGGTGGTTCGACCCCCGCTCGTGACTTGCGGATACTGAGCCGGCCGCTCAGAAAGCAATGGCAAACTACTGAGCGTAATCTTGCCAAGAGATCAACAGACAGCTGAAAGATGCTGCTGTTGACAGCTAAGTCCTGTAAAAGGATACGCAAAACATTAAAAACATTAAGGGGGGGGGGAGGGGGAGGTAATCCGTACTGAGACAGTGTTCTAATAATTTGCGATTATATGTATAGGGATTGATGATGTCTTTGATGTCTTGTGGAAGATTTTTCCACAGCTGAGTTGCAGAGTACGTTAAGTTTGTTTTGTATAAGTTTATCCTAGGCTTCGGAATGTGTAATATATTTAATCGTTTACTGCATTATATTTAAACAATGGCTAAAGGTAATTTGGGGCATTCCGATGTAGGATTTTGTGAATTTAATTTGGCCTTATTGAAAAGCAGGCGTTTGCGGAGTGGTAGTAACTGAAGGCGTTTATGCAGGCTAGGATTGACAGTTAAATGTTTGCTATTAATTAAACTCATGGCTCGTTTCTGGAGTGAGCAAAGTCGCTTGGTGCTTGAATTGGAACAACCGTCCCAGATTGTAGAGCAGTAGTCGAAATGTGTCTGTATGTGAGAAGTGTAGAATATTTTCCTTGTGTCCTCATCAAGGAAATTTTTAATTTTGGCGAGTTGGTAGACTTTCTTAGCTGTTTGTGTAATAAGCGCTTGAACGTGGGGATTAAAGGTTAGGTTTCTATCAATGATGAGGCCTAATGTTTTTTGTTCAATTACACTTTCTACTGGCATGTTGTCGATGTGAAGTTGAAGGGATCTGTGTGAATTTAGAGTTTGAAGTCTTTGTCTGGTTGTTAATAACATAGATTTTGTTTTAGTGATGTTAATTTGCGTACGGTTTGCATAGCTCCACCTAATTACATTATTTAATTCTTGTTGCAAAGACGCCTCCAGCAAATTACTGCTTTCAGCGTTTGTATACACTGTACAGTCGTCTGTAAATAGATCACAGGACGACGAAAGATGCAAAGGTAGATCGTTAATATATATGGCAAATAATAGAGGGCCAAGAATAGAGCCTTGCGGTACTCCAGTATTGAAGGTAGTGGTTTGGGACAGAGATTTATTGTATGATACTACTTGCTTTCTGTTTGACAGAAAAGATGTTATTAGCGTCACAATATTAGGACCAATGTTCTTTGTCTCTAGATTTTCAATTAAAATGACATGGTCTATCATATCAAATGCTTTTTTGAAATCGACAAACACAGCTCCACATAGATTGTTGTTATTTATATTATGATTCAAATTTTCTGTCATGTTTGTTAGGGCCGTATGGCAAGAATATCCTGATTTACTCTCAACTATAAGCTTGTTGCGATCTAAATACTGTAATGTTACTTTATGGGTGTGTTCTTCTAGTGGTTTAGATAGTGATGATAGTAAAGAAATGGGTCTATAATTATTCGTGAGACCATTGTTTAATGAACCAGCTTTAAGAAGAGGATACACTTTAGCGACTTTGAGAGCTGATGAAAAGTGACCTTTAGTGAGACACTGATTATAGACATAGGTTAGTGATACACAGATCATTGGCGCAGCACAGCGGAGAATCCGGTTACTGATTCCATCTAACCCAGATGAGGCTGCGTTTTTTTGGTTACTGAGGTAAGTGAATACTTCAGTGACTGTCATTAGCGGTATGTCGGAAAGGATATCCCAGGAGCATCTATTCTCGTAAAACGATGACAGTAAAGATAGGTTGCAAGGAGAATCTGGTATTGAAGCCTTCAACTGATCTATGTCAGTTTGAAAAAAAAACAGTACTGAATTGGTCGCATGAAAAAGGATTTGATGGTAATGAATTTGAGAAGTTATACTTGTTTGTCAAGGTGTTAATTGCCTTCCATATATCCTTACTATTTGTCTTATCAATTACTAAGTTCTTACAGTAATTTTTCTTTTCTCTTCGTATGGTATATTGAACTTTATGTCTAAGAGAACGGTATGTGCTGAGATCCCGCTTTTTATGTGATTTATCTCTGTCTCTCATAATTTCAAGTATTTCCTGGGTGATCCAAGGTGATGTTTTACTCGAACTTCCTTGATTGGCACATGTCTATCAAACACATCAATAAAGGTCTTCATCCAGGAATCCAGAGCATCGTCTGGGTCTGAAAGTTGATAAACATTGTCTAGATGTGAACTGAGCAAGTCCTGTTAAAATGCGTTTTGGTTGAAATTTTGTAGCTTCTATATTTTACAGTTGTGTGTTTGTGTTTAGGAGTTTTAATTCTTTTTTTTTTTTTTTACCACGTGCAGCATATTGGGAAGTGATCGCTCATTGCACAATTGGTTATGGTGCATTCTATGATATTGTCTGAGCAAGTTACATACATGTGATCTATAAGTGTTGAAGATGATTTTGTTACTCTAGTATCTTGTTTTACTATTTGTTGGAACTTGTATGATGCAATTATATTTCCCCATATTATGTGGGATTTGTTGGTGTCAGTGTTAAAGTCTCCGAGTAGTATGATTTCCTTCCCGGAAGCGAAAACCACATCCATCATGGTAGTGAATTTTTCGTACCAGACGTGTCCAGTACTGGGATTACGATAGAGGTAGCCAATTATCAGGGGTGTGCGGTTTTGAAGTTTTAGCTCTAACCAAATACATTCTATTTCGCAAGTTTCAAAGTCTAGCCTATGGTGAACATTTAGTAAATTAGAAACATAGGCTACTATGTCTGTCTCTTGTTTCCTACAGGAATCTCTTCTACAAACTGTGTACCCTTTAATAGAGATGTCATCATCTGAAATGTTTTCATTTAGTCTACTTTCACTAAGGCCGAATAAATGAAAATTTTGATTAAGAATAGAAGATAACTCTGGTAGCTTGTTAAAAATGTTGTAAATGTTTAAGTGTCCAAGGCGTATTCCTGAATTATTGAGTCAGTGTTGCCACTTCTAAGACATTTCACCATGAAGTAAGTGTTAATTAGTCAAAATTAAGCAAAAATACAAGATCATAAAAATTCACAATCACATTAACTTACAAAATATCAGTAATATAAATCGGTGTGTAAATGACAATATTATAACGATATAACTAACGAGAACAACAAATAAAGTGCAAACACAGAATATAACGAATTAAAGTGTATTAACATACAACAATTAATTAACTCAAACTACTTCGCAAGCTAGGCAACCAGCTGCTATCCAAAAGAATGAATAAATAACTATACAAGTCAATGTTCCTGTATAAAGTTGGGTATCCCACACGAGAAATAAAACGTTAAACAGTAATTAGTTAAAGTTCAAGGAGGAAGCTCTTTTTCCGGTATCTTGCGTATAGGGCTATGTTTTTAATAATGTCCTATCTTGCAGGTCTGTATTGTAGGGACATCATAAAGGCTTGATTCAGTGCCACCGGACTAAACTGCATCAAGTATAGAAGTTCTGGACTCTAATAATGCGGAACATGTTGTTGTCTAATAGGTGGCCCATTGCTCGCGTAAAGCGAGGGTGTCAGAGTGGTATTACTGCCGTGTGTGTGTGCCGATATTTGCAACGATGGTTCCTTGCAGGGGAGGGCAGGAAAACTATTTTGGTAGTTATCTCCTTCCTGTGTGAAAGTGGGGGTAGGAAGGAGGGGTTGATTTATTCTTAGTAGTATGGGTGATCCTTGAGTGGCAGGAGTTCGGGGGTCAGACGCCAGCAGACGTTTACCTGGTGTAATGATAAAGTCTCGTTCGTCAGAAATCAATGTCCGTCGTGTGTGTGTGAGTTGGTCGTGTTTTGTGCCCTTTCTGAGTATTTTATATTTTTAGCCAGCAAACTACTACCTAACGTGGATGTGTGGAATTGGCCTCTATACAGTCATTTCTTTGGCGCGCCTGTCTACGATGTGAAGAATGGTGTGTTATTAATGAATTTTACATTATACTGTTTACATAATTTCTCTAGGGTGCTGTTGTTTATGTCGGCCAGTTGACGCTGGGAGCCATAACTTGGTTGTATGATGGAGGAGAAAAACACTTTATAATATGGAAAATTATAACGTAATAAGTCTAATAGTTTTCGTAATTTTATAGTTTCGTTTATCCCTATGTGAATCGTTGTCTTTCTAATGTTCGTATTTAATTCCATTCTACGTATACTGTCTGTTAGTCTGTCTCCCCCTGCACCTGGAAGCTGAATTGTTGCGGCTATGTCGGTGATAAGGGCATACGGTCACTGTATATGCCCCGGATCAAAGAGTCGCCAATTATTATGTAGGTGCAGTCTTTTTGTGCTTTATGTGTGTGTTGGGTTCTGACACGACTTCAAGCTGTTTCTGCCATTGATGACTGTCCAGCTTTAATCTGTCTTCTTGCAGATTATCAGATGTTTCCTGAATGTAGTCGTTGTCTGTTGGCAGTGTTCCGTCGTCCTGACTGTTCTTTAACAGTTGCTCTTGTAATGCTTCAAATCTATTGCTGACCTTCACTTCGATAGGATATGTTGAGTGTTGTTGAGCATAGGCGGAGTCTATAAGTGCTTTCAAACCTGACTCTAACCTTTCAATATGCTGCTGGCAAGCGCACGAGTGGTGGTTTGTTGCTGGGATCTCATCTACTACCGATGGTGCAAATTCTATTTGATGTGAATTTATTTCGTTTGGTTGTACACTGTCTTCTATATATTCCATCGGGTACTCAATGGCTAGCAACACTGGTCGATTAGTAGAAGTTGCATTCGTTTTGTTGCTGTGTTGAGTCATGATTTGTTCGACTATGTTGCTATTATGGCCTGATGCTGTGATGGCAACAGCTGCAGGTTGTGTTGGTGTTATAGTCTCTTCAGACACTAGCATGCTGTGATCGGCAGGTGTGTTTAGCGAGTCACCTATCAGTTTATGTTCTGTCTGCTGAATATCGACAAATTGTGTTGCGAGCCACTCAGACATGACGTCAGTTGCTCTATGCGCAAGCAAACTGTTCTTAGTGTGGTAAAGATGCAATGTGTGTATCGAAGCTGATATTTTGATTTCGACTTGAGCGCTGTGTCGGTCCACCCGGCACTCGACTTGGTCGCCCTGATAATGTTTGATCAGACATGTTCGAAATGCCTCGTAATGTAATGTATTACTGAATGTAATGGAAATGCATTTACCCTGGTTCATACGTTTAACGGAAAGTGATGGAGAGCCAAAGCAGTTCTTTAACTTGCTTTTCATTACTTTCTCTTTGTTGAGTGTATAGTTCTTAGTTCTCACAAATCTTAACCTTAATACACATCGCCCACGTTCTGCCGCTATCTCCAGCACATAGCCTCCCTCCTCGTCATGCATGGCTACATAGTATTGTGTTACCGCCAGCAGATACACATTGTGACAGCGCCAGCACTCGGTTTAAATTCCAGTGATATCAGTTATCAGTTATCAGTTATCAGTTGGGGTATCTTCGTTGCACTCCGGACATGTCCATAGGTGCTCAGATCCTCCCCCCAGCATATTCATCAGCGTCCTGTGGCTAATAGTGCCAGTTCTGTGTTGGTTGACGAGGCGCTTTGTTTTCCCGATGTACCTCTCGCGTCTGGCTGTGCCGATTCTTACTCCCAGGTCTTTCATCCTGGACAGCGATGTGGAATCACTGACGTCAAAGTCCTCTGTTCTCGCCATGTCCTTAAGGATGTTAATAACATCGGCACGATCCATGGGCTGGCCATCTACAGGGGGTGCAGAGCCAGCCAGTTTGTCAGCTCGTTCATTTCCCTCGACTCCCGCATGTCCCGGGACAAAGATGAAGGTGACTTTACGGACAACAGACTTCCGCAGCGATTCAGTCCACTGTCTACGTACAGATCCAGCTTCGACCTTCTGAATCATGCTCATTGAATCACTTAGTACACACACGTTGGTATAATGCTGTGATTCCAGCCATATGAAAGCCTGTGTAACTGCCATCACCTCCATCGTCATGCTGCTCGTGGTCATACAGTGGGCACCACTGGATTCTTGAACGGTTCGGCCCGCTGAACGGGCTGTAAATGCCCACGCACTTCTCTGCTGCTTTACCACAGATCCATCTGTATAGATGAGCACTTCGGGGCTATCTGAGTGTTCATAGATGAGCGCGTTAACCTCTGCATTGACAGCGGCAGGGTTCTGCTCTCTGCACCGTCTGTCGAGTGTGATAATGCAGGAGAAAGTGCACTTAAAAGCTGGAGGCACCGGCACCAATTCCTTGCCGGGGTTGATACTGGTAAGACTGCAGACCTATCTGACGACATCTTCCGCCCGACCCATCCATGCTCTGCCCCTCTTTAGCCTGTCACCCTTTTCTCTGAATATAGCGTCATGCAGAGGGTGCTGCTCATCTGCACTTATTTTTAAGTATGCACGAGCTCTCCAGATCTTGATCCCGTGTTCCATTGTCGGGAAGTCAAGGAGGTATCTCATTGCTACACAGCTGGTGTCTCTCGTGCAGCCCAAAATGATGCGCATGGCTTCGTTTTGTATCTTTTCAAGTCTTCCAATCTGTGTAGGGCTGACAGTGAGGATGGCCAGGGCATACTCGATGCGTGAAAGCACAAGTCCTTGGAACAGAAGTATTAGCAGTCTTTGCTCGATATTGGCAGTCGCCATGACTCTCATTGCTGACAAACCTTTTCGAGCCTTCGTTATGACATAATCGACATGATCTCTGAAGGACAGGCTACGATCAAGCCTCACGCCAAGATATGTCATTGACTGGGTTCTAATCAAACTGCTCTCATCCATTCTTACTGCCGGCAGGTCTGTTTTCACAATATGGTTGTTTAGTGAGAACCATGTAACCGTTGCCTTTGCAGGGCTGACAAGGGCAACGGCATCAGCACACCATGAGGAAATTCGATCTAGTTCGCCCTGCATATCATTGGCAACCGCCTGTCTATCTCGTGACGTTTCGCGACTCCGTGAATAATTTATCCATAGTACTGAATACAACATTATTAGTATTTATATTCAACACTGGACATTTAGCAACTTTACATTAGCACACTTTACATTAGCAACTTTACTAACATCTGATGGGAGATGCCTTCAAGAGATTACAACAAGAATTGCAATTGCGAAGGTAGCCTTTTGCAAGATGAAAAACATACTGACGATAAAAAGAGTGTTGAGGTGCTACATAGAACCTATACTTTTATATGGATTTGAAGCGTGAACAGTGAGCAGACAAGCTGAAAAACATCTGATGGCTGTGGAAATGTGGTTTCTGAGGAAAATGCAAAGAATACTATGGACAGACAGAAAAACCAATGAACAAGTCTTTCAAGAAATAAATGAAGATCGTCAACTGATTAGATACATTACACGTAGACAGTCAAAATATTTTGGGCATGTTATGAGAAGAAATGAATTGGAGAACTTGGTGACAACTAGCAAGATCGAAGGGAAGAGACCAAGAGAAAGACCGAGGAGTAAATACCTGGATGGCTTGGCCACGTGACATGGTCGAGCCAGAAACACTGGGCTGATCCACGGCTCTGTTGATCGAGTGAGATGACAGACATGACCGAACAAGCTTATCGGCATGGCACATGATGGATGTATGGAAAGGTGGTCAGCAGTAATCGCAACGATATTTAGGACCTGGTTTATGTTTGTTTTTAAAGTTTGATTTTCCTACCAAGTAATTAGTGATAGTAATCTCGGTCTCTCTGGCGTAGGGGTTAAGGACGTTGTTCGTAATCCCGTATACTCTCGTAAGAAACGCAGCTGCCTGAGATTCCGCAGCGGATCGCGTTGCGTTGGTTACTTACGGGGGTATGTGAGCCGGTCGCTCAGAAAGCAATGGCAAACTACTGAACATAAAGACATACCAAGACATCAACAGCAGCTAAAAAATGCTGGTGTTGAATGCAATATCCTGTAAATGATGTGAAAAAAAAAAAAAAAAAAAAAAAAAAAAAAAAAAAAACAAACAAACTCAAATTATATTTTGCGCACTGCGTCAATGTTGCTGTAAGGCTCTTGTTCTAAGCAACAAGATTTGTAAATGTCTAAGGAACAAGGTCTATACATGCCTGAACAACAAGGTATTTGAATGCTTGGTGTTCAGATCAACCTAGCATACACTAATGTACTTTCTCTGAATATAAACAATAGATGAACACAAATTGTAAGGCTACTTTACAAAATACATTTATAGAAAATAGAGGATGAAGCATGTCACAGCAACATCATCTTTTCCGTAATTGTATTTTGTAAAGCTGCCTTTCACTTTGTGTTTTTCTACTTTTGACATTTTCAAAGCTTTATCGCAGATTTAAACATTTCTCTTTGCACAATATGGACACACCAGCAGCAGTCATTCAGCTGTAATTTTGTAAACTCAGGTGACAATTATCACTATCATAGCCATACACTATAGTCCCACCATGTGGGATAAAGAAATGTTCACTTACAAAATCCACTAGTGTTCTGTGTTTGCCCAAACCCCGTGCCACCGACAGAACCAAAGAATCCGCCGTCTGTACTGCTTGTTGTTCTGTTGACTCCAGCCCCAAACAAGCTACCACCAGCCGATGGTGTCGGCACACCAAATGCTGAAATACCATCAAACCCAGACGAAGCTCAAACACACCAGATTTCAATATATAACACTGTTGTGAGACCATTAATCAAATCAATGACAATCATAAATATACATTCTTCTTTTACTTACTTGTCCAACGTACAAAATCAGATGCAAGATACAAATATAACATAAGCATACCTAATGGGAGGTCACAACAAACAGGTGTGAGAATTCAAACAGAAAAGAAAGGTAATAAGAATAAATCCAGCAAATGGTAATCTTATATCTCTCTTAACTAAACTCTTAATCATTATGTCTTGCACACTTGGGAGACTGCAAGCAACAGTAGTGCTAACTGGCGTTGCGCTTTCACCAAATGTAAAACTGGGTGTCTGATTAGTTCCAGACTGATTATCACCATTTGTGCCATTGCCATCGTTAGTGTCTGTTAACATGTTTTAAATGATTACTATAACAATCAGGCATTAGTTGAGTATTAACTAATCTTATATATAAATTAGGATGTGCGTATGTATCTCTGTATGTATTTATGTATCTCCGTATGTCCTTTATTTGTTCGCGAACGGCCCATCCGATTGAGATGAAATTTTCTACACGCCTTCCTTTCAGTCCAGAGCAGCCAACTGTGATATTTTGTTAGTGTGAAATCGCCTGCTTACTCAGTATTATTTCATTTTTCATTTTTCATCATAATTTCATATATTTCAGGGGATCTAACACGTAAAAGTTATTTCAAGGGGCATAACTTTTCTGTATAACTTATAGTCATATTGTGGCATCGTTTTCAAAGATTTATAAACTCTTCGTCCATAGTTATGTACCGGCATATGAGTTATAATAAATAATGATACAATCTGTAAGGCATTTTCAAAGTTTTCATAAAAATGATGCACAATGCATAACATTGTAACTCATCTTTTTTTGCTTAAGAAGTTACTGTAGTCATGCAGGTGATTAGAAAGAGTTTTCATTAAAAATAATGGATGGTGTGTGGAAGAACGTTCTTTTAAGTTACTTTTTTTGTTGTATGAATTTAACGAAGCCGGACAGGGTCAGGCAGACAGACAGACAGACAGATAGACAGTCGGGAACAGGAACTTATATGACTACTTATTTAAATTAAATGAGATGCTTCACACCAGGAGCTGGGCAATGCCGGGCCGGGTCAGACAGACAGACAGACAGACAGACAGACAGACAAACAGACAGACAGACAGACAGACAGTAACGGGAACGAGAACTTATATGACTACTTATATGAATTAAATTAGATGCTCCCCACCAGGGTCTGGGCGAAGCCGGGCAGGGTCAGCTAGTATCATATATTAACACTGAAAGGCCGAGAAACCATTATGTGAGTGAGATTTTCCCATGTGTTCGTGACGAGATATCTTCTAGTGAGTATTTTCGTTTCGTTTTGTCCTAATTATATATTTTAAATTCACAATTAATATGAGTTATAGTATAGTTCTGTCAATTGCTGGAATAATTAATACTTAACTGATTATGTTCCATGGGATGATAAATCATCTTATTCGGACTTCCTGTAACTGCCAAAGGCGTATATATTGTCGGAATATTGAGATTGCATTAATTGTCTCGCCCTTCCCCCCTCCCCGGCCATATATTCCGCAATGTTAATGCCCAGTATAGGGACATTTACACCGGAAGAACTTCTTTCTTTCCAATTTATCGGAAACGAATAGTCACATCTGTCAAAACTGAGAAGAAATTTATGTCAAATAGAGGCTAATATTCTGATTTCAGAACTGGCAACACCCACTAGTTCTCAGCCTTGTCGATTTACTGCAGATTATCCTTTGAAGCAATATTTAAATGATAGTGATTCTCATTTAAAGGGGTTTGTGAAAGATTCTGTTACTGATAGAACTCCAGTAATGTAGTTTTTCAGTTAAATTATTTAGCAAGTAGTGATAGGGAAAATAAAACTAACAGTGAAAGCTCATGATTAAATGATGGCACATGTCAAATTAAGTTTTCTTTAATGGGCCAAACTTGTTTACCCCCAGTTTGCTTTGCCGACCACAAATAAACTAAGCAGTATGCAAATAATTATAACTAAATAGAAAAAAAGCGTGTATATTGGTTCTTGTTAGCAGCTACACGCTGCGGGATTTGCTGAGGAGGGGATCCGAGCACTTATGTTACTTTATAGATTATAGATGTGTTTTTCTAGTGGTTTAGATAGTGATGATAGTAAAGTATCTTACAGGTCTGTATTGTAGGGACATCATAAAGGCTTGATTCAGTGCCGCCGGACTAAACTGCATCAAGTATAGAAGTTCTGGAATGCAATGATGCGGAACCAGTTGTTGTCTTCTAGGTGGCACATTGCTGGCGTGAAGTTCTGGACTCCAATGATGCGAAACCTGCTGCTGTCGGCTAGGTGGTCCAATGTTGGCGTGAGGGGGGTGTGCCAGAGTGGTATTACTGCCGTGTGTGTGTGTGCCGATATTTGCAACGATGGTTCCTTGCAGGGGAGGGCAGGAAAACTATTTTGGTAGTTATCTCCTTCCTGTGTGAAAGTGGGGGTAGGAAGGAGGGGTTGATTTATTCTTAGTAGTATGGGTGATCCTTGAGTGGCAGGAGTTCGGGGGTCAGACGCCAGCAGACGTTTACCTGGTGTAATGATAAAGTCTCGTTCGTCAGAAATCAATGTCCGTCGTGTGTGTGAGTTGGTCGTGTTTTGTGCCCTTTCTGAGTATTTTATATTTTTAGCCAGCAAACAACTACCTAATGTGGATATGTGGATTTGGTCTCTATACAGTCGTTTCTTTGGCGCGCCTGTCTGCGATGTGAAGAATGGTGTGTTATTGATGAAGTTTACATTATACTGTTTACAGAATTTCTCTAGGGTTCTGTTTTTTATGTCGGCTAGTCTTTATAATAATAATAATAATAAGTCTTTATTTTCAAAGGGTTAAGAATTGGGCACGCAGGCCCATCTGACAGTCGACGCTGGGAGCCATAACTTGGTTGTATGATGGAGGAGAAAAACACTTTATAATATGGAAAATTATAACTTAATAAGTCTAATAGTGTTAGTAATTGATAAATTGTAATATTTTGGTTTCTTATAGTGTCGTTTATCCCTATGTGAATCGTTGTCTTTCTAATATTCGCTGTTTCCCCCTGCACATGGAAGCTGAATTGTTGCGGCTATGTCGGTGATAAGGGCATACGGTCACTGTATATGCCCCGGATCAAAGAGTCGCCAATTATTATGTAGGTGCAGTCTTTTTGTGCTTTATGTGTGTGTTGGGTTCTGACACGACTTGCACGCTGTTTCTGCCATTGATGACTGTCCAGCTTTAGTCTGTCTTCTTGCAGATTATCAGATGTTTCCTGAATGTAGTCGTTGTCTGTTGGCAGTGTTCCGTCGTCCTGACTGTTCTTTAACAGTTGCTCTTGTAATGCTTCAAATCTATTGCTGACCTTCACTTCGATAGGATATGTTGAGTGTTGTTGAGAAACTTTTTCTATGTGCTGATGTGTTTTGATTGGCTGAGTAATTGATGCGCCTATGACTGGTTCTGTTACTTTTAAAGATTCTGCGTGTGCTGCCAGATCAGTAGTGAGCGAGTGCTGTAAAGTTTCAATGGTGTCTTTTAGTTTAACATTTTCTTCTCTCAGGAGAGTCATCTCTGACTTGAGGTTGATGTAGTCACTACTTATCGTGGCGATCAATGCTGTGTTGTCATAGGCGGAGCCTATAAGTGCTTTCGAACCTGACTCTAACCTTTCAATATGCTGCTGGCAAGCGCACGAGTGGTGGTTTGTTGCTGGGCTCTCATGTACTACCGATGGTGCAAATTCTATTTGATGTGAATTTATTTCGTTTGGTTGTACACTGTCTTCTATATATTCCATCGGGTACACAATGGCTAGCAACACTGGTCGATTAGTAGAAGTTGCATTCGTATTGTTGCTGTGCTGAGTCATGATTTGTTCGACTATGTTGCTATTATGGCCTGATGCTGTGATGGCAACAGCTGCAGGTTGTGTTGGTTTTATAGTCTCTTCAGACACTAGCATGCTGTGATCGGCAGGTGTGTTTAGCGAGTCACCTATCAGTTTATGTTCAGTCTGCTGAATTTCGACAAATTGTGTTGCGAGCCACTCAGACATGACGTCAGTTGCTCCTTGAGCAAGCAAACTGTTCTTAGTGTGGTAGGGATGCAATGTGTGTATCGAAGCTGATATTTTGATTTCGACTTGAGCGCCGTGTCGGTCCACCCGGCACTCGACTTGGTCGCCCTGATAATGTTTGATCAGACATGTTCGAAATGCCTCGTAATGTAGTGTATTACTAAATGTAATGGAAATGCATTTACCCTGGTTCATACGTTTAACGGAAAGTGATGGAGAGCCAAAGCAGTTCTTTAACTTGCTTTTCACTGCTTTCTCTTTGTTGAGTGTATAGTTCTTAGTTCTCGCAGATCTTAACCTTAATCCACATCGCCCACGTTCTGCCGCTATCTCCAGCACAGAGCCTCACACTTCGTCATGCATGGCTATATAGTATTGTGTTACCGCCAGCAGATACACATTGTGGCAGCGCCAGCACTCGGTTTAAATTCATGTGATGTGATTGGCTAGTTCAAGCTATCACTGACGTTTCGCGACTCCGTGAATAATTTATCCATAGTACTGAATACAACATTATTAGTATTTATATTCAACACTGGACATTTAGCAACTTTACATTAGCACACTTTACATTAGCAACTTTACTAACATCTGATGGGAGATGCCTTCAAGAGATTACAACAAGAATTGCAATTGCGAAGGTAGCCTTTTGCAAGATGAAAAACATACTGACGATGAAAAGAGTGTTGAGGTGCTACATAGAACCTATACTTTTATATGGATTTGAAGCGTGAACAGTGAGCAGACAAGCTGAAAAACATCTGATGGCTGTGGAAATGTGGTTTCTGAGGAAAATGCAAAGAATACTATGGACAGACAGAAAAACCAATGAACAAGTCCTTCAAGAAACAAATGAAGATCGTAAACTGATTAGATACATTACACGTAGACAGTCAAAATATTTTGGGCATGTTATGAGAAGAAATGAATTGGATAACTTGGTGACAACTAGCAAGATCGAAGGGAAGAGACCAAGAGAAAGACCGAGGAGTAAATACCTGGATGGCTTGGCCACGTGACATGGTCGAGACAGAAACACTGGGCCGATCCACGGCTCTGTTGATCGAGTGAGATGACAGACATGACCGAACAAGCTTATCGGCATGGCACATGATGGATGTATGGAAAGGTGGTCAGCAGTAATCGCAACGATATTTAGGACCTGGTTTATGTTTTTTTTTTAAAGTTTGATTTTCCTACCAAGTAATTAGTGATAGTAATCTCGGTCTCTCTGGCGTAGGGGTTAAGGACGTTGTTCGTAATCCCGTATACTCTCGTACGAAACGCAGCTGCCTGAGATTCCGCAGCGGATCGCGTTGCGTTGGTTACTTACGGGGGTATGTGAGCCGGTCGCTCAGAAAGCAATGGCAAACTACTGAACATAAAGACATACCAAGACATCAACAGCAGCTAAAAAATGCTGGTGTTGAATGCAATATCCTGTAAATGATGTGAAAAAAAAAAAAAAAAAAAAAAAAAAAAAAAAAACTCAAATTATATTTTGCGCACTGCGTCAATGTTGCTGTAAGGCTCTTGTTCTAAGCAACAAGATTTGTAAATGTCTAAGGAACAAGGTCTATACATGCCTGAACAACAAGGTATTTGAATGCTTGGTGTTCAGATCAAGCTAGCATACACTAATGTACTTTCTCATAAACAATAGATGAACACTAGATATAACAATATATATACACAATATATATATAAACAATAGATGAACACAAATTGTAGGGCTACTTTACAAAATACATTTATAGAAAATAGAGGATGAAGCATGTCACAGCAACATCATCTTTTCCGTAATTGTATTTTGTAAAGCTGCCTTTCACTTTGTGTTTTTCTACTGTTGACATTTTCAAAGCTTTATCGCAGGTTTAAACATTTCTCTTTACACAATATGGACACACCAGCAGCAGTCATTCAGCTGTAATTTTGTAAACTCAGGTGACAATTATCACTATCATAGCCATACACTATAGTCCCACCATGTGGGATAAAGAAATGTTCACTTACAAAATCCACTAGTGTTCTGTGTTTGCCCAAACCCCGTGCCACCGACAGAACCAAAGAATCCGCCGTCTGTACTGCTTGTTGTTCTGTTGACTCCAGCCGCCCCAAACAAGCTACCACCAGCCGATGGTGTCGGCACACCAAATGCTGAAATACCATCAAACCCAGACGAAGCTCAAACACACCAGATTTCAATATATAACACTGTTGTGAGACCATTAATCAAATCAATGACAATCATAAATATACATTCTTCTTTTACTTACTTGTCCAACGTACAAAATCAGATGCAAGATACAAATATAACATAAGCATACCTAATGGGACGTCACAACAAACAGGTGTGAGAATTCAAACAGAAAAGAAAGGTAATAAGAATAAATCCAGCAAATGGTAATCTTATATCTCTCTTAACTAAACTCTTAATCATTATGTCTTGCACACTTGGGAGACTGCAAGCAACAGTAGTGCTAACTGGCGTTGCGCTTTCACCAAATGTAAAACTGGGTGTCTGATTAGTTCCAGACTGATTATCACCATTTGTGCCATTGCCATCGTTAGTGTCTGTTAACATGTTTTAAATGATTACTATAACAATCAGGCATTAGTTGAGTATTAACTAATATCATATATTAACACTGAAAGGCCGAGAAACCATTATGTGAGTGAGATTTTCCCATGTGTTCGTGACGAGATAACTTCTAGTGAGTATTTTCGTTTCGTTTTGTCCTAATTATATATTTTAAATTCACAATTAATATGAGTTATAGTATAGTTCTGTCAATTGCTGGAATAATTAATACTTAACTGATTATGTTCCATGGGATGATAAATCATCTTATTCGGACTTCCTGTAACTGCCAAAGGCGTATATATTGTCGGAATATTGAGATTGCATTAATTGTCTCGCCCTTCCCCCCTCCCCGGCCATATATTCCGCAATGTTAATGCCCAGTATAGGGACATTTACACCGGAAGAACTTCTTTCTTTCCAATTTATCGGAAACGAATAGTCACATCTGTCAAAACTGAGAAGAAATTTATGTCAAATAGAGGCTAATATTCTGATTTCAGAACTGGCAACACCCACTAGTTCTCAGCCTTGTCGATTTACTGCAGATTATCCTTTGAAGCAATATTTAAATGATAGTGATTCTCATTTAAAGGGGTTTGTGAAAGATTCTGTTACTGATAGAACTCCAGTAATGTAGTTTTTCAGTTAAATTATTTAGCAAGTAGTGATAGGGAAAATAAAACTAACAGTGAAAGCTCATGATTAAATGATGGCACATGTCAAATTAAGTTTTCTTTAATGGGCCAAACTTGTTTACCCCCAGTTTGCTTTGCCGACCACAAATAAACTAAGCAGTATGCAAATAATTATAACTAAATAGAAAAAAGCGTGTATATTGGTTCTTGTTAGCAGCTACACGCTGCGGGATTTGCTGAGGAGGGGATCCGAGCACTTATGTTACTTTATAGATTATAGATGTGTTTTTCTAGTGGTTTAGATAGTGATGATAGTAAAGTATCTTACAGGTCTGTATTGTAGGGACATCATAAAGGCTTGATTCAGTGCCGCCGGACTAAACTGCATCAAGTATAGAAGTTCTGGAATGCAATGATGCGGAACCAGTTGTTGTCTTCTAGGTGGCACATTGCTGGCGTGAAGTTCTGGACTCCAATGATGCGAAACCTGCTGCTGTCGGCTAGGTGGTCCAATGTTGGCGTGAGGGGGGTGTGCCAGAGTGGTATTACTGCCGTGTGTGTGTGTGCCGATATTTGCAACGATGGTTCCTTGCAGGGGAGGGCAGGAAAACTATTTTGGTAGTTATCTCCTTCCTGTGTGAAAGTGGGGGTAGGAAGGAGGGGTTGATTTATTCTTAGTAGTATGGGTGATCCTTGAGTGGCAGGAGTTCGGGGGTCAGACGCCAGCAGACGTTTACCTGGTGTAATGATAAAGTCTCGTTCGTCAGAAATCAATGTCCGTCGTGTGTGTGAGTTGGTCGTGTTTTGTGCCCTTTCTGAGTATTTTATATTTTTAGCCAGCAAACAACTACCTAATGTGGATATGTGGATTTGGTCTCTATACAGTCGTTTCTTTGGCGCGCCTGTCTGCGATGTGAAGAATGGTGTGTTATTGATGAAGTTTACATTATACTGTTTACAGAATTTCTCTAGGGTTCTATTTTTTATGTCGGCTAGTCTTTATAATAATAATAATAATAAGTCTTTATTTTCAAAGGGTTAAGAATTGGGCACGCAGGCCCATCTGACAGTCGACGCTGGGAGCCATAACTTGGTTGTATGATGGAGGAGAAAAACACTTTATAATATGGAAAATTATAACTTAATAAGTCTAATAGTGTTAGTAATTGATAAATTGTAATATTTTGGTTTCTTATAGTGTCGTTTATCCCTATGTGAATCGTTGTCTTTCTAATATTCGCTGTTTCCCCCTGCACATGGAAGCTGAATTGTTGCGGCTATGTCGGTGATAAGGGCATACGGTCACTGTATATGCCCCGGATCAAAGAGTCGCCAATTATTATGTAGGTGCAGTCTTTTTGTGCTTTATGTGTGTGTTGGGTTCTGACACGACTTGCACGCTGTTTCTGCCATTGATGACTGTCCAGCTTTAGTCTGTCTTCTTGCAGATTATCAGATGTTTCCTGAATGTAGTCGTTGTCTGTTGGCAGTGTTCCGTCGTCCTGACTGTTCTTTAACAGTTGCTCTTGTAATGCTTCAAATCTATTGCTGACCTTCACTTCGATAGGATATGTTGAGTGTTGTTGAGAAACTTTTTCTATGTGCTGATGTGTTTTGATTGGCTGAGTAATTGATGCGCCTATGACTGGTTCTGTTACTTTTAAAGATTCTGCGTGTGCTGCCAGATCAGTAGTGAGCGAGTGCTGTAAAGTTTCAATGGTGTCTTTTAGTTTAACATTTTCTTCTCTCAGGAGAGTCATCTCTGACTTGAGGTTGATGTAGTCACTACTTATCGTGGCGATCAATGCTGTGTTGTCATAGGCGGAGCCTATAAGTGCTTTCGAACCTGACTCTAACCTTTCAATATGCTGCTGGCAAGCGCACGAGTGGTGGTTTGTTGCTGGGCTCTCATGTACTACCGATGGTGCAAATTCTATTTGATGTGAATTTATTTCGTTTGGTTGTACACTGTCTTCTATATATTCCATCGGGTACACAATGGCTAGCAACACTGGTCGATTAGTAGAAGTTGCATTCGTATTGTTGCTGTGCTGAGTCATGATTTGTTCGACTATGTTGCTATTATGGCCTGATGCTGTGATGGCAACAGCTGCAGGTTGTGTTGGTTTTATAGTCTCTTCAGACACTAGCATGCTGTGATCGGCAGGTGTGTTTAGCGAGTCACCTATCAGTTTATGTTCAGTCTGCTGAATTTCGACAAATTGTGTTGCGAGCCACTCAGACATGACGTCAGTTGCTCCTTGAGCAAGCAAACTGTTCTTAGTGTGGTAGGGATGCAATGTGTGTATCGAAGCTGATATTTTGATTTCGACTTGAGCGCCGTGTCGGTCCACCCGGCACTCGACTTGGTCGCCCTGATAATGTTTGATCAGACATGTTCGAAATGCCTCGTAATGTAGTGTATTACTAAATGTAATGGAAATGCATTTACCCTGGTTCATACGTTTAACGGAAAGTGATGGAGAGCCAAAGCAGTTCTTTAACTTGCTTTTCACTGCTTTCTCTTTGTTGAGTGTATAGTTCTTAGTTCTCGCAGATCTTAACCTTAATCCACATCGCCCACGTTCTGCCGCTATCTCCAGCACAGAGCCTCACACTTCGTCATGCATGGCTATATAGTATTGTGTTACCGCCAGCAGATACACATTGTGGCAGCGCCAGCACTCGGTTTAAATTCATGTGATGTGATTGGCTAGTTCAAGCTATCACAGACGTTTCGCGACTCCGTGAATAATTTATCCATAGTACTGAATACAACATTATTAGTATTTATATTCAACACTGGACATTTAGCAACTTTACATTAGCACACTGCTCGTAGAAAAACTAAGAAGTATAAACGGACTGACAAATGGCACCAATACTAAAGAACAAACATGTATCAATAACTACTAAGAAAGCACTTTACAACACAATCTTCCTACCAACTCTGTGCTACCAATGCCAAACCTGGACAATGACAGAAAAAGAGAAAAGAAAAATCACAACAACAGAAATGAGGTTCCTGAGAAGAATACTCAACGTATCAAGAAGAGATAAGATCAGAAATGAAGAAATCAGGACTAAAGTGGGGGTTAAAGCTGCTCTAGATTTTATTAGAAAGCAGCAAGTCAAATGGTTTGGCCATGCAAGTAGGCTACCAGTCAACAGCATGCCACAACAGGCAATGACGTACAGACCAGATGGAAACAGAGGAAGAGGCCGACCACGTAAACGCTGGACGGAGGGAATAACAGAATCCATGGGAATGTCGATATACGAAGCCCATAACCGGGCACTCTCACGAAGTTTATACTTCACCTCGACACCGCAAGGTACAAGAGGAACATGATGAGATGAGATGAGATGAGACATTAGCACACTTTACATTAGCAACTTTACTAACATCTGATGGGAGATGCCTTCAAGAGATTACAACAAGAATTGCAATTGCGAAGGTAGCCTTTTGCAAGATGAAAAACATACTGACGATGAAAAGAGTGTTGAGGTGCTACATAGAACCTATACTTTTATATGGATTTGAAGCGTGAACAGTGAGCAGACAAGCTGAAAAACATCTGATGGCTGTGGAAATGTGGTTTCTGAGGAAAATGCAAAGAATACTATGGACAGACAGAAAAACCAATGAACAAGTCCTTCAAGAAACAAATGAAGATCGTAAACTGATTAGATACATTACACGTAGACAGTCAAAATATTTTGGGCATGTTATGAGAAGAAATGAATTGGATAACTTGGTGACAACTAGCAAGATCGAAGGGAAGAGACCAAGAGAAAGACCGAGGAGTAAATACCTGGATGGCTTGGCCACGTGACATGGTCGAGACAGAAACACTGGGCCGATCCACGGCTCTGTTGATCGAGTGAGATGACAGACATGACCGAACAAGCTTATCGGCATGGCACATGATGGATGTATGGAAAGGTGGTCAGCAGTAATCGCAACGATATTTAGGACCTGGTTTATGTTTTTTTTTTAAAGTTTGATTTTCCTACCAAGTAATTAGTGATAGTAATCTCGGTCTCTCTGGCGTAGGGGTTAAGGACGTTGTTCGTAATCCCGTATACTCTCGTACGAAACGCAGCTGCCTGAGATTCCGCAGCGGATCGCGTTGCGTTGGTTACTTACGGGGGTATGTGAGCCGGTCGCTCAGAAAGCAATGGCAAACTACTGAACATAAAGACATACCAAGACATCAACAGCAGCTAAAAAATGCTGGTGTTGAATGCAATATCCTGTAAATGATGTGGAAAAAAAAAAAAAAAAAAAAAAAAAAAAAAAAACTCAAATTATATTTTGCGCACTGCGTCAATGTTGCTGTAAGGCTCTTGTTCTAAGCAACAAGATTTGTAAATGTCTAAGGAACAAGGTCTATACATGCCTGAACAACAAGGTATTTGAATGCTTGGTGTTCAGATCAAGCTAGCATACACTAATGTACTTTCTCTGAATATAAACAATAGATGAACACAAATTGTAGGGCTACTTTACAAAATACATTTATAGAAAATAGAGGATGAAGCATGTCACAGCAACATCATCTTTTCCGTAATTGTATTTTGTAAAGCTGCCTTTCACTTTGTGTTTTTCTACTGTTGACATTTTCAAAGCTTTATCGCAGGTTTAAACATTTCTCTTTACACAATATGGACACACCAGCAGCAGTCATTCAGCTGTAATTTTGTAAACTCAGGTGACAATTATCACTATCATAGCCATACACTATAGCCCCACCATGTGGGATAAAGAAATGTTCACTTACAAAATCCACTAGTGTTCTGTGTTTGCCCAAACCCCGTGCCACCGACAGAACCAAAGAATCCGCCGTCTGTACTGCTTGTTGTTCTGTTGACTCCAGCCCCAAACAAGCTACCACCAGCCGATGGTGTCAGCACACCAAATGCTGAAATACCATCAAACCCAGACAAAGCTCAAACACACCAGATTTCAATAAATAACACTGTTGTGAGAGCATTAATCAAATCAATGACAATCATAAATATACATTCTTCGTTTACTTACTTGTCCAACGTACAAAATCAGATGCAAGATACAAATATAACATAAGAATACCTAATGGGAGGTCACAACAAACAGGTGTGAGAATTCAAACAGAAAAGAAAGGTAATAAGAATAAATCCAGCAAATGGTAATCTTATATCTCTCTTAACTCAACTCTTAATCATTATGTCTTGCACACTTGGGAGACTGCAAGCAACAGTAGTGCTAACTGGCGTTGCGCTTTCACCAAATGTAAAACTGGGTGTCTGATTAGTCCCAGACTGATTATCACCATTTGTGCCATTGCCATCGTTAGTGTCTGTAAACATGTTTTAAATGATTACTATAACAATCAGGCATTAGTTGAGTATTAACTAATATCATATATTAACACTGAAAGGCCGAGAAACCATTATGTGAGGGAGATTTTCCCATGTGTTCGTGACGAGATAACTTCTAGTGAGTATTTTCGTTTCGTTTTGTCCTAATTATATATTTTAAATTCACAATTAATATGAGTTATAGTATAGTTCTGTAAATTGCTGGAATAATTAATACTTAACTGATTATGTTCCATGGGATGACAAATCATCTTATTCGGACTTCCTGTAACTGCCAAAGGCGTATATATTGTCGGAATATTGAGATTGCATTAATTGTCTCGCCCTTCCCCCCTCCCCGGCCATATATTCCGCAATGTTAATGCCCAGTATAGGGACATTTACACCGGAAGAACTTCTTTCTTTCCAATTTATCGGAAACGAATAGTCACATCTGTCAAAACTGAGAAGAAATTTATGTCAAATAGAGGCTAATATTCTGATTTCAGAACTGGCAACACCCACTAGTTCTCAGCCTTGTCGATTTACTGCAGATTATCCTTTGAAGCAATATTTAAATGATAGTGATTCTCATTTAAAGGGGTTTGTGAAAGATTCTGTTACTGATAGAACTCCAGTAATGTAGTTTTTCAGTTAAATTATTTAGCAAGTAGTGATAGGGAAAATAAAACTAACAGTGAAAGCTCATGATTAAATGATGGCACATGTCAAATTAAGTTTTCTTTAATGGGCCACACTTGTTTACCCCCAGTTTGCTTTGCCGACCACAAATAAACTAAGCAGTATGCAAATAATTATAACTAAATAGAAAAAAGCGTGTATATTGGTTCTTGTTAGCAGCTACACGCTGCGGGATTTGCTGAGGAGGGGATCCGAGCACTTATGTTACTTTATAGATTATAGATGTGTTTTTCTAGTGGTTTAGATAGTGATGATAGTAAAGTATCTTACAGGTCTGTATTGTAGGGACATCATAAAGGCTTGATTCAGTGCCGCCGGACTAAACTGCTTCAAGTATAGAAGTTCTGGAATGCAATGATGCGGAACCTGTTGTTGTCTTCTAGGTGGCACATTGCTGGCGTGAAGTTCTGGACTCCAATGATGCGAAACCTGCTGCTGTCGGCTAGGTGGTCCAATGTTGGCGTGAGGGGGGTGTGCCAGAGTGGTATTACTGCCGTATATGTGTGCCGATATTTGCAACGATGGTTCCTTGCAGGGGAGGCAGGAAAACTATTTTGGTAGTTATCTCCTTCCTGTGTGAAAGTGGGGGTAGGAAGGAGGGGTTGATTTATTCTTAGTAGTATGGGTGATCCTTGAGTGGCAGGAGTTCGGGGGTCAGACGCCAGCAGACGTTTACCTGGTGTAATGATAAAGTCTCGTTCGTCAGAAATCAATGTCCGTCGTGTGTGTGTGAGTTGGTCGTCTTTTGTGCTTTTTCTGAAAATTTTATATTTTTAGCCAGCAAACAACTATCTAATGTGGATGTGTGGATTTGGTCTCTATACAGTCGTTTCTTTGGCGCGCCTGTCTGCGATGTGAAGAATGGTGTGTTATTGATGAAGTTTACATTATACTGTTTACAGAATTTCTCTAGGGTTCTGTTTTTTATGTCGGCTAGTCTTTATAATAATAATAATAATAATAATAATAATAAGTCTTTATTTTCAAAGGGTTAAGAATTGGGCACGCAGTCCCGACTGACAGTCGACGCTGGGAGCCATAACTTGGTTGTATAATGGAGGAGAAAAACACTTTATAATATGGAAAATTATAACGTAATAAGTCTAATAGTTTTAGTAATTGATAAATTGTAATATTTTGGTTTCTTATAGTGTCGTTTATCCCTATGTGAATCGTTGTCTTTCTAATATTCGCTGTTTCCCCCTGCACATGGAAGCTGAATTGTTGCGGCTATGTCGGTGATAAGGGCATACGGTCACTGTATATGCCCCGGATCAAAGAGTCGCCAATTATTATGTAGGTGCAGTCTTTTTGTGCTTTATGTGTGTGTTGGGTTCTGACACGACTTGCACGCTGTTTCTGCCATTGATGACTGTCCAGCTTTAGTCTGTCTTCTTGCAGATTATCAGATGTTTCCTGAATGTAGTCGTTGTCTGTTGGCAGTGTTCCGTCGTCCTGACTGTTCTTTAACAGTTGCTCTTGTAATGCTTCAAATCTATTGCTGACCTTCACTTCGATAGGATATGTTGAGTGTTGTTGAGAAACTTTTTCTATGTGCTGATGTGTTTTGATTGGCTGAGTAATTGATGCGCCTATGACTGGTTCTGTTACTTTTAAAGATTCTGCGTGTGCTGCCAGATCAGTAGTGGGCGAGCGCTGTAAAGTTTCAATGGTGTCTTTTAGTTTAACATTTTCTTCTCTCAGGAGAGTCATCTCTGACTTGAGGTTGATGCAGTCACTACTTATCGTGGCGATCAATGCTGTGTTGTCATAGGCGGAGTCTATAAGTGCTTTCAAACCTGACTCTAACCTTTCAATATGCTGCTGGCAAGCGCACGAGTGGTGGTTTGTTGCTGGGCTCTCATGTACTACCGATGGTGCAAATTCTATTTGATGTGAATTTATTTCGTTTGGTTGCACACTGTCTTCTATATATTCCATCGGGTACACAATGGCTAGCAACACTGGTCGATTAGTAGAAGTTGTATTCGTATTGCTGCTGTGCTGAGTCATGATTTGTTCGACTATGTTGCTATTATGGCCTGATGCTGTGATGGCAACAGCTGCAGGTTGTGTTGGTTTTATAGTCTCTTCAGACACTAGCATGCTGTGATAGGCAGGTGTGTTTAGCGAGTCACCTATCAGTTTATGTTCAGTCTGCTGAATTTCGACAAATTGTGTTGCGAGCCACTCAGACATAACGTCAGTTGCTCCTTGAGCAAGCAAACTGTTCTTAGTGTGGTAGGGATGCAATGTGTGTATCGAAGCTGATATTTTGATTTCGACTTGAGCGCCGTGTCGGTCCACCCGGCACTCGACTTGGTCGCCCTGATAATGTTTGATCAGACATGTTCGAAATGCCTCGTAATGTAGTGTATTACTAAATGTAATGGAAATGCATTTACCCTGGTTCATACGTTTAACGGAAAGTGATGGAGAGCCAAAGCAGTTCTTTAACTTGCTTTTCACTGCTTTCTCGTTGTTGAGTGTATAGTTCTTAGTTCTCGCAGATCTTAACCTTAATCCACATCGCCCACGTTCTGCCGCTATCTCCAGCACAGAGCCTCCCACTTCGTCATGCATGGCTATATAGTATTGTGTTACCGCCAGCAGATACACATTGTGGCAGCGCCAGCACTCGGTTTAAATTCATGTGATGTGATTGGCTAGTTCAAGCTATCACTGACGTTTCGCGACTCCGTGAATAATTTATCCATAGTACTGAATACAACATTATTAGTATTTATATTCAACACTGGACATTTAGCAACTTTACATTAGCACACTTTACATTAGCAACTTTACTAACATCTGATGGGAGATGCCTTCAAGAGATTACAACAAGAATTGCAATTGCGAAGGTAGCCTTTTGCAAGATGAAAAACATACTGACGATGAAAAGAGTGTTGAGGTGCTACATAGAACCTATACTTTTATATGGATTTGAAGCGTGAACAGTGAGCAGACAAGCTGAAAAACATCTGATGGCTGTGGAAATGTGGTTTCTGAGGAAAATGCAAAGAATACTATGGACAGATAGAAAAACCAATGAACAAGTCCTTCAAGAAACAAATGAAGATCGTAAACTGATTAGATACATTACACGTAGACAGTCAAAATATTTTGGGCATGTTATGAGAAGAAATGAATTGGATAACTTGGTGACAACTAGCAAGATCGAAGGGAAGAGACCAAGAGAAAGACCGAGGAGTAAATACCTGGATGGCTTGGCCACGTGACATGGTCGAGACAGAAACACTGGGCTGATCCACGGCTCTGTTGATCGAGTGAGATGACAGACATGACCGAACAAGCTTATCGGCATGGCACATGATGGATGTATGGAAAGGTGGTCAGCAGTAATCGCAACGATATTTAGGACCTGGTTTATGTTTTTTTTTAAAGTTTGATTTTCCTACCAAGTAATTAGTGATAGTAATCTCGGTCTCTCTGGCGTAGGGGTTAAGGACGTTGTTTGTAATCCCGTATACTCTCGTACGAAACGCAGCTGCCTGAGATTCCGCAGCGGATCGCGTTGCGTTGGTTACTTACGGGGGTATGTGAGCCGGTCGCTCAGAAAGCAATGGCAAACTACTGAACATAAAGACATACCAAGACATCAACAGCAGCTAAAAAATGCTGGTGTTGAATGCAATATCCTGTAAATGATGTGAAAAAAAAAACAAAAAAACTCAAATTATATTTTGCGCACTGCGTCAATGTTGCTGTAAGGCTCTTGTTCTAAGCAACAAGATTTGTAAATGTTTAAGGAACAAGGTCTATACATGCCTGAACAACAAGGTATTTGAATGCTTGGTGTTCAGATCAAGCTAGCATACACTAATGTACTTTCTCTGAATATAAACAATAGATGAACACAAATTGTAGGGCTACTTTACAAAATACATTTATAGAAAATAGAGGATGAAGCATGTCACAGCAACATCATCTTTTCCGTAATTGTATTTTGTAAAGCTGCCTTTCACTTTGTGTTTTTCTACTGTTGACATTTTCAAAGCTTTATCGCAGGTTTAAACATTTCTCTTTACACAATATGGACACACCAGCAGCAGTCATTCAGCTGTAATTTTGTAAACTCAGGTGACAATTATCACTATCATAGCCATACACTATAGCCCCACCATGTGGGATAAAGAAATGTTCACTTACAAAATCCACTAGTGTTCTGTGTTTGCCCAAACCCCGTGCCACCGACAGAACCAAAGAATCCGCCGTCTGTACTGCTTGTTGTTCTGTTGACTCCACCCCCAAACAAGCTACCACCAGCCGATGGTGTCAGCACACCAAATGCTGAAATACCATCAAACCCAGACGAAGCTCAAACACACCAGATTTCAATATATAACACTGTTGTGAGAGCATTAATCAAATCAATGACAATCATAAATATACATTCTTCGTTTACTTACTTGTCCAACGTACAAAATCAGATGCAAGATACAAATATAACATAAGAATACCTAATGGGAGGTCACAACAAACAGGTGTGAGAATTCAAACAGAAAAGAAAGGTAATAAGAATAAATCCAGCAAATGGTAATCTTATATCTCTCTTAACTCAACTCTTAATCATTATGTCTTGCACACTTGGGAGACTGCAAGCAACAGTAGTGCTAACTGGCGTTGCGCTTTCACCAAATGTAAAACTGGGTGTCTGATTAGTCCCAGACTGATTATCACCATTTGTGCCATTGCCATCGTTAGTGTCTGTAAACATGTTTTAAATGATTACTATAACAATCAGGCATTAGTTGAGTATTAACTAATATCATATATTAACACTGAAAGGCCGAGAAACCATTATGTGAGGGAGATTTTCCCATGTGTTCGTGACGAGATAACTTCTAGAGAGTATTTTCGTTTCGTTTTGTCCTAATTATATATTTTAAATTCACAATTAATATGAGTTATAGTATAGTTCTGTAAATTGCTGGAATAATTAATACTTAACTGATTATGTTCCATGGGATGATAAATCATCTTATTCGGACTTCCTGTAACTGCCAAAGGCGTATATATTGTCGGAATATTGAGATTGCATTAATTGTCTCGCCCTTCCCCCCTCCCCGGCCATATATTCCGCAATGTTAATGCCCAGTATAGGGACATTTACACCGGAAGAACTTCTTTCTTTCCAATTTATCGGAAACGAATAGTCACATCTGTCAAAACTGAGAAGAAATTTATGTCAAATAGAGGCTAATATTCTGATTTCAGAACTGGCAACACCCACTAGTTCTCAGCCTTGTCGATTTACTGCAGATTATCCTTTGAAGCAATATTTAAATGATAGTGATTCTCATTTAAAGGGGTTTGTGAAAGATTCTGTTACTGATAGAACTCCAGTAATGTAGTTTTTCAGTTAAATTATTTAGCAAGTAGTGATAGGGACAATAAAACTAACAGTGAAAGCTCATGATTAAATGATGGCACATGTCAAATTAAGTTTTCTTTAATGGGCCACACTTGTTTACCCCCAGTTTGCTTTGCCGACCACAAATAAACTAAGCTGTATGCAAATAATTATAACTAAATAGAAAAAAGCGTATATATTGGTTCTTGTTAGCAGCTACACGCTGCGGGATTTGCTGAGGAGGGGATCCGATCACTTATGTTACTTTATAGATTATAGATGTGTTTTTCTAGTGGTTTAGATAGTGATGATAGTAAAGTATCTTACAGGTCTGTATTGTAGGGACATCATAAAGGCTTGATTCAGTGCCGCCGGACTAAACTGCTTCAAGTATAGAAGTTCTGGAATGCAATGATGCGGAACCTGTTGTTGTCTTCTAGGTGGCACATTGCTGGCGTGAAGTTCTGGACTCCAATGATGCGAAACCTGCTGCTGTCGGCTAGGTGGTCCAATGTTGGCGTGAGGGGGGTGTGCCAGAGTGGTATTACTGCCGTGTATGTGTGCCGATATTTGCAACGATGGTTCCTTGCAGGGGAGGCAGGAAAACTATTTTGGTAGTTATCTCCTTCCTGTGTGAAAGTGGGGGTAGGAAGGAGGGGTTGATTTATTCTTAGTAGTATGGGTGATCCTTGAGTGGCAGGAGTTCGGGGGTCAGACGCCAGCAGACGTTTACCTGGTGTAATGATAAAGTCTCGTTCGTCAGAAATCAATGTCCGTCGTGTGTGTGTGAGTTGGTCGTCTTTTGTGCCCTTTCTGAGTATTTTATATTTTTAGCCAGCAAACAACTACCTAATATGGATATGTGGATTTGGTCTCTATACAGTCGTTTCTTTGGCGCGCCTGTCTGCGATGTGAAGAATGGTGTGTTATTGATGAAGTTTACATTATACTGTTTACAGAATTTCTCTAGGGTTCTGTTTTTTATGTCGGCTAGTCTTTATAATAATAATAATAATAATAAGTCTTTATTTTCAAAGGGTTAAGAATTGGGCACGCAGGCCCGTCTGACAGTCGACGCTGGGAGCCATAACTTCGTTGTATGATGGAGGAGAAAAACACTTTATAATATGGAAAATTATAACGTAATAAGTCTAATAGTTTTAGTAATTGATAAATTGTAATATTTTGGTTTCTTATAGTGTCGTTTATCCCTATGTGAATCGTTGTCTTTCTAATATTCGCTGTTTCCCCCTGCACATGGAAGCTGAATTGTTGCGGCTATGTCGGTGATAAGGGCATACGGTCACTGTATATGCCCCGGATCAAAGAGTCGCCAATTATTATGTAGGTGCAGTCTTTTTGTGCTTTATGTGTGTGTTGGGTTCTGACACGACTTGCACGCTGTTTCTGCCATTGATGACTGTCCAGCTTTAGTCTGTCTTCTTGCAGATTATCAGATGTTTCCTGAATGTAGTCGTTGTCTGTTGGTAGTGTTCCGTCGTCCTGACTGTTCTTCAACAGTTGCTCTTGTAATGCTTCAAATCTATTGCTGACCTTCACTTCGATAGGATATGTTGAGTGTTGTTGAGAAACTTTTTCTATGTGCTGATGTGTTTTGATTGGCTGAGTAATTGATGCGCCTATGACTGGTTCTGTTACTTTTAAAGATTCTGCGTGTGCTGCCAGATCAGTAGTGGGCGAGCGCTGTAAAGTTTCAATGGTGTCTTTTAGTTTAACATTTTCTTCTCTCAGGAGAGTCATCTCTGACTTGAGGTTGATGTAGTCACTACTTATCGTGGCGATCAATGCTGTGTTGTCATAGGCGGAGTCTATAAGTGCTTTCGAACCTGACTCTAACCTTTCAATATGCTGCTGGCAAGCGCACGAGTGGTGGTTTGTTGCTGGGCACTCATCTACTACCGATGGTGCAAATTCTATTTGATGTGAATTTATTTCGTTTGGTTGTACACTGTCTTCTATATATTCCATCGGGTACACAATGGCTAGCAACACTGGTCGATTAGTAGAAGTTGTATTCGTATTGTTGCTGTGCTGAGTCATGATTTGTTCGACTATGTTGCTATTATGGCCTGATGCTGTGATGGCAACAGCTGCAGGTTGTGTTGGTTTTATAGTCTCTTCAGACACTAGCATGCTGTGATCGGCAGGTGTGTTTAGCGAGTCACTTATCAGTTTATGTTCTGTCTGCTGAATTTCGACAAATTGTGTTGCGAGCCACTCAGACATGACGTCAGTTGCTCCTTGAGCAAGCAAACTGTTCTTAGTGTGGTAGGGATGCAATGTGTGTATCGAAGCTGATATTTTGATTTCGACTTGAGCGCCGTGTCGGTCCACCCGGCACTCGACTTGGTCGCCCTGATAATGTTTGATCAGACATGTTCGAAATGCCTCGTAATGTAGTGTATTACTAAATGTAATGGAAATGCATTTACCCTGGTTCATACGTTTAACGGAAAGTGATGGAGAGCCAAAGCAGTTCTTTAACTTGCTTTTCACTGCGTTCTCATTGTTGAGTGTATAGTTCTTAGTTCTCGCAGATCTTAACCTTAATCCACATCGCCCACGTTCTGCCGCTATCTCCAGCACAGAGCCTCCCACTTCGTCATGCATGGCTACATAGTATTGTGTTACCGCCAGCAGATACACATTGTGGCAGCGCCAGAACTCGTTTTAAATTCCTGTGATGTGATTGGCTAGTTCAAGCTATCACTGACGTTTCGCGACTCCGTGAATAATTTATCCACAGTACTGAATAAAACATTATTTGTATTTATATTCAACACTGGACATTTAGCAACTTTACATTAGCACACTTTACATTAGCAACTTTACTAACATCTGACGGGAGATGCCTTGAAGAGATTACAACAAGAATTGCAATTGCGAAGGTAGCCTTTTGCAAGATGAAAAACATACTGACGATAAAAAGAGTGTTGAGGTGCTACATAGAACCTATACTTTTATATGGACTTGAAGCGTGAACAGTGAGCAGACAAGCTGAAAAACATCTGATGGCTGTGGAAATTTGGTTTCTGATGAAAATGCAAAGAATACTATGGACAGATAGAAAAACCAATGAACAAGTCCTTCAAGAAACAAATGAAGATCGTAAACTGATTAGATACATTACACGTAGACAGTCAAAATATTTTGGGCATGTTATGAGAAGAAATGAATTGGAGAACTTGGTGACAACTAGCAAGATCGAAGGGAAGAGACCAAGAGAAAGACCGAGGAGTAAATACCTGGATGGCTTGGCCACGTGACATGGTCGAGACAGAAACACTGGGCTGATCCACGGCTCTGTTGATCGAGTGAGATGACAGACATGACCGAACACGCTTATCGGCATGGCACATGATGGATGTATGGAAAGGTGGTCAGCAGTAATCGCAACGATATATACGACCTGGTTTATGTTTTTTTTAAAGTTTGATTTTCCTACCAAGTAATTAGTGATAGTAATCTCGGTCTCTCTGGCGTAGGGGTTAAGGACGTTGTTCGTAATCCCGTATACTCTAGTACGAAACGCAGCTGCCTGAGATTCCGCAGCGTATCGCGTTGCCTTGGTTACTTACGGGGGTATGTGAGCCGGTCGCTCAGAAAGCAATGAGAAACTACTGAACATAAAGACATACCAAGACATCAACAGCAGCTAAAAAATGCTGGTGTTGACTGCAATATCCTGTAAATGACGTGAAAAAAAAAAAAACCAAAAAAAAAAAATTCAAATTATATTTTGCGCACTGCGTCAATGTTGCTGTAAGGCTCTTGTTCTAAGCAACAAGATCTGTAAATGTCTAAGGAACAAGGTCTATACATGCCTGAACAACAAGGTATTTGAATGCTTGGTGTTCAGGTCAACCTAGCATACACTAATGTACTTTCTCTGAATATAAACAATAGATGAACAGAAAATGTAGGGCTACTTTACAAAATACATTTATAGAAAATAGAGGATGAAGCATGTCACAGCAACATCATCTTTTCCGTAATTGTATTTTGTAAAGCTGCCTTTCACTTTGTGTTTGTCTACTGTTGACATTTTCACAGCTTTATTACAGGTTTAAACATTTCTCTTTACACAGTATGGACACACCAGCAGCAATCATTCAGCTGTAATTTTGTAAATTCAAGTGACAATTATCACTATCATAGCCATACACCATAGCCCCACCATCTGGGATAAAGAAATGCTCACTTACAAAATCCACTAGTGTTCTGTGTTTGCCCAAACCCCGTGCCACCGACAGAACCAAAGAATCCGCCGTCTGTACTGCTTGTTGTTCTGTTGACTCCAGCCCCAAACAAGCTACCACCAGCCGATGGTGTCGGCACACCAAATGCTGAAATACCATCAAACCCAGACGAAGCTCAAACACACCAGATTTCAATAAATAACACTGTTGTGAGATCATTAATCAAATCAATGACAATCATAAATATACATTCTTCGTTTACTTACTTGTCCAACATACAAAATCAGATGCAAGATACAATTATAACATAAGCATACCTAATGGGAGGTCACAACAATCAAGTATGAAAATTCAAACAGAAAAGAAAGGTAATAAGAATAAATCCAGCAAATGGTAATCTTATATCTCTCTTAACTCAACTCTTAATCGTTATGTCTTGCCCACTTGGGAGACTGCAAGCAACAGTTGTGCTAACTGGCGTTGCGCTTTCACCAAATGTAAAACTTTGTGTCTGATTAGTCCCAGACTGATTATCACCATTTGTGCCATTGCCATCGTTAGTGTTTGTAAACATGTTTTAAATGATTACTATAACAATCAGGCATTAGTTGAGCATTAACTAATATCATATATTAAAATTGAAAGGCTAAGAAACCAGTATGTGAGGGAGATTTTCCCATGTGTTCGTGACGAGATAACTTCTAGTGAGTGTTTTCGTTTCCTTTTGTTCTAATTATATATTTTAAATTCCCAATTAATATGACTTATAGTATAGTTCTGTAAATTGCTGGAATAATTAATACTTAACTGATTATGTTCCATGGGATGATAAATCATCTTATTCGGACTTCCTGTAACTGCCAAAGGCGTATACATTGTCGAAATATTGAGATTGCATTAATGGTCTCTCCCTTCTCCCAATCCTCCCGCCATATATTCCGCAATGTTAATGCCCAGTGTAGGGAAATTTACACCGGAAGAACTTTCTTTCCAATTTATCGGAAACGAATAGTCACATCTGTCAAAACTGAGAAGAAATTTATGTTAAATAGAGGCTAATATTCTGATTTCAGAACTGGCAACACTCACTAGTTCTCAGCCTCGTCGATTTACTGCAGATTATCCTTTGAAGCAATATTTAAATGATAGTGATTCTCATTTAAAGGAGTCATTATGGGAATGTCCCGAATGCTGTGATGTCGGTTCCTAGATCAATCAATCAATCAATCAATTTAAAGGGGTTTGTGAAAGATTCTGTTACTGATAGAACTCCAGTAATGTAGTTTTTTAGTTAAATTATTTAGCAAGTAGTGATAGGGAAAATAAAACTAACAATGAAAGCTCATGATTAAATGATGGCACATGTCAAATTAAGTTTTCTTTAATGGGCCACACTTGTTTACCCCCAGTTTGCTTTGCCGATCACAAATAAACTAAGCAGTATGCAAATAAGTATAACTAAATAGAAAACAGCGTATATATTGGTTCTTGTTAGCAGCTACACGCTGCGGGATTTGCTGAGGAGGGGATCCGAGCACTTATGTTACTTTATAGACTATAGATGTGTTTTTCTAGTGGTTTAGATAGTGATGATAGTAAAGTATCTTACAGGTGTGTATTGTAGGGACACCATAAAGGCTTGATTCAGTGCCGCCGGACTAAACTGCATCAAGTATAGAAGTTCTGGACTGCAATGATGCGGACCTGTTGTTGTTTGCTAGTTGACCCATTGCTGGCGTGAAGTTCTGGACTCCAATGATGCGAAACCTGCTGCTGTCGGCTAGGTGGTTCATTGTTGGCGTGAGGGGGGTGTGCCAGAGTGGTATTACTGCCGTGTGTGTGTGTGCCGATTTTTGCAACGATGGTTCCTTGCAGGGGAGGGCAGGAAAACTATTTTGGTAGTTATCTCCTTCCTGTGTGAAAGTGGGGGTAGGAAGGAGTGGTTGATTTATTCTTGGTAGTATGGGTGATCCTTGAGTGGCAGGAGTTCGGGGGTCAGACGCCAGCAGACGTTTACCTGGTGTAATGATAAAGTCTCGTTCGTCAGAATTCAATGTTCGTCGTGTGTGTGAGTTGGTCGTGTTTTGTGCCCTTTCTGAGTATTTTATATTTTTAGCCAGCAAACTACTACCTAATGTGAATGTGTGGATTTGGTCTCTATACAGTCGTTTCTTTGGCGCGCCTGTCTGTGATGGGAAGAATGGTGTGTTATTGATGAATTTTACATTATACTGTTTACAGAATTTCTCTAGGGTGCTTTTGTTTATGTCGGCTAGTAGACGCTGGGAGCCATAACTTGGTTGTATGATGGAGGAGAAAAACACTTTATAATATGGAAAATTATAACGTAATAAGTCTAATAGGTTTAGTAATTGATAAATGGTATATTTTGGTTTCTTATAGTGTCGTGTATCCCTATGTGAATCGTTGTCTTTCTAATGTTCGTATTTACTTCCATTCTACGTATACTGTTAGTTAGTCTGTCTCCCCCTGCACCTGGAAGATGAATTGTTGCGGCTATGTCGGTGATAAGGGCACACGGTCACTGGTTATGCCCCCGATCAAAGAGTCGCCAATTATTATGCAGGTGCAGTCTTTTTGTGCTTTATGTGTGTGTTGGGTTCTGACATGACTTGCACGCTGTTTCTGCCATTGATGACTGTCCAACTTTAGTCTGTCTTCTTGCAGATTATCAGATGTTTCCTGAATGTAGTCGTTGTCTGTTGGCAGTGTTCCGTCGTCCTGACTGTTCTTTAACAGTTGCTCTTGTAATGCTTCAAATCTATTGCTGAACTTCACTTCGATAGGATATGTTGAGTTTTGTTGAGCAACGTTTTCTATTTGCTGATGTGTTTTGTTTGGCTGAGTAATTGATGCGTCTATGACTGGTTCTGTTACTTTTAAACTCTCTGCATGTTCTGCCAGATCAGTAGTGGGTGAGCGCTGTAAAGTTTCAATGGTGTCTTTTAGTTTAACATTTTCTTCTCTCAGGAGAGTCATCTCTGACTTGAGGTTGATGTAGTCACTAATTATCGTGGCGATCAATGATGTGTTGTCATAGGCGGAGTCTATAAGTGCTTTCGAACCTGACTCTAAACTTTCAATATTCTGCTGGCAAGCGCACGAGTGGTGGGTTGTTGCTGGGCTCTCATCTACTACCGATGGTGCAAATTCTATTTGATGTGAATTTATTTCGTTTGGTTGTACACTGTCTTCTATATATTCCATCGGGTACTCAATGGCTAGCAACACTGGTCGGTTATTAGAAGTTGCATTCGTGTTGTTGCTGTGCTGAGTCATGATTTGTTCGACTATGTTGCTATTATGGCCTGATGCTGTGATGGCAACAGCTGCAGGTTGTGTTGGTTTTATAGTCTCTTCAGACACTAGCATGCTGTGATCGGCAGGTGTGTTTAGCGAGTCACCTATCAGTTTATGTTCTGTCTGCTGAATATCGACAAATTGTGTTGCGATCCACTCAGACATGACGTCAGTTGCTCTTTGAGCAAGCAAACTGTTCTTAGTGTGGTAGGGATGCAATGTGTGTATCGAAGCTGATATTTTGATTTCGACTTGAGCGCCGTGTCGGTCCACCCGGCACTCGACTTGGTCGCCCTGATAATGTTTGATCAGACATGTTCGAAATGCCTCGTAATGAAGTGTATTACTAAATGTAATGGAAATGCATTTACCCTGGTTCATACGTTTAACGGAAAGTGATGGAGAGCCAAAGCAGTTCTTTAACTTGCTTTTCACTGCGTTCTCTTTGTTGAGTGTATAGTTCTTAGTTCTCGCAGATCTTAACCTTAATCCACATCGCCCACGTTCTGCCGCTATCTCCAGCACAGAGCCTCCCACTTCGTCATGCATGGCTACATAGTATTGTGTTACCGCCAGCAGATACACATTGTGGCAGCGCCAGCACTCGGTTTAAATTCCTGTGATGTGATTGACTAGTTCAAGCTATCACTGACGTTTCGCGACTCCGTGAATAATTTATCCATAGTACTGAATACAACATTATTAGTATTTATATTCAACACTGGACATTTAGCAACTTTACATTAGCACACTTTACATTAGCAACTTTACTAACATCTGATGGGGGATGCCTTGAAGAGATTACAACAAGAATTGCAATTGCGAAGGTAGCCTTTTGCAAGATGAAAAACATACTGACGATAAAAAGAGTGTTGAGGTGCTACATAGAACCTATACTTTTATATGGATTTGAAGCGTGAACAGTGAGCAGACAAGCTGAAAAACATCTGATGGCTGTGGAAATGTGGTTTCTGAGGAAAATGCAAAGAATACTATGGACAGACAGAAAAACCAATGAACAAGTCCTTCAAGAAACAAATGAAGATCGTAAACTGATTAGATACATTACACGTAGACAGTCAAAATATTTTGGGCATGTTATGAGAAGAAATGAATTGGAGAACTTGGTGACAACTAGCAAGATCGAAGGGAAGAGACCAAGAGAAAGACCGAGGAGTAAATACCTGGATGGCTTGGCCACGTGACATGGTCGAGACAGAAACACTGGGCTGATCCACGGCTCTGTTGATCGAGTGAGATGACAGACATGACCGAACACGCTTATCGGCATGGCACATGATGGATGTATGGAAAGGTGGTCAGCAGTAATCGCAACGATATTTAGGACCTGGTTTATGTTTTTTTTAAAGTTTGATTTTCCTACCAAGTAATTAGTGATAGTAATCTCGGTCTCTCTGGCGTAGGGGTTAAGGACGTTGTTCGTAATCCCGTATACTCTAGTACGAAACGCAGCTGCCTGAGATTCCGCAGCGGATCGCGTTGCCTTGGTTACTTACGGGGGTATGTGAGCCGGTCGCTCAGAAAACAATGGCAAACTACTGAACATAAAGACATACCAAGACATCAACAGCAGCTGAAAAATGCTGGTGTTGACTGCAATATCCTGTAAATGACGTGAAAAAAAAAAAAAACCAAAAAAAAAAAAATTCAAATTATATTTTGCGCACTGCGTCAATGTTGCTGTAAGGCTCTTGTTCTAAGCAACAAGATCTGTAAATGTCTAAGGAACAAGGTCTATACATGCCTGAACAACAAGGTATTTGAATGCTTGGTGTTCAGGTCAACCTAGCATACACTAATGTACTTTCTCTGAATATAAACAATAGATGAACACAAAATGTAGGGCTACTTTACAAAATACATTTATAGAAAATAGAGGATGAAGCATGTCACAGCAACATCATCTTTTCCGTAATTGTATTTTGTAAAGCTGCCTTTCACTTTGTGTTTGTCTACTGTTGACATTTTCACAGCTTTATTACAGGTTTAAACATTTCTCTTTACACAGTATGGACACACCAGCAGCAATCATTCAGCTGTAATTTTGTAAATTCAAGTGACAATTATCACTATCATAGCCATACACCATAGCCCCACCATCTGGGATAAAGAAATGTTCACTTACAAAATCCACTAGTGTTCTGTGTTTGCCCAAACCCCGTGCCACCGACAGAACCAAAGAATCCGCCGTCTGTACTGCTTGTTGTTCTGTTGACTCCAGCCCCAAACAAGCTACCACCAGCCGATGGTGTCGGCACACCAAATGCTGAAATACCATCAAACCCAGACGAAGCTCAAACACACCAGATTTCAATAAATAACACTGTTGTGAGATCATTAATCAAATCAATGACAATCATAAATATACATTCTTCGTTTACTTACTTGTCCAACATACAAAATCAGATGCAAGATACAATTATAACATAAGCATACCTAATGGGAGGTCACAACAATCAAGTATGAAAATTCAAACAGAAAAGAAAGGTAATAAGAATAAATCCAGCAAATGGTAATCTTATATCTCTCTTAACTCAACTCTTAATCGTTATGTCTTGCCCACTTGGGAGACTGCAAGCAACAGTAGTGCTAACTGGCGTTGCGCTTTCACCAAATGTAAAACTTTGTGTCTGATTAGTCCCAGACTGATTATCACCATTTGTGCCATTGCCATCGTTAGTGTTTGTAAACATGTTTTAAATGATTACTATAACAATCAGGCATTAGTTGAGCATTAACTAATATCATATATTAAAATTGAAAGGCTAAGAAACCAGTATGTGAGGGAGATTTTCCCATGTGTTCGTGACGAGATAACTTCTAGTGAGTGTTTTCGTTTCCTTTTGTTCTAATTATATATTTTAAATTCCCAATTAATATGACTTATAGTATAGTTCTGTAAATTGCTGGAATAATTAATACTTAACTGATTATGTTCCATGGGATGATAAATCATCTTATTCGGACTTCCTGTAACTGCCAAAGGCGTATACATTGTCGAAATATTGAGATTGCATTAATGGTCTCTCCCTTCTCCCAATCCTCCCGCCATATATTCCGCAATGTTAATGCCCAGTGTAGGGAAATTTACACCGGAAGAACTTTCTTTCCAATTTATCGGAAACGAATAGTCACATCTGTCAAAACTGAGAAGAAATGTATGTTAAATAGAGGCTAATATTCTGATTTCAGAACTGGCAACACTCACTAGTTCTCAGCCTCGTCGATTTACTGCAGATTATCCTTTGAAGCAATATTTAAATGATAGTGATTCTCATTTAAAGGAGTCATTATGGGAATGTCCCGAATGCTGTGATGTCGGTTCCTAGATCAATCAATCAATCAATCAATTTAAAGGGGTTTGTGAAAGATTCTGTAACTGATAGAACTCCAGTAATGTAGTTTTTTAGTTAAATTATTTAGCAAGTAGTGATAGGGAAAATAAAACTAACAATGAAAGCTCATGATTAAATGATGGCACATGTCAAATTAAGTTTTCTTTAATGGGCCACACTTGTTTACCCCCAGTTTGCTTTGCCGATCACAAATAAACTAAGCAGTATGCAAATAAGTATAACTAAATAGAAAACAGCGTATATATTGGTTCTTGTTAGCAGCTACACGCTGCGGGATTTGCTGAGGAGGGGATCCGAGCACTTATGTTACTTTATAGACTATAGATGTGTTTTTCTAGTGGTTTAGATAGTGATGATAGTAACGTATCTTACAGGTCTGTATTGTAGGGACACCATAAAGGCTTGATTCAGTGCCGCCGGACTAAACTGCATCAAGTATAGAAGTTCTGGACTGCAATGATGCGGACCTGTTGTTGTCTGCTAGTTGACCCATTGCTGGCGTGAAGTTCTGGACTCCAATGATGCGAAACCTGCTGCTGTCGGCTAGGTGGTTCATTGTTGGCGTGAGGGGGGTGTGCCAGAGTGGTATTACTGCCGTGTGTGTGTGTGCCGATTTTTGCAACGATGGTTCCTTGCAGGGGAGGGCAGGAAAACTATTTTGGTAGTTATCTCCTTCCTGTGTGAAAGTGGGGGTAGGAAGGAGTGGTTGATTTATTCTTGGTAGTATGGGTGATCCTTGAGTGGCAGGAGTTCGGGGGTCAGACGCCAGCAGACGTTTACCTGGTGTAATGATAAAGTCTCGTTCGTCAGAATTCAATGTTCGTCGTGTGTGTGAGTTGGTCGTGTTTTGTGCCCTTTCTGAGTATTTTATATTTTTAGCCAGCAAACTACTACCTAATGTGAATGTGTGGATTTGGTCTCTATACAGTCTTTTCTTTAGCGCGCCTGTCTGTGATGTGAAGAATGGTGTGTTATTGATGAATTTTACATTATACTGTTTACAGAATTTCTCTAGGGTGCTGTTGTTTATGTCGGCTAGTAGACGCTGGGAGCCATAACTTGGTTGTATGATGGAGGAGAAAAACACTTTATAATATGGAAAATTATAACGTAATAAGTCTAATAGGTTTAGTAATTGATAAATGGTATATTTTGGTTTCTTATAGTGTCGTTTATCCCTATGTGAATCGTTGTCTTTCTAATGTTCGTATTTACTTCCATTCTACGTATACTGTTAGTTAGTCTGTCTCCCCCTGCACCTGGAAGATGAATTGTTGCGGCTATGTCGGTGATAAGGGCACACGGTCACTGGTTATGCCCCCGATCAAAGAGTCGCCAATTATTATGCAGGTGCAGTCTTTTTGTGCTTTATGTGTGTGTTGGGTTCTGACATGACTTGCACGCTGTTTCTGCCATTGATGACTGTCCAACTTTAGTCTGTCTTCTTGCAGATTATCAGATGTTTCCTGAATGTAGTCGTTGTCTGTTGGCAGTGTTCCGTCGTCCTGACTGTTCTTTAACAGTTGCTCTTGTAATGCTTCAAATCTATTGCTGAACTTCACTTCGATAGGATATGTTGAGTTTTGTTGAGCAACGTTTTCTATTTGCTGATGTGTTTTGTTTGGCTGAGTAATTGATGCGTCTATGACTGGTTCTGTTACTTTTAAACTGTCTGCATGTTCTGCCAGATCAGTAGTGGGTGAGCGCTGTAAAGTTTCAATGGTGTCTTTTAGTTTAACATTTTCTTCTCTCAGGAGAGTCATCTCTGACTTGAGGTTGATGTAGTCACTAATTATCGTGGCGATCAATGCTGTGTTGTCATAGGCGGAGTCTATAAGTGCTTTCGAACCTGACTCTAAACTTTCAATATTCTGCTGGCAAGCGCACGAGTGGTGGGTTGTTGCTGGGCTCTCATCTACTACCGATGGTGCAAATTCTATTTGATGTGAATTTATTTCGTTTGGTTGTACACTGTCTTCTATATATTCCATCGGGTACTCAATGGCTAGCAACACTGGTCGGTTATTAGAAGTTGCATTCGTGTTGTTGCTGTGCTGAGTCATGATTTGTTCGACTATGTTGCTATTATGGCCTGATGCTGTGATGGCAACAGCTGCAGGTTGTGTTGGTTTTATAGTCTCTTCAGACACTAGCATGCTGTGATCGGCAGGTGTGTTTAGCGAGTCACCTATCAGTTTATGTTCTGTCTGCTGAATATCGACAAATTGTGTTGCGAGCCACTCAGACATGACGTCAGTTGCTCTTTGAGCAAGCAAACTGTTCTTAGTGTGGTAGAGATGCAATGTGTGTATCGAAGCTGATATTTTGATTTCGACTTGAGCGCCGTGTCGGTCCACCCGGCACTCGACTTGGTCGCCCTGATAATGTTTGATCAGACATGTTCGAAATGCCTCGTAATGAAGTGTATTACTAAATGTAATGGAAATGCATTTACCCTGGTTCATACGTTTAACGGAAAGTGATGGAGAGCCAAAGCAGTTCTTTAACTTGCTTTTCACTGCGTTCTCTTTGTTGAGTGTATAGTTCTTAGTTCTCGCAGATCTTAACCTTAATCCACATCGCCCACGTTCTGCCGCTATCTCCAGCACAGAGCCTCCCACTTCGTCATGCATGGCTACATAGTATTGTGTTACCGCCAGCAGATACACATTGTGGCAGCGCCAGCACTCGGTTTAAATTCCTGTGATGTGATTGACTAGTTCAAGCTATCACTGACGTTTCGCGACTCCGTGAATAATTTATCCATAGTACTGAATACAACATTATTAGTATTTATATTCAACACTGGACATTTAGCAACTTTACATTAGCACACTTTACATTAGCAACTTTACTAACATCTGATGGGAGATGCCTTGAAGAGATTACAACAAGAATTGCAATTGCGAAGGTAGCCTTTTGCAAGATGAAAAACATACTGACGATAAAAAGAGTGTTGAGGTGCTACATAGAACCTATACTTTTATATGGATTTGAAGCGTGAACAGTGAGCAGACAAGCTGAAAAACATCTGATGGCTGTGGAAATGTGGTTTCTGAGGAAAATGCAAAGAATACTATGGACAGACAGAAAAACCAATGAACAAGTCCTTCAAGAAACAAATGAAGATCGTAAACTGATTAGATACATTACACGTAGACAGTCAAAATATTTTGGGCATGTTATGAGAAGAAATGAATTGGAGAACTTGGTGACAACTAGCAAGATCGAAGGGAAGAGACCAAGAGAAAGACCGAGGAGTAAATACCTGGATGGCTTGGCCACGTGACATGGTCGAGACAGAAACACTGGGCTGATCCACGGCTCTGTTGATCGAGTGAGATGACAGACATGACCGAACACGCTTATCGGCATGGCACATGATGGATGTATGGAAAGGTGGTCAGCAGTAATCGCAACGATATTTAGGACCTGGTTTATGTTTTTTTTAAAGTTTGATTTTCCTACTAAGTAATTAGTGATAGTAATCTCGGTCTCTCTGGCGTAGGGGTTAAGGACGTTGTTCGTAATCCCGTATACTCTAGTACGAAACGCAGCTGCCTGAGATTCCGCAGCGGATCGCGTTGCCTTGGTTACTTACGGGGGTATGTGAGCCGGTCGCTCAGAAAGCAATGGCAAACTACTGAACATAAAGACATACCAAGACATCAACAGCAGCTGAAAAATGCTGGTGTTGACTGCAATATCCTGTAAATGACGTGAAAAAAAAAACCAAAAAAAAAAAATTCAAATTATATTTTGCGCACTGCGTCAATGTTGCTGTAAGGCTCTTGTTCTAAGCAACAAGATCTGTAAATGTCTAAGGAACAAGGTCTATACATGCCTGAACAACAAGGTATTTGAATGCTTGGTGTTCAGGTCAACCTAGCATACACTAATGTACTTTCTCTGAATATAAACAATAGATGAACACAAAATGTAGGGCTACTTTACAAAATACATTTATAGAAAATAGAGGATGAAGCATGTCACAGCAACATCATCTTTTCCGTAATTGTATTTTGTAAAGCTGCCTTTCACTTTGTGTTTGTCTACTGTTGACATTTTCACAGCTTTATTACAGGTTTAAACATTTCTCTTTACACAGTATGGACACACCAGCAGCAATCATTCAGCTGTAACTTTGTAAATTCAAGTGACAATTATCACTATCATAGCCATACACCATAGCCCCACCATCTGGGATAAAGAAATGTTCACTTACAAAATCCACTAGTGTTCTGTGTTTGCCCAAACCCCGTGCCACCGACAGAACCAAAGAATCCGCCGTCTGTACTGCTTGTTGTTCTGTTGACTCCAGCCCCAAACAAGCTACCACCAGCCGATGGTGTCGGCACACCAAATGCTGAAATACCATCAAACCCAGACGAAGCTCAAACACACCAGATTTCAATAAATAACACTGTTGTGAGATCATTAATCAAATCAATGACAATCATAAATATACATTCTTCGTTTACTTACTTGTCCAACATACAAAATCAGATGCAAGATACAATTATAACATAAGCATACCTAATGGGAGGTCACAACAATCAAGTATGAAAATTCAAACAGAAAAGAAAGGTAATAAGAATAAATCCAGCAAATGGTAATCTTATATCTCTCTTAACTCAACTCTTAATCGTTATGTCTTGCCCACTTGGGAGACTGCAAGCAACAGTAGTGCTAACTGGCGTTGCGCTTTCACCAAATGTAAAACTTTGTGTCTGATTAGTCCCAGACTGATTATCACCATTTGTGCCATTGCCATCGTTAGTGTTTGTAAACATGTTTTAAATGATTACTATAACAATCAGGCATTAGTTGAGCATTAACTAATATCATATATTAAAATTGAAAGGCTAAGAAACCAGTATGTGAGGGAGATTTTCCCATGTGTTCGTGACGAGATAACTTCTAGTGAGTGTTTTCGTTTCCTTTTGTTCTAATTATATATTTTAAATTCCCAATTAATATGACTTATAGTATAGTTCTGTAAATTGCTGGAATAATTAATACTTAACTGATTATGTTCCATGGGATGATAAATCATCTTATTCGGACTTCCTGTAACTGCCAAAGGCGTATACATTGTCGAAATATTGAGATTGCATTAATGGTCTCTCCCTTCTCCCAATCCTCCCGCCATATATTCCGCAATGTTAATGCCCAGTGTAGGGAAATTTACACCGGAAGAACTTTCTTTCCAATTTATCGGAAACGAATAGTCACATCTGTCAAAACTGAGAAGAAATGTATGTTAAATAGAGGCTAATATTCTGATTTCAGAACTGGCAACACTCACTAGTTCTCAGCCTCGTCGATTTACTGCAGATTATCCTTTGAAGCAATATTTAAATGATAGTGATTCTCATTTAAAGGAGTCATTATGGGAATGTCCCGAATGCTGTGATGTCGGTTCCTAGATCAATCAATCAATCAATCAATTTAAAGGGGTTTGTGAAAGATTCTGTTACTGATAGAACTCCAGTAATGTAGTTTTTTAGTTAAATTATTTAGCAAGTAGTGATAGGGAAAATAAAACTAACAATGAAAGCTCATGATTAAATGATGGCACATGTCAAATTAAGTTTTCTTTAATGGGCCACACTTGTTTACCCCCAGTTTGCTTTGCCGATCACAAATAAACTAAGCAGTATGCAAATAAGTATAACTAAATAGAAAACAGCGTATTTATTGGTTCTTGTTAGCAGCTACACGCTGCGGGATTTGCTGAGGAGGGGATCCGAGCACTTATGTTACTTTATAGACTATAGATGTGTTTTTCTAGTGGTTTAGATAGTGATGATAGTAAAGTATCTTACAGGTCTGTATTGTAGGGACACCATAAAGGCTTGATTCAGTGCCGCCGGACTAAACTGCATCAAGTATAGAAGTTCTGGACTGCAATGATGCGGACCTGTTGTTGTCTGCTAGTTGACCCATTGCTGGCGTGAAGTTCTGGACTCCAATGATGCGAAACCTGCTGCTGTCGGCTAGGTGGTTCATTGTTGGCGTGAGGGGGGTGTGCCAGAGTGGTATTACTGCCGTGTGTGTGTGTGCCGATTTTTGCAACGATGGTTCCTTGCAGGGGAGGGCAGGAAAACTATTTTGGTAGTTATCTCCTTCCTGTGTGAAAGTGGGGGTAGGAAGGAGTGGTTGATTTATTCTTGGTAGTATGGGTGATCCTTGAGTGGCAGGAGTTCGGGGGTCAGACGCCAGCAGACGTTTACCTGGTGTAATGATAAAGTCTCGTTCGTCAGAATTCAATGTTCGTCGTGTGTGTGAGTTGGTCGTGTTTTGTGCCCTTTCTGAGTATTTTATATTTTTAGCCAGCAAACTACTACCTAATGTGAATGTGTGGATTTGGTCTCTATACAGTCTTTTCTTTAGCGCGCCTGTCTGTGATGTGAAGAATGGTGTGTTATTGATGAATTTTACATTATACTGTTTACAGAATTTCTCTAGGGTGCTGTTGTTTATGTCGGCTAGTAGACGCTGGGAGCCATAACTTGGTTGTATGATGGAGGAGAAAAACACTTTATAATATGGAAAATTATAACGTAATAAGTCTAATAGGTTTAGTAATTGATAAATGGTATATTTTGGTTTCTTATAGTGTCGTTTATCCCTATGTGAATCGTTGTCTTTCTAATGTTCGTATTTACTTCCATTCTACGTATACTGTTAGTTAGTCTGTCTCCCCCTGCACCTGGAAGATGAATTGTTGCGGCTATGTCGGTGATAAGGGCACACGGTCACTGGTTATGCCCCCGATCAAAGAGTCGCCAATTATTATGCAGGTGCAGTCTTTTTGTGCTTTATGTGTGTGTTGGGTTCTGACATGACTTGCACGCTGTTTCTGCCATTGATGACTGTCCAACTTTAGTCTGTCTTCTTGCAGATTATCAGATGTTTCCTGAATGTAGTCGTTGTCTGTTGGCAGTGTTCCGTCGTCCTGACTGTTCTTTAACAGTTGCTCTTGTAATGCTTCAAATCTATTGCTGAACTTCACTTCGATAGGATATGTTGAGTTTTGTTGAGCAACGTTTTCTATTTGCTGATGTGTTTTGTTTGGCTGAGTAATTGATGCGTCTATGACTGGTTCTGTTACTTTTAAACTGTCTGCATGTTCTGCCAGATCAGTAGTGGGTGAGCGCTGTAAAGTTTCAATGGTGTCTTTTAGTTTAACATTTTCTTCTCTCAGGAGAGTCATCTCTGACTTGAGGTTGATGTAGTCACTAATTATCGTGGCGATCAATGCTGTGTTGTCATAGGCGGAGTCTATAAGTGCTTTCGAACCTGACTCTAAACTTTCAATATTCTGCTGGCAAGCGCACGAGTGGTGGGTTGTTGCTGGGTTCTCATCTACTACCGATGGTGCAAATTCTATTTGATGTGAATTTATTTCGTTTGGTTGTACACTGTCTTCTATATATTCCATCGGGTACTCAATGGCTAGCAACACTGGTCGGTTATTAGAAGTTGCATTCGTGTTGTTGCTGTGCTGAGTCATGATTTGTTCGACTATGTTGCTATTATGGCCTGATGCTGTGATGGCAACAGCTGCAGGTTGTGTTGGTTTTATAGTCTCTTCAGACACTAGCATGCTGTGATCGGCAGGTGTGTTTAGCGAGTCACCTATCAGTTTATGTTCTGTCTGCTGAATATCGACAAATTGTGTTGCGAGCCACTCAGACATGACGTCAGTTGCTCTTTGAGCAAGCAAACTGTTCTTAGTGTGGTAGAGATGCAATGTGTGTATCGAAGCTGATATTTTGATTTCGACTTGAGCGCCGTGTCGGTCCACCCGGCACTCGACTTGGTCGCCCTGATAATGTTTGATCAGACATGTTCGAAATGCCTCGTAATGAAGTGTATTACTAAATGTAATGGAAATGCATTTACCCTGGTTCATACGTTTAACGGAAAGTGATGGAGAGCCAAAGCAGTTCTTTAACTTGCTTTTCACTGCGTTCTCTTTGTTGAGTGTATAGTTCTTAGTTCTCGCAGATCTTAACCTTAATCCACATCGCCCACGTTCTGCCGCTATCTCCAGCACAGAGCCTCCCACTTCGTCATGCATGGCTACATAGTATTGTGTTACCGCCAGCAGATACACATTGTGGCAGCGCCAGCACTCGGTTTAAATTCCTGTGATGTGATTGACTAGTTCAAGCTATCACTGACGTTTCGCGACTCCGTGAATAATTTATCCATAGTACTGAATACAACATTATTAGTATTTATATTCAACACTGGACATTTAGCAACTTTACATTAGCACACTTTACATTAGCAACTTTACTAACATCTGATGGGAGATGCCTTGAAGAGATTACAACAAGAATTGCAATTGCGAAGGTAGCCTTTTGCAAGATGAAAAACATACTGACGATAAAAAGAGTGTTGAGGTGCTACATAGAACCTATACTTTTATATGGATTTGAAGCGTGAACAGTGAGCAGACAAGATGAAAAACATCTGATGGCTGTGGAAATGTGGTTTCTGAGGAAAATGCAAAGAATACTATGGACAGACAGAAAAACCAATGAACAAGTCCTTCAAGAAACAAATGAAGATCGTAAACTGATTAGATACATTACACGTAGACAGTCAAAATATTTTGGGCATGTTATGAGAAGAAATGAATTGGAGAACTTGGTGACAACTAGCAAGATCGAAGGGAAGAGACCAAGAGAAAGACCGAGGAGTAAATACCTGGATGGCTTGGCCACGTGACATGGTCGAGACAGAAACACTGGGCTGATCCACGGCTCTGTTGATCGAGTGAGATGACAGACATGACCGAACACGCTTATCGGCATGGCACATGATGGATGTATGGAAAGGTGGTCAGCAGTAATCGCAACGATATTTAGGACCTGGTTTATGTTTTTTTTAAAGTTTGATTTTCCTACTAAGTAATTAGTGATAGTAATCTCGGTCTCTCTGGCGTAGGGGTTAAGGACGTTGTTCGTAATCCCGTATACTCTAGTACGAAACGCAGCTGCCTGAGATTCCGCAGCGGATCGCGTTGCCTTGGTTACTTACGGGGGTATGTGAGCCGGTCGCTCAGAAAGCAATGGCAAACTACTGAACATAAAGACATACCAAGACATCAACAGCAGCTGAAAAATGCTGGTGTTGACTGCAATATCCTGTAAATGACGTGAAAAAAAAAAACCAAAAAAAAAAATTCAAATTATATTTTGCGCACTGCGTCAATGTTGCTGTAAGGCTCTTGTTCTAAGCAACAAGATCTGTAAATGTCTAAGGAACAAGGTCTATACATGCCTGAACAACAAGGTATTTGAATGCTTGGTGTTCAGGTCAACCTAGCATACACTAATGTACTTTCTCTGAATATAAACAATAGATGAACACAAAATGTAGGGCTACTTTACAAAATACATTTATAGAAAATAGAGGATGAAGCATGTCACAGCAACATCATCTTTTCCGTAATTGTATTTTGTAAAGCTGCCTTTCACTTTGTGTTTGTCTACTGTTGACATTTTCACAGCTTTATTACAGGTTTAAACATTTCTCTTTACACAGTATGGACACACCAGCAGCAATCATTCAGCTGTAACTTTGTAAATTCAAGTGACAATTATCACTATCATAGCCATACACCATAGCCCCACCATCTGGGATAAAGAAATGTTCACTTACAAAATCCACTAGTGTTCTGTGTTTGCCCAAACCCCGTGCCACCGACAGAACCAAAGAATCCGCCGTCTGTACTGCTTGTTGTTCTGTTGACTCCAGCCCCAAACAAGCTACCACCAGCCGATGGTGTCGGCACACCAAATGCTGAAATACCATCAAACCCAGACGAAGCTCAAACACACCAGATTTCAATAAATAACACTGTTGTGAGATCATTAATCAAATCAATGACAATCATAAATATACATTCTTCGTTTACTTACTTGTCCAACATACAAAATCAGATGCAAGATACAATTATAACATAAGCATACCTAATGGGAGGTCACAACAATCAAGTATGAAAATTCAAACAGAAAAGAAAGGTAATAAGAATAAATCCAGCAAATGGTAATCTTATATCTCTCTTAACTCAACTCTTAATCGTTATGTCTTGCCCACTTGGGAGACTGCAAGCAACAGTAGTGCTAACTGGCGTTGCGCTTTCACCAAATGTAAAACTTTGTGTCTGATTAGTCCCAGACTGATTATCACCATTTGTGCCATTGCCATCGTTAGTGTTTGTAAACATGTTTTAAATGATTACTATAACAATCAGGCATTAGTTGAGCATTAACTAATATCATATATTAAAATTGAAAGGCTAAGAAACCAGTATGTGAGGGAGATTTTCCCATGTGTTCGTGACGAGATAACTTCTAGTGAGTGTTTTCGTTTCCTTTTGTTCTAATTATATATTTTAAATTCCCAATTAATATGACTTATAGTATAGTTCTGTAAATTGCTGGAATAATTAATACTTAACTGATTATGTTCCATGGGATGATAAATCATCTTATTCGGACTTCCTGTAACTGCCAAAGGCGTATACATTGTCGAAATATTGAGATTGCATTAATGGTCTCTCCCTTCTCCCAATCCTCCCGCCATATATTCCGCAATGTTAATGCCCAGTGTAGGGAAATTTACACCGGAAGAACTTTCTTTCCAATTTATCGGAAACGAATAGTCACATCTGTCAAAACTGAGAAGAAATGTATGTTAAATAGAGGCTAATATTCTGATTTCAGAACTGGCAACACTCACTAGTTCTCAGCCTCGTCGATTTACTGCAGATTATCCTTTGAAGCAATATTTAAATGATAGTGATTCTCATTTAAAGGAGTCATTATGGGAATGTCCCGAATGCTGTGATGTCGGTTCCTAGATCAATCAATCAATCAATCAATTTAAAGGGGTTTGTGAAAGATTCTGTAACTGATAGAACTCCAGTAATGTAGTTTTTTAGTTAAATTATTTAGCAAGTAGTGATAGGGAAAATAAAACTAACAATGAAAGCTCATGATTAAATGATGGCACATGTCAAATTAAGTTTTCTTTAATGGGCCACACTTGTTTACCCCCAGTTTGCTTTGCCGATCACAAATAAACTAAGCAGTATGCAAATAAGTATAACTAAATAGAAAACAATTATATATTGGTTCTTGTTAGCAGCTACACGCTGCGGGATTTGCTGAGGAGGGGATCCGAGCACTTATGTTACTTTATAGACTATAGATGTGTTTTTCTAGTGGTTTAGATAGTGATGATAGTAAAGTATCTTACAGGTCTGTATTGTAGGGACACCATAAAGGCTTGATTCAGTGCCGCCGGACTAAACTGCATCAAGTATAGAAGTTCTGGACTGCAATGATGCGGACCTGTTGTTGTCTGCTAGTTGACCCATTGCTGGCGTGAAGTTCTGGACTCCAATGATGCGAAACCTGCTGCTGTCGGCTAGGTGGTTCATTGTTGGCGTGAGGGGGGTGTGCCAGAGTGGTATTACTGCCGTGTGTGTGTGTGCCGATTTTTGCAACGATGGTTCCTTGCAGGGGAGGGCAGGAAAACTATTTTGGTAGTTATCTCCTTCCTGTGTGAAAGTGGGGGTAGGAAGGAGTGGTTGATTTATTCTTGGTAGTATGGGTGATCCTTGAGTGGCAGGAGTTCGGGGGTCAGACGCCAGCAGACGTTTACCTGGTGTAATGATAAAGTCTCGTTCGTCAGAATTCAATGTTCGTCGTGTGTGTGAGTTGGTCGTGTTTTGTGCCCTTTCTGAGTATTTTATATTTTTAGCCAGCAAACTACTACCTAATGTGAATGTGTGGATTTGGTCTCTATACAGTCTTTTCTTTAGCGCGCCTGTCTGTGATGTGAAGAATGGTGTGTTATTGATGAATTTTACATTATACTGTTTACAGAATTTCTCTAGGGTGCTGTTGTTTATGTCGGCTAGTAGACGCTGGGAGCCATAACTTGGTTGTATGATGGAGGAGAAAAACACTTTATAATATGGAAAATTATAACGTAATAAGTCTAATAGGTTTAGTAATTGATAAATGGTATATTTTGGTTTCTTATAGTGTCGTTTATCCCTATGTGAATCGTTGTCTTTCTAATGTTCGTATTTACTTCCATTCTACGTATACTGTTAGTTAGTCTGTCTCCCCCTGCACCTGGAAGATGAATTGTTGCGGCTATGTCGGTGATAAGGGCACACGGTCACTGGTTATGCCCCCGATCAAAGAGTCGCCAATTATTATGCAGGTGCAGTCTTTTTGTGCTTTATGTGTGTGTTGGGTTCTGACATGACTTGCACGCTGTTTCTGCCATTGATGACTGTCCAACTTTAGTCTGTCTTCTTGCAGATTATCAGATGTTTCCTGAATGTAGTCGTTGTCTGTTGGCAGTGTTCCGTCGTCCTGACTGTTCTTTAACAGTTGCTCTTGTAATGCTTCAAATCTATTGCTGAACTTCACTTCGATAGGATATGTTGAGTTTTGTTGAGCAACGTTTTCTATTTGCTGATGTGTTTTGTTTGGCTGAGTAATTGATGCGTCTATGACTGGTTCTGTTACTTTTAAACTGTCTGCATGTTCTGCCAGATCAGTAGTGGGTGAGCGCTGTAAAGTTTCAATGGTGTCTTTTAGTTTAACATTTTCTTCTCTCAGGAGAGTCATCTCTGACTTGAGGTTGATGTAGTCACTAATTATCGTGGCGATCAATGCTGTGTTGTCATAGGCGGAGTCTATAAGTGCTTTCGAACCTGACTCTAAACTTTCAATATTCTGCTGGCAAGCGCACGAGTGGTGGGTTGTTGCTGGGCTCTCATCTACTACCGATGGTGCAAATTCTATTTGATGTGAATTTATTTCGTTTGGTTGTACACTGTCTTCTATATATTCCATCGGGTACTCAATGGCTAGCAACACTGGTCGGTTATTAGAAGTTGCATTCGTGTTGTTGCTGTGCTGAGTCATGATTTGTTCGACTATGTTGCTATTATGGCCTGATGCTGTGATGGCAACAGCTGCAGGTTGTGTTGGTTTTATAGTCTCTTCAGACACTAGCATGCTGTGATCGGCAGGTGTGTTTAGCGAGTCACCTATCAGTTTATGTTCTGTCTGCTGAATATCGACAAATTGTGTTGCGAGCCACTCAGACATGACGTCAGTTGCTCTTTGAGCAAGCAAACTGTTCTTAGTGTGGTAGAGATGCAATGTGTGTATCGAAGCTGATATTTTGATTTCGACTTGAGCGCCGTGTCGGTCCACCCGGCACTCGACTTGGTCGCCCTGATAATGTTTGATCAGACATGTTCGAAATGCCTCGTAATGAAGTGTATTACTAAATGTAATGGAAATGCATTTACCCTGGTTCATACGTTTAACGGAAAGTGATGGAGAGCCAAAGCAGTTCTTTAACTTGCTTTTCACTGCGTTCTCTTTGTTGAGTGTATAGTTCTTAGTTCTCGCAGATCTTAACCTTAATCCACATCGCCCACGTTCTGCCGCTATCTCCAGCACAGAGCCTCCCACTTCGTCATGCATGGCTACATAGTATTGTGTTACCGCCAGCAGATACACATTGTGGCAGCGCCAGCACTCGGTTTAAATTCCTGTGATGTGATTGACTAGTTCAAGCTATCACTGACGTTTCGCGACTCCGTGAATAATTTATCTATAGTACTGAATACAACATTATTAGTATTTATATTCAACACTGGACATTTAGCAACTTTACATTAGCACACTTTACATTAGCAACTTTACTAACATCTGATGGGAGATGCCTTGAAGAGATTACAACAAGAATTGCAATTGCGAAGGTAGCCTTTTGCAAGATGAAAAACATACTGACGATAAAAAGAGTGTTGAGGTGCTACATAGAACCTATACTTTTATATGGATTTGAAGCGTGAACAGTGAGCAGACAAGCTGAAAAACATCTGATGGCTGTGGAAATGTGGTTTCTGAGGAAAATGCAAAGAATACTATGGACAGACAGAAAAACCAATGAACAAGTCCTTCAAGAAACAAATGAAGATCGTAAACTGATTAGATACATTACACGTAGACAGTCAAAATATTTTGGGCATGTTATGAGAAGAAATGAATTGGAGAACTTGGTGACCACTAGCAAGATCGAAGGGAAGAGACCAAGAGAAAGACCGAGGAGTAAATACCTGGATGGCTTGGCCACGTGACATGGTCGAGACAGAAACACTGGGCTGATCCACGGCTCTGTTGATCGAGTGAGATGACAGACATGACCGAACACGCTTATCGGCATGGCACATGATGGATGTATGGAAAGGTGGTCAGCAGTAATCGCAACGATATTTAGGACCTGGTTTATGTTTTTTTTAAAGTTTGATTTTCCTACTAAGTAATTAGTGATAGTAATCTCGGTCTCTCTGGCGTAGGGGTTAAGGACGTTGTTCGTAATCCCGTATACTCTAGTACGAAACGCAGCTGCCTGAGATTCCGCAGCGGATCGCGTTGCCTTGGTTACTTACGGGGGTATGTGAGCCGGTCGCTCAGAAAGCAATGGCAAACTACTGAACATAAAGACATACCAAGACATCAACAGCAGCTGAAAAATGCTGGTGTTGACTGCAATATCCTGTAAATGACGTGGAAAAAAAAAACCAAAAAAAAAAATTCAAATTATATTTTGCGCACTGCGTCAATGTTGCTGTAAGGCTCTTGTTCTAAGCAACAAGATCTGTAAATGTCTAAGGAACAAGGTCTATACATGCCTGAACAACAAGGTATTTGAATGCTTGGTGTTCAGGTCAATCTAGCATACACTAATGTACTTTCTCTGAATATAAACAATAGATGAACACAAAATGTAGGGCTACTTTACAAAATACATTTATAGAAAATAGAGGATGAAGCATGTCACAGCAACATCATCTTTTCCGTAATTGTATTTTGTAAAGCTGCCTTTCACTTTGTGTTTGTCTACTGTTGACATTTTCACAGCTTTATTACAGGTTTAAACATTTCTCTTTACACAGTATGGACACACCAGCAGCAATCATTCAGCTGTAACTTTGTAAATTCAAGTGACAATTATCACTATCATAGCCATACACCATAGCCCCACCATCTGGGATAAAGAAATGTTCACTTACAAAATCCACTAGTGTTCTGTGTTTGCCCAAACCCCGTGCCACCGACAGAACCAAAGAATCCGCCGTCTGTACTGCTTGTTGTTCTGTTGACTCCAGCCCCAAACAAGCTACCACCAGCCGATGGTGTCGGCACACCAAATGCTGAAATACCATCAAACCCAGACGAAGCTCAAACACACCAGATTTCAATAAATAACACTGTTGTGAGATCATTAATCAAATCAATGACAATCATAAATATACATTCTTCGTTTACTTACTTGTCCAACATACAAAATCAGATGCAAGATACAATTATAACATAAGCATACCTAATGGGAGGTCACAACAATCAAGTATGAAAATTCAAACAGAAAAGAAAGGTAATAAGAATAAATCCAGCAAATGGTAATCTTATATCTCTCTTAACTCAACTCTTAATCGTTATGTCTTGCCCTCTTGGGAGACTGCAAGCAACAGTAGTGCTGACTGGCGTTGCGCTTTCACCAAATGTAAAACTTTGTGTCTGATTAGTCCCAGACTGATTATCACCATTTGTGCCATTGCCATCGTTAGTGTTTGTAAACATGTTTTAAATGATTACTATAACAATCAGGCATTAGTGGAGCATTAACTAATATCATATATTAAAATTGAAAGGCTAAGAAACCAGTATGTGAGGGAGATTTTCCCATGTGTTCGTGACGAGATAACTTCTAGTGAGTGTTTTCGTTTCCTTTTGTTCTAATTATATATTTTAAATTCCCAATTAATATGACTTATAGTATAGTTCTGTAAATTGCTGGAATAATTAATACTTAACTGATTATGTTCCATGGGATGATAAATCATCTTATTCGGACTTCCTGTAACTGCCAAAGGCGTATACATTGTCGAAATATTGAGATTGCATTAATGGTCTCTCCCTTCTCCCAATCCTCCCGCCATATATTCCGCAATGTTAATGCCCAGTGTAGGGAAATTTACACTGGAAGAACTTTCTTTCCAATTTATCGGAAACGAATAGTCACATCTGTCAAAACTGAGAAGAAATGTATGTTAAATAGAGGCTAATATTCTGATTTCAGAACTGGCAACACTCACTAGTTCTCAGCCTCGTCGATTTACTGCAGATTATCCTTTGAAGCAATATTTAAATGATAGTGATTCTCATTTAAAGGAGTCATTATGGGAATGTCCCGAATGCTGTGATGTCGGTTCCTAGATCAATCAATCAATCAATCAATTTAAAGGGGTTTGTGAAAGATTCTGTTACTGATAGAACTCCAGTAATGTAGTTTTTTAGTTAAATTATTTAGCAAGTAGTGATAGGGAAAATAAAACTAACAATGAAAGCTCATGATTAAATGATGGCACATGTCAAATTAAGTTTTCTTTAATGGGCCACACTTGTTTACCCCCAGTTTGCTTTGCCGATCACAAATAAACTAAGCAGTATGCAAATAAGTATAACTAAATAGAAAACAGCGTATATATTGGTTCTTGTTAGCAGCTACACGCTGCGGGATTTGCTGAGGAGGGGATCCGAGCACTTATGTTACTTTATAGACTATAGATGTGTTTTTCTAGTGGTTTAGATAGTGATGATAGTAAAGTATCTTACAGGTCTGTATTGTAGGGACACCATAAAGGCTTGATTCAGTGCCGCCGGACTAAACTGCATCAAGTATAGAAGTTCTGGACTGCAATGATGCGGACCTGTTGTTGTCTGCTAGTTGACCCATTGCTGGCGTGAAGTTCTGGACTCCAATGATGCGAAACCTGCTGCTGTCGGCTAGGTGGTTCATTGTTGGCGTGAGGGGGGTGTGCCAGAGTGGTATTACTGCCGTGTGTGTGTGTGCCGATTTTTGCAACGATGGTTCCTTGCAGGGGAGGGCAGGAAAACTATTTTGGTAGTTATCTCCTTCCTGTGTGAAAGTGGGGGTAGGAAGGAGTGGTTGATTTATTCTTGGTAGTATGGGTGATCCTTCAGTGGCAGGAGTTCGGGGGTCAGACGCCAGCAGACGTTTACCTGGTGTGATGATAAAGTCTCGTTCGTCAGAATTCAATGTTCGTCGTGTGTGTGAGTTGGTCGTGTTTTGTGCCCTTTCTGAGTATTTTATATTTTTAGCCAGCAAACTACTACCTAATGTGAATGTGTGGATTTGGTCTTTATACAGTCGTTTCTTTGGCACGCCTGTCTGTGATGTGAAGAATGGTGTGTTATTGATGAATTTTACATTATACTGTTTACAGAATTTCTCTAGGGTGCTGTTGTTTATGTCGGCTAGTAGACGCTGGGAGCTATAACTTGGTTGTATTATGGAGGAGAAAAACACTTTATAATATGGAAAATTATAACGTAATAAGTCTAATAGGTTTAGTAATTGATAAATGGTATATTTTGGTTTCTTATAGTGTCGTTTATCCCTATGTGAATCGTTGTCTTTCTAATGTTCGTATTTACTTCCATTCTACGTATACTGTTAGTTAGTCTGTCTCCCCCTGCACCTGGAAGATGAATTGTTGCGGCTATGTCGGTGATAAGGGCACACGGTCACTGGTTATGCCCCCGATCAAAGAGTCGCCAATTATTATGCAGGTGCAGTCTTTTTGTGCTTTATGTGTGTGTTGGGTTCTGACATGACTTGCACGCTGTTTCTGCCATTGATGACTGTCCAACTTTAGTCTGTCTTCTTGCAGATTATCAGATGTTTCCTGAATGTAGTCGTTGTCTGTTGGCAGTGTTCCGTCGTCCTGACTGTTCTTTAACAGTTGCTCTTGTAATGCTTCAAATCTATTGCTGAACTTCACTTCGATAGGATATGTTGAGTTTTGTTGAGCAACGTTTTCTATTTGCTGATGTGTTTTGTTTGGCTGAGTAATTGATGCGTCTATGACTGGTTCTGTTACTTTTAAACTGTCTGCATGTTCTGCCAGATCAGTAGTGGGTGAGCGCTGTAAAGTTTCAATGGTGTCTTTTAGTTTAACATTTTCTTCTCTCAGGAGAGTCATCTCTGACTTGAGGTTGATGTAGTCACTAATTATCGTGGCGATCAATGCTGTGTTGTCATAGGCGGAGTCTATAAGTGCTTTCGAACCTGACTCTAAACTTTCAATATTCTGCTGGCAAGCGCACGAGTGGTGGGTTGTTGCTGGGCTCTCATCTACTACCGATGGTGCAAATTCTATTTGATGTGAATTTATTTCGTTTGGTTGTACACTGTCTTCTATATATTCCATCGGGTACTCAATGGCTAGCAACACTGGTCGGTTATTAGAAGTTGCATTCGTGTTGTTGCTGTGCTGAGTCATGATTTGTTCGACTATGTTGCTATTATGGCCTGATGCTGTGATGGCAACAGCTGCAGGTTGTGTTGGTTTTATAGTCTCTTCAGACACTAGCATGCTGTGATCGGCAGGTGTGTTTAGCGAGTCACCTATCAGTTTATGTTCTGTCTGCTGAATATCGACAAATTGTGTTGCGAGCCACTCAGACATGACGTCAGTTGCTCTTTGAGCAAGCAAACTGTTCTTAGTGTGGTAGAGATGCAATGTGTGTATCGAAGCTGATATTTTGATTTCGACTTGAGCGCCGTGTCGGTCCACCCGGCACTCGACTTGGTCGCCCTGATAATGTTTGATCAGACATGTTCGAAATGCCTCGTAATGAAGTGTATTACTAAATGTAATGGAAATGCATTTACCCTGGTTCATACGTTTAACGGAAAGTGATGGAGAGCCAAAGCAGTTCTTTAACTTGCTTTTCACTGCGTTCTCTTTGTTGAGTGTATAGTTCTTAGTTCTCGCAGATCTTAACCTTAATCCACATCGCCCACGTTCTGCCGCTATCTCCAGCACAGAGCCTCCCACTTCGTCATGCATGGCTACATAGTATTGTGTTACCGCCAGCAGATACACATTGTGGCAGCGCCAGCACTCGGTTTAAATTCCTGTGATGTGATTGACTAGTTCAAGCTATCACTGACGTTTCGCGACTCCGTGAATAATTTATCTATAGTACTGAATACAACATTATTAGTATTTATATTCAACACTGGACATTTAGCAACTTTACATTAGCACACTTTACATTAGCAACTTTACTAACATCTGATGGGAGATGCCTTGAAGAGATTACAACAAGAATTGCAATTGCGAAGGTAGCCTTTTGCAAGATGAAAAACATACTGACGATAAAAAGAGTGTTGAGGTGCTACATAGAACCTATACTTTTATATGGATTTGAAGCGTGAACAGTGAGCAGACAAGCTGAAAAACATCTGATGGCTGTGGAAATGTGGTTTCTGAGGAAAATGCAAAGAATACTATGGACAGACAGAAAAACCAATGAACAAGTCCTTCAAGAAACAAATGAAGATCGTAAACTGATTAGATACATTACACGTAGACAGTCAAAATATTTTGGGCATGTTATGAGAAGAAATGAATTGGAGAACTTGGTGACAACTAGCAAGATCGAAGGGAAGAGACCAAGAGAAAGACCGAGGAGTAAATACCTGGATGGCTTGGCCACGTGACATGGTCGAGACAGAAACACTGGGCTGATCCACGGCTCTGTTGATCGAGTGAGATGACAGACATGACCGAACACGCTTATCGGCATGGCACATGATGGATGTATGGAAAGGTGGTCAGCAGTAATCGCAACGATATTTAGGACCTGGTTTATGTTTTTTTTAAAGTTTGATTTTCCTACTAAGTAATTAGTGATAGTAATCTCGGTCTCTCTGGCGTAGGGGTTAAGGACGTTGTTCGTAATCCCGTATACTCTAGTACGAAACGCAGCTGCCTGAGATTCCGCAGCGGATCGCGTTGCCTTGGTTACTTACGGGGGTATGTGAGCCGGTCGCTCAGAAAGCAATGGCAAACTACTGAACATAAAGACATACCAAGACATCAACAGCAGCTGAAAAATGCTGGTGTTGACTGCAATATCCTGTAAATGACGTGAAAAAAAAAAACCAAAAAAAAAAATTCAAATTATATTTTGCGCACTGCGTCAATGTTGCTGTAAGGCTCTTGTTCTAAGCAACAAGATCTGTAAATGTCTAAGGAACAAGGTCTATACATGCCTGAACAACAAGGTATTTGAATGCTTGGTGTTCAGGTCAATCTAGCATACACTAATGTACTTTCTCTGAATATAAACAATAGATGAACACAAAATGTAGGGCTACTTTACAAAATACATTTATAGAAAATAGAGGATGAAGCATGTCACAGCAACATCATCTTTTCCGTAATTGTATTTTGTAAAGCTGCCTTTCACTTTGTGTTTGTCTACTGTTGACATTTTCACAGCTTTATTACAGGTTTAAACATTTCTCTTTACACAGTATGGACACACCAGCAGCAATCATTCAGCTGTAACTTTGTAAATTCAAGTGACAATTATCACTATCATAGCCATACACCATAGCCCCACCATCTGGGATAAAGAAATGTTCACTTACAAAATCCACTAGTGTTCTGTGTTTGCCCAAACCCCGTGCCACCGACAGAACCAAAGAATCCGCCGTCTGTACTGCTTGTTGTTCTGTTGACTCCAGCCCCAAACAAGCTACCACCAGCCGATGGTGTCGGCACACCAAATGCTGAAATACCATCAAACCCAGACGAAGCTCAAACACACCAGATTTCAATAAATAACACTGTTGTGAGATCATTAATCAAATCAATGACAATCATAAATATACATTCTTCGTTTACTTACTTGTCCAACATACAAAATCAGATGCAAGATACAATTATAACATAAGCATACCTAATGGGAGGTCACAACAATCAAGTATGAAAATTCAAACAGAAAAGAAAGGTAATAAGAATAAATCCAGCAAATGGTATTCTTATATCTCTCTTAACTCAACTCTTAATCGTTATGTCTTGCCCTCTTGGGAGACTGCAAGCAACAGTAGTGCTGACTGGCGTTGCGCTTTCACCAAATGTAAAACTTTGTGTCTGATTAGTCCCAGACTGATTATCACCATTTGTGCCATTGCCATCGTTAGTGTTTGTAAACATGTTTTAAATGATTACTATAACAATCAGGCATTAGTGGAGCATTAACTAATATCATATATTAAAATTGAAAGGCTAAGAAACCAGTATGTGAGGGAGATTTTCCCATGTGTTCGTGACGAGATAACTTCTAGTGAGTGTTTTCGTTTCCTTTTGTTCTAATTATATATTTTAAATTCCCAATTAATATGACTTATAGTATAGTTCTGTAAATTGCTGGAATAATTAATACTTAACTGATTATGTTCCATGGGATGATAAATCATCTTATTCGGACTTCCTGTAACTGCCAAAGGCGTATACATTGTCGAAATATTGAGATTGCATTAATGGTCTCTCCCTTCTCCCAATCCTCCCGCCATATATTCCGCAATGTTAATGCCCAGTGTAGGGAAATTTACACTGGAAGAACTTTCTTTCCAATTTATCGGAAACGAATAGTCACATCTGTCAAAACTGAGAAGAAATGTATGTTAAATAGAGGCTAATATTCTGATTTCAGAACTGGCAACACTCACTAGTTCTCAGCCTCGTCGATTTACTGCAGATTATCCTTTGAAGCAATATTTAAATGATAGTGATTCTCATTTAAAGGAGTCATTATGGGAATGTCCCGAATGCTGTGATGTCGGTTCCTAGATCAATCAATCAATCAATCAATTTAAAGGGGTTTGTGAAAGATTCTGTTACTGATAGAACTCCAGTAATGTAGTTTTTTAGTTAAATTATTTAGCAAGTAGTGATAGGGAAAATAAAACTAACAATGAAAGCTCATGATTAAATGATGGCACATGTCAAATTAAGTTTTCTTTAATGGGCCACACTTGTTTACCCCCAGTTTGCTTTGCCGATCACAAATAAACTAAGCAGTATGCAAATAAGTATAACTAAATAGAAAACAGCGTATATATTGGTTCTTGTTAGCAGCTACACGCTGCGGGATTTGCTGAGGAGGGGATCCGAGCACTTATGTTACTTTATAGACTATAGATGTGTTTTTCTAGTGGTTTAGATAGTGATGATAGTAAAGTATCTTACAGGTCTGTATTGTAGGGACACCATAAAGGCTTGATTCAGTGCCGCCGGACTAAACTGCATCAAGTATAGAAGTTCTGGACTGCAATGATGCGGACCTGTTGTTGTCTGCTAGTTGACCCATTGCTGGCGTGAAGTTCTGGACTCCAATGATGCGAAACCTGCTGCTGTCGGCTAGGTGGTTCATTGTTGGCGTGAGGGGGGTGTGCCAGAGTGGTATTACTGCCGTGTGTGTGTGTGCCGATTTTTGCAACGATGGTTCCTTGCAGGGGAGGGCAGGAAAACTATTTTGGTAGTTATCTCCTTCCTGTGTGAAAGTGGGGGTAGGAAGGAGTGGTTGATTTATTCTTGGTAGTATGGGTGATCCTTCAGTGGCAGGAGTTCGGGGGTCAGACGCCAGCAGACGTTTACCTGGTGTGATGATAAAGTCTCGTTCGTCAGAATTCAATGTTCGTCGTGTGTGTGAGTTGGTCGTGTTTTGTGCCCTTTCTGAGTATTTTATATTTTTAGCCAGCAAACTACTACCTAATGTGAATGTGTGGATTTGGTCTTTATACAGTCGTTTCTTTGGCACGCCTGTCTGTGATGTGAAGAATGGTGTGTTATTGATGAATTTTACATTATACTGTTTACAGAATTTCTCTAGGGTGCTGTTGTTTATGTCGGCTAGTAGACGCTGGGAGCTATAACTTGGTTGTATTATGGAGGAGAAAAACACTTTATAATATGGAAAATTATAACGTAATAAGTCTAATAGGTTTAGTAATTGATAAATGGTATATTTTGGTTTCTTATAGTGTCGTTTATCCCTATGTGAATCGTTGTCTTTCTAATGTTCGTATTTACTTCCATTCTACGTATACTGTTAGTTAGTCTGTCTCCCCCTGCACCTGGAAGATGAATTGTTGCGGCTATGTCGGTGATAAGGGCACACGGTCACTGGTTATGCCCCCGATCAAAGAGTCGCCAATTATTATGCAGGTGCAGTCTTTTTGTGCTTTATGTGTGTGTTGGGTTCTGACATGACTTGCACGCTGTTTCTGCCATTGATGACTGTCCAACTTTAGTCTGTCTTCTTGCAGATTATCAGATGTTTCCTGAATGTAGTCGTTGTCTGTTGGCAGTGTTCCGTCGTCCTGACTGTTCTTTAACAGTTGCTCTTGTAATGCTTCAAATCTATTGCTGAACTTCACTTCGATAGGATATGTTGAGTTTTGTTGAGCAACGTTTTCTATTTGCTGATGTGTTTTGTTTGGCTGAGTAATTGATGCGTCTATGACTGGTTCTGTTACTTTTAAACTGTCTGCATGTTCTGCCAGATCAGTAGTGGGTGAGCGCTGTAAAGTTTCAATGGTGTCTTTTAGTTTAACATTTTCTTCTCTCAGGAGAGTCATCTCTGACTTGAGGTTGATGTAGTCACTAATTATCGTGGCGATCAATGCTGTGTTGTCATAGGCGGAGTCTATAAGTGCTTTCGAACCTGACTCTAAACTTTCAATATTCTGCTGGCAAGCGCACGAGTGGTGGGTTGTTGCTGGGCTCTCATCTACTACCGATGGTGCAAATTCTATTTGATGTGAATTTATTTCGTTTGGTTGTACACTGTCTTCTATATATTCCATCGGGTACTCAATGGCTAGCAACACTGGTCGGTTATTAGAAGTTGCATTCGTGTTGTTGCTGTGCTGAGTCATGATTTGTTCGACTATGTTGCTATTATGGCCTGATGCTGTGATGGCAACAGCTGCAGGTTGTGTTGGTTTTATAGTCTCTTCAGACACTAGCATGCTGTGATCGGCAGGTGTGTTTAGCGAGTCACCTATCAGTTTATGTTCTGTCTGCTGAATATCGACAAATTGTGTTGCGAGCCACTCAGACATGACGTCAGTTGCTCTTTGAGCAAGCAAACTGTTCTTAGTGTGGTAGAGATGCAATGTGTGTATCGAAGCTGATATTTTGATTTCGACTTGAGCGCCGTGTCGGTCCACCCGGCACTCGACTTGGTCGCCCTGATAATGTTTGATCAGACATGTTCGAAATGCCTCGTAATGAAGTGTATTACTAAATGTAATGGAAATGCATTTACCCTGGTTCATACGTTTAACGGAAAGTGATGGAGAGCCAAAGCAGTTCTTTAACTTGCTTTTCACTGCGTTCTCTTTGTTGAGTGTATAGTTCTTAGTTCTCGCAGATCTTAACCTTAATCCACATCGCCCACGTTCTGCCGCTATCTCCAGCACAGAACCTCCCACTTCGTCATGCATGGCTACATAGTATTGTGTTACCGCCAGCAGATACACATTGTGGCAGCGCCAGCACTCGGTTTAAATTCCTGTGATGTGATTGACTAGTTCAAGCTATCACTGACGTTTCGCGACTCCGTGAATAATTTATCTATAGTACTGAATACAACATTATTAGTATTTATATTCAACACTGGACATTTAGCAACTTTACATTAGCACACTTTACATTAGCAACTTTACTAACATCTGATGGGAGATGCCTTGAAGAGATTACAACAAGAATTGCAATTGCGAAGGTAGCCTTTTGCAAGATGAAAAACATACTGACGATAAAAAGAGTGTTGAGGTGCTACATAGAACCTATACTTTTATATGGATTTGAAGCGTGAACAGTGAGCAGACAAGCTGAAAAACATCTGATGGCTGTGGAAATGTGGTTTCTGAGGAAAATGCAAAGAATACTATGGACAGACAGAAAAACCAATGAACAAGTCCTTCAAGAAACAAATGAAGATCGTAAACTGATTAGATACATTACACGTAGACAGTCAAAATATTTTGGGCATGTTATGAGAAGAAATGAATTGGAGAACTTGGTGACAACTAGCAAGATCGAAGGGAAGAGACCAAGAGAAAGACCGAGGAGTAAATACCTGGATGGCTTGGCCACGTGACATGGTCGAGACAGAAACACTGGGCTGATCCACGGCTCTGTTGATCGAGTGAGATGACAGACATGACCGAACACGCTTATCGGCATGGCACATGATGGATGTATGGAAAGGTGGTCAGCAGTAATCGCAACGATATTTAGGACCTGGTTTATGTTTTTTTTAAAGTTTGATTTTCCTACTAAGTAATTAGTGATAGTAATCTCGGTCTCTCTGGCGTAGGGGTTAAGGACGTTGTTCGTAATCCCGTATACTCTAGTACGAAACGCAGCTGCCTGAGATTCCGCAGCGGATCGCGTTGCCTTGGTTACTTACGGGGGTATGTGAGCCGGTCGCTCAGAAAGCAATGGCAAACTACTGAACATAAAGACATACCAAGACATCAACAGCAGCTGAAAAATGCTGGTGTTGACTGCAATATCCTGTAAATGACGTGAAAAAAAAAAACCAAAAAAAAAAATTCAAATTATATTTTGCGCACTGCGTCAATGTTGCTGTAAGGCTCTTGTTCTAAGCAACAAGATCTGTAAATGTCTAAGGAACAAGGTCTATACATGCCTGAACAACAAGGTATTTGAATGCTTGGTGTTCAGGTCAATCTAGCATACACTAATGTACTTTCTCTGAATATAAACAATAGATGAACACAAAATGTAGGGCTACTTTACAAAATACATTTATAGAAAATAGAGGATGAAGCATGTCACAGCAACATCATCTTTTCCGTAATTGTATTTTGTAAAGCTGCCTTTCACTTTGTGTTTGTCTACTGTTGACATTTTCACAGCTTTATTACAGGTTTAAACATTTCTCTTTACACAGTATGGACACACCAGCAGCAATCATTCAGCTGTAACTTTGTAAATTCAAGTGACAATTATCACTATCATAGCCATACACCATAGCCCCACCATCTGGGATAAAGAAATGTTCACTTACAAAATCCACTAGTGTTCTGTGTTTGCCCAAACCCCGTGCCACCGACAGAACCAAAGAATCCGCCGTCTGTACTGCTTGTTGTTCTGTTGACTCCAGCCCCAAACAAGCTACCACCAGCCGATGGTGTCGGCACACCAAATGCTGAAATACCATCAAACCCAGACGAAGCTCAAACACACCAGATTTCAATAAATAACACTGTTGTGAGATCATTAATCAAATCAATGACAATCATAAATATACATTCTTCGTTTACTTACTTGTCCAACATACAAAATCAGATGCAAGATACAATTATAACATAAGCATACCTAATGGGAGGTCACAACAATCAAGTATGAAAATTCAAACAGAAAAGAAAGGTAATAAGAATAAATCCAGCAAATGGTAATCTTATATCTCTCTTAACTCAACTCTTAATCGTTATGTCTTGCCCTCTTGGGAGACTGCAAGCAACAGTAGTGCTGACTGGCGTTGCGCTTTCACCAAATGTAAAACTTTGTGTCTGATTAGTCCCAGACTGATTATCACCATTTGTGCCATTGCCATCGTTAGTGTTTGTAAACATGTTTTAAATGATTACTATAACAATCAGGCATTAGTGGAGCATTAACTAATATCATATATTAAAATTGAAAGGCTAAGAAACCAGTATGTGAGGGAGATTTTCCCATGTGTTCGTGACGAGATAACTTCTAGTGAGTGTTTTCGTTTCCTTTTGTTCTAATTATATATTTTAAATTCCCAATTAATATGACTTATAGTATAGTTCTGTAAATTGCTGGAATAATTAATACTTAACTGATTATGTTCCATGGGATGATAAATCATCTTATTCGGACTTCCTGTAACTGCCAAAGGCGTATACATTGTCGAAATATTGAGATTGCATTAATGGTCTCTCCCTTCTCCCAATCCTCCCGCCATATATTCCGCAATGTTAATGCCCAGTGTAGGGAAATTTACACTGGAAGAACTTTCTTTCCAATTTATCGGAAACGAATAGTCACATCTGTCAAAACTGAGAAGAAATGTATGTTAAATAGAGGCTAATATTCTGATTTCAGAACTGGCAACACTCACTAGTTCTCAGCCTCGTCGATTTACTGCAGATTATCCTTTGAAGCAATATTTAAATGATAGTGATTCTCATTTAAAGGAGTCATTATGGGAATGTCCCGAATGCTGTGATGTCGGTTCCTAGATCAATCAATCAATCAATCAATTTAAAGGGGTTTGTGAAAGATTCTGTTACTGATAGAACTCCAGTAATGTAGTTTTTTAGTTAAATTATTTAGCAAGTAGTGATAGGGAAAATAAAACTAACAATGAAAGCTCATGATTAAATGATGGCACATGTCAAATTAAGTTTTCTTTAATGGGCCACACTTGTTTACCCCCAGTTTGCTTTGCCGATCACAAATAAACTAAGCAGTATGCAAATAAGTATAACTAAATAGAAAACAGCGTATATATTGGTTCTTGTTAGCAGCTACACGCTGCGGGATTTGCTGAGGAGGGGATCCGAGCACTTATGTTACTTTATAGACTATAGATGTGTTTTTCTAGTGGTTTAGATAGTGATGATAGTAAAGTATCTTACAGGTCTGTATTGTAGGGACACCATAAAGGCTTGATTCAGTGCCGCCGGACTAAACTGCATCAAGTATAGAAGTTCTGGACTGCAATGATGCGGACCTGTTGTTGTCTGCTAGTTGACCCATTGCTGGCGTGAAGTTCTGGACTCCAATGATGCGAAACCTGCTGCTGTCGGCTAGGTGGTTCATTGTTGGCGTGAGGGGGGTGTGCCAGAGTGGTATTACTGCCGTGTGTGTGTGTGCCGATTTTTGCAACGATGGTTCCTTGCAGGGGAGGGCAGGAAAACTATTTTGGTAGTTATCTCCTTCCTGTGTGAAAGTGGGGGTAGGAAGGAGTGGTTGATTTATTCTTGGTAGTATGGGTGATCCTTCAGTGGCAGGAGTTCGGGGGTCAGACGCCAGCAGACGTTTACCTGGTGTGATGATAAAGTCTCGTTCGTCAGAATTCAATGTTCGTCGTGTGTGTGAGTTGGTCGTGTTTTGTGCCCTTTCTGAGTATTTTATATTTTTAGCCAGCAAACTACTACCTAATGTGAATGTGTGGATTTGGTCTTTATACAGTCGTTTCTTTGGCACGCCTGTCTGTGATGTGAAGAATGGTGTGTTATTGATGAATTTTACATTATACTGTTTACAGAATTTCTCTAGGGTGCTGTTGTTTATGTCGGCTAGTAGACGCTGGGAGCTATAACTTGGTTGTATTATGGAGGAGAAAAACACTTTATAATATGGAAAATTATAACGTAATAAGTCTAATAGGTTTAGTAATTGATAAATGGTATATTTTGGTTTCTTATAGTGTCGTTTATCCCTATGTGAATCGTTGTCTTTCTAATGTTCGTATTTACTTCCATTCTACGTATACTGTTAGTTAGTCTGTCTCCCCCTGCACCTGGAAGATGAATTGTTGCGGCTATGTCGGTGATAAGGGCACACGGTCACTGGTTATGCCCCCGATCAAAGAGTCGCCAATTATTATGCAGGTGCAGTCTTTTTGTGCTTTATGTGTGTGTTGGGTTCTGACATGACTTGCACGCTGTTTCTGCCATTGATGACTGTCCAACTTTAGTCTGTCTTCTTGCAGATTATCAGATGTTTCCTGAATGTAGTCGTTGTCTGTTGGCAGTGTTCCGTCGTCCTGACTGTTCTTTAACAGTTGCTCTTTTAATGCTTCAAATTTATTGCTGAACTTCACTTCGATAGGATATGTTGAGTTTTGTTGAGCAACGTTTTCTATTTGCTGATGTGTTTTGTTTGGCTGAGTAATTGATGCGTCTATGACTGGTTCTGTTACTTTTAAACTGTCTGCATGTTCTGCCAGATCAGTAGTGTGTGAGCGCTGTAAAGTTTCAATGGTGTCTTTTAGTTTAACATTTTCTTCTCTCAGGAGAGTCATCTCTGACTTGAGGTTGGTGTAGTCACTAATTATCGTGGCGATCAATGCTGTGTTGTCATAGGCGGAGTCTATAAGTGCTTTCGAACCTGACTCTAAACTTTCAATATTCTGCTGGCAAGCGCACGAGTGGTGGGTTGTTGCTGGGCTCTCATCTACTACCGATGGTGCAAATTCTATTTGATGTGAATTTATTTCGTTTGGTTGTACACTGTCTTCTATATATTCCATCGGGTACTCAATGGCTAGCAACACTGGTCGGTTTTTAGAAGTTGCATTCGTGTTGTTGCTGTGCTGAGTCATGATTTGTTCGACTATGTTGCTATTATGGCCTGATGCTGTGATGGCAACAGCTGCAGGTTGTGTTGGTTTTATAGTCTCTTCAGACACTAGCATGCTGTGATCGGCAGGTGTGTTTAGCGAGTCACCTATCAGTTTATGTTCTGTCTGCTGAATATCGACAAATTGTGTTGCGAGCCACTCAGACATGACGTCAGTTGCTATTTGAGCAAGCAAACTGTTCTTAGTGTGGTAGGGATGCAATGTGTGTATCGAAGCTGATATTTTGATTTCGACTTGAGCGCCGTGTCGGTCCACCCGGCACTCGACTTGGTCGCCCTGATAATGTTTGATCAGACATGTTCGAAATGCCTCGTAATGAAGTGTATTACTAAATGTAATGGAAATGCATTTACCCTGGTTCATACGTTTAACGGAAAGTGATGGAGAGCCAAAGCAGTTCTTTAACTTGCTTTTCACTGCGTTCTTTTTGTTGAGTGTATAGTTCTTAGTTCTCGCAGATCTTAACCTTAATCCACATCGCCCACGTTCTGCCGCTATCTCCAGCACAGAGCCTCCCACTTCGTCATGCATGGCTACATAGTATTGTGTTACCGCCAGCAGATACACATTGTGGCAGCGCCAGCACTCGGTTTAAATTCCTGTGATGTGATTGACTAGTTCAAGCTATCACTGACGTTTCGCGACTCCGTGAATAATTTATCCATAGTACTGAATACAACATTATTAGTATTTATATTCAACACTGGACATTTAGCAACTTTACATTAGCACACTTTACATTAGCAACTTTACTAACATCTGATGGGAGATGCCTTGAAGAGATTACAACAAGAATTGCAATTGCGAAGGTAGCCTTTTGCAAGATGAAAAACATACTGACGATAAAAAGAGTGTTGAGGTGCTACATAGAACCTATACTTTTATATGGATTTGAAGCGTGAACAGTGAGCAGACAAGCTGAAAAACATCTGATGGCTGTGGAAATGTGGTTTCTGAGGAAAATGCAAAGAATATTATGGACAGACAGAAAAACCAATGAACAAGTCCTTCAAGAAACAAATGAAGATCGTAAACTGATTAGATACATTACACGTAGACAGTCAAAATATTTTGGGCATGTTATGAGAAGAAATGAATTGGAGAACTTGGTGACAACTAGCAAGATCGAAGGGAAGAGACCAAGAGAAAGACCGAGGAGTAAATACCTGGATGGCTTGGCCACGTGACATGGTCGAGACAGAAACACTGGGCTGATCCACGGCTCTGTTGATCGAGTGAGATGACAGACATGACCGAACACGCTTATCGGCATGGCCCATGATGGATGTATGGAAAGGTGGTCAGCAGTAATCGCAACGATATTTAGGACCTGGTTTATGTTTTTTTTAAAGTTTGATTTTCCTACCAAGTAATTAGTGATAGTAATCTCGGTCTCTCTGGCGTAGGGGTTAAGGACGTTGTTCGTAATCCCGTATACTCTAGTACGAAACGCAGCTGCCTGAGATTCCGCAGCGGATCGCGTTGCCTTGGTTACTTACGGGGGTATGTGAGCCGGTCGCTCAGAAAGCAATGGCAAACTACTGAACATAAAGACATACCAAGACATCAACAGCAGCTGAAAAATGCTGGTGTTGACTGCAATATCCTGTAAATGACGTGAAAAAAAAAAACCAAAAAAAAAAAAATTCAAATTATATTTTGCGCACTGCGTCAATGTTGCTGTAAGGCTCTTGTTCTAAGCAACAAGATCTGTAAATGTCTAAGGAACAAGGTCTATACATGCCTGAACAACAAGGTATTTGAATGCTTGGTGTTCAGGTCAACCTAGCATACACTAATGTACTTTCTCTGAATATAAACAATAGATGAACACAAAATGTAGGGCTACTTTACAAAATACATTTATAGAAAATAGAGGATGAAGCATGTCACAGCAACATCATCTTTTCCGTAATTGTATTTTGTAAAGCTGCCTTTCACTTTGTGTTTGTCTACTGTTGACATTTTCACAGCTTTATTACAGGTTTAAACATTTCTCTTTACACAGTATGGACACACCAGCAGCAATCATTCAGCTGTAATTTTGTAAATTCAAGTGACAATTATCACTATCATAGCCATACACCATAGCCCCACCATCTGGGATAAAGAAATGCTCACTTACAAAATCCACTAGTGTTCTGTGTTTGCCCAAACCCCGTGCCACCGACAGAACCAAAGAATCCGCCGTCTGTACTGCTTGTTGTTCTGTTGACTCCAGCCCCAAACAAGCTACCACCAGCCGATGGTGTCGGCACACCAAATGCTGAAATACCATCAAACCCAGACGAAGCTCAAACACACCAGATTTCAATAAATAACACTGTTGTGAGATCATTAATCAAATCAATGACAATCATAAATATACATTCTTCGTTTACTTACTTGTCCAACATACAAAATCAGATGCAAGATACAATTATAACATAAGCATACCTAATGGGAGGTCACAACAATCAAGTATGAAAATTCAAACAGAAAAGAAAGGTAATAAGAATAAATCCAGCAAATGGTAATCTTATATCTCTCTTAACTCAACTCTTAATCGTTATGTCTTGCCCACTTGGGAGACTGCAAGCAACAGTAGTGCTAACTGGCGTTGCGCTTTCACCAAATGTAAAACTTTGTGTCTGATTAGTCCCAGACTGATTATCACCATTTGTGCCATTGCCATCGTTAGTGTTTGTAAACATGTTTTAAATGATTACTATAACAATCAGGCATTAGTTGAGCATTAACTAATATCATATATTAAAATTGAAAGGCTAAGAAACCAGTATGTGAGGGAGATTTTCCCATGTGTTCGTGACGAGATAACTTCTAGTGAGTGTTTTCGTTTCCTTTTGTTCTAATTATATATTTTAAATTCCCAATTAATATGACTTATAGTATAGTTCTGTAAATTGCTGGAATAATTAATACTTAACTGATTATGTTCCATGGGATGATAAATCATCTTATTCGGACTTCCTGTAACTGCCAAAGGCGTATACATTGTCGAAATATTGAGATTGCATTAATGGTCTCTCCCTTCTCCCAATCCTCCCGCCATATATTCCGCAATGTTAATGCCCAGTGTAGGGAAATTTACACCGGAAGAACTTTCTTTCCAATTTATCGGAAACGAATAGTCACATCTGTCAAAACTGAGAAGAAATGTATGTTAAATAGAGGCTAATATTCTGATTTCAGAACTGGCAACACTCACTAGTTCTCAGCCTCGTCGATTTACTGCAGATTATCCTTTGAAGCAATATTTAAATGATAGTGATTCTCATTTAAAGGAGTCATTATGGGAATGTCCCGAATGCTGTGATGTCGGTTCCTAGATCAATCAATCAATCAATCAATTTAAAGGGGTTTGTGAAAGATTCTGTTACTGATAGAACTCCAGTAATGTAGTTTTTTAGTTAAATTATTTAGCAAGTAGTGATAGGGAAAATAAAACTAACAATGAAAGCTCATGATTAAATGATGGCACATGTCAAATTAAGTTTTCTTTAATGGGCCACACTTGTTTACCCCCAGTTTGCTTTGCCGATCACAAATAAACTAAGCAGTATGCAAATAAGTATAACTAAATAGAAAACAGCGTATATATTGGTTCTTGTTAGCAGCTACACGCTGCGGGATTTGCTGAGGAGGGGATCCGAGCACTTATGTTACTTTATAGACTATAGATGTGTTTTTCTAGTGGTTTAGATAGTGATGATAGTAAAGTATCTTACAGGTCTGTATTGTAGGGACACCATAAAGGCTTGATTCAGTGCCGCCGGACTAAACTGCATCAAGTATAGAAGTTCTGGACTGCAATGATGCGGACCTGTTGTTGTCTGCTAGTTGACCCATTGCTGGCGTGAAGTTCTGGACTCCAATGATGCGAAACCTGCTGCTGTCGGCTAGGTGGTTCATTGTTGGCGTGAGGGGGGTGTGCTAGAGTGTTATTACTGCCGTGTGTGTGTGTGCCGATTTTTGCAACGATGGTTCCTTGCAGGGGAGGGCAGGAAAACTATTTTGGTAGTTATCTCCTTCCTGTGTGAAAGTGGGGGTAGGAAGGAGTGGTTGATTTATTCTTGGTAGTATGGGTGATCCTTGAGTGGCAGGAGTTCGGGGGTCAGACGCCAGCAGACGTTTACCTGGTGTAATGATAAAGTCTCGTTCGTCAGAATTCAATGTTCGTCGTGTGTGTGAGTTGGTCGTGTTTTGTGCCCTTTCTGAGTATTTTATATTTTTAGCCAGCAAACTACTACCTAATGTGAATGTGTGGATTTGGTCTCTATACAGTCGTTTCTTTAGCGCGCCTGTCTGTGATGTGAAGAATGGTGTGTTATTGATGAATTTTACATTATACTGTTTACAGAATTTCTCTAGGGTGCTGTTGTTTATGTCGGCTAGTAGACGCTGGGAGCCATAACTTGGTTGTATGATGGAGGAGAAAAACACTTTATAATATGGAAAATTATAACGTAATAAGTCTAATAGGTTTAGTAATTGATAAATGGTATATTTTGGTTTCTTATAGTGTCGTTTATCCCTATGTGAATCGTTGTCTTTCTAATGTTCGTATTTACTTCCATTCTACGTATACTGTTAGTTAGTCTGTCTCCCCCTGCACCTGGAAGATGAATTGTTGCGGCTATGTCGGTGATAAGGGCACACGGTCACTGGTTATGCCCCCGATCAAAGAGTCGCCAATTATTATGCAGGTGCAGTCTTTTTGTGCTTTATGTGTGTGTTGGGTTCTGACATGACTTGCACGCTGTTTCTGCCATTGATGACTGTCCAACTTTAGTCTGTCTTCTTGCAGATTATCAGATGTTTCCTGAATGTAGTCGTTGTCTGTTGGCAGTGTTCCGTCGTCCTGACTGTTCTTTAACAGTTGCTCTTGTAATGCTTCAAATCTATTGCTGAACTTCACTTCGATAGGATATGTTGAGTTTTGTTGAGCAACGTTTTCTATTTGCTGATGTGTTTTGTTTGGCTGAGTAATTGATGCGTCTATGACTGGTTCTGTTACTTTTAAACTGTCTGCATGTTCTGCCAGATCAGTAGTGGGTGAGCGCTGTAAAGTTTCAATGGTGTCTTTTAGTTTAACATTTTCTTCTCTCAGGAGAGTCATCTCTGACTTGAGGTTGATGTAGTCACTAATTATCGTGGCGATCAATGCTGTGTTGTCATAGGCGGAGTCTATAAGTGCTTTCGAACCTGACTCTAAACTTTCAATATTCTGCTGGCAAGCGCACGAGTGGTGGGTTGTTGCTGGGCTCTCATCTACTACCGATGGTGCAAATTCTATTTGATGTGAATTTATTTCGTTTGGTTGTACACTGTCTTCTATATATTCCATCGGGTACTCAATGGCTAGCAACACTGGTCGGTTATTAGAAGTTGCATTCGTGTTGTTGCTGTGCTGAGTCATGATTTGTTCGACTATGTTGCTATTATGGCCTGATGCTGTGATGGCAACAGCTGCAGGTTGTGTTGGTTTTATAGTCTCTTCAGACACTAGCATGCTGTGATCGGCAGGTGTGCTTAGCGAGTCACCTATCAGTTTATGTTCTGTCTGCTGAATATCGACAAATTGTGTTGCGAGCCACTCAGACATGACGTCAGTTGCTCCCTGAGCAAGCAAACTGTTCTTAGTGTGGTAGAGATGCAATGTGTGTATCGAAGCTGATATTTTTATTTCGACTTGATCGCCGTGTCGGTCCATCCGGCACTCGACTTGGTCGCCCTGATAATATTTGATCAGACATGTTCGAAATGCCTCGTAATGTAGTGTATTACTGAATGTAATGGAGATGCATTTACCCTGGTTCATACGTTTAACGGAAAGTCATGGAGAGCCAAAGCAGTTCTTTAACTTGCTTTTCACTGCGTTCTCTTTGTTGAGTGTATAGTTCTTAGTTCTCGCAGATCTTAACCTTAATCCACATCGCCCACGTTCTGCCACTATCTCCAGCACAGAACCTCCCACTTCGTCATGCATAGCTACATAGTATTGTGTTACCGCCAGCAGATACACATTGTGGCAGCGCCAGCACTCGGTTTAAATTCCTGTGATGTGATTGGCTAGTTCAAGCTATCACTGACGTTTCGCGACTCCGTGAATAATTTATCCATAGTACTGAATACAACATTATTAGTATTTATATTCAACACTGGACATTTAGCAACTTTACATTAGCACACTTTACATTAGCAACTTTACTAACATCTGATGGGAGATGCCTTGAAGAGATTACAACAAGAATTGCAATTGCGAAGGTAGCCTTTTGCAAGATGAAAAACATACTGACGATAAAAAGAGTGTTGAGGTGCTACATAGAACCTATACTTTTATATGGATTTGAAGCGTGAACAGTGAGCAGACAAGCTGAAAAAACATCTGATGGCTGTGGAAATGTGGTTTCTGAGGAAAATGCAAAGAATATTATGGACAGACAGAAAAACAAATGAACAAGTCCTTCAAGAAACAAATGAAGATCGTAAACTGATTAGATACATTACACGTAGACAGTCAAAATATTTTGGGCATGTTATGAGAAGAAATGAATTGGAGAACTTGGTGACAACTAGCAAGATCGAAGGGAAGAGACCAAGAGAAAGACCGAGGAGTAAATACCTGGATAGCTTGGCCACGTGACATGGTCGAGACAGAAACACTGGTCTGATCCACGGCTCTGTTGATCGAGTGAGATGACAGACATGACCGAACACGCTTATCGGCATGGCACATGATGGATGTATGGAAAGGTGGTCAGCAGTAATCGCAACGAGTTTGATTTTCCTACCAAGTAATTAGTGATAGTAATCTCAGTCTCTCTGGCGTAGGGGTTAAGGATGTTGTTCGTAATCCCGTATACTCTCGTACGAAACGCAGCTGCTCGAGATTCCGCAGCGGATCGCGTTGCCTTGGTTACTTACGGGGGTATGTGAGCCAGTCGCTCAGAAAGCAATGGCAAACTACTGAACATAAATACATACCAAGACATCAACATGAGCTGAAAAATGCTGGTGTTGACTGCAATATCCTGTAAATGATGTGAGAAAAAAAAAACAAAAACCTCAAATTATATTTTGCGCACTGCGTCAATGTTGCTGTAAGGCTCTTGTTCTAAGCAACAAGATCTGTAAATGTCTAAGGAACAAGGTCTATACATGCCTGAACAACAAGGTATTTGAATGCTTGGTGTTCAGATCAAGATAGCATACACTAATGTACTTTCTCTGAATATAAACAATAGATGAACACAAAATGTAGGGCTACTTTACAAAATACATTTATAGAAAATAGAGGATGAAGCATGTCACAGCAACATCCTCTTTTCCTTAATTGTATTTTGTAAAGCTGCCTTTCACTTTGTGTTTGTCTACTGTTGACATTTTCACAGCTTTATCACAGGTTTAAACATTTCTCTTTACACAGTATGGCCACGCCAGCAGCAATCATTAAGCTGTAATTTTGTAAATTCAGGTGACAATTATCACTATCATAGCCATACATCATAGCCCCGCCATCTGGGATAAAGAAATGTACACTAACAAAATCCACTAGTGTTCTGTGTTTGCCCAAACCCAGTGCCACCGACAGATCCAAAGAATCCGCCGTCTGTACTGCTTGTTGTTCCTCTTACTCCACCCCCAAACAAGCTACCACCAGCCAATGGTGTCGGCACACCAAATGCTGAAATACCATCAAACCCAGACGAAGCTCAAACACACCAGTTTCAAAAAATAACACTGTTGTGAGATCATTAATCAAATCAATGGCAATCATAAATATACATTCTTCGTTTACTTACTTGTCCAACATACAAAATCAGATGCAAGATAAAATTATAACATAAGCATACCTAATCGGAGGTCACAACAAACAGGTATGAAAATTCAAACAGGAAAGAAAGGTAATAAGAATAAATCCAGCAAATGGTAATCTTATATCTCTCTTAACTCAACTCTTAATCATTATGTCTTGCTCACCTGGGAGACTGCAAGCAACAGTAGTGCTAACTGGCGTTGCGCTTTCACCAAATGTAAAACTGGGTGTCTGATTAGTCCCAGACTGATTACCACCATTTTTGTCATTGCCATGGTTAGTGTCTGTAAACATGTTTTAAATGATTACTATAACAATAAGGCATTAGTAAAGCATTAACTAATATCATATATTAACACTGAAAGGTCAAGAAACCAGTATGTGAGGGAGATTTCCCCATGTGTTCGTGATGAGATAACTTCTAGTGAGTGTTTTCGTTTCGTTTTGTCCTAATTATGTATTTTAAATTCCCAATTAATACCACTTACAGTATAGTTCTGTAAATTGCTGGAATAATTAATACTTTACTGATTATGTTCCATGGGATGATAAATCATCTTATTCGGACTTCCTGTAACTGCCAAAGGCTTATATATTGTCGGAGTATTGAGATTGCGTTAATTGTCTCCCCCTCCCCCCACCATATATTCCACAATGTTAATGCCCAGTACAGGGAAATTTACACAGGAGGAACTTCTTTCTTTCCAATTTATCGGAAACGTATAGTGACACCAGTCAAAACTGAGAAGAAATTTATGTTAAATAGAGGCTAATATTCTGATTTCAGAACTGGCAACACCCACTAGTTCTCAGCCTCGTAGATTTACTGCACATTATCATTTGAAATAATATTTAAATGATAGTGATTCTCATTTAAAGGGGTTTGTGAAAGATTCTGTTACTGATAGAACTCCAGAAATGTAGTTTTTCAGTTAAATTATTTAGCACGTAGTGATAGGGAAAACAAAACTAACAGTGAAAGCTCATGATTAAATGATGGCACATGTCAAATTAAGTTTTCTTTAATGGGCCAAACATTTTACCCCCGGTTTGCTTTGCCGATCACAAATAAACTAAGCAATATGCAAATAATTATAAATAAATAGAAAACAGCGTATATATTGGTTCTTGTTAGCCGCTACACGCTGCCTGATTTGCTGAGGAGGGGAACCGAGCACTTATATTACTCTATAGATGTGTGTTTCTAGTGGTTTAGATAGTGATGATAGTAAAGTTTCTTATAGGTCTGTATTGTAGGGACATCATAACGGCTTGATTCAGTACTGCCGGACTAAACTGCATCAAGTATAGAAGTTCTGGACTGCAATGATGCTGAACCTGTTGTTGTCTACTAGGTGGCCCATTGCTGGCGTGAAGTTCTGGACTCCAATGATGCGAAACGTGCTGCTGTCGGCTAGGTGGTACATTGTGGGCGTGAGCGGGGTGTGCCAGAGTGGTATTACTCCCGTGTATGTGTGCCGATATTTGCAACGATGGTTCCTTTCAGGGGGGGGGCAGGAAAACTATTTTGGTAGTTATCTCCTTCGTGTGTGAAGGAGGGGGTAGGAAGGAGGGGTTTATTTATTCTTGGTAGCATGGGTGATCCTTGAGTGGCAGGAGTTCGGGGGTCAGACGCCAGCAGACGTTTACCTGGTGTAATGGGAAAGTCTCGTTCGTTAGAAATCAATGTCCGTCGTGTGTGTGAGTTGGTCGTGTTTTGTTCCTTTTCTGGGTATTTTATATTTTTAGCCAGCAAACCACTACCTAATGTGGATGTGTTGGCTGGGTCTTTATACAGTCGTCTCTTTGGCGCACCAAAGAATGGTGTGTTATTGATGAATTTTACATTATACTGTTTACAGGAATTTCTCTATAATGCTGTTGCATATGTCGGCTAGTGGACACTGGGAGCCATAACTTTGTGGTATAATGGAGGAGAAAAACACTTTATAATATTGAAAATTATAACGTAATAAGTCTAATAGTTTTCGTAATTGATAAAGGGTGATATTTTGGTTTCTCATAGTATCGTTTATCCCTATGTGAATCGTTGTCTTTCTAATGTTCATATTTACTTCCATTCTACATATACTGTCTGTTAGTCTATCTACCCCTGCACCTGGAAGCTGAATTGTTGCGGCTATGTCGGTGTCTGATAAGGACATACGGTTATTGTATATGCCTCCGATCAAAGAGTCGCCAATTAATATGTGGGTGCAGTCTTTTTGTGTTTTATGTGTGTGTTGGGTTCTGACATGACTTGTATGCTGTTTCTGCCATTGATGACTGTCCAGCTGTAGTCTGTCTTCTTGCAGGTTATCAGATGTTTCCTGAATGTTGTCGTTGTCTGTTGGCAATGTTCCGTCGTCCTGACTGTTCTTTAACAGTTGCTCTTGTAATACTTCAAATCTATTGCTGACCTTCACTTCGATAGGATATGTTGAGTGTTGTTGAGCAACTTTTTCTATTTGCTGATGTGTTTTGATTGGCTGAGTAATTGATGCGCCTATGACTGGTTCTGTTACTTTTAATCTGCCTGCGTGTGCTGCCAGATCAGTTGTGGGCGAGCACTGTAAAGTTTCAATGGTGTCTTTTAGTTTAACATTTTCCTCTCTCATGAGAGTCACCTCTGACTTAAGGTTGATGTAGTCACTAATGATCGTGGCGATCTTGTCTGTGTTGTCAGAGGCGGCGTCTACAGGTGCTTTCAAAAATGACTCTAACCTTTCAATATGCTGCTGGCAAGCGCACACGTGGTGGTTTGTTGCTGGGCTCTCATCTTCTACCGATGGTGCAAATTCTATTTGATGTGAATTTATTTCGTTTGGTTGTACACTGTCTTCTATATATTCCATCGAGTACTCAATGGCTAGCAACACTGGTCGGTTAGTAGAAGTTGCATTCGTGTTGTTGCTGTGCTGAGTCTTGGTTTGTTCGACTATGTTGCTATTATGGCCTGATGCTGTAATGGCAACAGCTGCAGGTTGTGTTGGTTTTATAGTCTCTTCAGACACTAGCATGCTGAGATAGGCAGGTGTGTTTAGCGAGTCACGTATCAGTTTATGTTCTGTCTGCTGAATTTCGACAAATTGTGTTGCGAGCCACTCAGACATGACGTCAGCTGCTTCCTGAGCAAGCAAACTGTTCTTAGTGTGGTATAGATGCAATGTGTGTATCGAAGGTGATATTTTGATTTCGACTTGAGCGCTGTGTCGGTCCACCCGGCACTCGACTTGGTCGCCCTGATAATGTTTGATCAGACATGCTCGAAATACCTCGTAATGTAGTGTATTACTGAATGTAATGGAAATGCATTTACCCTGGTTCATACGTTTAACGGAAAGTGATGGAGAGCCAAAGTAGTTCTTTAACTTGCTTTTCACTGCTTTCTCTTTGATGAGTGTATAGTTCTTAGTTCTCGCAGATCTTAACCTTAATGCACATCGCCCACGTTCTGCTGCTATCTCCAACACAGAGCCTGCCATCTTCGTCATGCATGGCTACATAATATTGTGATACCGCCAGCAGATACACATTGTGGCAGCGCCCGCACTCGGTTTAAATTCAAGTGATGTGATTGGCTAGTTCAAGCTATCATTGACGTTTCGCGATTCCGTGAATAATGTATCCATAGTACTGAATACAACATTATTAGTATTCATATCCAACACTGGACATTTAGCAACTTTACATTAGCACACTTTACATTAGCAACTTTACTAACATCTGATGGGAGATGCCTTGAAGAGATTACAACATGAATTGTCATTGCGAAGATGAAAAACATACTGACGATAAAAAGAGTGTTGAGGTGCTACATAGAACCTATACTTTTATATGGATTTGAAGCGTGAACAGTGAGCAGACAAGCTGAAAAACATCTGATGGCTGTGGAAATGTGGTTTCTGAGGAAAATGCAAAGAATACCAAGGACAGACAGAAAAACCAATGAACAGGTCCTTCAAGAAACAAATGAAGATCGTAAACTGATTAGAGACATTAGACGTAGACAGTTGAAATATTTTGGGCATGTTATGAGAAGAAATGAATTGGAGAACTTGGTGACAACTGGCAATACCGAAGGGAAGAGACCAAGAGAAAAACCGAGGAGTAAATACCTGGATGTCTTGGCCACGAGGCATGGTCGAAACAGAAACACGGAGCTGCTCCACGGCGCTGGTGATCGAGTGATATGACAGAACATGACCGCCCACGCCTATCGGCATGGCACATGATGGATGGATGGAAAGTTGGCCAGCAGTAATCGCAACGATATTTAGGACTTGGTTTATTTCTTTGTTAATGTTTCATTTTCCTACCAAGTAATTAGTGATAGTAATCTGTATCTCTCTGGCGTAGGGGTTAATTACGGTGTTCGTAATCCCGCATACTCTCGTACGAAACGAAGCTGCGCGAGATTCCGTAGCGGATCGCGTTGCGTTGGTTACTTACGGGGTATGTGAACCGGTCGCTCAGAAAGCAATGGCAAACTACCGAACATAAAGACATACCAAGACATCAACAGCAGCTGAAAAATGCTGGTGTTGACTGCAATGTCTTGTAAAGGATATGCAAAAGAAAAAATAAAAAAAAAATCTCAAATTATATTTTTCGCACTGCTTCAATGTTGCTGTAAGGCCCTTGAGTAGTATATTAGGAGGTCTTGCCACCCCAAATGGGTATCCGGATCACAATTTTTCCTTATATAGGCTATATGTGACGTCATCAGATCCCCCCGAAATTGGATCAGCATATAATTCATTTCTGGTCTTATTACATCCCTTTTTTATTGTTGTAATCTAAAGATGGCGGCTATTGTTAGTTGTAGTAGTGGGTGGTGGGGGAATATTAAAAGATGTGTGTGGTGGGGGAAAATAAAAAACGTCGCTTCATTGTTAAGAGATGGTGGAGTTGTAGTGGTCAAGTTGTCTATCGGGATTAAGGTGGTGTCGTGCGCGGGTGGGTGATCTGGTGGGGTGTGGGCGGCGCGAAAGCGAGGGGATCGTGTGGGCGGGGTGAAAGCGAGGGGAGCTTGTGGGTGATCGGGTGTGTGTGCGCGGGCGGGGCTGGTTCGAGTGCCAATAAAATATGTGACGTGGATTGGTAGGTATTTATTATTAGTCATGGTTCCTAGATGGAAACACCCTTTACGGTTTTGATTGCGGGGCCAACGGGGAGTGGAAAATCTATCAAGAAACGGAAACAAATCTTGCAAAAAGGTGGATTCATAGGCGCTTTATTAGGTCCTATTCTAAACGTGTTGAAAGGCGTCGTGGGTTTGTGATGAAGAAAATGATCATGATCGACCCCCGGCTGCTGGAAAACTCTATGTACCACCCGACACACTAACTGATAACCTGCGTGACCTGGATCAGCAAATGCAACAAATCCTGGAAACCGAAGATCTACCACCGCTGGAAAAAGCTCAAGTGTATCAGCAAACCTTGCAGTGGTATCTGAATCGACTTGAGCAATACAGACACTAGCCTAGGCACAGTGGACATCAAGGAACAAAAATCCGAAGTCAGCCTTTTACCAGCACCAGTGGTCAAGACACCCAGTCAACCAACACCTATTCAAGAAACACCAAGTAGACAAATAGTCGAGCCCAAGATAGTCGAGACAACACCGCCTTACCGATTTAGGTGACACAAACAGAAGAGTAAGATACCCACGCCCAAGTGGGAAAAATGGCCGCGCAAATAAGAAATTATTACTACGATCCTCAGAAACCCGGCGCCTATGGCGGGGCCGCCGCCTTAAAACGAAACACTAAACTGAATGCTAAAATTATAGAAGCTTGGTTACGGCATCAGGATATGTATACTCTACATAAACCGATCTGTCGTCGTTTTCAGAGACGTCAGACTATAACCGGTGGTATAAATCTACAGTTTCAAGCCGACTTGATAGATATGAGACAATTACAAAGATACAACGATGGGATGTCGTACCTAGTGACGTGTCTTGATGTGTTTAGTAAATGTGCTTGGGCCATCCCGATCAAGACGAAGACGGGGAAAGAGTTAGTGGCGGCAAAGGGTAAAATCTTTGGCGATAGACAACCGATACATTTTCAGACCGACAAAGGGTCAGAATTTGTCAACCGGATCTTTTTAAAATTTCTAAAAGACCAAGGTGTGCATTTCTTTACAACCGAGACTGAAGACGTTAAAGCCGCGATAGTGGAAAGATTCAATCGAACCCTTAAAAAATGTGGATGTATTTCACCAAGACAAATACACTACGCTACTTTGACGTGATAGATAAGCTGATCCGCAACTACAACGGTTCGTATCACAGAAGCATTCGCATGGCGCCCGTGCAAGTCAACTATATTAATCAAGAAGAGGTGTGGAATAATATGTATCAGAAGTCAGTCGCATCACGAAAAGTCCATTTTACAGAAGGGGACCGAGTCAGACTGGTTCAACCCAAACAACCGTTAACTGCATTGACTGCATACAACATTCATCGAGTTGATGACAACATTCGTGATAAACGTTGGGTAACACTAGATAAACTGTTTTCCATGTTGTCCATCAGTAAAGGCAGTGCCCACACCATCATTAAAGGCCTGGGTTATTCAAAGGTTTGTGCATGGTGACATCAACTCGATGAATGTTGTGTGGAGTCAATGCGGTTAACAGACCACCAGCCCGCTCTGCGTCAGCCAGTGAAAATTGATATGTTGTATTTTGGGCAGTCTTGGAGTATGCGCTCTGCTGTCTGTGACGCCAATCCACATGTGCTCATGGCTGATTCACCAATCTTGAATTTTGTATACCTGTGGTTGCGTAATCTATTGTGTTCTGTTCTGAGGCGCATATATGTTGTATTGGATATGTTGTATTTTGGGCAGTCTTGGAGTATGTGCTCTGCTGTCTTTGACGCCAATCCACATGTGCTCATTGCTGATTAACCAATCTTGAATTTTGTATACATGTGGTTGCGTAATCTATTGTGTCCTGTTCTGAGGCGCAGAATATTGACTTGTTCTGGTATGTCCATAATGTGGTAGTCATTTGAGCAGGTTTTGGTGGCTTTCTGACTGATTTGATCATTCTTTTCTTTAGTTCTTTTGGTGGTACGTAACGGGCACATCAGACTGTTCTTCTTTTGCTCCTTCCTTAGCCATTCGATCAGCTCTGTCGTTTCCGGGTATTCCACACTGGGATGGTATCGACTGTATGGTGACCTTATGCTGACTGCTAAGTTCAGAAAGTAGTGTCCTTGGTACTGGCAATTTCCCAGAGAGGAGCGCCTCGAGTACTGATTTTGCATCTATCGATAGCACCATAGGTTGTGTACCATGGCTGGCACTTAATAATTTCTCTGTTGCTATCTTGCCTCAATTTCAGCATCATAGTTATGGCAATACTTTCCTAATGGTACTCTGTGGCATGTTGGGAGGATAAATTCAGCATCCACCAAAGCATCACGCGTTGTGAAGTAACGCTAGAGAGATGGGACTAATTTCTAACAGAGTGGATAGGTCACTGGAAGATAATGTGACCCAAAGGAACTCAGGATGTCTAGGGGACTCCCGGATATATTAAGGAATCCACACCTGTTTATCCTTTCCCAAAAGGAGAACCAAAGTTGACTCTTTATGAACCTCAAATTGTATCCATTTTGCCTATTAGGTGAAACGGTTACAAGAATTTGCTTAAATATAGAGTTCTCCTCAATGAACAATTTGAAACCTGATTGATTTATTGATTTAGGAACCGACATCACAGCATTCGGAGCATTTCCATAAGCGCTCCGTCCCCATCCTCAGCAGCCAGCGAAGAGTTCCAACACCAATAGTACCAGTAGCAATCCGATTATGGTCCGTTTCGCCTTTCCTCTGAGCGTCGAGCGTTGGCCAGATACCCTCGCCACTCCACGCTGTCGCATTCTTGCCAGACCATGGTGATCCATTTGCTACTCCGAGGTGTACACGTGCTCCCACAAGGCCGCAACCACGTCTGTCTTGTCATGCATCAAAACTCACCAAGTTTTGCAGAGCCAGCCAGTCTGTCCGAATGTTCATTCCCCAGAACACCGGCATGCCCCGGAGAAAAGATCCAGGCGATGCTTGTCACCCGTGACCTCCGAAGCGAAGCAAGCCACTCTGCCCGAAGCTTGCCTGTCGTCACCTTGCAATTTGGAATCTGGGAGCTTACAGTAGGATCAGTAATTCACTGTCGACTCGTGTTTACCCAGTTACAAACCGTTCCAATTCTTCAAGAATGTTAATTAATTGTTTAATTACACATATAATGAAATCTGACACATCACGAGTCAGCAACGGAGAGAAAAGCCAACTTTCACTAGTTTAATTCAAATAAATTCTGCAGGAATTAGGAACATTAGGAACATTGGCTTGTGTCAATGATCAACGTCTCTCACTAGAGGTCTCATCATGTTTTTCCTCACAGAAATTTTCCTCAGTTGCCAATAAATGTTCTGATGGTGAGTTGAAAGTCTTCCTAATACGGTATACCATGATTTGACTTGGGTCTTATAATAAAATTAACTGATGTCCTTGATAATGGGTATTCAATCTATGCTACTGATGATGAGATAAATCATGCCATATGTTGACAATGTTTTCTCCATAATAGATAAGATGTTGGATTGAACAGTTTGTTGGGATGGTCCAATGTACTAGGTTTAGCAACAAGTGACTGCTGAATATGGTGGGCTTGGCAGATCCTCATTGGAATGGTTTACCATGTTGGAGTACTTCAGATATGACTCTTGGATCACCAACCATTGTGACGTCTGAACCAACGCTCTGGAATGCTGAGCTTTCCCAGTTCCATCTCAGACCCATCGTGTGCTCATTTTGTACTGGATTCATCCATCCACCAACACCATCTCCTCTCAGAATCATTGAAAGGGGCACAGTAAAATATACATCCGTACAGAACATGTCTGGCTCCTTGGGAATATTATTATTGACTGCGTGCAATATAGGTTTGGGCTATACCAGAAGCCTTTGCACAATGCCTCAGGACGTCACTTGTCCAATCAGATGTCGTATCTTCAACGCGACCTCAAATGTCATTTTATGACTAATTATAGGTATGATTTCATTTTGAACGATGCGAGATAGTATAAGGCGGTGCATCCAAATCTGTGTTTGAGTTATTGCCGCAAAACGGGCGTGAATGATGTGAACCATTATGTCACATACTATGGCCGTGTTTCTAGTATTATTTGGGTATTCTATGTACACTCCCGCTTCCCCAGTTCGAACAGCATTTTGTGCTGACCCATCTGTGTAAACTAAGATCCAGAGGTCCTGAGGGTATTCTTCATCAAGGAAGCTGAGAGTGGCTGTTCTGCGTTGTACGCTGTTCTGTTCTTCCTTGTCAAATGTTCCTCTCACTTTTGTCTGGATTTGTAGTGATAGTCTATGTTTATCTTTCCATGGAGTTCGCTCTGGAATAGTTTTCAAGAGAATACCACATGTCGGCAGATTGAAGGTTTCTTTGCAGAATCGTTTGACCTAATGGATAAAACTGCTTCTTTTCAACCGCGCCATAGCTAAGTTTTCAAATCTGTTCTTCATAGGGTGGCCTGGCAAGATGAGGAACTTTTCTGCTTGTATTAGCGTTTTCGTATCTCTGCGCTCTCTCAGTGCCTGTGTCCTCCCCATCTTCTCCATCTCCATTATAGTGGTTGATCTCATCCCTCCCGTGGTGACTCTAAGTGCTTGATTTTGCACCTTGTCCAGCTCTTGTAGTGTAGTTTTTTATGCTGAATACCACGCAGTTGAGCCGTATTCCAGGTGTGGTGGTAAGCTCTGTTGATAAACTTTGTTAAGTATTTTCTCACTGGCTATCCATGTGGTTTCACTTAGTTTTCTCAAGATGGCTATTTTCCATCTGGCTTTTGCTACTACTTTGTTGATGTACCGTTTCCATGTCAGCCTGCCATCAAATGTTACTCCAAGGTATGTTGGTTATTTATCTTCTTTAAGGGGTATTCCAATTATCTGGATGATCATTGCATTTTGTTTTGGAGAGAGGGTAAATATAGTGGTGCTGCACTTGTCAGCGTTGATGCGGACACACCATCTATTTGCCAATGCAACAAATGTATCTACAGCTCTTTGTAGTAATCTGGTGGCCACTGATGCATGTTCAGTTGTGCTATATAGAACCAGGTCATCAGCGTACATTGCTGCTTTAATTCTATGCGGTAGATTAGCAACAAGATCATTGATGAAGATTAGAAAAAAAGTGTGGGGGACTAGGCTCCACCCTGGGGAACACCGTGACGAAGCAGTACTTTCTTGCTCTTGAGTCCGTCTATCTGTACTCAGGCTCTTCTGTTGTGCAAGTCTGCTTTCACCCATTTGTACATTCTTCCATTCACTTTATAATTTCTGAGTTTCTTCATCAGACCTTTTCTTCCAGACTTTGTCAAAGGCTTTCTTCAGATCTATCCATCCAGCAAGTACCAGATTCTTCTTGTGAGAGATGTAGGTTGTCTGATCTTCCGTAGAGTAGCACTGCCTAAAGCCAGCCTGCTGTGGCACAATGATGTTTTCACTTTCAATGTACCACTGTAGTCTGTGATTGATGATGCACTCCAGTGTTTTGCAGAGACAGCTGGTGAGGCTAATTGGTCTGTAGCTGGAGGGAATGGAACTATCTTTCCCTGATTTTAGGAAGGGTATCATACTTGCTTCTCTCCAGGCTTGTGTAACACTACCTAAGATCCAGCTGTTATTGACGATCTGCAACAACTTTGCTTTGGCCTCTGTTCCTAGGTTCCTTATCCTTTCATTGGACATACCATCAGCTCCTGGTGACTTTCTCATTTTCAGTTTTGATATGGCTAGCTCCAGTTTGCTGATTGTGATAGGTGCCTCCAGAACCTCATGTACTGTTTCATTCTGTCCTGTATGTTGCCATTTCTCTCGAATCTCTTGTTGTTTCTCTGGACCAATTTCCATATTGTTATCTCGTGCGAATGAGTCCGCAAAATGGTCAGCTGCTTGCTTTCCTGTTAAGATGTTTCCGTCTTTATGTAGTGAAATATTTGAGTTTCTCCATGTGCCCTCATCATTAAGCTGTTTTATTAGCTTCCACAACTTCCTCGAGTCTCTTTCAAAGTTCAGTGACTCTGTTTTCTCCTGCCAGCTTTTCCGTCTAGCCTGCAGCTGGGCCCTTTGAAATGTGTCTTTTGCGTACTGGTATTTATTGTGGTGCTGTTGGCTGGGTTTGGCCTCTGATTTCTTTCTACACACTTCCACATCATTATGCAACATCATTATGTATTTCCCAAACTCTTCAACTACTTTATTTATGTCTTTCTCAATGTTCAGGTTTCTAACCAGTATGCTGGTGCGATGCTTGTACATTGCCCAGTCTGCGTTCATGTAGTTACGCCTCGAGAGGGTGCTGCTTTCACTTACAAGCTCATTTTCTACAGTTAGAAAGACTGGCCGATGGTCACTGCCACCAAGTTGTTTCCCAACAATTCGTGTAATGTTCCACTCCAGGTCTGGTGAATGAAAAGCCAGGTCAGGTGTAGTTGTAGTGTGCCATGATCTCTAGTAGAAAGTATGTGGGTCGGACGGCTTGTTAATCAAGATGAATCTATTCTCATCCTGCCAGTCTTCTAGTCTCTCGCCTCTCTGGTTCACGTGATCATAGAGCCAGCTCTGCGAGTGACTGTTGAAGTCGCCACACACAATCATTTTTTAAAAATTTTAATGGTAGTGTGTCCAGTGCCTATGGGCGGTCACTTGGACAGTAGTAATTGATCAGATGAAGGCCTGTATTGCATGTCTTAAGTTTAAGTGTCTGATACTCATCCCCTTCCATGTAGACTTCAATTTGGGAAGCGGTGATGTTATTTTTTTTTTACAAGGGTCAGTAATCCACCCTTTCGCCTGTCCTGCCGGTCTGATCAGTAACACTGGTAGCCTCTGATTTTGAAGGCTATATTTTAATTGAGGTGAGTTTCTTGCAAGCAACATACGCTTACATTTTCTTGGTCCAAGATGTTTTCTAGTTCTATATTTTTAATTGAAATTGAAAAAACAACACAACGGTCAAAATACCAATTAGTGCACAAAAGAATTCAGGAACTTGCTCATAAAAGAACAAGTACATCAGCAGGCTGTCTAAAAATTAAAGATGGCAAAATCATAATAGAAAAAGATCAGATTCTACATGTATGGTCAGCTTATGTGAAAAACGTTTATGACAATAACAGAGAGGAACAAAATGATGTTCGATTTAATAATGAAGGGCCGCCAATTTTGAAGATGGATGTTCGAAATTTTCTTAAACATATGAAAGCTGGCAAAGCCCCCCAGTGCAGATAACATCACAACAGAAATGATTAAAGCTTTAGAAGAATATGGAATAGATCAAGTCACCAGACTGATGAACACATTATATGATACTGGAGATATACCTCCTGAATTATGTAACTCTGTATTTATTGCAATCCCAAAGAAATCAAGAACCCTGGAATGTAATCAACGTAGAACAATTAGTATAATGAGTCACACCACAAAGATTTTGCTACGAATTATCATGCAAAGAGTGAGGAAGAAAATGCGACCTGAAATAAGAGAAGAACAATGTGGGTTTGTAGAAGGAAAGGGTACAGTAAATGCTGTGTATATGCTGCGAACTATTATTGAACGTGCTATAGAAGTAAACAAGGACATACATCTTTGCTTTATTGACTACACAAAGGCTGTTGATAGAGTTAGACATGTCAACATGGTGGATATGCTTGCAGATCTACACATTGATGGTAATGACATTAGACTTTAAAAAAAAAAACATATATTGGAAACAATCTGCCATAAAGATTGATAATGAAGTGGGACAATATCAGCCTATTAAGAGATGTGCTAGACAGGGATGTGTGATGTCTGTAGATCTGTTTTCCCTTTACAGTGAAAATATTTTCAGCAATGTAGAAGATATAAATGGAATCAACATTAGAGGACGAAACATCAATAATATTAGATATGCAGATGATACAGTATTGATTGCAGACAATGAGCAGGATCTGCAACAATTAGTAGATGCGGTTGCTGCACTTAGTGAACAACTGGGGTTAGAATTAAATTGTAAAAAGACACAGACTATGGTCGTCACTAGGAGGAACGAAATACCACAATGTAATATACAAGTAAATGGGAATATTCTTCAACAAGTGAATCGGTACAATTATCTCGGGAAGGTCATAACATCTGATGGGAGATGCTTTTAAGAGATTAGAACAAGAATCGCCATGGCGAAAGTAGCCTTTAGCAAAAAGTAAAACATACTGACCGATAAAAAGATGTCAATTGAAAGGAGAAAAAGAGTGTTGAGGGGCTACATAGAGCCTGTTCTTGTGTAGGGATGTGAAACTTGGACAATGAGCAGTCCAGCTGAAAAACATCTGATGGCTGCAGAAATGTGGTTTCTGAGGAAAATGCAAAGACCACGGACAGACAGAAAAACCAATGACCAAGTACTCCAGGAGACAAATGAAAATCGTAAATTGATTAGAGAAATCAGACGTAGACAGTCAAAAATACTTGGACATCTTATGAGAAGAAATGGTTTGGAGAACTTAGTGACAACTGGCAAGATCGAAGGGAACAGACCAAGAGGATGACCGAGAGGAAAATACCTGGATGGCTTGGCCACATGGCATGGACGAGACAGGAACACTGAGCTGATCCACGACTCTGGTAATCGAGTGAAATGGCGAGTCATGACCGCCCACGCTTTCCGGCATGGCACATGATTGATTGATATAGTCTGGACACCAGCAGCAATTGTTGAGCTGCCATTGGTCAATTCAAGTGACAGTCATCACTATCATATATCATATACCCCGTTCCTAACTGGAATGAAGAAATATTCACTCATAAAACCAACCTGTGTCCTGTGTTTGCCCAAATTCCGTGCCACCCTCTGTTGCTCTGATGTCTCCACCCCTAAACACGCTATCACCAGCCGGTGGTGTCTGTACAACAAGTGGAGAGCTATACTCAAATCCAGAAGAAGCTGAAACACACAATATTTCAGTAAACAACACTTTTGTGACATCATTAATCAATTCGATACACAAATATACATTCTTCGTTTACTTACGTGTTCAATATACAAAATCAGATGCAAGATAAATAAGCATACCTTATGGGAGATAACAACAATTAAGTATAAATATTCAAGCAGGAAAGTAAGGTAATATGTATAAATCCAACAAATGGTAACCTGATATCCATGTTACCTCCCCTCTTAATCATTATTATCTTACCCACTTGGGAGAATGAAAGCAATAGTGGTGCTAACTGGCACCGCGCTGATACCAATTTGAAACTGGATATTTGATTAGTCCCAGCGTCGTCGTCGTCGTCGTCGTCCTCCTCCTCCTCCTCCTCCTCCTCCTCCTCCTCCTCCTCCTCCTCCTCCTCCTCCTCCTCCTCCTCCTCCTCCTCCTCCTCCTCCTCCTCCTCCTCCTCCGCCTCCGCCTCCGCCGCCGCCGCCGCCGCCGCCGCCGCCGCCGCCGCCGCCGCCGCCGCCGCCGCCGCCGCCGCCGCCGCCGCCGCCGCCGCCGCCGCCGCCGCCGCCGCCGCCGCCGCCGCCGCCGCCGCCGCCGCCGCCGCCGCCGCCGCCGCCGCCGCCGCCGCCGCCGCCTCCTCCTCCTCCTCCTCCTCCTCCTCCTCCTCCTCCTCCGTCTTCTTCTTCTCCTTCTTCTTCTTCTTCTTCTTCTTCTTCTTCTTCTTCTTCTTCTTCTTCTTCTTCTTCTTCTTCTTCTTCTTCTTCTTATTCTTCTTCAGAATATGTTATGGGAACTATTAAGGCTGTTTTTTATCTGACCAGGTTTTCTCCTTAATTCTTGGATGTAGGTATGTGTGCCTCGGGTAACCAATTCACCCGGTAGGGGCCATGCAAACAAGATCACCCGGATTGTCCAACCAGCAACATAGGGACACTTTTATATGACGGGTAAATTGTTGTATCGTATAACCGGTTCAGAGGAGCACGAGGATAGCCATCTCGAATTCCTCTTATCACAAAACTCAAGCACTTTTCTGTCAGTACACAGACAGTACTCAGAATGTTGAAGAGAACTAACGCAAAAATCCGTGTAATTGGGAGTAAACTTCGTGGGGAGGTGAATATTCTCCATGTAAGTACTTTATTTTACGGAACTTTGTTTAAAATTCAAGTTTTGCTCAGACTTGATGTCACAGACTCCGTCTAACGAAAAACAAACACTTCATGTTTGCACTGTGGAGAAATCGTGTGTAAATTATGCTGCTTCTCTTAACACAGGGACAGATCTCTATCTGAACCTAATGCAAATTCATAGTATTGTTGAAGGAACCAACGTTTGATTTGCGTCAACGCCAAGTGGTCTTAATCAAGTGGAGACAACCTAAAAAATTCGGGGTAAGTGAGCCGGTCGCTCAGAAAGTAATGGCAAACTACTGAGCGTAATCTTGCCCAGAAATCAACAAACAGCTGAAAGATGCTGATGTTGACTGCAATGTCCTGACAAGGATATGCGAATAAAAAAAAATTTAATTAAGTTTCAGAATTATTCTGTGGGTAACAGTTTTTAACAACAAGATGCCGTTTACAAAGCAAAGTTAATATCTGCAAACCACAAATGCATCATAAAGTTAACAAAACAATAGAAGACTCTTTATCACGCCAATAGATGAATAGGGTATTTGGTTAGTTGTATGTCCTTGACAGTACACCACAGTCAACACCAGCATTTAAATTGGGCTGTTTGGGGTTTTCTTGGCAAATTTACATTCAGTAGTTTGCAATAGCTTTCAGAATGACCGACACTCATAAATCAGTCAATCAACCAGGTGCCGTCTCCTCAATGAAGGATCTCTAACACTGTCCCTCACCCCCACTGTGCATGCTGTCAGATTGCTGTTCATTCGTATCTTGATGCTAGCTTCTCACTTATATCGTTGTGTACCTCTTGCTCGCTTTGCCTTCAACCTGACCCTCCAGTATAGTTTTTATAAGAGTGTTACATCGTTTAAAATGGCCGAAATATTTCACGTTTCTATGTTTTATTTCTTTCATCAACTCTTTTCATCCCCAGTTTTTCTAGAACCTCTGTATTTGATTGTTTTTGTTTCCAAAAAATACGACACATTCTTCTGTATGTCCACATCTCCAAGGCCTCTTCTCTATTCGACTTTCTAATTGCTTGCTCTAAATGACCGACGCTCTTACAGTAGCTAAATTATAACGCAAAGAGATCAGCTTACAAATCGCTTGCAGATGATCTCGAACCCGGTATGTGGGATAGTGAAACGCGTTCATCACACCTAGGTCCCAGATGCGGGTATGGTATATAGTGTTAACCTCATAATTTATGACCACCTGGCACTCCATCGGGTGACAATGGCAATCTTCACAGTTAGTTGTTGAATGTCCCTTGTAAAACGTCGCAATTAACCGAAACATATTGTTACTGATGATTTTTCACCGGCAACTACACTATACGTTCTGTAATTTGTGGCACCTTTAGGCACACACACACACGCACACACACACGCACTCACGCACGCACGCACGCATTCACGCACGCACACACACGGTATGGACTGCGCCTGGCCCTTCAGCCAGCAGGGTTTGGGCATCCTAGACTCTCCCAGGATGGGTGAAAAGTGAAAATTAGTAGCCTGCCGATGACCAGCAGACTACACAAGTCAACGCCACCTCCACGTGGTGTAGACTGGGAAACCATGATCGTGAGGTCATGGGCTAACGGGGATATGGCTCGCCATAGGGGATGGACTCTCTATAGTCAGATTTTTGTCCTAAACCTGCGACTGGCCTAGCAAGGCGGCAGTGCCAGGGAGCGCGTGCCTTCTCTCTTTGTAGCGACCGCCGGCTATCTTAGGGGAGCGATAGTAAGTTTTAGGGAGCGATGGGCGCTCTGTGATGTCTTTGCGTTCGTTGTTGCTGAATTAGCATTCGATTGTTCATTACTACTCTCGCCCATGGCTGATGTGCGTGGTTTGAAGATCACTGGTATAGGCTCGTTGACGTTGCCCAATCTTGATTGTATGTCGGGTGCGGTACATATTTTTCCCAGCACTCGAACAGATAACTGGCCTTTTCCACGGCCAAGCAAAGTAGACATTTGTTGCTGCCATGGTCCCGTAACTGTGTCAGCACCTTTCTGGTAGCGATTCGGTGTTCTTTCTCGCTGGACTGTTTTCAGTCATTGTCGAAAGTTAAGCTTTAGTTCTTTCACAGTGCTATTCGTGACAACTGTCACCAAATAAAAGAATACTCGTGTCTGTCCAGTAGGGAAAACCCCATGGGTGGGGCTTACGCGATTAGCTCGGTCAGAAGTTCCATTGCATGCTCTCTATTTTGCTGCTCGGCTCAAAGTGGTGACACCATGATTCATTGCCTGCCACTATGCGGAAGAGAAATGCATCACCCTCCACTCTGTAAAGTAGCAAGTGGTTCAAACACCATCCCAGACGTTCCTCATTTTGGTGGTCGGTTGACACCCATGGTACCCACTGTGAACACACTTCCAATATTGCAGTTTCTTACGAACGACGTTTTGAATTGTCCCAATTGATACATCGAATTCTTTCGCTAGCGAAGGTATGCTTCAACAACGGTTCATCTGTACTGCTGCGTCAATTTTGGCGATGGTTTTTTATTCTGTTGCAACAATATGCGCTTGACCCGGCCGTTGAAGATCTATCATCCTTTCCGAAACATTCGTGCCCAGCCTGTCACTGTTCGACATACATTTGTTACCGTACGCTGCCTGCATTCTTCGATGAATGTCCACTGGTCGACATCCTTTAAATGAAAGAAACTGAATCACCGCTCTTTGAGCTTCTTTGGACTGATTTTGGATCAACCCGGCCATTTTCTCAACGGTCAGAAACAGAACCTATGCATCATGGGACGATAAGCACGTGATATTTTATTCATTGGTCAGTACTTATCACACGACTATGACGTAATAATGTTCAACGTACGCAATTACGCACGGTGCGGCACTAACGGATTTCAAATGAACGCTCCTAATAATCTACCATAGACAGCAAATCAATAGACCGATACGTGCGACCATGTAGGGCCCATATATATTGACAGATGTGTGCGACTACTTTCGACTCATGTCAAGAAGCATAAGACTGAGGAAATACAGTAAAATGTTTACAACATTTTAAAAAGTAGGTGGGAGGGGGAAGGGCATATTGACATAAGCCTCAAGCATGTCTAAACTAGCAGGTCCACCAGACTTAGATGCCAAAGACTTGTTTCGGCTCGTTGTAAGTCAGTGGCACACTGCGTGACTAGATACATCAGTAAAAGAAGAAACAGCTGACGCCGGCGTCCTCAGTTTCCACATCTTTTATTGAACGTACTGTGGCAAGCTCAGTCCTCTCACACTGCTAAGTTCACACCAATCTCAGTCTATCGGATGGCACAAATCTGATCTCGCATACATGCGGAGCCACTTGAGCCACAGTCACTAATTCTAGTGTCTTACTGATCGCCCAGAGAGTGGCGGATCCATTTCTAACTGTTGGGTACACATCAAATTGTCACTGAGAAATTAGCCTACTTTAACTACTTACGAACCATGCCTTTAGACTGCCACAATTGATGACCGCTGGGCCCTGTTGCAGGCTGCGTTAGCATTCATGGCTTGATCGAATTTATTACACCCCACGTTTTACTTTTGCCGCAAAAGGTTCACCTCTTCCATTGCAAACAACGATGTTGTCCAGGCGCCCTTCTCAACCAGACTTCCTGGCACCATCTTCCGGATGTTTTTCACGTCATATTCCGCGGCCTTTCATCAATAGGTCTGCGCGGTGTTAATAAATATACATCTAAACGCGTTTATTCACTTTTCTAGTCAATTGGTTCATGGCACTAAGGCCATGAACCAACTCACTGGAAAAGTAAATAAACGCGTTTAGATGTATATTGATTAGTTGCATGTCCTTTACAGGACTTCACAATCAACCCTAGCTATGCTGGCTATTTGTGAGTGGCAACTTTACATTCAGTAATTTGCCATTGCTGTCTCAACAATTGATGCTCATACCATTGAATAAAAATCAACACAAGGCGGCCTGCTTTCAGATCACCAACAGCTGATTTAAAATGCACTATCTGGGATTGCACATCGCATCTGCTACCCCTTCACCACGAACTCCGGCCAGTAATAATGTCAGTTACTGTCAAACCATTGTTGCATACAGTGAGTTATGTTTCAATAAACACAGCTTCTAAAGCAAGGAAGTTAAAGCTCATACAAATCTGCGAAATGGCAAACAGATGTCTGTCTCACTGCCCACACAAAAGCTCATACAAATCTGGAAAATGGCAAACAGATGCCTGCCCAGAACAAAGCTCATACCAATTTTGGAAATGGCAAACAGATGAAGCCTCACTGCCAAAAACAAAGCTTATACAAATCTGGGAAATGGCAAACAGATGCCTGCCTCACTGCCCACAATAAAGCTCATGCAAATCTAGGAAATGGAATGGTGTGAGCGACCTTTGTGCTTTAAAAAGGAATAAGAACTTTTACCTATGGCGGTGGCGAATGTGACTGATAAGGCCAATTCGCGCTGTAAATGTCCGTTCACAGAGGATGCATGTGAACACGTGGTCATTTCCACCATCATGCAGCAACTAACTTCTCACACGCTCGGTATGTGACTTATCTGCAATAATTTTCTCCTTTGTCTTTATTCCATTTCTGATGTTTGCCTTCCATGCAACACGTTCAGCGGTGACTTGCTCCCAATGTGCAATATCAATGCCTGTATCAATCATGTCCTGCTTGCACACATCTTTGTATCGTAGTAGAGGCCGACCCTGAGATCTCTTACCCATCTGTAATTCACCAAAACAGATGTCCTTTGGTATTCTACCATCATCCATCCTCCTAAGATGTCCTATCCATCTAAGTCTACGAAGACTGAGCATGGAATAAACCGTCACACAACCTGATCATTCCAATACTTCAGTATTTGTGATTTTGTTTGCCACTTAATACCAAGAATTCTTCGCAGACACTGCATATGAAAGCTGTTTAAACGTTTCTCTTGGTGTGAGTAAGCTGTCCAGGTTTCACTGCCATAAAGAAGAGTACTAAGGAAGCAGGCTTGATAGACAAGGATTTTGGTTTGGCAGTAAGCTTCCTGTTCTCCCAGACTCTTTTTCTTAACCTGTTCATTGTTGTTGCTGCCTTACCAATCCGGATGTTGATTTCCTGATCTGGGGATAATTTGCTATTTACCACTGATCCTAGATATGTAAAATGGTCTACCATCGCTAGTTCAGCGTCATCAATAAAGATTGATGGTACCCCATGTGCACCTTGTGACATAATCTGTGTCTTCTTTTTGCTAATTGTTAAACCAAATTCAGAACAAGCATTGGAGAATGCAGATAGTAGACATTGCAATTCTTCTTGCAATATATAATATACTAGCTGACCCGGCCCGGCTTCGCCCAGTCCCTGGTGGGAAGCATCTCATTTAATTCATATAAGTAGTCATATAAGTTCCCGTTCCCGTTACCGACTGTCTATCTGTCTGTCTATCTGTCTGTCTATCTGTCTGCCTGACCCTGCACGGCTTCGCCCAGTCCCTGGTGGGAAGCATCTCATTTAATTCATATAAGTAGTCATATAAGTTCCCGTTCCCGTTACCGACTATCTGTCTGTCTGTCTGTCTGTCTGTCTGACCCGGCCCGACATCGCCCAGCTCCTGGTGTGAAGCATCTCATTTAATTTATATAAGTAGTCATATAAGTTCCTGTTCCCGACTGTCTATCTGTCTGTCTGTCTGTCTATCTGTCTGCCTGACCCTGTCCGGCTTCATTAAATTCATACAACAACAAAAAATGTAACTTAAAAGAACGTTCTACCACACACCATCCATTATTTTTAATGAAAACTCTTTCTAATCACCTGCATGACTACAGTAACTTCTTAAGCAAAAAAAGATGAGTTACAATGTTATGCATTGTGCATCATTTTTATGAAAACTTTGAAAATGCCTTACAGATTGTATCATTATTTATTATAACTCATATGCCGGTACATAACTATGGACAAAGAGTTTATAAATCTTTGAAAACGATGCCACAATATGACTATAAGTTATACAGAAAAGTTATGCCCCTTGAAATAACTTTTACAGAGTTAGGTCCCCTGAGATATATGAAATTATGCTGAAAAATGAAAAATGAAATAATACTGAGTAAGCAGGCGATTTCACACTAACAAAATATCACAGTTGACAGCTCTGGAATGAAAGGAAGTCGTGTAGAAAATTTCATCTCAATCGGATGGGCCGTTCGCGAACAAATAAAGGACATACATACATACAGAGATACATAAATACGGACGCACATCCTAATTTATATATAAGATAATTATTGCAATATATATAAATGTGCACTTCAATGAAAGAAGAGTCATATAGGATAGTACCTGGTGAAATGAAGTCGTTAGTCTTTCTTTTAATGCTCTTTTTGTTCCGCCAGTCCTTGACAAACTCTCTCAACATACACCAGTAATGTACTGAAACTAGGTTTTGTAATTATTTTTTAATTTAGATGTCTTTGATCTTATTTTAGACTAATACTCCTGGCACGAAGGGCACAATCTTTGTTATATATGAGGATATTTTTGATGCAAAGAATGCCTGCGATAACTTGTCTTCAGCGTCTGCAACCGCTATCTGGTTGTCTTATACTATCAGGTTGTCAGGGTGAGTGTTATGTTGTCAGTGTCCTCTTGTTTGTTCCTCTCAGCTTCAACATCGTGTTCTTTCTCCATACCGAAGACTTGAGATGACATTGCCATTACTCTGATCATTTAGTTGAATGTCTTCTTCCTCTTCTTTTTTGTCATCCTAATATTCATTTTGTTATCCTTCCACATGTTATCCGTACCGACACAAATTCTAGCAAGAAATATGGCCTACTAACAGTTGAATGGTAAACTCACCTAAACAAGAACCTCACGCTGCAGAACACGTTCTACCACACTTAACCAAACACAACTCAAACAGAAACATTTGTTCGGTGTCTGGGTGAAACTACCCTAGCGGCTAAACTCTATGGAGATCTGCAGGAAACAGTTGTTGAAATCGACAGGACTTCAAGCGGATGATAAGAAGAGAAGAAACTTTAGTTCTTTTCCATGACACTATCCGTGTTTACATAGATGGATCTGTCCTTATACTACCACCAGTAATGGATGTTGTGCATCATTCAAATATTCGAACCAATACCTTGGACAGTGTCCCTATGATCTAATTTGTCCCAACAACGTGGCAGGGATAACAGCATTAGACAAGTAGGAGTTGGCTTCCATCTGGAATTGGCACAACTCCTCATTGTCTTTGTTCCCCCTACGCTTCTTCTTGTTATTTGATGCTCTAGCGTCGTTTACTTCCATCTTCACTTCTTGTCATTCGATGTTCTAGTCATGTTGTCTTCATCCAACACATCTTGTCATTCAATGTTCTAGTGTTTTCTTCCCTGTACATTGTCATTTGATGTTCTATTGATGTTTTCTTCATCCTATACTTCTTGTCATTCAATGTTCTAGTGATGTTTTTGTCCTTTTACACTTCTTGCCATTCAATGTTTTAATGTTTTTCTTTTTCTTTCTATACTTCTTGTCACTCAACGCTCTAGTGTTAACATTAGAATTCTGCTTCTATGTAAAATATATATTGCTTTAAATGAGTGCTAGGTGCGACTCCCAAGTAGCTTTGTGTGAATGGTTCTAAAAGCCAATGCCTAGTCTGCAATTCATAAAGCACGGGACAGGCATTCTTGTCAAATAAAATTACTATATGCCGGGTGTTTGTAAAGTCTCAATAAACTTTGTATGTAGAACAAATATGAAAAATGAAGTATATGATGTCATTAAAAAATGTGCTAAAAATTCATTAAATTAGTTACAATAGTTACTGCTATGGTCTAACGCTGTTTTTGGGAAGCTGGAAAGTACCAATGAAGTATTAATTATAATAGGTGTTGGAAATGTCCACCACAAACTTCAAGACATGACTGTACACGTCTCTTCATATTGTCAAACACGTTCTGCAACATATATGTTGTTATTTCTTCCGTTGATAACACCATTCTGTTTGAAGTGCAAAGAATTAATCCAGCAGACGACAGCCATTCGTTGCACGATGGACTGTGGAGCACAGAAAAATGAATCCAGAAAATTTTTTAAAGAACTGAAGTCAATGAAACGAGGGCACCAACAAAACACATATGGTTTAAAAGACAAAAATGGGAATATGATAAATACCAATGAGGAAATGTGCAACACATGGAAAGAATATTTTATTGAATTACTAAATTGTGAAGCTCCAAGTAACATTTTCTCACAGGAAGAGGTTCTAACATGCGAACCACAAATTGAAGAACCTACATTTGAAGAAATCCTATATGTAATCACACGACTTAAAAACAATAAGGCAACTGGGACTGATGGAATTGCTGCTGAATTTATAAAGGCAGGTGGCCATGCATTACATCTAAAGCTATACGAACTAATAATAAAAATCTGGAGGACAGAAGAATTACCCCATGACTGGAAAGAGTCATTATTGATACCTATCTTTAAGAAAGGAGACAAGTTCCAATGTGGAAATTATAGAGGAATATCACTACTGTCCACAAGCTATAAGATACTATCCGCAGTATTACTAAATAGATTAAAACCATATTCAGAAGACATATTAGGTGACTACCAGGCGGGTTTTAGACAAAACAGATCAACAATAGATCAAATATTTATCTTACGACAAATAGCCGAGAAACATTGGGAATATAAAAGAGATCTCCATAACATTTTTGTGGATTTTAAAAAGGCTTATGATAGTGTCCATAGGAATAGTCTATGGAATGCTATGCAGGAATTTGGAATACCAAGGAAGTTAATCAACATGACCAGACTATGCATGGAAGATACTTATAATATAGTAACATATAAAGGCAGGAAATCAGACCCCTTCCAAATAACATCTGGCTTGAAACAGGGTGATGCACTATCGCCGCTACTCTTCAATCTGGCTCTAGAGAAAGTTGTAAGGAAGGTAAAGGAGGAATGTGATATTGGAGGAACATCCAAGCTGCTTGGTTATGCAGATGATATAGATATTATAGGGCAAAGTGAACAAAAGACATTGGAAATATTGACTCACTTAAAGGAAAAAGCCCAACAGATGGGGCTGGTTATCAACCAAGATAAGACAGAATATATGGTAATTTCAAGAGACGGAATGGCTAGAAACTCTGGCCACATACAAATAGATAATATGACCATTAAAAGAACGGAAACATACAAATACCTGGGTACGATCTTCAACTGCTCCAACATCATAAGGGAAGAAATACAAACTAGAATCAACTCTGGAAATAAGATATACTATGCACTACAACATCTACTAAAATCAAAGGCGCTATCTCGTAACACCAAAATCACAATATACAAAACACTGATCAGACCAGTTGTGCTGTATGGCTCTGAAACCTGGAGTACAACGAAAGGAGACGAAGCCTTGTTACAAACCTTTGAGAACAAAATTTTAAGACGCATCTTTGGACCCATTAGGGATACACAAAGTGGAGAGTGGAAAAGAAGAAGTAACAAAGACATTTATGATCTGTTTAAGTCCCCGCTAATCACTGGTATCATGAAGGCTAATAGACTACAATGGCTGGGGCATATAGAAAGAATGGAAGATAATAGGGAAACAAAACTCGCTTACACTCAGGAAATAAATGACCGTAGACCCCGAGGTAGACCAAGAAGGCGGTGGAGAGATAATACATGTACAGACCTACAAGCACTTGGAATCAACGACTGGCAAGAGAAGGTCCACCAGAGAGACGAATGGAGACGGATTGTATTTGCAGCAAAGAACCTCAATGGCTCGGAACGCTGAAGAAGAAGAAGAAGAAGATCATGTAATTCAATTTTCAAATTTGTTCTACATACAAAGTGTAGTGAGACTTTACAAACACCCTGTATATCCAGTAGTCATGCTTACAGATCACTATGGTCTCTCCATCGCAAACTGGCCAAGCAGTCTTCCTCGCGCTCAAAAGGGTGTGTTCATTTTCATCATTCACTTCATGAACTGCTTTTATCCAGGGAGAGACTAGGTTACATCGGATATAAAACCCGATGGAATAATTTCTAGGGTGGCGGGGTAGGGGTATTCCCTATCAAAGGAGAGGTAAGGTGCCTCCTTCCCTCCGCTAGCCTAAGGGACACCCTTGGGCAAGGTGGAGTACTCCCCCGATCAGGGTTACGTGAAGCCATGTGTGCAGGTGGTGGATGAAGTTGACGAGCAGCCAACAGATAGTTGTAGGTTATGGTCTCCAGCCAGTGGCGTGCAGAGGTTCTTTGATGCCCGGGGCCAACCCCTTGATTGGATGCCCGAAGAATTTTCTTTACTTCATTCATTCCCCCTCCCCTCCGGCTGTACTGTGCTGCCCCCTCTCCCTAACTGGATGCCCATCTCCCGGCTGGATGCCCTGGGCTGTCGCACCCATCTCTACACACCACTGTCTCCAGCTTCACGACGGTAGGCAGATGATCTCTTATTTTGGGAGACAATGGCTACGGTCATCGACCAGTATGGCCACTGCTAGGAAGGAAAGCAATGGCAAACTCCCTCTTTATAGATGCCAAAAATAGCATGTACTGCAGTCTTATTGATAATCAGAGAAACGGCGTAAATGGGTGCTCCATAGGAGCAGCCTCGTCTGGTAGGGGTAGTCATGTGCACCAAGTGACTCCAGACCGTCATCAGGCGACTGAGTGCAAAATAGTATCAACATTGAAAGTAGGAACGTGGAATGTAAGAACTAAGAGTGGGGATAGAAAATTTGATAACATCCAGAATGAAATGAGAAGATTAATTATTATGTTATGTACATGTGAGACCAGATGGACAGGAATGGGCATTATAACATCTGAGGTATATAGAATAATCTATTCTGATGGAGAGAAACAACAGCAAGGAGTAGCAATTATAATGGATACAGAGAGAGCAAAATTGATCAAAAGATAGTGGACTGTATCAGACAGAGTGTTACTTGTGAAGTTGAGTGGAAGACCTTTTGATGTCAATGTCATACAAGTTTATGCACCAACAGCAGACAGTAATGATGACAGGATTGAAGAATTTTATAATGATTTAGAGAAAATCTTTAAGAAATGCAAGAATTCTGAAGTAAATATCATAATGGGTGAATTGAATGCCAAAATTGGAAATCAACAGGACGGATGCATAGTAGGCAAGTATGGACTAGGGGAACAATATGAAAGAGGTTGCAGACTTTTACAGTGGACAAAAGAGCATGATTTCATTATTGGAAACATTCAATGTCCTTCATCTCTAGGAACATCACTATTTCTTCTCTGAGTTCCCACACTCGCCTCAACATCTTGCCGATACTCAGCCATCGAACACTAGTGTGGTACAGGACATCGGAATTTTCAGTTTCCAAATTGTCAAGTAATGCCTTGAACTGTCAGTGATTAAGTCCTCTTGATCTGATGAGGTTGATGACACTGACAACTGGGTCAATAACATGCTTGATATTCAAAACAGTTTTACACAGACTTTTTTGATGAGTCACACAGTGAAGTGGTAATAATGTGTGGTCTGGATATTCTGCTTTAATCTTATCACTTATCAACTTTACCAGACCTACATTTTTTCCAGTCAAACCATGAGCTCCGTCAGTTATAACACTTGCCATCTTGTTCCAAACCAACCCAGTTCTTTCAATACATTTAGTAAAAGCATTGAATATATCATGACCTGTGGTTGTGTCTGTGAGTGATTCAGCACTCAGTAACTCTTCAGTGAGTTTGAAAGAAGTGTTTATTCCACGTATAAATATCAATAATTGTGCAGTATCATGTACATCAGTACTCTCATCCAATGCAAGAGAGTACCACACATTTTTTTACTTGCATCTTGAAGTTTATGCATCAAATTGTCACTTATCTTGTCAACACGTCTGACCACAGAGTTCTCCTTGATAAGTAATGTTGTCAAATCTGTGTTTTTGTTCTGGACACATAATGTTTGCTGCATCTAGCAAACATTCCTTTATGAACTCGCCATCAGAAAGTAAAGTGGCTTATTCTGTTTTACAATTCTGTGTGACAGCACAAGACAAACTTCAGTTGCAGCGTCTTGAATTGAAAACTGTTTTGTGAAAACAGTTTGCTGTTTCTCCAAATTTTTCACCAACTCAAGGCATTTCCTTTCCCTCCCTTCGGTTGTTAAATAGTATCCGAAATTGGAATGTTTTGTTTGATAATGTCTTTTTAAATTGTACTCTTTGAAGACAGCCACTGACTCACGACACAACAAACTGATTTGCTACCAACTTTTAAAAAACAGTTCTTAGTTGTCCATTCATCATTAAAACACGGCATTTATCTTCAATCTTACGTTTGTTATTGACACTCATTGTTTAAATAAGAACTTCCAGTCGTCAACATGGCGGTTAGGCGTTGAACCGTTAAGGCCTGTGGCGTGTTTATGCTTGCAGCTACGGTTTGCAATCGCATTTTCCTCATGATGGACTGGTGGTGCATGGTTCCGTGGCCCTGCTACTGAGTGAGTGCGTAGGCGACACTGCGAGCTGTGAAATTTGCGGGGAATGCTTTTACATCTGTGCTGTACAGACTGTACAGTGACCTGCATGTTCGGAACAATGGCTACCGGCTGCTGCTGAATTGACTGATTTACCGTTTCGGTTCATGAGTGCATTTTTCAGGAGACTCCCGGGAGTCGGCGCTGAAGCTGCGGAGTTCGTGCTTTATGCGACACTTTCGGCGGGTCGCCCTGCGGTAAAAGACCGAGCCATGTGAAAAAACCCGGGTCAATGAGGTCTTTCTGGTGACTGCCGAGATGAACTGTGGTTTTCGATGTTCCGGTTTCAAGATGGCGACGGACGGTCGTGTTGTTTTGTGTTCGTTAACTTTTTCGCGTAGGGGATGGATTTATTCATTTCTTGCGTGTAATTGGTGTGCCAGGATGTAAAACCAGGAGTTTCTACTCAAGATCTGCGCGGGTGCTACGGAGTTCGTGCATCGAGCGAAGCCATCCTTGAGTGAATTTTCAGCAGCGTGTGTGGTTCTCAAAAGTCTGTGTTTACGTTTTTTCAACATGGCGGAACAACGTGTGTGTTCCGAGCGATCAGCAGTCAACATACCGAAGCGGCGTGGTAGCCGCGCAGGGAAAAAGAAGCCAGGTAAGCGCGGTGGCTTGAGACGTTTTAGACTCAAGTGTCACCGTCTAGGACTCAGGAACATCCGTATTCTATATTGGAACTGTGCCAGTGTAAAACAACGGGGCTCTATTTTAGAAACCCTAGTTTACAGGAGCGACATTGTAGCACTCCAGGAGACGAGACTGGGCGATCAGCTACTCCGAATTGCCGGCTTCAAATGTTTCTACAACAGACGACATCTGGGAACGGCGATTCTCGTTCGCGACAGCATGGTGGCGTCAGAGCTAGACATGTCCAGTTGGAACAGTGACGATATGCAAATACAGGCGTTGAGAGTTCATTCCAGTATACCATTCGTGTTGGTTAATGTTTATGCCCGCAATGCAAGTGTGGACGCCCAGAAGTGGCAGTGCTTAAGTGGCATATTAGGCCACGAGAGAAATGTTATTTTCTGTGGTGACTTCAACGCTAAAGGCATATCATGGGGAAACACTTCCTCCAATACACAAGGGGAGGAGCTCGAGACTGCACTGGAAACCATCGACCTGGTTTGTATCAACAGCGGCTGTGTCACCAGGACAGCAAGCCGTCCAGGCGATGAGGACAGTGCTATTGATCTGGCGCTAGTTTCACCTTCACTCACTACAGTGTGTAGATGGGGTGTCCTAGGACACCATGGCAGCGACCACCACCCATGCAGCATATTGGTGGAGAAAGGCAGAACCAGGCAGCACAAGCTAAAGGTAAAGACGTTCCAGTATGACAGTACAGGGCAAGATGTGGTGAGTAAAATAAGACGTGACAAGCGCAGAACGTTTCAGGGCAGGAAAAAAAGCTGGGAGCAGCCACCGTGGTGGAGTTTCGAGGTGGAGAAGGCTTGGGTGGATAAGCGTAGTGCTGTAAGGAGATGGTAAAATGCCAAGAAGAACAGAGCTGGTCATCCTAGTCCCTGCTTGCACTTAGAAAGAGAGATGCACACAAAAGTAAGCTATTTCAAAAAACTGGTCAAGGTGGTTAAAAGCGAAAAATGGGCAGAGGTGTGTCAAAGAGTAAGCACAGACAAGTCACTGAAATTGTTCTGGCGACTACATAAAAGCATGAGTGGTGTAGTCAAGAATAAGAGCATTTCTGACTTCCAAGGTGCTGACCTCATCTGGCAGAGGACTGACGAGGACAAGGGCAAAGCCCTCTTTGAACGCTACCTTGAGCAGAGCAACCAGACAGACATGGGAGGCCGGAATCTGGCCAAGGAGGTCACCTCAGACAGATGCAAGGCCCAGAACACTTCGGATGAAGACACAGTGACAGTGAAAGAAATCAAGGCTGTGCTTCGACGATAAAAAAACAGTGCTCCAGGTCCTGATGGCATAAGATACGACGACATAAATAGGTGTACCGACAATGAGCTAGAGAAACTAGCAGACATGTACAACAACAGTATAGGGAGTGCTAGCATCAAGGAGGAATGGTTACACAGCTATCTGATTCCCTTGCCGAAGCCTGACAAAGACCACAAAAAAATTCAGGGATATCGAATTATAACCATGCAGAATACAATAGGCAAGCTGCTGGAGAAGGTAATTGCCAGGAAAATATCAAGCCAACTAGAGTGGCAAGATGTTTTCCCACCTACCCTGGGTGGGTACCGTCCAAAAAGAGAAACCTGGACCAATGCAGCAGTCTTTGCCCACGATGTCTATGAAGGTTTCCACTCAGGCACTGAAACCGTTGCTGCAGCGATTGATCTTGAGGACGCATACAACAGAGTACCACTGGATTTTTTAATGTTTCAGCTTCTTGAACTAAACGTAAGTCCATTCCTCCTTAGTTGGATCGCTGCAGCCCTCTTCCAACGGAAAGTAGTTTTTAGATGTGGCAGTTGGACTTCGGAACCAACAACAATATATCCTGGCCTACCACAGGGATCACCATTATCTCCGGTACTGTTCAACGCCTACACAGTGAGAATCACCAGTGAGCAGATCACTGGACCTGGCAGGACATTGTCATATGCCGATGATGTTTTAGTGTATCGTCAGGGTAAGGATAGAGAGGAGGTTGCTGTGGAACTACAAACCGAACTCAATCGCATAAGTACTTGGTGTGATGAAGCTGGGGCAATGGTCAACCCAACAAAGGCAACAGTGACTTGGTTCTCGTTGAATAATCATATTGTCAACAATCCAACACCAACTGTAATGCTGTGTTCAGAGACGGTGGAAAGAACGCAGGCAATGAATTACCTGGGGATACGGTTTGATCGAAGCCTTGCTTATAATGTGCACATAGACCAGGTGATAACAAAGGCCAAGCGGGGTTTGGCAGCGATGCGGGTGATGGCGGCAGCAAACTGTGAGCAGCGCCATCTATGTCTTCTGTACGAGGGGCTGGTCATGTCTGTTTTGGAGTATGCAATGGCAATCCTTACTTTCAGCCATAAGCAGATAGAAAGGATGGAAAGGATACAGAATGAAGCTATGCGCATTATTCTTGGATGTACAAGAGATACAGCATGCAGGGCGATGCGCTACCTTCTTGATTTTCCAACCATTGAAGAGAGAATGCAAGTTTGCAGGGCACGCGCCTACCTCAGAATTAACGCAAACACACAGCATCCACTGCATAGTGAAATTAGGAAGGTGAAGGGCAGCAGGTTAAAAAGAGGGCGGTCGTGGATGGGTCAAGCCGAAGACATTCTTCAACAGGTGTGTTCACTTGAGGACTTAGAACCTGGCGAGGAGTGGGTGCAAGTGCCAACAGACTTCTGCACATCCTTTTCAGTTTGCATCCAACTAGATAGAAAATGCAGACAAGAAAATCCGGCTGCTGTGGAGGCTGAAGTACAAGCGTTGATTTTCGAGAATTCGCTAGACAGTGACGCGGTCATCTACACAGATGGGTCGGTCGTCCGACATGTGAGAAGCTCATGGGCCTTTACAGCTCGGGCCGGAGGGAGAATTGTGAAGGAGGACTCTGGTGCTTTCACTGAAACCACAAGTAGCCTGACCATGGAAGTCATGGCAGTAAGTAAAGCAATAACATGGCTCGAGACACAGACATTCACTAGGGCTTGTTTCCTTAGCGACTCAATGAACATGATCAAGAGGATAGAGGAGGGGTCGATCCGAAGAGAATGGTTGCTGCCTCTGAAGCGGTCTCGGCTGGCAAAGATTAGTTTCATCTTCGTGCCAGGGCATGCGGGAGTACAAGGAAATGAGCGGGCTGACAAGCTCGCAGGTGAGGCTACTGTGGAGGGCGGACGCGCCATGGACCAGGCTGACATTCTGAATGCTCTACGAGAAGTGAGACTTTTGCAAGAACCAAGTGATGACTGTGAATCTACAACAATGGCCAGACTGCGAGAGCAGCAAATTAAAAGAGGGGTGGCCAAACAAGAACACTACGCAGGAAGCCAAAGAAGATTGATAAACCAACACAGAACTGGCGTCGTTAGCCGCTACACGCTGCGGGATTTGCTGAGGAGGGGATCCGAGCACTTATGGACTGAATGGTCCGATGTGCAACGAGGATGATCTGTCGACTAACTAACTAACTAACTAACTGTGGTTTTCGTGGATTAATTTTGTGTTGGCATTCTGACGGCGGAATTATGCACAGTGTACCTGTGCGGGCTGTTGGATTGCCGAGACTCCTGTCTATTCCACTTTTCACATTGAACAGTGGGGAGCATTTTGTGTGATATTCACTGGCACAGGAACGGAGCATAATGGGGATGACCTGTTGCCGTGAAGTTGGAACCTCGACTGACTAACTAACCAACCAACCAACCAACCAACCAACCAACCAACCAACCAACCAATCAACTAACCAACCAACCAACCAACTAACTAACTAACTAACTAACTTATTGTTTTAATAAAATTCGAAGAGTTAGAATTGTACAAAACTTTAAAACGGAAATGAAACAAAACCTACTTCCGGCTGTGTGTGAAAATAAAATATTCGGAAAACAAGTATTAAACTCATAATACATTTCAGAAATATATCAAGACTACTACAACAAATAAATTAATTTGAACATTGTAAATGTGGAAATAATTTATAACAGCAAAAGACTTTTAAATGTAATATTTTCTTGTAAAATAAATCATTTTATTCACCGGAGAAACATCTGTTTTTCATAAAATTATCATTATTAAATTTTTACATGTCGATAAATATTTCTCTCTATAAAAATCGATAAACTAGCATTTTGGCATTACATGGTTTTAAATGTTGCTGTATGTAGCCATGGGCCGGGCTGAGGTGAGCTCCCAACCTTGCATAAATACCCTAATGTCTCATGCATTCATCACTTATGCAGCAAAAGTCCATTTCCTGGCCTTCTCGTGGCTGAACTGTTTTAACTAACAGGAGAAGGGGCGGCGGCGAGTCACTGGCGCCGAGAAATATCCAGAACGCTCTAGATGTGTATGCAGGTACATGCATGCGCAGACATGTGTGTGCGTGCCTACATACCTAAACTCGAGTAAGACCACAGTCTGCTCTAGCAAAGGAAAGGTGCTGAATACGGAGGCAACCAGCCAAGAGGCGCAACATAGAAAGCAGGATGCCACCAATCACGCTTAATGAAATATGTCGACTACTGCCAGATGTTACGGTGCTCGCCCTGCTTTGGACCCCCAGGCATATGCCTCGAAAGGGTCCAACCACAGCTACTGGAGGTCCTTCTCAGATGTCCTGTGGAGCCATGGAACCTGAGAATAGAGCGTCTGGCCATACCAAACAAAGACTAAAACTAATGCACTGGAATGCGGAGGGATTCAGCAACACAACAATAGAACTAGAAGCTAACTAACTAACTAACTAACTAACATCTTGGACCAAGAAAAGGTAAGCGTATGCTACTTGCAAGAAACTCACCTCAACGAAAAGGAAATGATGTCTTGGAAATTGCCAGTATTAAGGACACTACTTTCTGAACTTATCAGCCAGCATATGGTCACCATATAGTGGATACCATCCCACTGTGGAGTACCCGGAAACGAAAGAACTGATCGACTGGCTAAGGAAGGAGCAAAAGAAGAACAACCTGATGTGCCCTTTACATACCACCAAAAGAAAAGAATGATCAAATCAGTCAGAAGGCCACCAAAACCTGCTCAAGACGACTACCACAACAAGTCATTATTCTGCGCCTCTGAACAGGACACAATAGATTACGCAAACACATGTATACAAGATTCAAGATTGGTGAATTAGCCATATGCACATGTGGATTATCGTCGCAGACAGCAGAGCACATACTCAAAGACTGCCCAAATTGCAACATGTCTAGGCAAACCTTCTGACCTAGAGAGACGACAATGGAAGATAAACTCTATGGACCGCTGAGTGAACTAAAAAGGACAGTTAAATTCATATAAGAGGCAACACTGCAGTTATAGACATATTTAAGGCTAACGAAAGAAGAAGAAGAAGACGCATTACATTACGGAGGTCAAGGACTGTTTAGAAAAATAGATAATTAGAAATTTTTGTTATCAAAAATGGTAAAATAATAAAAACGGTATATAAAATTCTGTAAAATTAAAAAAAAACTGAAAACTATGAAAACTGGCAAGACCCCGGGTACAGATAACATCACAATAGAAATGGTCAATGCCTTAGAAGACTATGGAACAGACCAAGTCACCAGACTCTGAACGATACTGGAGATATACCTCCTGAATTACGTAATTCTATATTTATTGCAATCTCAAAGAAATCAGGAGCCTTGGAATGCGATCAACATCGAACAATTACTATAATGAGCCATATCACGAAGATTCTGCTGCGAATTATCATGCAAAGAGTTAGGAAGAAAATACAACCCGAAATAGGAGAAGAACAATGTGGGTTTGTAGAAAGCAAGGGAACAATAAATGTTGTGTATATACTGAGAACAGTAATTGAACGTTCTATAGAAGTAAACAAAGATCTATATCTTTGATTTATTGGCTACACAAAGGCTTTCGATAAAGTGAGACATGTCGACATGATAAGGATGCTTGAAGATCTACAAATTGATGGAAAAGACCTTAGACTTGTAAAAAATATATATATACAACAAGCTGCCATCAAAATTGATAACGATGTAGGTCAATATCAGCCTATTAAAAGAGGTGTGAGGTAGGGATGTGTAATGTCTCCATAACGTTTTTTCCTGTACAGTGAAAATATTTTCAGAAATATAGAAGATATGGAAGGAATCAACACTGGGGGTCGATACATCAATAACATTAGCTATGCAGATGATAGTCTTGATTGCAGACATATAACAGGACCTGCAAAATATAATAGATGCGGTTGTTGCGCACAGTGAACAACTAGGGTTAGATCTGAATATTAAGAAGACACATATTATGATCGTCACTGGGAAGAAGGAAATACCACAATGTGATATACGAGTAAATGGGCATATTCTTAAGCAAGTGAATCGATACAGTTATCTCGGCACAGTCATACCATTTGATAGGAGATGCCTTGAAGAGTTTAGAACAAGAATTGCCATTGCCAAGGTAGCCTTTTGCACGACGAATAACATACTTACCAATAAAAAGATATCGATTGAAACGAGAAAAAGAGTGTTGAAGTGCTACATAGAACATATACTTTTGTATGTTTGTGAAGCGTGAACAATAAGCAGTCAAGCTGAAAAACAGCTGATGGCTGTGGAAATGTGGTTTCTGAAGAAAATGCAAAGAATACCACGGACAGACAGAAAAACCAATGAACAAGTCCTTCAAGAAACAAATGAAGATCGTAAACTTATTAGAGTCATTAGACGTAGACAGTCAAAATTGTTTGGGCATGTTGTTAGAAGAAATGACTTGGAGAACTTGGTAACGACTGGCAAGATCGAAGGGAAGAGACCAGGGGGAAGACCGAGAAGTAAATACATGGTAGGCTTGGCCACTTGCGTGTGCGAGACATGAACACTGAGCTTATCCACGACGCTGGTGATCGAGCGAGATGGCAGAACATGACCGCCTACGCTTATCGGCATGGCACATGATGGATGGATGGATGGAATAATTTCAATTCTCCTGCCTTTAACCTGTTTAACTGATGCGCTTTGTTCTGCGGTCCTGTGCTTTCTGGGCATATGGCCTTAGGGTAAGTTTTTATGTGGAGCTTGTCTGTTGTGACGTACTGTGGGACAGAATTGCCTGTTTTGTTCACTCAAGATGGTGACGATAACTGTCTGTGACAGATTAGGAGGAAATTACTGGAACTTTGCCGACTTGATAGATGATAGTGTTTTACACTGTGCTTAAAAAATGATAATATACCTCCATAGCACAAAGCCTGGGTTGAAATGCAGAGACCATGTGTTGCCCATGCAGTATGATACCTCTCTCTGCCTGTCTAGTTTACTCCAGAAGAAATAACTATACAATTGTAGTCATTCTGGTCTAGAACTTGAGGCAGCAGTGATTACTTTTTAATTGGTCTAAAATTAAATTAGTTCAAAGTAGTTTTTCCCCCTTGGTGTTCAGTCTGCTACTAAGGTCATGACGGCAGCCCCTGTAGCACAGTGGCTAGCACATTAGCCTCCCAGCCTACTAGTTTTGTGTTCAGTTCAGACCAAGGTCGATTTTTTAAATGTATCATGTCGACCCAGAAGAAAATTGGAAAAAATAAGTGTCCATGGAAGTAAAGGCAACAATTGAATGCCGATTGGTGAATGCATTTCTGGGGCTATCACCATATACCCGTATGTGTCCCAGCGTGCCCCAGGTTCTTGTATTTTACTGACTCTACTCGAGCCTCTGATCTAGTTTTGTAACGTAGGTCATTCATTCTGTAGCATGTCCCTTGCAGATCCTCGCTCCCATAACAACCTTCTGGAAAACTTCTCAGTTATAAGCAAGATGTCCCGCGTCCGATACACCCATCTGAAGATCATCTGCCACATCCGGCACCCACATTCTCTTTTGCCTTCCTCTTCCACTCTTCCCAGGCATAAACCCCTCCATTATTGTTTTCTCCAAACGTTTCAAGTGACCAACATATTTACATTTTCTTTTTTTATTGTCTTTAATAGCCCTATTGTCTTCTGAGTGGATGTTCTATTCTGTTTTCTCAGTGAATGTCCTGTTCTGTTTTCTCAGTGGATGTCCTATTATTTTGTCAGTGAACATTACCATGATCCAAAACTAGCCTAAACAGAGTTAATGCAAGTAGTTTTTAGCGCCAGTGATTAAATAGATCAACACAACCAAAGAGGGTTAAAAACACAAGTGACAGTAAACAGTAATCAATACAACTCACAACAGGCGTAACACAAGGGTTCAGGCAAACAATGGTCAGTGAACACGACAGACTAGTCACGTGACAGGACGAAAAGGTTAGACCGTGGTTAGACTTTTAGATCATTCGGGCAAGGGATAGCTAATCCGCTAATATCGAGATACGGCAACGAAATAAGACCTACTACTCGACATCAGCGACTGACTGAAACTGTAATTTACTAAGTGTCCAATTTAAACGAAAGAGTACATCATATCTGAGAGCCGTTCAGGATCTCCACCGAAGTACTAATGTGCCTGCAAAGTATCTTGTAGACGCTGATAGGCCATATTCTTGAACGGCCAGCGTAGTGTGAACAGTTTTAGGAGTTCGTACAGGAAGAGACAGTAAGTTGGTCCCCTTTACTATTTTATAAACAAGTATTCACTGTAACAGATGACTAAGACTATGACGCCAGCTGTAACACGGAAGTAGGGACTCCGATGAACAACTGCCTAATGCCTAGCAGTGTCACATATTTAGACCCTTTCCCACTTTGCCTATATTACATGATAAACTGACCCACACACATAAGTATCTCAGCTTAGAATTTACCCACAGACTTAAATAAAGTATCTTTGGAATTGTTTTTTCAAGAGGTATCCAAATATGCAGCTTATATAATTAAAAAACCATTTAGAAAATGTTACTAACGTGGCTAGTAATACTTATCAGCTTTATAATTACCATTTGTATTCAAACTCTTTATTGTTCAAATAAAAGTAAAAATCAGATAATGCATCATTTGTTGAGTATAGCAATGACAACCGTAAATCATGCAGATAAACTAAAATCTCATTCTGGAAGACATACAGAACTGTAAGACCTTACTGTTTATGCTATACCACCACACAGGCCATCTCATATAGTTATTACACTGTGTCAGGTCTTAGTTAGATACGACTGAGCTATCGTATGTCAGTAGACGGTATACCTACTTCTGTTAGCGCCGAATGTTGGGTGACGCTTACCAAACCCCACAATGTGCCAACTGCTTCGGCGGAGGAGCGCAATTGGGAGGGTACAAGCCTTATCCTAGTGCGAGGAAATTGCAACCTAAAGACTAAATGTCAACGCAAGGCAGACCAGGCCCGAGGCCTTGGTTGGCAACTGGTCTAGCATTGAAGCTCCGACAATTAGAGCATTGCTTTGCTGATCCGGCAGCTCTCCAGCTTGTCTTGTTCCAGAAATGTTGGTTTACCTTTCCTCTGGAGTACACTAGACAGTCCGAGAGAGGGATCATGCTGCATGGGCAACACATGGTCTGTAAATCCAACCCAGGCTTTGTGTTACGGAGAGGTATAACACCATTTTACAAACTACAAACGTTTACAAGACGGCAAGGTGCCAGTCAGTCACTTACTTTATTCCTCACACATTGGCCAGATCAATAAAGTCAAACAACTGCAAGTTTAAAAATATCAGTAGAACAGTTAAATAACAATAAACAAGGGATCAAAATAATAATCCAAACTATCTGTTACGATAAGACGATAATCTAGCAGACGTACTTGGCACACTGTAATTTGATATGAGAAATACAGTGACAAAAGACATAGAAGATAACAACAAACTGTCAGAATATCTGTAAATCATAAATATAAAGTGTTTCTAGAAATCTATTAAAACTCTGAATAACTGATCAAAATGTTTGCAAATCAGAAGTAAATCACTTGAGGCTATAATTTAATTTTGTATACTTTGTGGACACATACATCCTATGTTTATTATGAATTGCCAGATTGAACGAGCATTAAATTGTCAAGATGAGAGAAGAATGCCGTAGATACTAGCAGTAGACCAGTACCACGACAAGTGAAGAACAAGTAGCTAGAAGACCAAATATACCTAAACAAGAACCAGTCGCTCAAGGGATACTGTCAACAGCATCTCAAAGATGTTAAATAATAGAATTATCATTGTCCACCATCACAAATAAAATGATTTCATATCTGTCATACGTCTAACCATCATTCGATCATTGTACAGCATCATGTTACCAAGGACTGATAGATCATCATAGTAAGAGATATGTCATTTTGATAGTGTATACCATCGGATATAAGAAAACTATTTATCTCAATAAAGGAGATCAAAGAATTTTTAGACGTACATGAGAACTAGATACTGAATATACTCGTCATTAGAATATTAACACACCAACACGATACAAAAGATAGTATTAAAGAACAAATTGAGAAAAGAAGAATAAAGACTAGTTGCCCTGCCATGACAGTTAGTCTTTAGCATGCATTTCCTCACACTAGCATAAGACTTGTATCTTCCCAATTGCGCTCCTCCACCTGAAGCCATTGACACAATATGGGATGTCGGGTTTGGTGAGCTCCTCCTGACATTCGGTACTAACAGAAAGCTGGTAGTACCGTCTACTGTTATAGCTCAGCCATATCTGACCAACGCCTGACTCACATCTTCCCATAAATGTCAGGAAAACTTAATAAGATATTGAAGATGAATCAAACCTCAAACATGTGTGAGGAACTTATGCCATAAAGGCACGGACACGTCGTCTAACCACATTTCTGCACACTGGGCAATCTTTCAGTCCAGCAGCACAATCTGTACATGAAACAAAGTGTCGACAAGGAAGGAAAACCACTGCTACTTCCTTCTCCATGCAAATTTTGCACATTGTCCGCTCGCGAAGCTGGTTGTTCTGTTCTTTCAGCTGTTGCACGACTTCTAGAGAATGAGAAAGTATATTAGACAGCTATAAAACATAGTGGCTACAAATAAACTGTTGCTAACTTTTAAAATAGTCGTGTCTCTAAATCATTTGTAATTGTAAATTACCATGACTGTACGACGAGTAAAGTTAACCAGCTTCAAAAGAAACAACACTTCTTGTGTGGATGATTGTAAAACAGGCAAAGTTACATTCTAATGTTTCTCCACAGATGTGAAGTTCCAATACTGGTCTTGCACACCCCGCTAGCTTCTGAGCATGAGAAGAGGGGGACAGCTCTAAAGTGGAGATGGCACTTCAGCACCGGATCAGGAGAAAAATCTACAACAGCCTCAGATGGAAGATGCAAGCCCTTTTCAGGGCTAAAATTATCTGAACACCATTGCATCGGATTGAAGAGTTAAAACTCATTGTTTCAGATGATTAGAATTAATTGATAAAGTTGACTAGTTACATATGATGTTTTATCATTAATACTCCTGTATTCGAGTGTGGCCAGTTAACTGAACCAGCTACAGAAGAAACAGCACTAGTTATGTGATGTGACTCCAATATAAAACAGTTCATGACAGAATAATACTATTTTGTACATAGAGAGATTATAAGATAAGCAATGTTAGCCAGTCAGAAGAAACATTTTTTAAATGTTAAAAAGGAAATTAACCCCAAGGCAAATAGCTTGGTCAAACACAGCTCTCTTGAGCTAAGAATCATCATCATCATCAAGTGCCGTGCCAGCTTGTGTAGGCTTTCATGGCTCTCGACAGATCACGGTCTTCGGTTTTCTGGATCAACTCTGCTGCTGATATTCCTCCATGCCACCGTCTCAATCCATCCAGCATCATTTCTCTTGGTCTGCCTTTGCCTCTCTTCCCATCGATCTTTCCAGTTGTTACGATGTTCTCCAATGCCTATCTTCTCATCACGTGACTTAAGAAAGATGTTTGTCTCTGTCTTATTGTTGTATATAATGTTCTAGTTTCATTAGCCTGTTTCAGGCAGTCATCGTTAGTTACTCTGGTAGTCCAAGGAATTCGCAACATTCGTCTCAGGAACCACATCTCTGTTGCTTCTAATTTCTTCTTACTTTGTTCATTTACATTCCAAGATTCACTGCCATACAGCAAAACTGGTTCTACATAGCATTTCAGCACTCTCTTTCTTACATTCAGTGATAGTGACTTATTGCACAAGATACTCTTCATTTTCTGAAATGCGGCTTTTGCCTGCCCTATTCTGCTCCTAATCTATGTTGTACATCTTCCATCTGATGGTATAAATGCCCCTAGGTATCTAAAATTATCCACTTGGTTAAGGATTTTTCCTTCTATTTCTATGTCACAATTTGGTGTCACCATTTTCTTTGATATTACCATTATTACTGTTTTCTTGATATTCAAGGAGAGTCCTTTCCTTGCACTCTCTGTTACTACAACGTCTAATAATTGCTGTAGGTCTCTTGAATTATCCGCCACCAATAATGTGTCGTCTGCATAGCGTATATTATAACCTCCAACTAGTATTCCTGGCATCTCTTTGATCTCTCTCATTAATACTTCGCTATACAGGGAGAAAAGATCTGGTGACAAGACACACCCCTGTCGTACTCCTAGCTTTATCTGTTCGTAACTACCCTCTTTATTTCCCATTTTAATTGCTGCTACTTGGTTCCAGTAAACATTCTTTATTATTCTTAAATCTTTTCCATCAATGTTGATATCTTCCAACATTTTAATAAGTTCATCATGTTTTACTTTATCAAATGCCTTAGTATAATCTATGAAGCACAAATATATGTCTCTCTGTTTCTCTATTGACCTTTCTATTAGTGTCCGTAATGTATAAATTGCATTGTTTGTGCCCTTTCCTTCCATAAATCCATATTGTTCTTCACTAATTTCCATTTTTATTTTCTTTTTGTTTCTTCTCATTATGATTCTGAGTAGAAGCTTAGTGATATGGTTCATGAGGTTAATTGTACGAAAATCTTCACAATCAATCGCTCCTGGTCTTTTTGGTATAGCTATAAATACAGATTTCAACATATCACTGGGTAAATATCCACTGCTGTAAATATCATTCAACATTTTGGTTAATATGTCTACTCCAAATTCTCCCAACACTTCTAATTCTTCTATTGTGATTTCATCTGGCTCAGCTGTTTTTCCTTTCTTCATACGTTTCATAGCGTCAGCGACTTCTTCTTTCAGAATAGGTGGACCTTCTAAGTTACTATCTTCTGTTAATTCTTCCCTTTCTCCGTCATATAATTCTCTTAAATATTCATTCCACCTCTTCATTATAGCATTTCCTCTAATAATATCTTTCCTGTTTTTGATTTCAAACACCCTGTATTTATTCTTATTTTTCTTCCAGTAAGCTCACTGATTTGTCTGTACATATTTTTTGTATCATTACTGGAATTTAATTCAATTTTTTTTTGCATTGCTCGTTTAACCAACTTTCTTTAGCCTTCCCACATTTATCTTTTATTTCTTTATTTATCTTAGCGTATTCTTGTTTGTCATTTTTACTCAGTTTTCTTTTGTCCATCAGTTTTAAGATTTCTTAATTCATCCATTTTTTCTTAGCTATTTTGCCTCTCTCCGGTAATACTTCTTTGCTAGTTTGATGAATGGAGTCCCTTAACATTTCCCATTGTTCATTTATATTCTGTATTTTAGCTATTGAATTGTACCTATTTTTCACAGTCACTCTGTATTGTTCTTGCAGTTCTTTATCTATTTTCAGAACCTCTTTATTAAATCTCATGTTCTTAACCATTTTCCCCCTCTCTTTAATCTTACTTTTATTTGTCCACATAATGGTACATGATCACTATTACAGTCAGCACCAGGCATTGTCTTTACATTAATTAAAGCATTTCTATATCTTTTATTAATTACTATGTAGTCAATTTGGTTGCGTATTTTCTTATCAGGTCTTTTTCATGTGTACAGTCGTCTTTTATGGTGTTTAAACCATGTGTTTCCAATTATCATATCATTGATATTTGCCCATTCTATAAGCTTTTCCCTTCTTTCATTTTTTGTACCTAAGCCATAATTCCCCACTACATCCTCCATTTTCCCCTTTCCTACTTTTGCATTAAAATCACCAAGTATTATTTTTATTTCTTGTGATCCAATTTGAGCCATCACCATTTCTATTTCGTCGTAAAAGTGTTGTATTTCTTCATCACTACTGCTTGTTGTTGGTGCATATACCTGTATAATATTTATGTCTATTGGTTTGCCTTTAATTTTTACCATAACTACTATATCTGAAATACACCAGTATCCATTAATTGACTTGACTGTTTTTTCTTCTAATATTATTTCTACACCTTTTTCATGTGTATCCCCTCCAGAATAAATTATTGTATGATTGTCAGCTATAATTTTGCCCGATCCCTTCCATCTCATCTCACTAACGCCTAGTATTTTCATTTTCATGCTATCCATCTCTCTTAGAACATTGGTCAACTTTCCTAGCTCATTTAATGTCCTAACATTCCATGTTCCTACTCTAAATTTATTTATTTTAGTTATGATTTTGCCATCAATAGCTGGATGACGGTCTGGTGTCACCTGTGACTCATGACTGTCCCTACCGGACGAGGATGTCCTAAGACAGCCATTAACGTCGTTCACTAACTCTGATATATGTTTTGCCATGAAGTCTTGGGAAGATAATGTGGTCGTTTTCCCTTGCCTTCCACATTCACATGGTGCCTTCCACATTCACCTCTGCCTTTGACAGCCATTTCCGACTGTAAGGACAAGTGAGTGCCCTGCTCTGCTCAGCTGCAGAGTTGTCCACTTATTTCGGTGGATACTCGGTTCCCAGAGCTGTGTTAGCCACACCGTGATGTGTTTCCATCCTCTACCACGGGGAGGTGCAGTTGGGATTTTCCCTTCCTAAAGTTATGGTCTATGACCAAAACTCTCCAGAACTAACAATGCGAGGTGTAAACACAAAAATAAACGCAGCAAGTGCATCTTGTATGGTTCTGGCTGAGAACAATTCCATAGGCTAGCTTTGATTTAATTAGAAAAACTACAAAAATGTAAGTTGGGTGCTTCTTGAACGAAAGTGTACCCATGCAGCACAGCAATTATTAGTTATAAGTTTATAAGAAACATGTTCAAAACAATTGAAGCCAAACAAATAATTCTATCATGATGTGTATCTCGTAGTGTGCTTATGTGTGTAACTGCGTGTGGATGGAGAATCTGTATTTGTATGGGTTTGCGTATGTTCACTGTGTGCATGTCATTGCGTGTTTATCTGGGTCGCGGTTTGAGCGGGCAAAAGAGCAACATTTGTACGACCGTTCGACAAAGTCTCGATAAGCGCCCATTCTCTCTCTCGATGAGTAGTGGGCCTGCAGTCAGTAAAGCTGGTATAGCTTTTTTTTTTTTTCGGGCAGTCCTGCCGGCGAAACTTGAAAGCTCGTCGGTAGGCGTCGAGTGGTGTTGCATGTATCACCTTGAACCGGGAGGGCGCGCTTTAGCGATGCTACTCTTGGCTTGCCTGTGCGTGAACGTCTGTCCTGTCAGTCGCCATGTGCACTTGTGCGCTGGTGAGGCTCAACCGTAAATCGGGAGATCTGTTCGCAACCTAGACGAGCAATATTTTCTGTGGGCAGCTTCTCGCCTCATATGTGTGTGGTCTGTTCTGGCGGTCAGTCCGTCTTCGGCGAAGGAAATCTTGTGGATCCTATCAGTAATCATACGCTCATTGCTTGTCGCTACGCTTGTCTTAAAACTGAAAATTAAAGGAGTTGACGGAAGGGCCGTTTGCACGAGGCTCTCGAGAGCCAATATATACAGGGATAACTGGCCGTGGCAGCCTAACGTCCACTGCATCTGTGTCCGTCTTCCAGTCGTCTTGCCATGCTCGCCACTGGAGCTAGATGGACACAGACGAGAGAGCGGGGACGACGGAGTTGCGCGACCACTACATCGCTATATAAAACTAAAGCGCAAGTCATTCGTTCCTCATCAAAAGATGCAGTGTAATGAATGGTCCTCGTCATTCATGATGGACGAACATCGGGTGTGCCAGCATGTCAGTTTTTGTTTGTCTGCGTGTGTGCGAATGCACGCAGGTATGTATGTCAGGTAACATGGTATTCCATATATATTAGCGCACGTATCAGTATGTTTACTGCCCCATGACTTTAACACGCATAATGCACAACATGTAACTGAATGTGCCCAGTTTGTAACTCTTTCAAAATAAATGTCATTCGTTCATCATAACAATAAATCATTCTATCTTACCAGTTATCCTCTTGCACTACACCAATGACACACACAGACAGCTGCGTTATAAAACCACAGCTTTAGACACAAGAGTAAATTAATGCTAACAAGTATATATTTGAATGTTAGCCTAAGCCTTCACTTTCTGCACAAATAAATCGTGAAAACAATTTCTTACCTATATTTTGGGACAACCTAGGCCTCTTCTTATGCTTGGCGCCTTCATTACGAACTTCAGCAACATCGTTGGATACCGATGCCACATTGTAGACCTCGCTTACTTCCTCAATTTTTCTCTTGATGCCTTCACCCCCAGATTGACCTACAAACATTCACGCAAGCAGATAAGATAGAACTGATTAACTTACAAAGATTAAGATATATTCATTTGTTAGAAGAAAATGCTCACAAAAATTAAACCTACAGAACATAATCTGAAATAACAATCAATCAATCAGGTTCCATCTCAATGAAGGTTGGCTGCAATGGATCTCTAATACTGTCTGTCTCTTGCCCTGACTGTACATTATGTCAGATTGATGTTCGTCTATCTCTTGATGTTATCTTCCCAATTGTATCGTTATCTACCTTTTACTCGCTTGCCCTCAAGTTTGCCCTCCGGTATGGTTTTTATAAGAGTATTATATCTTAACATGGCTGAAATATTTCAATTGCCTCTTTTTTATTTCTTTCATCAACCCTCTTTTCTTTCCCAGTTCTTCTAGAACCTCTGTATTTGATTGTTTTTGTTTCCATGAAATACAACATATTGGCCTGTATATCCACATCTCCAGGGTTTCTATTCAACTTTCTAGTGGCCTGTTCAATGTCCAGGATTCCACGCCATACAGTAGAGATGAATATCCGTAGCATCTGACAATTCTAATTTTTAATGCCTTGTTAATTTCTCTAGATGTTAATACTGAATTTATGCTGCTGAAAACATTTTTGGCCATTCCTATTCTCTCTTTTATTTGTATTTCACTTTTGCAATTAGAAATAACTAGCACCAACTGTAATATGAAAAGTCAAAATAAAATTGCACATATCTGGTCAATTAGAAGTTATTAAAAGTAAACAATTAGCATTAAAAATAATCAGAATCATTCATAACAATCAAGTACACATTTCAAAATGAGCCACAGCAGCAGTGCTTAGCTCGCTAGCCTGTCGGCCAGGTAATTGTGTGTTCAAATCTCCACTGAGTCAGGTATTTTTTTTAAGCTGAGCAAGTCTCCCAAATCAAGCCAGCCTATACTGGGTGTCAAGAATTATTCTGGGAAGTAAAGGCGGCTGGCGCGGCACTGACCACATGACCCACCCACTGCCAACTGGTCTATATACAAATGGCAGCTCGCGTGGCACTGACCACATGACCCACCCATTGCCAACTGGTCTATATACAAAAGTAAAGGCAGCTGGCGTGGCACTGACCACATGACCCACCCACTGCCAACTGGTCTATATAGAAAAGGCAGCTCGCGTGGCACTGACCACATGACCCACCCATTGCCAACTGGTCTATATACAAATGGCAGCTCGCGTGGCACTGACCACATGACCCACCCATTGCCAACTGGTCTATATACAAAAGTAAAGGCAGCTGGCGTGGCACTGACCACACGACCCACCCACTGCCAACTGGTCTATATACAAAAGTAAAGACAGATCACGTGGCACTGACCACATGACCCACCCACTGCCAACTGGTCTATGTACAAAAGGCAGCTCGCGTGGCACTGACCACATGACCCACCCACTGCCAACTGGTCTATATACAAATGTCAGCTGGCGTGGCACTGACCACATGACCCACCCATTGCCAACTGGTCTATATACAAAAGTAAAGGCAGCTGGCGTGGCACTGACCACACGACCCACCCACTGCCAACTGGTCTATATACAAAAGTAAAGACAGATCACGTGGCACTGACCACATGACCCACCCACTGCCAACTGGTCTATGTACAAAAGGCAGCTCGCGTGGCACTGACCACATGACCCACCCACTGCCAACTGGTCTATGTACAAAAGCTGACTGGCGTGGCACTGACCACATGACCCACCCACTGCCAACTGGTCTATATACAAAAGCTGACTGGCGTGGCACTGACCACATGACCCACCCACTTCCAACTGGTATATATATATAATAGGCAGCTGGCGTGGCACTGACCACATGACCCACCCATTGCCAACTGGTCTATATACAAAAGTAAAGGCAGCTCGCGTGGCACTGACCACATGACCCACTCACTGCCAACTGGTCTATATACAAAAGTAAAGGCAGCTCGCGTGGCACTGACCACATGACCCACCCATTGCCAACTGGTCTATATACAAAAGTAAAGGCAGCTCGCGTGGCACTGACCACATGACCCACCCACTGCCAACTGGTCTATATACAAAAGTAAAGGCAGCTCGCGTGGCACTGACCACATGACCCACCCACTGCCAACTGGTCTATATACAAAAGGAGCTGGCACGATATCCCCAATACTCCTCAAGGCGTGGACAAGTCATTTTGCTTTTCTAGATATGTGGCGAGGTTAAATGTGCCTGGTTGCTCTATCTGAAACTCTCACTACATAGCTATCTATCTATATCCTAAACCTTGTGATATAAACTTCAGCGAACTGTCAATTATCTTTTCACAAGCCAAAACAAGGCTGATTTGTGAAAATCTGGTGTCTTTGACTATAACTTCTCTTTTAAGAGGCATTAGTTCTAAATGTACCAACTTTTCGCCAGTAGTGCATGGGAACTGAACCCATGTCTTATCATGTAAGGCCAGGGTTGTAATCAAACATGACATCATTTTTTCTAATGATATGCTCCATACATTTCATTAATCTGTTCCTGATGGTTTCAATGAGTGATTGAGTGAAACCTGCAGCCATCAAGATCTCAGCGCTTGTTTAGCTCTGTCCAACACTCTCACACACACACACACACATACGTACGCACGCACACACACACGTACGCACGCACGCGAAAACACACACGTATATATATATATACACACACACACACTAGCTGACCCGGCCCGGCGTCGCCCAGGACCTGGCGGGGATCTATCTATCTATCTATCTATCTATCTATCTATCTATCTATCTATCTATCTATCTATCTATCTATCTATCTATCTATCTATCTAACTATCTATCTATCTATCTATCTATCTATCTATCTATCTATCTATCTATCTATCTATCTATCTGTCTGTCTGTCTGTCTGTCTGTCTGTCTGTCTGTCTGTCTGTCTGTCTGTCAGTCTGACTGTCTGACTGTCTGTCTGTCTGTCTGCTTGACTGTCTGTCTGTCTATCTGACCCGGTCCGGCTTCACCCAGCTCCTGGTGGGGAGCATCTCCTTTAATTCGTATAAGTAGTCATATAAGCTCCCGTTCCCGTTCTCGACTATCTTCTGTCTGTCTGTCTGTCTGTCTGACCCGGCCCGGCTTCGCCCAGTCCCATTTTCATCTCATTTAATTCATATAAGTAGTCATATAAGTTCCCGTTCCCGACTGTCTGTCTGTCTGTCTGTCTGTCTGTCTGTATGTCTGTCTGTCTGTCTGTCTGTATGTCTGTCTGTCTGTCTGTCTGTCTGTCTGCCTGCCTGCCTGCCTGCCTGCATGCCCGTCCGTCCGTCTCTCCCTCCGTCTACCCCACCCTCTCTATCTATCGGGTCAGATCTATCTATCTATCTATCTATCTATCTATCTATCTATCTATCTATCTATCTATCTATCTATCTATCTATCTATCTATCTATCTATCTAGCTATCTAGCTATCTAGCTATCTAGCTATCTAGCTATCTAGCTATCTATCTATCTATCTATCTATCTATCTATCTATCTATCTATCTATCTATCTATCTATCTATCTATCTATCTATCTATCTATCTATAGCCAGGGGACGAAACCTAAGATATAGCAATGCTACTCAAAGTTATGTCCCTTTATATATTATTTCTTATGTTAAGTCATGCAATTTAATTATTAAATTTTAGTAAGTAAATAGCTGATTCTACAGTAAAAAAAAACCTATGACAGTTGGTTGCACGGGAATGAAAAGAAAACGTGTAGAAAATTTCATCTCAATCGGAAGGACCGTTATCGAACGCATCAAATACATCTCTTCCCGCATACATACATACATACATTGTGTTTTATATATATATAAAATTATGCTGATGTTTAATTAACAACCCCTTGCACAATGTAACAGTTTTTGAGTACTGTATCATACATGGCTGCTATACTGCCGATGTCTGAAAACTGCTGTCCTCCAGTGAGTCATCACTTGCCTATCAGTCCAGTGGTCATGCTTCTGAATCCCCACTGAGCCGGAGTTTAAAAAACTGACCTGTATGCTCCCAGGTTGACCCGGGGTGATCTTGACCACACCACCAATTGAGTGTTGACTGGTCTATAAAATTGTGGCAGCAGCATCATATACCCAATAAAACTTATTGTGTAAAAAAGGGGTCCTTTACTGACTGACAATAAGTCACGTATATTGTGGTATACTGTCTCACAAACCGTTACTAGCTGTCAATCAATCAATCAATCAATCATGTGCCATGCCGGAAAGCGTTGGCGGTCATGACTCGCCATTTCACTCGATCACCAGTGTCGTGGATCAGCTCAGTGTTCCTGTCTCGTCCACGCCATGTGGCCAAGCCATCCAGGTATTTTCCTCTTGGTCTTCCTCTTGGTCTGTTCCCTTCGATCTTGCCAGTTGTCACTAAGTTCTCAAATCCATTTCTTCTCCTAACATGTCCAAAAAATTTTGACTGTCTACGTCTAATTTCTCTAATCAGTTTACAATGTTCATTTATCTCCTGTAGTAATTGGTCATTGGTTTTTCTGTCTGTCTATGGTATTCTTTGCATTTTCCTTAGAAACCACATTTCTGCAGCCTTCCTTTTACAATTTAATCAAAACCCATTGTACAAGAACATAAACTGTGATCACCACCGGTACGATTTCAACTTGGGGGAAAAGAGTAAATCGACACCGCCCAGACTGAAAACTGCACAGATCACGACTCGGAGCGAATTCGGGGAAAAAAACGGACTGGATCAAGACTGTAAAAGATGGCGCTGATGAAAACATCTTCCTGTTTTACACAAGAGACAAGGCGCGAGGTATAAGGCATTGACGGATGGTTTGTAACATCTACAACGAAACGATAAAATCCATTCGTGAAAGAAAATAGAAGTAGAAGCCTACAGCGAAGTTGAACATCGCTGAGTCCGAAAGCCTGAAACCAGTGTCAATGCTTACAGCCATTCAAGAGATGCAGTTAAATAATGCTATATTTTATATAAGATTAGTTAGTCTGTGAACCCATTTCCCAAGAAGAATTGGTAAGTCAATTGTGTGTAAACCACGTGGTGAGTTCTTAAGAAATTAATTTAGTAGAAACTAAATATTATATTCAGTTATAATAGTCATAGATAAACTGTACATTAGGAGAAAACTACAGTAAGCTTTATTGTTCTCCCAGCCAAACAACTTAGTTAATGTTAAGCATTAGACTGAAGTTGTACGTATTTCTTAAGAAGTTCAACTCAATCAGTAGTGATTTAGAAGTGGTGAGTAACTTAAGATTTAAGAAAACTAGTTTACATGTGCCAACCTGATAGAGAAATTAGTGTAATGTGTAATAGTAAAGTGTTTTTAATTACATGAGCACATTATTCAGTAGATGTTTTTTACATGAGCACATGGACAAACAAGTAATTTCTGGTATTTCATGAACACATGTAAACCAAATAGATTTCTATAGGGATCATAATTTTGTGTGTTGATTTAAGGCACCCATGTGGTGAGTCAAAAGTATTTTCAATGTTGTAAACATGTGGAATTAATATTTGTGCGACACAATAATACTTAGTCAACCGTCATGTTAGAATGGTTAAGATTCATAATGCCTGAATTTGGATTGAGTATATCACATAAATCTATGAGAGCTTGCGGGGACTGTGTGTATTTTCATTATTGCTACACATGTGGAAGTATCCTTTGAGAATATCATAATTATGTCTAATGATCACATAAATCTATGTCATTGCTGAGAGCATGTCTGTGAGGATTCATGTGTGATTTCATTATTGTTAAACAGATGTGAATGTATCATTTGAAAAGAACACATCCGTATGAATGACTAAATATCATCCAGGAAAATATTATAATTTCCGATGAAGGATAGTAGAATGGTGAGAATTATTGTAATGTCATAGTGGTTGCATCTGTGAATGTATTCTGTGTAAAGCACATAATATGCATGATTGTCATCCATATAGATATGAATGTGTTTGAAGACTGAGTGAAATGATCTTCCATACATATGAATATTATGTCTGAGAATGAGTGAATGCTGAGAAGAGTATAAGCTACCAATCAATCTTACGATAGAAGGCAACTTTTATGTGTAATGTCCTGTCTGTCAGCAGAGAATATGTTCGGCATAACCCAACACACTAATTAATCATTTAGTGCACTCTGACGCATGACAACACTCTGTATAATATATCACTTAAGGTACCATCATCTCGGTTTGTGAGATCATGTCGGCACGACACAACCCATAATACTTTACGCGTACTACAAGCTTCTAGTTTTGTGTCTTAAGCAAAATCCCACTTTGTATTTCATGTCACTCCTGTTACCACATATGGTCTAGTGTCATGATGAAAATGATGTCATGATAATGATGATAATGATAATGATAATAATTATTATAATGAGCATGATGGTGATAATAAATGAAGTACAATCTTAGTACACACACGGTGAAAAGGAGAGAATATACTCGCCGTAAAACTTTGGATTAGAAAAGAATTCACCTGAATACTATACAAGAATTGATACCATAATGTACTTATATTGTTTATAAGCAAATACTCATTGCAATGGGAAATGATTTGCAAAACCCATAATGTATGAGACCTTCTTTCTTGAATATAAAAAGATGTAGAGAACAAAACTAGGTACAGAATAGGATGGTACACATAGTTGTTAATTCCAAATCAATCAAGGTATTACTTAAACTATAGACCTGAAGGACAGGCATAGGTGAAACTGCACATCTGTTAGTTACACCTTGAACACTTCATAGTGGAAGTTTAGAGGGAGAGCAAACAATTATGTTGGTGATAACTAATTGAGAACACCAAGACTATCTGTCTTCTATGTTTATCTTCGCTAAGAACAAGATTTATCTTATTGATTTCACTTGTTGGTTACTTAGAGCATGGCATTTCTGTCATATTAATGGTATGATTAGAGATATGTTGACTGCTGAATTTCATATAGTGGCTTGGTACCACTAGATCCAGACCTGACTAGTTGGAATGCAGTAGTTTGAATGCAGCACTTTTGAATGCAGGACTTGGTGAAGATAGCAGCTTGACTAAATCTAGATCCAAGCCTGACTTTTCTTTTCTGAGTGAAGTATCTGAACAAAGTGATGCAAAACAGTATCCCAACCAGAACTCACCGGCAAACAGTTTCCTAGCCCAGTAGGAGAGGTAACTTAGCTGGAGTGTAAGGAATACTTACACTTGTACACTTGTAATTGTATGAACACATATTGATATATAATACTAACTGTAATTGTTATTGTTAATGTATTGAATGACCATAATACATGCTTATGTTTTAATAAATTATGTAAGAGGTCATTTCCTCCTTTAAGTATTTTCTTGTCGTACCAGTAGTTCAATAAGACACACCCTAGATATTAATCAATTGGAAGAGAGGAGAGGCAAGGAACCCCAACAAAACAGTGCTGACCTTCAGGAAATGTTACATTGTTCCATGAAGGAATTCCTTGGTTCTCCAATATATATATATATATATATATATATATATATATATATATATATATATATATATATATATATATATATATATATATATATATATATATCCCAACTTCACGGCAACGGGTCGTCCCCAAATTGCTCAGTTCCTGTGCCAGTGAATATCGCACAAAACGCTCCTCACTGCCGCATGTGAACAATGGAACAGACAGAAGTGTTGGCAAGCCAACAGCCCGCACAGGTACACTGTGCACAATGCCGCCGCCAGAATGCCAACACAGAAGTCCTCCTCGAGAAACACAGTTCATTGTCGATGGAAACGGCAGCCACCAGAAAGACTTCAATGACCCGGTTTTTTTCCATATGGCTCGGTCTCTTTCAGCAGGGCGACTCACCGAAAGCGTCGCACAAAGCACAAACTCCATAGCTACAGCGACAGCTCCCAATAGTCTCCGGAAAAATGCATTCGTGAACCAAAAACGCACACCAGTCAAGTCAGCCACAGTCGGCAGTCATCGTTCCAAACATGCAGTTCATGCCAAAATCAACCGCGAACAGATGCAAAAGCATTCCACGCGAAACTCGAAGCTCACAGTGTCGCGCCACGCACTCACTCAGTAGCAGGGCGACGGAACCATAGCCTCCTTAGTCGCCTCTTACGACATGCATGGTAGGCAAGAGTGTTACTATTCTTTGCTCCCCCGCATGGGCCCCAGCAACACAGGGTGATATATATATATATATATATATATATATATATATATATATATATATATATATATATATATATATATATTAAAGCAAGCATTTGAGCCAGTGCTAGCTTAATTGATTATAACGGACAGGATCACATTGGGGAAAAGGAACGGTGTATCCTTTCTCTCTTTGGGGTTGAGCCATCAATGTGTATCCTTTCTATCTTTGGGGTTGAGCCATCAATCTCATAAATCCGACATATACATCAGTAAGGTTGATTGTTATACCACGTATTATGAGATCATATCACCAAATGCTTGTGTTATTGAGGTTGTATAAGATCCGTCCATCGGTAATACACATGATGTGGGTAGGCACAGCGGAGCAAGATTATTATTATGAGAGAAAGAGAGAGAGAGAGAGGGAGAGGGAGAGAGAGGGAGAGAGAGAGAGAGAGAGAGAGAGAGAGAGAGAGAGAGAGAGGTATTGATCCTGCGGTGTGCCACATGATGTATGCGGAGTAGATCGATCTGCAAATACGAGGCTTCACTTATACTGTTCTCTATGAAATAGAGTCAGTAAGGTTGATTGTTATAATACATATTATAGGATCAAAACACACAGTGCTTGTGTTATTGGGGCTGTATAGGATCCGACCACCAGCAATACACATGGCATAGGTAGGCACAGGGAAGCAAGATTGTTTGAAGAGAGAGAGAGAGAGAGAGAGTGAGGGAGAGGGAGAGAGAGAGAGAGAGAGAGAGAGAGAGAGAGAGAGAGAGAGAGAGAGAGAGAGGAATAGTGCCTGCGACATACCACATGAGGTATGCAGAGTAGGTCGGTCTACAAATATGAGGCTTCACTATTATTGTTCCCTATGAAATAGAGTCATTAAGGTTGATTATTATACCACGTATTGTAGGATCAAATCACCCAGTGCTTGTGTTATTGGGGCTGTATAAGATCCGACCATCAGCAATACATAGCATAGGTAAGCACAGAGAGGTGCAAGTCTTCATTTCCAATAACAAAAGGGGGTGCGAAGGTTCATAAGCCTCCAGGTTTTGGCACTGGGAAACCATAAAGTAGTAATAAAAGGTCTAGCGGTGTTTACCAGGCTGGGGGTGTTGTTCCGAAAATGGATGGACCAGTGATGACCAAGGGAAAATCACTCTTCCCGCATTTAAAAGGCATCCTCTTCATCAAGCCTTGAGGACTTTGACCCTCATGTTGCCATTCTTCATCATTCATGAAAAAATCCCAATTTTCATCCAACCATAGTCTTTTCAGCCCAATGAAGAAACCATCGTTTCGAAAAGTCATCATGGATTTAAAACAAAAACATCACAACAGCCGAACTTCCAACACGTCCTGATCAGTCAAAGCATATTTGGGGACTGCCTTGACATTACAACTTCCTGCCGGCAACTATTGAGCTCACATATTAACATATATTATGCTAAAAGGAAGTGTTTTCGTTGTTCCAATGGCTGGCCTCAATTTCCGCGCCAACATGACGTCACTCTAACGTTTGAGTTGTTGGTATTCCTTGAATTGTAGAACAAGGGTGATAATTATTCCAGTTGTGACCCTTGTCTTCCAGCGTCTAAGCACGATCAAACGCCATGTTATCAGCTATTGTCTACAACTCCTGTCGTTGCCAATTTCAAAAGCAGACAAATTCTATCTTTAGTTGCAGTTTTGTTATGTTAAGAAATTTGGGTGTGTATTGTCCTAACAGTGTGCACTTGGAACAAATGTTACTCGCAGTATTTAAACTGTTGTTCTGATCGTTTACAGAACATGTTACAGTTATGCTTCCTCGTCATCTTCTGCTTTTTTGTTATCTTCGTCTTCTGCTTCCTCGTCGTTTCGTCGTTTGCTTCTGCTACCTCGTCGTCATCTGCTTCCCCTTCTGCATCTGCTTTCTCGTCGTCTTCGTCTTCTGCTTCAACTTCCTCAGCGATAGTAATCTAAAATTATAGTTTGCTTTCTGCGACAATGCTGATATAACGCTCTTGTCCTAAGCAACTAGATTTATTAAAGCTTGGTCTTCAAATGAAGCTGACATGCACTAATATACTTTCTCTGAATATAAACAATAGACGAAGGTGAAATGCAGGGCAACTATACAAAATACAACTATATAAAACAGAGGATGAAGCTTGTCACAGCATCATCCTCTTGTCTGTAATTGTATTTTGTAAAGCTGCCTTTCACTTTGTGTTTGTCTACTGTTGACATTTCCACAGCTTTATTACAGGTGTAAATATTTCTCTGTATATAGTCTGGACACCAGCAGCAATTGTTGACCTGCCATTGGTCGGTTCAAGTGATAACCATCACCATCATAGCCATATACCATATCCCCCATCACTAACTGGAATGAAGACATGTTCACTTAGAAAACCAACCTGTGTTCCGAGTTTGCCCAATTTCCGTGCCACCGACAGAACCACCTAATCCACTGCCCGTACCGCCAGTATCTCTGATGTTTCCACCCCTAACAAAGCTATCACCAGTCGATGGCGTCTGCACAACAATAGGTGAATCACACCTAAAAGAAGCTGAAACACACAAGATTTTAGTAAACAACACTGTTATGACATCGTTAATCAAATCAATGACAGTCATAAATATATATTCTTCGTTTACTTACTTGTCCAATATACAAAATCATATGCAAAATAAAATAAGCTTAACTGATGGGAAGTCACAACAATTCGGTATAAATATTCAATTAGGCTTCCTCGACGTCTTCATTTTCTGCTTCTGCTTCCTCGTCGTGTTCGTCTTCTGCTTCTGCTACCTTGTCGCCTTCGTCTTCTGCAAATACTTCCTAGAAGTCTTTATCTTATGGTTCTGCTTTCTCGTCGTCTTTTGCTTCTCCTTCTCGGTCGTCTTCGTCTTCTGCACCTGTTTCTTCGTAGTCTTCGTCTTCTGGTTCTTGTGGTATATATTTAAAAATAAAAATAAATAGGGGATGACATCCCTTATTCTAACATCCACTATTTAAGAAACCTGAAATGGCGTGTTAAGACATGCATGCGGTATAGACTGATAAGAAAGTTATGTTTCTTAACAAATGATCAATAGAGCACCGGAAATTTACCGGACCTCCATGAGGAGCTCAATCACTCTTTGCAAACATGGGGGTCTGGGTGGGTATACGGCAACAATCAGCTCCAGAGTGATTTGGTCCCTTGAGGAATAGTATCAATGATACCACACATAACAAACCAAAAGCACCAAATAATAAGTCAATAAACAACTCTAGTGTACAACTTAAAACATCATACTGGGATAACATGGAAAAGGGTTCCTGTGTGTATGTTTAAATGGCATATAAAATCAATAAACTATCGCAATATAAACCAAAACCACGACAGATTCATAAAAGACGTACAGATTTTTTCTAATTTGTTAATTAATTGTTCATGTATTTTCTTCAGTGAAGGAATTAAACTAACACAATCTTAGCTCCATTGAGAAGCTAAAGGTTTTCTAGATCACTCGGGCAACAATACACGTTTGAACGTAACCGATGTAAAAATCCATGGTTAAATTAAACGAAATGAAAATCCATGTGTTAAATAAACGAAGTAAAATCTCATTTCTAACACATAGGGTGCGAGTGTTCATTTCCCCATAAGAATATGAATGTCCGCTCCTAACACACAGGGGAGCAAGTGTTCATTTCCAATAACAAAAGGGGGTGCGAAGGTTCATAAGCCTGCAGGTATTGGCACTTGGAAACCATAAAGTAGTAATAAGGTGTCTAGTTGTGTTTACCAACCTCGTGTTGTTGTTCCAACAATGGATGAGACATTGATGACTAAGGGAGAATCACTCTGCCCGCATTTACAAGGCATCCTCCTCCTCATGCCTTGAGGACTATGACCCTCCTGTTGCCATTCTTCATCATTTAGGAAAAATACCCCATTTTCAGTTAACCATAGACTTTTTTTTAGCCCAATGAAGAAACCACCGTTTCCAAAAGTCATCATGGATTTAAAACAAAACCACCACAACAGCCGAACGGCCAACACGTCCTGATCTATCAAAGCTTATTTGGGGATTGAATTGACATTACAGTTTCCTGCCGAAAATTGTAGAGCTCACTTATTAACATATATTATGTTAATAGGAAGTACTTTCGATGCTCCAATGGCTGGCAACAACTTCCGTGCCAACATGACGTCACTCCAACGTAGGCGTTGTTGGTATTTCTTGAATTGTAGAACAAGGGAAAGGAGATAATTTTCCAGTTGTCACCTTTGTCTTTGCAAGCGGTTGTCAGCTCCGGAATTGTGCAAAATTGGTATAATTTTCCCAGCTGTCGCTCTTGTCTTCCAACCTCTCCCCACGATCAAACGCCAGGTTATCAGCTATTGTCTACAACTCCAGTCATTGCCAATTTCAAAAGCAGACAAATTCTACCTTTAGTTGCAGTTTTGTTATGTTAAGAAATCAGGGTGTGTCTTGCCCTAAAACTGTGTACTTGGAACTAATTTACTCTCTGTATTTAAACTGTTGTTCTGAGCGTCTACAGAACATGTTACAGTGATGCTTCCTCGTCGTCTTCTGCTTTTCGGTCTTCTTCATCTTCTGCTTTCTCGTCGTCTTCGTCTTCTGCTTCAACTTCCTCAGCGATAGTAATCTCAAATTATAGTTTGCTTTCTGCGTCAATGCTGATATAACGCTCTTGTTTTAAGCACCTAGATTTATAAATGCATGGCCTTCAAATGAAGCCGACATGCACTAATATACTTTCTCTGAATATAAACAATAGATGAAGGTGAAATGCAGGGCAAATATACAAAATACAACTATAGAAAACAGAGGATGAAGCTTGTCACAGCATCATCCTCTTTTCTGTAATTGTATTTTCTAAAGCTGACTTTCACTTTGTGTTTGTCTACTTTCGACATTTCCACAGCTTTATTACAGGTTTAAATATTTTTCTGTATATAGTCTGGACACCAGCAGCAATTGTTGACCTGCCATTGGTCAGTTCAAGTGACAACCATCACCATCATAGCCATATATCATATTCCCCATCCCTAACTGGAATGAAGACATGTTCACTTAGAAAACCAACCTGTGTTACGTCTTTGCCTAAGTCCCGTGCCACCGACAGAAACAAACGATTCACCGCCCGTACTACCTGTTGCTCTGATGTTTCCACACCTAAAAATGCTTTCACCAGCCGATGGCGTCTGCTCAACTATTGGTGAACTACAATCATACCTATAAGAAGCTGAAACACACAAGATTTTAGTAAACAACACTGTTGTGACATCATTAATCAAATCAATTACAGTCATAAATATATATTCTTCGTTTACTTACTTGTCCAATATACAAAATCATATGCAAGATAAAATAAGCTTCTCTGATGGGAGGTCACAACAATTAGGTATAAATATTCAAACAGGCACCCTCGTCCTCTTCGACTTCTGCTCTTGCTTCCTCATGGTCTTCATCTTCTGGTTCTGTTTCCTCATCGTCTTCTGCTTTTGCTTTTTCTTCGTCTTTGTCTTCTGTTTCCTAGTCATTTTCTGCTTCTGCTTCCTCGTCGTGTTCGTATTCTGCTGCTGCATCATCCTTGTGTTCGTCTTCCGCTTCTTCGTCGTCTTCATTATCGTCTTGTCTTCTGCAACTACTTCCTAGTAGTCTTCATCTGATGGTTCTGCTTCCTCGTCGTCTTTTGCTTCTCCTTGTCGGTCGTCTTCGTCTTCTGCACCTGTTTCTTCGTAGTCTTCGTCTTCTGGTTCTTGTGGTATATATTTAAAAATAAAAATAAATAGGGGATGACATCCCTTATTCTAACATCCACTGTTTAAGAAACCTGAAATGGCGTGTTAAGACTTGCTAGGGCTATAGACTGAAAAGAAAGTGATGTTTCTTAACAAATGACCAATAGAGCACCGGAAATTCACCGGACCTCCAGGAGGAGCTCACTCACTCTTTGCAAACAGGGGGGTCTGGGTTGGTATCCGGTCACAATCAGCTCCAAAGTGATTTGGTCCCTTGAGGAATAGTATCAATAATAACAATCATAACAAACCGTAAGCACCAAATAATAACTCAATAAACAACTCTAGTGTACAACTTAAAACATCATATTGGGATAAAATGGAAAAGGGTTCCTGTGTATGTTTGAATGGCATATAAAATCAATAAACTATTGCAGTATAAACCAAAACCATGACATATTCATAAAATACGTACAAATTATTTCTAATTTGTTAATTAAATGTTCATGTATTTTCTCCAGTGAAGGAATGAAACTAACACATACTTAGTTCCATTGAGATGCTGAAGGTTTTCTAAATCACTCGGGCAACAATACATGTTTGAACGCAACCGATGTAAAAATCCATGGTTAAATTAAACGAGGTGAAAATCTATGTGTTAAATAAACGAAGTAAAATCTCATTCCTAACACACAGGGTGCAAGTGTTCATTTCCCCATAAGAGTATGAATGTCCGCTCCTAACACACAGGGGTGCAAGTGTTCATTTCCAATAACAAAAGGGGGTGCGAAGGTTTATAAGCCTGCAGGTGTTGTCACTGGGAAACCATGAAGTAGTAATAAAGGGTCTAGCTGTGTTTGCCAGGCTCGGGGTGTTGTTCCGACCATGGATGAGACAGTGATGACCAAGGGAGAATCACTCTTCCCGCATTTAAAAGGCATCCTCCTCCTCATGCCTTGAGGACTTTGACCCTCCTGTTGCCATTCTTATTATTTATGAAAAATACCCCATTTTCAGCCAACCATAGACTTTTTCAGCCCAATGAAGAAACCACCGTTTCCAAAAGTCATCATGGAGTTAAAACAAAAACACCACAACAGCCGAACGGCCAACATGTCCTGATTATATACACAGATGGTTCGGTGTTGAGAGGCAGGAGAAGTACCTGGGGGTTCTTAGCAAAAGCTAATGGTCGCCGTTTGGTACAGGAGAGCCTGGCATATGATACACAACATTTAGCTTAAGAATGGAGGTGGAGGCGTTCAGTGCAGCTTTCCGCTGCTAGGAGAATACGATACACGCACATATCTTGATTGTAACTGACTCAGAAAGCATGCTGAGTAGGGTGAGGACAGGCAAGCTTCGTGCAGAGTGTCTTGCTTCGCTTCGGAAGTCACAGGTGACAAGCATCGTCTGGAACTTTTCTCCGGGCATGTTGGTGTCCTGGGGAATGAACAGGCGGACAGATTGGCTGGCTCTGCAAAACTTGGTGGAGTATTGATGCATGACAAGGCAGAGGTAGTTGCGGCCTTGTGGGAGCACGTGTACACCTCGCAGGAGCAAATGGATCACCATGGTCTGTCAAGAATGCGACAGCGAGGGGTGACGAGGGATCTGGCCGACGATCGACGCTCAGAGGAAAGGCGAGACGGACATATAATTAGATTGCTACTGGTACTATTAGCGTTGGAACTCTTCGCTGGCTGCTGAGGATGGGGACGGAGCACTTATGGAAATGCCCCGAATGCTGTGATGTCGGTTCCTAAATCAGTCAATCAACCAATCAACCATACACTCTTTGATGTAGTTGCCATCAGTAAACGGTTTTATTCGTTCTGCCATCTTAGGCACTATTTTGTAACATGAACGGGTGACAGATTCATTTTCAGCAAACTTTCTCCTGAAGAGATCTCTTTGTGTTTCTAAACCACGTTTCATGGACTCATATTTCTCAGAGCATAACTTTGCAGAAAACTTTGAATACGTTGATAGATGTTTTGTTTCGTAGTGACGCCGAAGATTATACTCTTTTAAAACGGCAACACTTTCTCTGCATATTAAGCAGCTGGTTTTGTGGTCCTTTGTTTCCACAAAGAAGTATTTTACTCCCCTTTCGTAAGTGAAAACGCGACACTCGGCGTCCACTTTTCTTTTCTTAGTAGCCATAATGAAGGGTGAAGTACACGGGATCTGAAAATGAAGAGGACATTGGATTCGAAACTTAAATAAAATCCTATTAAAACACAGGAAAAGCAGAGGACTTGGTGTCACTGGTGAAACTACGGCTCACCAAAGGTACATATAAAGTTAATTGGTACCTTTGGTAATAGAATTTATCTCATAATAAGGTTCGCAAACTATATAAATAGGGCCCCATAAATAAGCAGCCTAGAGCAGAGTTTTTCAAACGGGGTTCCGCGAGTGGCAGCCAGAGATTCCGACGAAACAGACCGAAATCGCCTAAATGCAAAATTTCTGACCATCTGGTTTATTACATAATGTAGGACAGACACTTGGATCATCGCACTGAGTTCCCCGAGCAACGTAAACATTTGCGTAAGGATCTGCTCCAACAGAAAGGTTGAAAAACACTGGCCTAGAGACCAGCTCGATTAACACCTTGACCGGCGAATTCTTCTGAGCTGGGATTATTATTTTCGTAATAACACGAGGCTTCTATGGCATTTTTATGCTATGTTTGCTACTTTATTGCCTCTATTTACAATTGTAGTTCACTTACCTATCACTGTCAGACAAAGAAATCCTCGTTACATACCTATAAAATGGATGAGCCGGACGCATCTGGGTAGGGAAAGATGTTTGTGTGTTGCCATGGAAACCATGGTAACATCAGAGCGTAGGCGGCGCTATCACGAGCCGGGGAAGGATTTGGAATAGCGCGAAATAAGCAAACATTACAATAAACAAGAAAATCTAGGTACAATAATTTATAATTGACAATAGTAAATTTAAGACACATAGCAGCCAGGAGGTCTGCGCACTTGTGACGATTTCCCATAATTCTAAACATAATATTTACATTTAAATTATATCACAATCTCTCGTGTTCCATACGTTATATCAAGCAAGTTCGAGTACCGTTTTCTTGCCGAATGAAGTGACGTCGCGAGCCGGATCCGGCCCGCGGGCCGGAGTTTGGTGACACCTGGTCTAAGAGAATGTATCACGGGCAAAATTAAAAGTACACGGGAAAAAAGTGCGAAAACGCACTGACTGAGAAAACGAGAAGTTTAGCGAGTCAGTCAGGACTCATGGTTCAGGCTTTCAACATCGGTCAGGAAGACAACTGATATCAGTATTTCTTCACTTGAATTGAGAAGTAATAAGAACGATATTTGGCTACGCCGAAGGCTTGAAATGGAGGAACTGAAGAACAAGTAATCCTCTTGTCGACGCCTACTAGAAGTTACCAGTATGGGCAATTTGCCAGTATATTCGCTAAGTGTGTGCTACAATATTTCACAGCCACATTTGAGAACTAACATTGTGTGGTAGGATGATATTCACTAAGCACCCGTAAGATGAACTCTTATTGTCAATTTATTAACACGATAACTGACTTATGTGTGATATTACTACGTTTAGAGGAAACATGGACAGAAGACTACACGCCATCGTTAACACGGCTAGGGGCATCCCCGATAGACCACCGCCGACTAGGAACTGAGGACGCTGCATAAGGAACAAAGCTAAACTCTGCCATCGGGGTTGCTGGGGCAGCGGGGGTGCACTCAATAAACGCCTGTTGTTAACATAACATGGCGTCTGACGTCCTTTGTTTCTATTCAAGCGAGAATGTGCTGTAATACCAGTTACAAGCCAACACATCAATAATATACATTTGGTCAGGTACCTGGCAAATGTGTTTATTGAAATAAAGAATAATATAAATTGAATGCGTTGTCGATCAGTACCGGTTGAGTGTGTGGTGGATTGCTAGACGGATCGAAGGATGCAATAAATGTTTCTGGACCCGAAGGACACTCACTTTCGTCGGAGTGTATATCCGTATCTTGTGCTGCTCAATTTATCTTGTGTATGTCCCATCTGTCTGCTCTCATCTTTCATGTATCTGGGGGCCAGTTTCTAAAGACAATGACATGCGGTTTTGGGTACATGTTGCAGCAAACACGCTTGTCGACCGACTACTAAGTGAATCCCGATATCCCTATTCTGAAAATCTACGATCCCACCATATCTAGGTCAGTGCTAAAATCAACTACGCGGTTTGTTTACGGTGAATTAAAAATGAAGTACCAAAAACTCGACTTAACCATAATCCAGTGTGAAGGTTGCTTCGAAGA